>OW121851.1:3738642-4938642 GCA_933228895.1 Platycnemis pennipes | reverse complement strand
AATGCACACAAGCAAATTCCATTAAGTAACGCCATCAACTTTATAAAATCTGAAGTTGCAAATGTTGATAATTAATTGCTGCTTTGTATCTATTGCAGAGGAGCAGTAACCCAGTGTTTCTGAGCACGGCTCTTTTTCGAGCCTCCGAAGGCTTAGGTCCAGAAACGAAGATAAGGATCTCAGCGTATGACGTCCGAGAGAGACTGTCGAGGACGGCCACTCCTCTTGGTGCTGCGGTGGCGACCCTCGGCTCCCTTTGGAGCTCGGGACGCAGTCGTCTTCCCCTCCGCTCCCCCCACTCCCCCTGTCCTCCTGGCGAGGTGATGGAGGGTGGTGCAGCGGTGGGCTTTGTGACGGCCTCCGTGACCGTGTTTGAGATGGAGGAGGAGGGGGAGTCGCTGGTGGGGGGGGGAGGGGGGAAGGGCAGCCACGAGTCGACTCCCGTCCACTCACTGCTGCCCCCTGCCACCCAGCCACCCCTGGTGAGCCTCAACTCGTTTTTCTTCCTGCCCCCTCCCTCCGTGGGAATGCCAGAAATGTTCGCCTTCCTGGGATTAATTGTTTTGCCTAGAATTTAATGCCCCTTAATTTAGTCCTCTAAAAATAATCTGTATGTAAGATTCATTCAGTATGATTGCATTGTGTCAATGTAGTTGTTTCCTCTTGCATTGCATTGTAGTTCAATGTAGTTGGTTCCCATGGAGTAACGGGTGGGGGGGGGGGGTTAATTATTTGCAGCCATCGGAGAGTGGGCAGCCGCCGTGCCACCGTCGGTCCCTGTCGCTGCCGCCGCGGCTCAACCCTGTGAGTGGAGGAGGAGGAGGTGGGGTGTGGGGAGGAGTTCGGTCTGGAGGTGGAGCCGTTCGTTTGCCGGCTCAGTCGAGGAACCTGCCGCTCCTGCATGCCAATGCCACTATTCATTCGTTCCGACTGCACTCTGGCCTTGGGGGAGATATCTCAGTGCATGAAATGATGGCTGAGAGCAGGCTGTGCTTTGCTATCCCTCGACAACTTCTGTGAGCAGCATTTCTCTCTCGATAGCATGCGCCTGTGGATTTCTTGGAAATGTTTTGATCCACTTGTTTCCCTTTTGCATGCTTCCAGTGCTCTCTGGATGCAAGAAGAAAAGGAATTACTCCAGGAAGTTGCTGGTGTGGGGGAATTGCGTGAGCCGTGGCGTGGTAGGCAGCTGGCTTTACTCGACAGGCATCTACACCTCTTGCGTTTATACTCCCATGCGAAACAAAGTTTAGAAGCTCATGCAGGTAATGGGATGAGGAATGGTGTCACGGGTGTGTTCATGTATGTGCGCTGATTATTAGACGAGCGGTCACAAATAACCCGTGGCATTATTCTTGTTTCCAGGAATGTATTTCAAAGCCAGTTCACGGAAGGAAGATAGATCACTGGAGTTTGCACCAGTCAATCTGCATTTGCAGCGTATGTGGGCTCAAAATGAATCTCTTGGTACAAAGGGTGGTGTGCTTCATGTAATAACAGTTGGTGCATTTGCTGCCCATTGTCATCCAAAAAATACAGGGGGCCTTTTGCAGTGAGTATTTGCAACTATTTCTCTGTGGTTTAAATTTTCCTGTTAAGCATTTCTGTTCATGTCAATGGATATATTTAGCTTGCAGAAAATTGTGAAAGAGCATGAATTTTTCTTTCTTGGTCATTGCGGTGCCTAATAACATAAACAGCAGTAATTGCACTCAGAAAAAATGCTGTAACCCTCTGATGAAAACAATCGTTAAACAATTGACATCCTCTATTCCCACACTGGAGAGTCAGTGTTGCCCTCTTTAACTTCTCTCTAACCCCTCGAGCATGACTTCAATCTTAACCATTTAATTCACCAAGGAAGATTTAAATTAACTTGCTGCTATAGCTTTGTGAATCCATCAACTTATCCATTTTTAACTTATTTATAACCTTTATGAAAGCAAAAAATGATTTTGATGCTGGCTCTTCAATTCTGTGTTATGAAAAGAGACACTTTTTGACGTGCTTTTCATTTCTTCAGCTCCCCTATTCAGATTTGTTCACCAGTGTATTTATAATGTACTAGTGAGTGTTATAACATCCCAGAATGCAATTGTGCTCAAAACAGTGATCTAATGAAAGAGATTGTGTCCCGGAGATGTTTTTATATCTTATATTGTTTCTTTTCTATTCTCATGTTTAGTGCAAACCATGCATCTTCTTCTTCCAACCGTTTAAGTTTCGGTTTTGGGTTTTCTTGATTAAAATGCTATCCCTTCAGCAGCTTACACTTTGTGTATGTGTCTGAGGTTCACCCTTTTCACTTTTCTAAATTCTGCTCCTGGTAACTAGCTGTTATCCTAGCTGCAAGGAATCACATATGGTCTGTGAAAGGCAAGTCTTTGAAATAGGTCAGGGATACTCTAAAAACTGTCCATATAATCGCATCTGCAGTGTCAAGTGTGTTGAACATACTCATAACAAGTTTTTTGAATATTCATCTGTTTTCTTGGTAATTTTATTGCCTGCTTTGTTGCTCGAACAACTATAAATAATGAAATTTCACAATTATCCGTAGGGATCACATAAATCACTGCATTCTTGTGTAATTGTATAATTTACAGTATTTGACAGCATATAAGATGTACCCTCATTTCAGTAGGGCACAGACAAGAATCTGGCATAGAAATAACATTCAGTATTGAACATCAACCCATGGAGTCCAAAGCTTCACTCGTAAGTTGTGGGTTAAGCCTTAATTTTGGAAAAAGGTGCTTCGTATGTGCCGTCAAATATGGTCGGTGGTTATATGTTGTTTATTACAATACATGGTTAGGTTTGCTTGCAAGATGTCCTTGAAAGTAATGGAAAATTTCTCCACTCCCACCTTTCTAAATGAGTAATGTTTGGAAATATATTTTGAAGGAATAATTATCAAGTAGTGTGAATAAATGTTGGTGATTCTGTATTTCTTAATTCATTACTGGATAAAAAGAATCAGTCTGTTCTTATAATGCAGAGGGACTATGTTCATGTAGCAAACAACATCATCACAACCACAAGTTGTTGGTATACTGATGGTATTATAAATGCTTAGATAAGAGAGTTGAAGCCTGTGAACTAGAAAAAATCATAAACAATCAAAAGCAAACATAAAGCTAGGATAAAAGTTCTTATTTTAAACAATATATAATTTATGCAAAAAATGATCACCTGATAAACAATCAATCTAGTAATAAAATTAATAGACATCCTGCCTGCATTTTTATTAAAAAAAAGAAGGGGTCACATATCATTTTCTAAATAACAACTAGAATTATCAAAACAATAAAAAATTATTATTTGTGTACAATTTGTCCCTTGATTCTCTGCAGAGAAATTTGGGTCTCAAAAACCTCAATGTACCTTCGTACACACGGTGAGTAAATGAGTTGCTAACTTGCAATTGGATGTGAGCCGTAGATTGACCTGGGAGTGGCTCACATGGCATGAACCGAAAGAAGGTCCACAACTGATGCGATTGTGACGTTAACTGGTGATCGGTGGTCACACACACCAAGTGAAGTCATAGTGTTGAGCCAGCATGCTTGGATCTGTTAATATAGAACGAATTTGAGCTTGTGTGCTGCTGCTGCCTTGGCTAAACACTAAAGCTGTTGATTGCATGCTCACAAAACCTCTCACCCAGCCGACTAAATGACGTGTGCCTAACTTTTGATTGGATGTGCAGGTTACTCCACAAATTGAAGGAATCGGCTGCTGCTGCCAACAACGGTGATATTTGCCAAGGCCCAGATAAGATTGCCGTAGCATACGATGCTGTTCAGGTAATGTCTATTGCAAAGATTCAATCAAAATTCATTCGTAATGTTCGTAATTTGATTTCCTTTGTTGTTATAGAAGAGTTATTTTCTATATCATCATTGTTAATAGTTCACTTAATGTGATATTAATATGAACCTAAGGGTGTCAATTCTAATAAACAAAATAATTGGGTAATTTAACATTGTAGTGTATTTGTAATAGCTGAAATTTTTTATCGTGTTGTCAGAATTCCTCCCATTTAGTTTGTCTGTTGTTAATTTATTGCTGTTTGTTTGCAAAAACAAAGAGTGATAATTTCTCATGTTCAAGACCAGTTTTATGCTGTCAAATTTTCTTGAAGCTTTTTTCTTCAAGTGCTTCAACTTACGGTGACATGTATGAGGCAGCGCTGCTCACTGCTTGGGAGAGAACTGGAGACACTTAGAATATTAGATATTAGACTTGGGCCGATACCGATACAGGGTATTGGACATTTTCCCGATACTTTGATACTTACAAGTATTCATCTTTTTCGGACACTTTTACTCGGATGTATTCGTTCAGTGGAAAGCATCCAAATATCATCTAATTTTAAAATCCCACCTTTTTCAACTGACTTAGCAACACGTTTCGTATTTGTTTATTTGCTGCAATGCGGTTGCACTCTACTGCCCTCCTGTTCTTCATGACTCATCCACCCGTGTGACTTGTTCAGCGTATTCAAATAGGTATAAGTGTTTAGAAAGAATTAAAGGGCACCCAAAAACAAGTGCATTTTATCGCAACGTTAGTTTATTTTACAAGTGTCGACTGGACATAAAAACTACGTGAGCACCAATACTTTGTGACTGTAAAAGTGAGACAAGTGCTTAGAATTGGCCATGGGGCTGAAGTGGAAACAATAATATCAGTCGATGAGCTCAACCTCCTCCGAAAAGTAGACGAAAATCCACACATGAAGAATGTTTGCTGAAATAGCAGCAAAAATTAAACTTCTGCCATCAACTTAAGTTCGCTCTGCTCTACACATACATTGCTTGATGTTTACGCCTACATTCCAAACTCAACTTCAAAAAATATAAAATACAAATAAAGTATTGTGGCATAGTCAAGTGTTGTGATGCCAATTATTTTCATTATTGTCATAATTAGTTATTGTGTGCGCATCAACACAAGATATCATAGGTATTTTCTTGGGAGGCATAATTATTGAAAATGAAACTTTGTCACAATAAATTAGTACCAGCAATCAACAGAATGAACTAATTTGATGGACAGTATATCCTTCCCCTGAATGTTATGATACCCATACATATGCGTTCAACTTACTGGGGAATGCCTAACCTGTTAAGCACGTATTCCTTGTTACCATGTTCAGGATTTTGGGTCCCCACAAAAATGTGCTAATGAGTATCCACTGTATTTGGGTGTACCGCAGAATTTTCTGAGCAAATTTTTTCAAAGACTGATGCTATGGTTTCTGATAGAAGGAACCCTCTTAACTGCTGAGCGTGTTCAGCAGCTCATATTTCTTAAAAAGAATTTTCAATGTTTACAAATGCCAGAGGGCTTAGTCTCTGCAATCTAATTCCAGTGATTAATTGTAAGAGCAGAAAAATAAAAGAATTGTCATAATGTCATTTCTCTCATCAATTACTCTTTTATAACACTTTTGATCACTGAGTGTAGTTCACCAGAAGGATCAAATTTTGTGGGAAAAACAAAGTATCAACAAATAATTCTATCGGTATCAGCCTCTGGTATTGAGGTATCAGTAAATGTAGTATCGGTCCAAGCCTATTAGATATATATTGAAAACTTGTTTAAATTATGGTTTACACCAGTGTCTTCATACATTAATTCTTTAACACTAGAAGGATGGGAAGGGTCATTTGACCCATTTTCGGAAATTAAATCAATTTTTCTCCACGTAAGATATTAAAATTTATTTGAAACTTTTTTACTTAATTCATTTCCAATTGAAATTTGATAAAATAATATAAAATGCTGACAGACAACAGGTTCCGTATGGGGATTTTTATAACCTCCCTGTGCTCCATGAATGGTGCACCCAGGCACATATTCTGAGTCCTCACTGCTGCAGGACGTCCACATGATATGTGGGATGTGGTTTCACCCCCTTCTTTGCACCACCTGCATCTGGATCTGTGATTTTCAGGAGGTGTAGGTGCCTCATCACTGTCCCACTGCTGTTCGTATTTGACCCCTGTTAAATAGGAGGAGTCTTTTTGCAAGCCCAGGCTTAGGTTCTCCTACGTGTAATTTGGCCTGTCATTTACTTGGTATGGTTCTCCAGATCTCAGAATGCAAGGCTAAGCACCACAGTCTGATTTCTGCCATCCCTAATGAGGTAGCACTAGGTAAGACTGGTCCAATCAGATTGTGGCTGGATCTGGCCCTTGCCAGCTCTGGATGTGCCTGCATGACCAGGCACCCAGAAAAGTTCCACCTTGCCTTGCCATCGACCTCTCTCATTGAACGCCTCACGACACTCCTGCAGCAGCTGTGATTTGCACCATAGTGATGTCAGGGCTTTTAAAGCAGCCTGACTATCAGTGCATATGTGTATTGGTCTGTTAAACATCCCAGCCTCTTTGATAGCATACGTGAAGGTCAGAAGTGCATATGCATCTGCTTGGACACTGTAGCATATTTCCCCAGTGGGATTAAGAGCATCTTTGGTGTGCTACAGCTGTAGACCCCTGCTCCTGCTCTTCCTTCTTCCCTGGAGCCATCTGTATACCATACATAAGCCCCCATATGAAGTTACATGAAGCAGTTCATAAAACCAGGTTTAAAGACTGCTGTATAAATACAGCTAATGACTTTTGGTTGAAGTCCCCATGTATTTCCAAGGGCCTTCCTACACTTCCATAAAGAGGCACTGACATTCCTTGCTTTTGCCTCAAGATGCTCTCCCCAGTAAACTTTAGAGGTCAAGGTAACCCCATGGTACTTAACTGAGGGTGAAGGCTGCAGAAATTTTCCCTGCAATGAGGGAAGTCTGAGGCCCTCCATTTTTCTTCTACATATTGGTAAACAATACAAGCTTGGAAGTGAAGGCTATTCGGGTGCTCCACCGGGTCAAATCCGGAGGATTAAACAGGTGGATCGATGGAGGATTTGACCCGGTGGAGCACCCGAATAGCCTTCACTTCCAGCATACGCCGGGAAAGCCTGCGATCTTTTAATACAAGCTTGGTCTTCACCCAATTCACCATCACCCCTGTTTCGGCGCTCCAACCAAAATCCTTATCAAGGGCTTTCTGCATGAGTCAAGAGATAGTATCCAGGTACTTTACGATGATGAGTATAGCTGCATCATATGCATACCCTTGAGTGTATGGGCCAGTTTATTTAATATTGAAAGAAGACTGTCATCTACCATGTTCCAGAGGAGTGGAGATAACACTCCTCCCTGAGGGCAGCCTCGAGTCACAGCTACCTTCATTGAACTCTCCCTCAGGACAACCTTGACAGTTCTTTGTTCTAACATGTGCCTAATCCAGCTAATAATATGATCTTGGATGCCATGTCTTCTTGCTGCAATGCAGATTTGAGCTAAAGATGTGCAGTTAAACTCTCCTTCAGCATCGAGAAATGCCACCTATCCGTACATTCCATGTTCCAGCACACCGTCAATCCTGCTAGCAAGATTATTGGTCCTTGTCTCCATGGACTTTCCCTTGTGGTATGCATGTTGATATGGGTCTTTTAATGGCCCATTCCTTATGTACCTGTCAACTATCTTCTCTAGTCTCTTCAATAGAAAAAACATAAAGACTCATCCCTCAAAACTAGTCAGCTCCTGTGTAGTCTGTTGTACCTGGTTTAGGTATGAATACCACCATAGTTATTCTCCAGGCTTTTGGAACATGTGCATAAGCCGAGAAGGAATGAATTATTCTTAAAATTGGAAGGAGGAGCAAGTCCTGTCTTTCCTGAAGAAGTGGAGGAAACACCCTATCCTCACGTGCAGACTTGTATAGGGGCTTAAAACTTATTGTTGCCCATTTAGTAGCATTGTACGTTGCGATTCTGGAGGAAAGTCACTGTTCCGTCCGAGCAGGATGGATGGGATTCCTCCCATACTGCACCTCCTCCAACTCCATAGAGCCTGAAAAGTGGGTCTCCAACATTAGCTTGAGAGCTTCCTTGTCAGAAGACTAGAAGTCTCCCAAATGAAGCAGCAGAGACCCCACTCCCGCTTCTTAGTCTTTCGATAGAATCTTGTGGAGTCTCGCCATCTGTGGAACTGATTCTACCCTCACACAGATGCTCCTCCTTGAATCTCTATCAGAGCATTTAATCACTGCTTTGTACCTCCTTTGGGCCATTTTATAGTTTTCAGGTCTAATCCTGAGGCATTCTTGTCCTCTTTGCCTTGTTAAAAAGTCTCTAGTCTCTTTGCGGAGACTGTATAATTCTGCTCCCCACCAGGGTAAGTTGCACCCATCCTTCCTGGTCCTTATATTACAGATGATTTTGTAGGATGAAATGATTCTTCCCTGTAGATAATCAACGGCAGCATCTATCTCATCAACATTTCTAAACTTGCACTGAGGTGCCCCCTCTAGGGCAGCTCCCAGTCTTTTAATATATAGTCCCCAGTTGGTAGTCCTGGGGTTCCTATATGTCACTTGCCTGCAATTGGATTCTAAGAGAGTGAGGAGAGTGTGTCTGTGGTCTGATAACGTTATCTCCCCTGACTCCTTCCAATCATCAATCCTGTGCACTAGAGAACTGGTGCAGAGTGTAATGTCTTATCACTTCTTCCCTAACATGGTTTGCAAAGGTAGGTCGTGATCCTTTATTGAGTACATACAACTCCATGGACATAAGATATTCCAAAAGGGACTCTCCCCTTCCGTTGGTGCTTCCACTCCCCTACGTAATGTGGTGTGAAGGTGCATCACAACTGATAATAAGATCCAATTTATTGGTGTTACAATGACTCACCTACCTCTCCATCTCCATTGACGGTAGAGGGTCTGGTGGTATGGCAGGTAGGAGGAGAATATGACCACCCTCCTCTTGTTTTCACCTCCCTAGGGTCAGTAGAACTACTGTCTGATCCCTTGTGGTAAATTCTGATAGATGCAAAGCACTTATCCCATTCACATGGATACAAGTTCTAAGTCTATCAACAGTGGTACAGTAAAATGTTTTCCCCATTGTCATGCTCAGGCCCCTGACTCTCCCCTGGAAATCCCAGGGTTCCTGAATCAGGGCTATTTTGACCTTATCTTCAGATAGTATCCTTTGCAGGACCCCTGAGGCAGCCTTTTAATGTTGTAGGTTGGCCTGAAGCATGGCTATGCCAGCCATGGTTCGGCCCCGCCCACATCTTCTTCTCCTCTGCATCCTTCCCTCTGAGTGGATATGGAGCCTTCTCTCCGCCAACATGGTTGATAATTTGGCAGAACTAAGTTAGGGTCAACTGACCCTTTGTTGTCCTATAGGTAGAGAGAAACTCCCATCCCCCTCGTGTTAACTCTAATAGGGTACATATCAATAGAATGGTTCATTTTATGGGTAAAAGCTTTTTAAAAATATTTCCAGCAATGATAGTGGTCAAGTGTCTCACTTTGCCTTGCTTATCAGCATTAAAATAAATCCTTACCCACACTACATTTCCTTGAATTAATGCCATGCTGCATAGTGTCTCTTGTGTTAAAATTTAAAAAAATCAAGAAAAATGTACCTTCCACCAAGTTAATGGGCTCATACTCTAAGTATGGTAATTACTAGAGCGGGGAAAAAAAGTCTTCAATTTTGCAAAAAAAGTCGCCTAAAAAGTCACCAATATTTTTGAAAAAAGTCTCTCAAAAGTCTGAGTTATTTCCGTGAGAAAGTTGCTGAATTTAACTGAATTGTTGGAGAAAAGAGCCTAGAGATGCTAGTCCAGGTATTAGGGGATTTTACTTGGAAAAATTAGAGGTAGTTCTGGAAATTGATTTATCCTATGCTTTTTGGGTCGCTGAATCCGAATTTCTAACTTCCCACCAAAAATTCCCCCGCAACCCCCCCAAATTTTGAAAATAACACTCCAAAAATCACTTTTTTAGTTTTTAAATCGTTTAGTTTTGATTTTGGGAAAAACTAATCATCGGATACTCGGAAAGTAGACAATATAAGCAACAAAAAGGTATTCTTAACATTTTGACGTAGGACGAACAGGGGGGGCCAGCGCGCCCTGAAACATGCGCCTTGGCGTCGCGGGGCTGTATGATCCAAGTTATGCAACCGCGCTTAACCACTCACGTCATTTATATTCACTCTTCCGTCTCCCCATGGTTCACTTTCTTCGAAACTCACCCTCCCATCTCATTGTTCCTCTATTTCAATATCTGGAAGTCCCCAGCACCCTACCTCTTACTAAAAAGGCATTAGATGACAAAGAGGGTGGAAGTACACTCCATTGTAAAACCTTGGAAACAGGGCGTTTTTTCTGTCAAATTTTAAGGGGAAAATTTTATAATATACAATACAAACAAGTTTTTACATAGGATCAGTAATGTTATAAGGCAGTTGAAACATGATTTAATAGTTCAAAACTTAGTTTTCTGCTCAAGAAAAAAACGAAAATGAGAAAAAAGTACTTATTTGTTGTCCATTGTACAGGTCAGGGCCCCAGTTTTAGGGGAAGCTGAGGACCTTTTTCTCTTGTTTTTCGCGATAATTTTAAAATCTTCTTCTCTGCTTGATCGCAGCCGAGGGTCCAGGTTCATCTACATCATGCTTGCCTCGCTACAATGTAGGCTCATTTAATGATCATCTGCACACAATGTGACGTGTTCACCTCGTCGGAAATTCTAGATGATCTTTCATATAATTGTATCATTTTTCCACTAATCTCCTAAACAAAAGCGGAGTGCTAGCATTCAGTGTAGCACTGTCGGCTTGTCAGCAGACCACCCGAGTTCAAATAAGCTGGTTCATAATTAGATCAATGCATTCTTTCAGATCAATCTATCCCTTTGCGAAGTCTTTGGACACCCTCAGCAAAAAAACTCGAAGTGTGAGGTGGCCCAGGGAAAGGAACAATATGTGAATTTGACATGCAAATGGATAAGTATGGGGTGAGCTCTACCCTCACCTATCCAAACCAACCTTCGGGTTGAAGCACTGAGTGAGAGTGATTATTTCATGAACGGTGGAGCAATAGAAAGAATTCATTGCAGTTTCCGGAGCTGTTATTAAAATTTCGCATTAACAATTGAAAGGATCTTACATTTTTCAGTACATCTCTGCTCCGTGTAGTACCGCATGAAAAACACAGATGCGTCCAACACACAGTTGAGCAAATGTGATCACAACAGCCAAATGTTAACTTAGGCCTGTGGTTTAAATAAAAAGGCCCATAAAAGTCTCTTTTAATCAGAAAAGTCCCGCCATGCCAAAAAAGTCCTAAAAAGTCTCTAAGAAAGTCATTAAAAACTGTTTTATTTGATGAGATTGGTGAAGATTTGCATTTAAAACTACAAAAGTCCCACTTTTACAAAAAGTCAAAAGACTTTTTTTCCACGCTCTAGTAATTACGTATGTGGTATGTTTGGATCAAATAATGTTTAACAGTAGAATATTGGGTATGTATGAAATAATAAATGCTAATTCGATATGTTTATGAACCATCATGAGAGTAATATTGTGAATATCATCATCAGAGAGGTCAGCCTGTAAAGATGCCCATGCCTTATGTCAAATGGGAAGGACACTCATGACATAAGTCATGGCAAAGTGGATTGTTTGTCATGTTGAGACAGTATAGCCATCCTCATTTGTTGAACTTTTTAAAATGAATCCTTGGCAAATCATCTTTAGCCATCTAAAAAGTTGCATTTTTTTGTAAATGTTACATTCTTCTGTAGAAAATCTTAGTGGGTTTTCCACCAGGTCAGGTCGTCCATGACTGACGTTTTGGTGCTCGACTCAGGCACCATCATCAGTGAGATGAGCTGCCCTCTCTCGTTCCTGTCATTCCCTCTCTCCTCACTCGTCTGCCCTGATGACGGTGCCCGAGTCGATCACCGAAACGTCGGCCATGGACAACCTGACCCGATGGAAAACCCGAGAAGATTTTCTACAGCTTGTTCGCTGGTAAAAACTTCGATCTTATTACATTCTTCTCTCCGAAGCTAAAATAATAATGAAATGCATCGTAATATTGGTGAATGAATAACATGAGACCAGCAGCATTTTAAATTGACAACCTGTATTCAAGCACTTTTGACTGAGTAAAATTTAACTTTCCCTTAGCTTTTACACTATTGGCATTTGGCTTTGAAAATGATAAGGCTTATGCAGCACCCCCAATGCATGTGCAAGAGGTGAAGCACAGAATGTATTTTGCCAAGCATTTAATGTTAGTCATTTGTTTGTATATTGTGGATCACTGACTGAATCCCTCCCAGTTTTACAATATAAAGGTGTGTGAGGTCTTTCAAGTTACTTGAGTAAGATTACTCAAGTGATCTTGAGCTAATCTAAAAAAAATAAAGTTACAAGTAATCACTATGATCTTTCATAGACCACATTAAGTGCTGTTAGATGCATCTGAAGCATTCAGTTCCTTTTGTTTCTTGTCCATGAGAAGATGAACCTTGGAAGTGTGATCCTGGCTGACTGCATAATGTTTCCTTGTGTTGTAGGCAATAAAGCAGCTCCGTCGTGAAGTAGTGGAAGGGATGCGCTCTCTAATGGGATTGGCTGGGGAGAAACGGTCTGCGGGCATGATCCCAATCAGTGAAGACATGATCAGAAAGGTAAAGCATTCCTGGAAGTTATTTCATTCCCATGATTATGCACTCAAAATAAGTATGAGTAAAGCCTAAAATAGTCATGTACTTCTGTTTCTGCTGTGATGATTGTGGTGCCATCATATATATTTAGCCCCTAAGTTGTTGCGATTAACTACGATTTCCACATTACTCGAGGTATAAATGATGGGTGGAGTTACATGCGGAAAATGATGGAGGGAGACTGGCATATGTGGGAGATGAATGTATTACTATTCACGCATTTCATATCTTATTTCATTCTTATTATCAAGAGTCTACTGTATTGCCTTCTTGCTTCTTGTTAGAAGATTGTCCCTGAAAAATTATACTAGTTTATATTGTATCAATTTAATTATGCAGAATAATGTGCATTCATGTGTTTCATAAGTTAGGTGCTTTTCTTTAAAAATAGGTATTTTTTATTGAATGAGAAGTTTGAGTCAGATAAATAAACTACAACTGTTGTTCCCTTGATAATTTTGTTTATCTTACATCTACCGGGAAATCTTTAGTTTTTTGTCTCTTATGCTGTATTATTATTATTATTACTATATCTTATGCTATATTATTATTAATACTGTAAATACCATCATCCGCTCATTATTAAGATGAAATTTTATAGATGCTTTGGCTTCCTTAGTTTTGCACCTTGAGTGGGACATTTAAAACGGAGGCCCAAGGCTTTGGAAAAGTTCTGGTGATGTGAGGGCACTTGTGGCTCACGTGAGTGTGTCGTTTCCGCAGACTCGCACCCTGCTCAGCCTCTGGGATCCAGGCCTGGTTGAAGAAGCGTTGGCTTTTGTTGAAGAGAACAAGGTGTCGCCCACGGGGTCGGGCCCTGCCCCCACGCCTTGCTGTGAAGAGACTTCTGCATGCCATAGAAACACGATGGAAAGTGAAGCCAAGTGTAAGAATGGGTTGGAGAGGGAGGAAGATGAAGACAAGGAGCTGGATGTGTATGAGCAGTTGAAGACAAAGGTAAAATGGATGTGCAATGCATTGCTTTAAGTTAGCAATTAACGGTTTTCCTCTTCCATGCCATGGTGACGTGCCATGCCTGCAGAAAACGTAAAATTTTGCTGTAGTGATATATTTTTATGCAGTTAATGCAGGCATTGGCATTAATTTAGCTACCATTTGGGCATCAGGCATATAGGTGAAAGGAGTGGCATTCAGTCATGAGGAACAATCAGCAACATTTCATAACTTGGCTAATTTCATTTGCTCTTCAGTCATTCAAATCTTTCTTTGTGGTGTCACTTGGTGGGCATTCGTGGTTGTGCAGTTTAATTTGATTTTTCTTGAAAATGGAATTGGTGAAAGTGGATTAAAACTCTCAGCTTTGCTCTCTATAACCTGGTTGGCAGGTTCGCAACCTTATACGGTTATGACTCAGACTCTGTATAAGGTCATGGATACGATTGTAAATGTACAACTGTATTCCTCAAAGACTCACCATGTTGAACAACATAGAAGAGTGTGTTTGTTCCTCGAGATGAGTTTCAATGAATAGGAAGCAGTAGTCGCAAATATCTCCTTTTAAATGCAGAGGCACGAAGTGCCATATTCAGCATCTCAACTACAGTCTCACTTCTAGTGCTTATGCCTTAAAATCTCATTTGTGAGTTTCAAACAGTACACAGATTCTAACAGCAAAGGTGATGTTACTTCTCAGCATGAGACTGAGTAATATCAGCATACTTGGATCTCAGGTTTTGGAAATGCCGTTGAAAAACGTTTCTGAGACCAGCTGCTTATGCTCAAGTACCAACAAAGTGTTGGTACTTGAGCTTTTTCAGCAGGGTGCATCTTCAGGAAATATAAAAAGATTGGAGAGTGGGGATGGATTTCTACGGTCAGGTCAGAAAACTTTTCCCCCTCCCCTTGCCGATGGTGGGGGACGGCACTTGCGCCAGAGGCTCACGGCGCTCAGCCTTGTCCACATGACTCATGCCACTTGGTCCTTCGTCACAATTGAGCTCAGCAATGCTATTGTGTGTATCTGCATACTGTTGAAGCAATATGTTCCTGATTCCCAGGCTGGAATTTGAAAGTTCAACAACTCATATTTCAGTATAAACCAGTTCTACTTGAACTTTGATTGTTAAATTCAATTAAGACTGGAAAAAAATTATTTTTTTGAACTTTATCTATAAAATTATGTAATTATTTTCATGTATGCAGGAAGATTGCTAGATTTGTTGGAGGAGAAAGTATGTTCCCCTGTTGTGTATTTAAAATAATTTCAATTTTGATGTGTGTATTTCTCTATAATTATGTTGTTATTAATTTTCTCATTGAAGGACAAAATGACATTAGAACTTCAGTCACCAGATGGCTTGACAACTCCTGACAGTCCTCGTTGTATTAAAGCCTTCTGGAACATCCAAAATCAATCGTCTCACCAATCTTGCATGAGTCAGTCTCAGACTTCATCATCCCCGGGTAAACCTTCTTCATTCCCTGGAAAGGAGCAGCTAGAGGTAAGGCTGGGACAAGTGAAAAGTGATCACAAAGCATTACAGAAAGCCCATTTGGCCTGGTCCAACTTATTGGCCAATAAATTGCCTCTCAATATTGCATCAGAGATTGTGGATGAGATTATGGAATGGGTCGGGGAATTAGAGGAATGTCAAGTGGGCCACAATCCATCGTTTTACTATATTTGATCATTTGCAAATAACAGTCCCGACGTCGCATTTCCCGCATATATTGTTTGAAAACAAGTAAATAAAGAACGTACATATGTATTGAAATTGTATTATTTTCATTGCCTTCTCTATCAGACTAAAAGTTTTGTGCCAGTCATAAAGTCACGCTTGGCAGTCGGCTTCATGCCCACAATTGCATCATTCCCAGACTGCACTTTGTTGCGAGGATGATGATAATGACAAGGAATTGACAAGGTTCTTGATTTTCTAATGACAAATTAAATATGTTGGATTTCATATTTTTGCATGCAATTGTATCATTAATTATACCTGCACTTCTGAAATCATTCCAAGGCAAGGCTGTAACACCAGAAAGGTTGAAAAGACAAGAAAATTAGCTCAGGGATATTTTTTTTGCATTTTTCCTTTGAAAACATTGATATGAAGTTAGATATTACAAACTGCTAATTTTAGCCCATGAACTTCGTAATAATAAGAGTCTGCTGTCTGAGTGGAAATCATTGCTGCATTTCTCCTCATAGAAAGGCTTGTTTTAAGTGAGGGAAGAATGATCTTATTCATTTCAGGCCATTTGTGTGTGTGTGTGTGATGGCTATTGATGCGTCAAATGCTTGTTGTGCTTAGGCAGGTGAAGTGACAAGTGAGTCCAGGGCAGAAGAGAGGTCGGAGGGCGTGGAGCCAGAGGGACGTCGCTTCCTGGACACGCAAGCCATGTGCTCATCTCCGTCGGCCAATTACTACCGACCCACGGAGGAGCCGGAGCCGTGGGATCTGACGCAGCTCAACATTGAAGCGTCCATGATGTGCCTCGTTAGCAAGGTGAGGAGGGGACGTGTTGGGACACCATTGCTATGGACCGTGGATCTTGTGCACTTTGTAGTTTAGACCATTCGTGCTTGAATTGACGGTTGATTTCTCTGGAGGTGCTTTATTTATGCGCTTTATTCATGGCAGACATTCAGGCATACTGATGAGCTGAATCCCACCAGATATCGCAAGTCTTTATCATCATGATTATTTTGGTCTTGAAAATATGTAGTATTTGTTGGAGTGTACTAACCCTCCACCCACCCGTAAAATACCATTCGAATCTATGAACGAACTTAACTTCCTTAAACTGGAGGTAGATGCAAATTTCCTTTTTGTAGCACCTTCAGCTCTTGAGGAAATTTCTGACTCTGGACTCATATAACCCTCCCAAGGCCAGAAATATTTTTTGTAATTATTTTATATTTCTTACATATTTTGCTTTGTGAGCATCTGAAAACAGTACTCATGAAATTATATGTCCAGCATATTATTAATTACTGAGATACGGACTGATGCCAAATGCCTTTACTCAGCCTATTTAAGGGTACTAAGTAATGAAACATCGATTTCTTTCCTTCTTTCTGTATTTCAGGGGTAAATTGGTCAATTCTTCCTTATTTTCCTAGCCAGTTTACGCTTTGTCCTCAAGGTCTCTGGAAAATGTATAATTTACATTGAAATTTACTGTTTTTTTGGTTCTTTTCCGAGTGTTGCTAAGGCCTTTGCCATTGTTGTATCCAAAATGAAAACATTTAAACAGTTCGTCGTCGAGGGATGCCATAAATGACATGTGCTTTTCACGAGGATATAGGAAGGTACTGAAGCCATTGTAGCCTATTCGTGAAGCAAGGTCAACCATATTTTTCCGCACAATGATATGTGCTAACTGCTAGTGCCACTCATGGATTTAGTAGGTTTTCATTCGGTTAAAATTTGGAGTATTTAAATGAATGCTTCAGCGGTGTTCAAATTTGTGCATTTGAACCGACCTGGGACATGAAGAGAAGACATAGAATGCTTTCGAAATCATCGTTGATTGAGATAGCTGGAGATTTGAGATAGTTAAGCATAACCCAGGGATTAAAATTTAAATCCCAATGGAACACAATGTCTCATCACGTATCTGTGGGATGTTCACTGATGCCATTGCAATGATGCTAAAAAAGTTCATCCAAAATGGATGCCATAAACTGCATTGCTCTTCTTGTGAAGAAATTGACAGGTACTAATAAAGGTATCGCAGCTAATTCTTGAATATAGATCGGCCATTTCATTCGGTAAAATCATATGAGCTTACTTTTCGCATACTCCCAGATCAAGTAGGTTTGCATTCTGAAAACTAAAAGTACATACATTATAAAATAATTATGCGTCAAATATACAGTAGAAGGTATAAATATATGCAACCGAGTGACAAGTGCCTGGTTCAAGTAGGCTAAATCTGTACTAGGTAATTAGAATATAATTTACTCTAATTATAAAATGCATAAATACGTATCCATTGGAAGTTCATTGACGCCACTTTCATGAAGTTTGAGAATTGAGACAATCATAACATGCATTAAATGTCAGATAAAAATTTTTTTGCCAAAGAGGCGGGTGCTACCATTCCCAAAAACCCAAAGCTGACCTCATGGTCAACAACATGGACAGACATTCGTACGCACCCCCCTCCCTTCTAACCACTTCCTTTGTTTCTTCTGGCCTGAAAGTTTCTAAATAACATTCTTATTTTTGTAAAGGCCATGGTGAGTCCTGACAGTCCATATGTTTACATTGGTGTAAATTATATTGATTGCTCCGATAGTGACTTTGAGCCATAGCTAACTCCATAACACAATTTTGATTTCTAACCGTCATAAAAAATGTTAAAATTTCTTAATACAATTTGTAATTATTATATGTATTTCTCCCTCCCATTGAATTTCCACCCAAGGAGGAATGAAAAGTCATTATGACATCAGGATGATGTCATTTTCAAGTCACAGCTAGGTAGTCACGGTGACATCAAAATGGTCCCTTGAAATGACATCCTTTGTGACTCCTAATGATGTCATCTTGACCTTAAATGACTAGCCATCACTTTTGACCTCACTTTTGACTATTTGTGGCCAAACCTGATTGTTCTACTAATGAACATTCATACCATGATTCCTGTATTTACATTGTCATTTAGGGATAAATCAAACACCTCAGACAAAATGCCAAACTGTTATTATGATTTATTGTAACAAAAAACATTTTACAGGAAAATATTTTTCCTGCCCCCCCCTCAGGGGAGGGGGGGGGGCAGGAGGGGGGAATTTTTAGGAGGCATCGCCTTGTAAATTTAGACCTAAAACCTGGCTATGCCACTGAGTGGCCTAATGGATGTAGCCACCGGCTATTGGCCGAAGGGACCCAGGTTCAAATCTCGGGTGAAGCCTTTGGACTCCCCAAAATTAATAATCCTCTGCAGAGCTGGCCCAGGGAAAGGAACTGGCCCCCCTTATGGACCTCAAAATGACCCTCTTCTCGTGTGTCATTTGGAGGTCAAAGTGATGTCATGTTGACTTCCCTCACTCCTTCGGTCAGAGTCATGACTGAATAGTGACTTTTCCTGGGTCATTTTGAGGTCAAAGTGATGTCATGTTGACTTTCCTTCCTCCTTGGGAACGGGCACCTTGAGCTAGTATATCATAAATGGAATCTGGAAACAAATTTATTGCTTCAGATACCTAAGCCCCAAATAATAAAAACTGTATATGCATAATATAAAAATACTTCCCTTTCCTGCACAATTTTTCTTCAAATTTCCATATTTTCTCAAAAGATATGTTTTCTTTCCTGTATACCATTAGAGGTTCTTCTTTTTCTTCGAAGATCTATCACTTTCCTTCTCAAAAGGCACTCTTGATCCTAGATGTACCATCCATGACCCTGAAGGATCACCAATACATATACCAGTCTGTAATTCATGATGTCGCATGGCAGCTAATTAAAAGTGCCAGAAAAAGGAAAGATGACCTTGCTTTAGAGGCTGGAGAAGTGGATAATGATGGAATTCCCATGCTAACAGTAGTTACCGTTGTTCCTAGGGGAAAAGATCCTATGGGACCAAGTACAGTTTGCTCTTTGGTGTGGTAAGCAAAACTTTGATAGTAGTATTCAAAATGAAATTATTAATTAATGAGTTTCATGAAGAAATATCACCTTTGAAGAACTCTCAGTGCCAACCATACAGTCTAATCATAAATATTTATTTTCGTGATATGAGTCAAATCTTTTTTTCACCTTCTCGTTATTATTTTATAAGCTTCTTAAACTTAGCAGAAAACTTCAAAACCGTACTCTTCTGCAAATATTTAGAAGGCCGCAGATTGTATACCAGGCGTTGCATGGGATAATAATGTTAAATTTACGGTTATGGTTTGAAAATGTGTAATACAGCCAAGTAAAAATGAATTTAAAAGACCAATATTTTTCTGCTGATGCCTCAACCCAAGAAAGTTTTGTGGTGGCCAAGTTCCACCTTTTTTCTTCTTCTATAAGTTCAATGAATAACAATTCACGCATGCAGAGACACCAGAAACATAATTTTTCCCTGCGACACTTACATGTACAAGAGCCAATTTAGGCATGCTATTAAGTGACCTTTATGAACTTGTAAGTTGTCAATTGAAGTAGAGCATACGATAATTAGCTCAATATGTCTGGCTTCTACACAGCATATCAATTTCCCGTACGTCTTCGTAAAAATATTGTGCATTACATTTTTATGATCACTGACGTTCCGTATGTAGCAAACGCGTGCAATACATTCAACCTCCCGCAGCAACGCTAATCCAGTCTTTGTGACTACGCTACTTTCCGGCAAACTTATAAAAAAGCAACAGTATATCGCGACAAAAATGACTGGAAACAATAATAATGACATTTATCCTGGTTTAAGGCTTATTTGCTTATTTCATGAAAATTTGTGATAAACGATCGTGTTAATACAAAAAATTCCACAAAAGACATGCACACAATTTTTAACGGACGTCCTGGAAAACAAGAAACGTGGGTTTCAAGAGTAAATACCAGTTCACGTACTTCTGAAAAAACTGCATTTGATGAGAAAAAATTCATCCTAAATAGGTGAACAAGTGCTCACGGGAGTGGCTCTCCACCTCGTTGTCAGGAGGTTCTCGTTGTACGGGAGTTCGTTGTAAGGGAGTCAAAATGTGTGCTTTGTAATGGTGGAACCAACTCCATTTGCTCGTTAATCAGTGGTGCTCATTGTAAGGGAGATCGCTAGCTGGAGGTTTTACTGTACATAGCCTTGGGCCAGTAATACCTTGGATCCGTCAGCAAAAGATCACGCAAATGCGGCCACTGCATCTCCATCTTTGGGCAACATGCAATATTTTTTATTGCTAAGGCTTCAACTTTTAACACTCCATCCTTTGGGTTAAAATATGACACAGTTACTTTCCCGTGAGAGATGCCCACCACTCTTTGGACTAAACCAAAAATGCACGTGGCCTTTTGTAATGGGCAACCCCAAGTGCTGTGCCTTAGTAATGAATGACCCTTGGCTTGTGCTGTCAATCAAAATGTTGACCTGCTGACAATTGCCATGTTGGTCTCGCATCAGACCTTGGGCTGCTGATAACAGTACAATGAATTTTAAATTTTCCATGAGGGCCTTGGTTGATTCAGTGACAGATTCGATGGCAGTAGCGAAGGTTATCGACGCCCTCTCAGTTTTCCATTTCTCCCCAGAGTCGCTCTCTCTGCTTTTGCTTTCGTAACTGCCTCAGCCAAATGGAATGGTTTTGAGCCCACAGTGAAGACATGCATTCCCTCTATGGCACATTTTTACTGCATTCCACAATCACCCTAAGCAAAGGTGTTTCACCACACGAAACTTATCCTTTACGGCCAAAGCTTTGAAATTCCCGCACAGCTTGAATGGGTGATTTGCTCTGCTCAATAAGCAAGTCGGGAGTGACAGGAAGGCGATTTGTGTCTGTGTTTGTCACCAAGGTACTAGTCCCAGCCTGATATGGCTTCTTTCTTTTCTCCGTGTGCATCCCCGACATTCTTAGCGCAGGTCCCTTTGAAGGACCTCGCCTGGCCACTTCCAGCACCCTCTTACCTCTTACTCCAAAAACATAATCAAAGATTTCAGAGTGGACAATGCATCTTTTTCCCACCTTTCTATCAGCTTGATGCTGAACTTTTTCCGTAATATGAGCAAAAGAAGTATTGCCAAATCTTTGACACGATGTCCCAGGGCTGCTAGCATGTCTAGCTATTCAATCAACAATGAGATGAATGTTTGCCATTATTAAGGTGCTCGATCAACTGACCTCGAAACCAGTAATGCCTCCAAGTAAACATTCGTCCACAATGATGGTTCGTTGTAATGCTACTTCCACAAAACCCGTGCCACCAAGTAATTGGCACCAGCAAGTGGCAATGATAGCACCAATGACGATGCTTTTCCCTTAAGACATGATCACAGATAAATAATTTTTTCGACATCAAATAATTCTGTAGAATTAAGAATCGCAGCCTCAAAGACGTTGTAGAAACTCTGCCATGCCTCAAGATGTCCACTAAATTCATCCAAGTTCAACCTATTGGAAGAGCAATTCTTGACATTCTAGCCTCCCCTTACAGGAGTCGGCGACATCAGACTTAATTGACTCCGATCCTTATGAATGAAGCACAATGGCAATTAACATCTTAATATTATTACCACTCTAACTTAAAGAATAACTGGTGTGGTGTTGGCTGAAAGATGTGTCCTCAATGATGCGCTCTCGCGTTTGCTGTCGAAACAGGTGAAGTTCTTGTGTGGGCGCTGCTCTAGTCCTGCCCTGCGGTTGAGGGAGCGTCCCAAGCCACCGACGGTGCCTTTGATAGCACGGGGAGGACCCACCGTGGGTCCCCGAGTCAAGGCGTTGGAGGAAGCCGTTCCGTCGAGCAGCTCTGCTCTCTTGGTGGTGACAGAGCAGCCCAAGGGCAGCGTGGAAATGAAAGCAGTGGAAGTGGAAGATGCTGCCCATCTGGGAAACGAAGCTCTCTCGGGCAAAGCACCCCTCTCGGACGGGGGACTGGAGAGAAAAGCAGACTCCCCCTCTCCCCCCCCTCTGCCCAAGGAAGACGACGGCGAGAAAGTGGTTCTTGAGAAGAGTGCCTTGCCACCCAAGTGTGAGGCCTCGACTCTTAAGATTGGAGGAATTAAATCTGAAAAACTGAAGCAAGTGGTAAGGATTATCAAATAATGTGTAATATGTGCAAGAATGACTTGGGAGTGAATGATACAAATGGTCCCTGTGGATTTGAGGCATGTAAAGTTTGGTAACTGCGCTGAGAATTACTCTTAAAACACTCCAAGAGAACAGTCTGGTAGAGCAGAGATTTCTTTGAAAGGATAGAGATTTTTTTAAGCATGAGCTTTTCGGGCACATTGTTAGTTTTTTCTCCATGATGGCATTAATATAATACTCTTGTATTCACTTATTCCTTATTCTTTGTTGGTGTAATGTATATCATTTGTTGTCTTAACTCATCAATGAATAACAGAAATTTTTTGCGACAAGCACGTTAAAATGAAACTTTATACGAATGAGAAATAGTGCTAGAAATCTCTTCTCAACTTGGTGAAGTTTTATTCTGATTTCCCTTTGACATTTTGTAGCATTTGTGGCAACGGTGAGCATTCTTGTGTTGTGGAGTCTAATTTGAGTGAAGTGGTTGATTGACGAGCACCATTTTCAGAGTGTGTCGACACCTGGCCGCAACAAATTCACCGAAGGCCTTGACCTTGGGACCCTTGGTGACTGGAGGCGGGAATTGAGGCCCAGCATGAGGAAACTTCGTCAGGCGATGGACGGTCTCCTCAAGACAGCACGGCTGACGCATTCTGTTTTCAGGCTGAGGGAAGATCCGATGGAAGCACAGAAAGCATGCTCCATCCGCTACCGCCGAGATGTGTGCTTTTCACAAGCTGTGAGTAGCACCCGCTCCAATACATACAATAGTAGTTCTTCTGGAATTTTCTCTTTTTTCAACTCCATAATTGCCATTTATTTACCATCAGCAACCTGATGCTTTTCTGAATGTATTTCTTTTCTGATCACAATTTGGTACAGTTTGAAATAAAGTGACTAGGTCAGTAATTGGTCTTGGGAGATTTTCAGTTTCAAGCTGGGGACAATATTTTTTGAGGTTATAAAATAGTTTCTGAAATATTACAAAACAAATAACTTTCTAAGAATACATATGTAAATCTAAGTTTACTTTTACAAAAATGAAGCTGATTATTTCAAATATCATTGAAGCATTGATTCAGGAAGCCCTTACTCGGACAGCACTTGGTTTTCATTATTACATTCTCCCGTTCAATACAAAGCTGTGTGTCACTGAAGGGCCATATTGTGTGCTTCCCTTGTGCAGTTGACTGCCCTCATTGCTGGTCTGATGGCACGCCTGTGGTGTGAGGCCCCTGATCCTGGCTTCATCATGGCCCTGGTGGCCCTGGGCCCTCTGGCGTGCTTTGAAGGCCTGCTCGGAAGGAGAGGAGGGGAGGGGGAGGACCAGGAGTGTGACATGTGGGGTGACATGGCCGTGGCCGTTGAGGATTTGTCCACGGTGACCTTCCGACTCGTTGCCCATCGACCGTCTTCTCAGGTACTTCAACATGCTTTAAATTTTAAATAAGTCAATGTAATGGCTATGACCTCTCTTGCTGACTGGAAACTAAATTGATCTCGTGTTAATATTTTCTCATATAAATATTAGACATGCCTCTATGCCTCTTCCAAATTCAATTTTATAATGTGAAAATGTGATGATTTTGATGATTCCTTGAGGCTGTTTTAGACGGTAATTGAAACTGCGCAAGTTGATGTTGATTGCTTTTGAGCAGTCTTCTGTGAAAGTCCGTGACGTAGAGAATTGCGGGGATGCTTGCTTGACAGCTTTACACGGTGCAATTGTTGGTGCATTATTTCAGTGACAATATACCATTCAGTAGCGGTAATACTGTCAATATATCGCATAACGTCAAGATCTATGAAGTAGCAATTAATTGGACATGAAAGATGCGATAAATTACCACCACTTTAAAATATGTTTTAAGCCATAGTCTAAACATAATAGTGGAGACCGTAGTCCCGTATACTTAGCCCAAAATTTGCACCACGAACGAACGGATGTGGGCCAAGGTAACTGGTTCTTCCTTTACGCACGAAATTTAAGCTTCCACGTGATTTATCACCCAGCTCATCATTATTGCACTTTATTCACTACCTAAAGAGTTGAGTGCAAACAAAAACAACCAACTTAATCATCACCAACCTATTTAATTGCTAGAATTCTGTGGTATTTCGTTGCCACTACATCTGCACCATCTAGTGAGAGAAATTAACTTCAAACTTGCGCGAACACATGTATCAGATTAGAACATGTTCTAATTTGCTCGCAAGAATTCGCGCAGTGGTGCTGCCTGTCGTTGCAAGTCGTCCCTTCACACGGGGCAATATGTCTTGCGCAAGTGTTCTCACAAGAGCCTGCGCAGTATCAATGACGGTGTAAAATGGCCTTTACAGTGGGTATTCTATGATTTCTGTTGCTTTGCCATTTTTATTTTCTCGGCAAAATTTGCATTGCTGGTGTTTTGCTGTAATATGTGTTACCTTGTTATGCTATGCAACGGATGTAATGCGTGTGGGTAATGCTCGTTGCCATGAGCTGGGAGCAAATGCCACTGGAGCCAGGGGTGCACTTTGCCACCCTGTGTGTGTGGCAAGGGGGTGTGTCCCTGCCAGATTAGGAGAGCACCTCTTCTGGCTCTGCGTCAGGCTCATGCTTTACTTTGATTTGTGGAAGCAAGTCCCTGGGAGGGGAGGGTGCGAACAGGGTCAGGGATGCTTGGTGCCTTGGAAGATCCAACCCAAGAAGCGCACTGCACCTCTCGAGTGCTCAGGTGGTGCTGGTAACGTCCTGCCTCGCCGAAGAATGCTCAGCACATGCGTGGGGGGGATGGAAGCCACGGCCAGGAGAAGTCACGGCCACACCATCCCTTGCGTAACTCTTTGCGCATTGCTATTGCTTCATGCACGAGAAAATTCACCTGTGATGTGTGGTGGTTGTGAATCTCGTCATGGAGAGTGTGCCTGGTGTGAGGCAGAATAACGAGGGGCAGCGTGAAACCCTCGACTCGATGATGTGCACCAAATGGTGGCCACCACTCCTCTGCTTCTATGGACTCCACTCATTGTACTGGACTTATTTGTGTTTATTTTGGCTCTTTGAAATTCATGGAACCCTTTCCGATGTGTCATTCCCACCTAATGCACTTGTGAACTACGCATGACTTTCCTTTCGGTCTGTTTTTCACTTATATTATTTTCTTCTCATTTCCCATATCAGAGCTTGGAGAGCAGTAGTTCGAGGACACCGATGCCACGTGTTTCCGGCTCGCGGGCAGCCCTCGCTGTGTCCCTGCCCGTGCCCGACTCCCTCTTGTCTAGAGTGGCCTTAGTCAGGACTGGATCGGGAGGAGCTACGACTACAAAATCTTTTCGTGTCACTCCAGTATTCTTTGATGTTGGAATTCATGGTTGGGTGGAAGCTGCTGCAGCCGGCACAACGGGAAGTCAAAGCCGTCGGCCCGAGGAGAGAAGTAATGCCGACAACTTTGAAAGACTGCATGAGTATTACCATCGCTACAGAAAGTTGCGGTTACCTCCTGAGGAAGGAAGGAGTAAGTCCTCACTATTTTAAGAATTATCACTATCAAAACATCTGCCTATAGTTAGGTTTCATATCAACCTGACCTCCTGGAATTAGGGTGAAACGCATTGTTCTTGGCAGTGAACATGTGAAGCTGCGTTGTGAACTCTTCTGAAGGCTTAAATGTGACAGAGTGAAAGAATTCATAGAGTGTGCGTCACACCTAGCAAAGAACTTTAATACATGTATTCATCTGATTTATCATTGCATGCATGCCTCTTTGGCTTTTTTGCTCATTAGGAATATGGTCATTTCTGTGAGAGTTCTACAGTAAAACCTTCCGTTAATGAAATTCAAGTGACCCAAATTTTCCAGTGCTCGTTAACTGTGAGTTTGTTAATCAGTGTGTGTGGTGGGTTGATTACCTTAATTTTTCCAGGGGCTTTTCTTGTATCCAAGAAGCAGGAGTAATCGAACGAAAATACCTTTTGTTTTATACAGTATTTCCTAAGTAACATCGTAAATGTATATAGTAGTTTCTTGTACTACTTACTGAATAAAACATTATAAATAACTAGCTATTATAGAAGAGGAAAATAACTGGCCATCGGAACAATGATGTTTCTACGTGATGGTGCATGGCGAATTGCTGTGGCTCCGTGGTTTTTTCGGCAGGAGAATTACAAATTGAATTGTTGTTCGTTTTACTTGCTGAGTTCTTTTAAAAGTAAATTTCATTCTTTGTATGACATCACTTGAATTAAACACAGCTGCCTAATGAGCTGAATACAAACTTTATGGATTATTTAATATTATACATTGTGAAACTACTATTTCATTATTTTTTTTAGAGTAAAAATTAAAAATCAATATTATTTGTAAATGTGTCAATGGAAATAGAAACCGAGATTTCACGATCGTCATTGTTCAGCATTGAAAATCCACTGAAAGTTTAATGAAAAAAATTACAGTTCATAACTCCAAAACTATTCAAATTTTGCGATATTTTTCATTTTCCGTACCATTTATATTCTCATCTCCATTGCCATAATGTTAATCACCACTTTGAAGAGGATATTTTTTAAAAAACGAAATGTTAAGTTGCAATAACTATGGAATATGTGGCATTTTTAACGTTCCTTATGTTCAATAGCAGAAGTTCCACAGAGAAAAAATCATTTGATTTGACTCGAATTATTCGGATGAACTTGTCTCGGGACTCGAACACGGATTCCATGATATAGTAAGCACCTTAGTGCTTCTTAAAATTCGGCCTTAACCTCTTGGATGGTGGTGCCATGCGCATGGCATTGACTGATTTCTGGCATGATATGTCTAGCAGTTTGAGTACATCTTGTTCCTTTTAGGCTTATAAAATTCCACCGGGAAAAATGATGCCTCGGTAGCATAACTGATTAAAGCACCTGGCTGGAAATCAAGTTATCCGGGTTCGATTCCTGGTCAAGGTGAATGGCGGGCAATGCCATTAAGGTTCTCGTGGTCAGTTCGCGGTCCTTCGATTTGTTCCTTATGTTATCATAATGCTTTTTTGAAACTTTGACCTGCCACATATATCTTAAATTGGTGATTTCTTCCATAGCAGTCCAGTGAATTATCATCAGGAGGGCCAAAAAATTCAAACAAGTTACTTGAAAAAATCTTTTGATATTCAATTTGTTTTACTATACACAAAAATTATATGAAGAAAGAGTCAATTGTTTGCTGCTTTGCACTATTAATTCTCTCACGAAGAACAGCATTCTCCACTTCCCAGAATGCTCTAATGCATCTCTTTTACATTCCTCAGCAGAGAGAAGAGTTTCTCAGACGTGTCCAATGCTGGAATGATTTCTCGGGACTTGTGTTTCTCAAGCTCCTTCTCTGGATCTTCGTTGCCCCCTTCACTCTCCGTCCTCTTTTTCACTCGCCTCACTTTCAGCAGAGCACATCACTACACCTTCATCGACATTTGCGAAGTCATCAAATGGAACGTCTCAAATGCTTAGCTTGCTCATCAGTTCCTCCCAATCCCGTTGGCTTTCATTCACTTCACAATTGGATTCAATTTCATTAAACCCTGCCCTAGCGAAGTAATGTCTTGTTGTAGTGGGCGAAACGGCATCCCAACAAAGACACACACGCTGCATAGATTGGAGAATGTTCCATCTGAGAAGAGTTGGGTTGCTGGTACCCTACATCCGTACAAGTAAATACTGCACCAATTGTCGTCGGTACGCCCTCTTTACGTGGAATATGACTCCCTGGTCCAGCGGCTGTAGCCGACTTTTGCAGTTAGGCGGGAAGAAAACCACCATCAAATTTCTTACATTTATAGCCTCCAATTTGTATTGAAACAGCAATCAACAAACAACAGAATTTTTCTATTTTGACCTCCTATTCTAGCTTCAACTCCAACAACCCATTCCCGAAATATCTCAGCGGTCATGCAAGAATTTCTATGCACTTAGGGACATGGTAGTTGTACATTTTTTAAACAACGAGTTTTATTAGATATTCCAATTACATAGCATACGATATTTAGCTCAACACATCTATTTACTTAGAGTTGCATTACAGGTGGTGAGTACACCTTCATCAAGATTTTTGCCTCTGAAATGTGTGTGGGAAAAAATGAAATGCAGGAAATAACTGAGCACATTACTCCTTTATTTTATTTCTATTAATGTTTGTAAAGAGCGGTGAACCTTTGTTCAGTGAGCTGTCACTATTCATACAGAACATGTAGATAATTTAGTCCTGTTCAGCGCAGGTAACAGACATTTTTTACAATTACTTTGAGGCATGGTTTGCAGTGGGAATGAAAAATGGACCCTGTTTTTCAGAGTCGTGGAGGGAAGTGTCACTTTGGTGGTTTGCCATAGCAATATGAAGTACAGAAATGAAAGGGAGTACTGATAAATACAATTCGTACATCTGTCATAATATCCTTGAAGTTTCTAATGTTTCACTCTATTTGTAAACATTATTCTCTTCAGTTAATGAAATGGGGATTTTTCAGCTTCTTGCAAGTATGCGACAAACACCTTAGTCTTATTTTTAAAATTTATGATGCGAATCAGTTAATCTCATAACACTTGACATGCCGCAATAATTGAGTGGAATTGTATGTTTATTCTATGAATCCAGAGTGTAGGCTGAGGCACTGAGCAGCATTAGTGCCGTGTAGGCCGTTTTCACTCCAAACTTGAGTCTCATGTTGATAATTTTGTCACTATTTCAATACAAATCATTTGTGAATTTTTGTCTACTTCTCGGAGAAGGTTGAACTTTTCAGTCGGTATTTTTCTTTTCCCCACTGGCTTTTCCATGGCTGACACTAAGACTTTTCTCACCATTTTTGTCATCAAGTACAGTAAAACCTCCCGTTAACGAAATTCAAGGGACCCAAACTTTCCAGTGCTCGTTAACAGAGATTTCGTTAATCGGAGGGAGTGGCGAGTTGCATATCTACATTTGTTCAGGGGCTTTTCTAGTCGTATCCAAGAAGCAGGAGTAATCGAACGCAAATACCTTGTGTTTTATGAGGTATTTGCTAAGTGACATCATAAATGAATTTAGTAGTTTCTTGTACTACTTACTGAAGAATTGCATTATAAATAACTAGCTATTATAGAAGGGGAAAATATTTGGCCGTTGGGATAATGATGTTTTTACATGATGGTGCGTAGTGAATTCCTGTGGCTACGAAGGCTTGCATCCATAAATTATTCTGGGATTTTTTCATAAAGCATTTTTCCAACAACACAGCCTCAGGATAAAAGTAAATACAAGAAGGCAATAGGTAGACATTTACATGCGTTTTATTATCTTTAAATGTGAATGGTTATTCACAAAACATTGAAAATGAGTGTAATGACCAGTGATTACGTCAATTTATTATGAAACAAAATCAAAAGATTTAATGACAAGTTTATGTATTACATTTTTGTCATTTTTTAACCTTATTGTATTTTACTTCATTAATGTATAACTAGGGACATGACATTTTCGCGAAACGTTTTTTGCGACAGGATTCACGAAATAAGCGACTTTTTGGGTTTAATCACGAAATAACCGTGTCTTCTTTGAAACGTGATTTTTTTAACGAAATTTGAGATATTTTGCAAATGCCGAATTTTTGTAGCATGAAATATTTTCTTTAGTGATGACCGGATCGGATCTTTCATTTTTCTCGGTTCCGGATTCAGATCCAAAGACACGGAGTAAAATCAGATCCGGATCGTAGATTTTAAATTTTCGCGGTTTAGCGATCGAAGTGCCCCGTGAATGGAATGTAGATGCGGTAGATATTGACAAGAAGAGGATGTGTAACTAAGGTCACGTAATTAGATGAAAACGTTCCCGTGCAACTAGAAGCAAAATAAAGATATATGACTTTTTTCCCCCATTACCCCGGTATCGTGGGAAAAAAATACGTAGGATGCCATGCGGGTAGCCTACATTCGCCGGAATCAGGCGTACAACGAGAGCTAGTGTACTGTGCGAGGTTCGATCCCAATCGCAGTATAATTTTTTCTTTCAGTCACTGCATCGAAAATGTTATCATATTCAATTTCAAACCATTAAATCTGAATACTCACTTTATTAGACTTTGTTGTTTAAATTAGATTTACAAATGAACCACTCATAAATTAAGGATGGTCGGGTAACCACGGGTCTTTCATTTCAATTGCTACTGAAATCATATCCAGAGACAGTAAAAATTCAGATCCGGATCATAGATTTTAACATCTCGCGGCCTCGTGATCGATGCACCCCGCAAATGGAATGCACGTATGGTAGATGCCAACAAGGAGAGTTAAGTAACTCGGGTCACGAAATGAGAAGATATTTTCTGTGCCACAAACGAGGAAAACGAAATAAAAAATACTCGTATTGACCTTTTTCTCCATAGGCTCGGATGTGCGAGAAAAAAATTAAGCCGAATGTCATGCGGGTCGCCTACATTCGCCAGATTCCCGTGAACCTATGAGAGCGTAGTTGTTAAAAATGAGGGCTAGTGTACTGCCAGTCGCGAGTTCGATCCTTAACACTACCTAAGAATACAGCCGTGCTGTATTCCTAGGGTAATGCTAGTAGGCTGTTAAAAAAAAGTAGATTATCAGAAATTTCATGCCAAATTATAAGTTAAAAAAATAATTAAATTAGGCGAAAGGAAATGATTGGAAAAAATTTATATTACAGAATTAATTGTGGAATCATTACGTTAACTTTACAGTGTATTTTTGAGTGACGCATTTGTAAATCTAGTTGAAGCGATAGAAGTACAAAAAAGTCAGTATCCACACACAAAGGTTGGAAATGAAGGATGATAAAATTTTTTATTCAATGGTTGAAAGAAAAATTTTAAAGTAAGAATCGAACTTCATTACCTGCAGTACACTACTCCACTCTGTTATTGTTATTACCATTATCTCATTAATTTGCCTTTAACTTAATTTTGCCTACTGTGTTTTTTATGTTGCGTAGGGTAGCCATAACTTCTGTATTGGATCTCAAATGTATGTAATTAACTGTTTGTTCACATTGGTATGAAGTATTTATTAATAATATAAAAAAAAAACCCTTCCTTTAAGACTCCTTTTTCCCAACATTAAACACAGCTTTCACCTTTTTAAAACGATTTTATTTACCGCATTTGTCACTTTAAACACCGCTTTTGATGATTTTTATTTACCATTTTTCGGTGTCCCTATGTATAACAAGTAAACTCAATGTAATTATTCTTTCCGGCCGGTGAAAATAAATAGCTTGGAAGTAGTGAAATTCTCTCAGCTGGCTATTAATATGCAGCCTGCAAATATTTGCATCCATATTTGTCAAGGATTATTATATTATCAATAATGTTGGATTTTATTATTATATTAGCAATGAATTTGGTAAGAATGTTCTTTAAGATCATATCAACATTCTTGATTGAATGATAAGTTTAGCTGAGAGATTTTTCAAAACTTAAGACTTTGAGAGAATGAGTCTGCGTGAACTTGACTTGATGCATTATGGTAATATAGGTATTGATACCACAGGAGCAAAAATATTATTGTAATCCACTATTTAACATAATCCAATCATCGCTCAAACTTAAATATTGAGCTACAGTCCAAGAGAAATACAATTATTAACTGGGAAACCTGGATTTGCATCCATTGAAAGGTGAGGGGATTTAAATTGTATTTCAAGGACCTGCTCCTCCCACGTGGCTTCGAGCTCCCGGGTGCAAGCCAACACCTCTTTGTCTTCCTTTGATGCATCACTCGCTGGAACCAATAAAATCAAAAACAATGCTCCGACAGCACTGCACTCGTCGATAAATTGAAGCTCCGCGTGAACCTTTTTGTTTGAATGTTCGGTTGAACGTACTCCGGGATCACACCTCGCGCCAAATTTCTGCTATTTGTGTTTTACATTTCCGATGTGCTCACTCATACATCGTTATCAATCGACAATGGGAACTTCAGCAGGGTTTGCCGAGAAATGCGGGGTACTCATGACGCTCAATCTCGGCTGGGAATCAGTTGAGTTTTTCCATCAAACCGAAAATGAAATTCACCCCCCTTTTCAGGTGCAAAGAAAGTATTTCCCCCTTCTCTAGCCTGCACACAGAGGTGAAGAGGATGAGCTCTGCTCTCACTGTGCCATAATCTTTAGGAAAACCTTTCCTCAATATCCGTTCGACGTAAAGAAATATCATTCTGGAATCAAGATGGCTTTCAGCAGGAGGGAGAGGAGACCCTAGCATTGAAGGACTGCTTCAAATAAACTTGGTGAATGAAAGTAAGGAGGCTGAAATTTCCTCTCATTCGAAGGCGAAAGGTGTTGCGATCCAGAGCTGGGGTGGAATAGGGGTGAGTGTGATGTTGAAAGGATTTGGAGGTGGGTGGGGAAAACGGGCGATGGGCAGTAGCCAATGGGTTTGTAGGTGGCCGTCGTCACTTCAGCGTTCTAAAGATATCCCTCTCACCAGACACAATTCCTTCCTCACAAGGTCTGGCGCCATAAGTGGCCAATGCATCATCCATAACCATATCCATGAACTGCAATCTCACTCAAAACGATAGCTGTGGAGGATACCTCCCAATTTGTGTCGTGTTTCTGTTGGTGAAAATTGTAGGTCTCCCTCAAAATGACTGTATTGGCCGTGTCTTCGGGGTCTGCATATAACCCCCAAGCAATGGCCTTTAGGCCTTGGCCTTTAGGCCATTGCTTGGGGGTTATCATATTTTAGGAGCCCCAATATATTTGTTGAAATAACCAGCCGTATTCATTTTATGACTCTGCTGTTAATGCGAGCGCTAGAACCAGAAACTATTAAATTTACAATGGGTATATCAGAGTGATATTCTTTTATTTTCATAGATCTTTAAAAGGTGAAATGAAGTTCTCAAATTTATGGCTTTATAGTTGGTTGCATATAAATTAAAATGATCATCATGTTTTTAATTTACGGCAGAATAAAACTATTCAATCAATAAAGCTAATTGATTGAAAGTCAAAATAAAATTAATGGCTAATTCATTTAATAGATTCTTGGAAGTTTTTCAAAAGAATTTTTGCGACTGTTACATTAAACTAATTATGTATCAAGATAAATATAAACAAATAACTGTTGAAAGTTATTCTGCTCGTTTAATGATTGACATTAAATAGATATATCTACAGCAGTTAGGCCCGTACTAATGCTAACCCTGCTAAATAAAATTTGCTGAGAAAGCCGAGTAAAGTTTGTGCTTGATTCTCAATTTGAAAACAGAAAATGATGAATACAGGCATTACTTTGATGACTTTTGTGACATAATTCATGATGAAAAACACTTACTGTTATGCACCTTGATAATGACGTTGAAAATTGATTGCTGTGCATTAAATTGATTATAATGGTACTAAGTGCCTCTCAACTAAATAATGAAGACACAATCCTAATTCAGTCGTAAGAATATGTCTCAACTTATAATATAGCAAGACGGATGAGGCTGCTTCAAAATCACCGAATGGTATTTTAATCCCAAAATAAAAAAATCATTGCACTAACCTAGAACTTTAGCCATAATACTTTCCTAAAATGTTAAGTTTTGTTATTAGTTACTTAATAATGCTACTTAGAATCTATATCCGTCCCATTTACCAGTTAATAAGCCCCATGAATTTTGGAAATTGAGAAAAAAATTAATAGTTTAAATTTATTAAAAACGCACAAAATAATAGTAGTATTCACTATTGCCTAAAAACCTCTCATATCATCTCATAATGTTCAAGTAGGAAATTCACTGTAAGCAGAGACCAAGTTGAGGGTTCTCATTCACCACGCATATAAGTACATTGTATTTAGTGGGACTTTCAACAATGCTTTACCGGAATGATAGACATGAATTTCAATTATACGATGGACATTTTAAGTACCTGTAGGCTTCTTAATCCCTCATATAATTTAATGAGTATGTTTTGGTCACCAGTGCTGATAGTAGCGGAGGAATAATATTACTGATCATTCTATACTTTCAAAATGGTGTTAACTTTGCAAGCATATTCGATTAGGGAAGGTGAAATTAAGGAATAAGATAATAATTGTTCTCCTCATGTACTTGAAACTAAAGTAACCTTCAGGGTACTTGCTTTATTTGATTGCACACAGAACCAACTTCATTGGTGTGCAGAAAAAAAAAATCCCAAAGCCTGGCATTTCATGCCTCAGAAAAAGTTGACGCGAGTAGCTTAAAATTATACAATTACAGTCATATGAGCCCCTTAATCAGAGAATTTCATTGTCATCTTCCGCTTATGCTAGCTTAGAAAAAATGTGGTAAATTTCCCCTTAAGAAGTTTTATTGAGATGATTAACCCATCTGGGATTACAATTGGTCCTGGATTTGACGCAAGAAAAAGCTGTGAAGGATATGTATTGTTAAGTGGTAACAAAAAATTATATTTTAACTATCAGTTTCATTGAGCAAGAATCAATGACATATGCCAAAGTGTCGAAAATGTTGGAAAAATATCGATCATTATTTGTTAGGTTGTTAATACTTCAGTGCCGGCATTATTATTTCCCTGGAACCTATGACTGTGGTGACCCAGCAAAATTCTTCTCCATCTACGTAATCCTCGTCAAACCTCCCGTGATGGCTCCATCCCAGTCCCCTCCTTCATATTCTTCCATAAAATTCCCATGTTGACACTGAAGATTGAGAAAAGTTGGTCAAGAGGACCAACACCAGGAAGGAGAACTCCCACCTTCTACATTCAGTCTCTTCCGACCCCCTCCACCTGTTGTCCAAACACCACCAACTGTCCCGGAGGTGGAACGTTTCTGGAAGGGCATCTACAAGATCACGAAGCCATTCAACAAAGGCACTCCAGCCATTGCACTCTTTAAAGAGTTCCATGACTGCCACCTAGCAGATATGGATCGTCCCATCTCAGTCACAGAAAGTGATGTGAAGAAGGCCTTCTCTGGCAAGAAGAACTTCACTGCTCCTGGAGGGGATGCAGTGAATAACTTCTGGTGCAAAAAGTTCCCTTCCACACACAAACACCTTGCCAAAATCTTCACGTCATTCCTGTCAGGGACGGAGCCAATTCTGTCCTGGCTGACTGAGGGGCGAACGGTTTTAATACCAAAAAAGGGAGACTTGTCCGATCCAAAGAACTACCGCCCTATAACCTGTCTCAACACTGTATACAAGGCGTTCACTTCCATCTTGAACGACCTTATCCTCTGCCATGTCCAACCAGTATGAGAGGAAGTATACAAGCAGAGGGGCTCAAAGGAAGGCATTGTGGGATGCAAGGACAACCTGCTAATTGATAATTGATAGGTGTGTGAGCCAGGACGCTTGTCAATACAAGCGTAACCTGTCAATGGGCTGGGTGGACTGCAAGAAGGCTTTTGATACCACCTCTCATGAGCTGATTATAGCCATGCTGAGGTACATGAAAGTCCACCAAGAGGTTGTGTCCTGCATCGAATGCCTGTTACCACTGTGGAAGTCACACTTCGCCTTACCACCGTGGCGTTTTTAAGGTGATAGCCTTAATCCCCTCCTGTTCTGTTTATCTCTCCTCCCACTGTCCGTTCAGTTGAGACGAGGTAGGGGATATATGTGCAGTGTACCGTCAAAAAGGGAGCATATGGTCACCCATTTATTCCACGTGGATGACCTGAAGCTTTATGCTTCAAGCACTGAAACCCACGCTTGGCGTTGGACACTGTACGCAGATACAGTGAGGATATAGGGATGGAATTCGGATTGGACAAGTGCGTGACCATCCATTTGGTGAAAGGAAAGATTTCGGAAGACCAGGAAGACGTGCAGCTTGTTGACAGAAACGCTATTCGTCATCTTGATGATGACAAAGCATATGAATATCTCGGCATCCCCCAATGCCAGATGTAGGAGGTGAGAGCAGTGAAGGAAAGGCTTGCAGCGAAATACAGGCAGACTCTCAGGTGAATCTGGAGCTCTGACCTGTCTAGCCAGAACAAGGTTCTTGCGACCAACACCTTTGTGGTTCCGACTCTGCTCTACACCTTCGGTTGCATCAAATGGAATGTCAACGAGCTGCAAAACCTCGACAGGGGAACGAGGAAAATGATGACCATCTATTGTAGTCTTCATCCGAAGTCTTCCTTCGCCAGATTGTATCTCCCGAGAAAGCTAGGTGGTAGAGGGCTGATAAGTCTGGAGTGCCTTCATGACAGAGTAGTCCTCAATATATGGCGTTCCGCGTGTTCCACAGCATGGACCCCCTTAATCTGCTCGTAAAGAAACACGAGAGTGTTGGCAAAGGGGCGTAGAATAGAAATAGAAATTTTCAATAGAACCCTCAAAGCACAAATTATTCATTTTTATGTCAGGTCTGCAATATATTGCAACCCCACCACATTTATGCATCACCCGAGAATAGGAGGTCACTAGATTAAAATTATTAATGGCACACACATTTATTTCCCTTTGAAGCAGCCAGTGGAACTAGTACATCAACTGATTCATTGTTCATTAAAAGTTCAAGCTCATGAATTTTATTTCTGAGGCTCTGGATATTTATGGAGAGGAAATTTAAGATCTTTTTCCTACCCAAAACGTTTTTTCCTTTTATCTGTAGCTCATCGTATGAATTTGGAGTTGAGGAGTGATCCAGTCAGGAGGTTGGTGCCTTGTGCTTCAAGCTGCCGGTATTGGATCGCTAAGTTCTCTCCATGCTCGTTGATACACTCACAATTTCTTGCCCTTCCATCCTCGAACAATGAGACGATTTGTTCTCACCCATTTCTTGATTGTTTGTTTCACTCTATTGTTTAAAACTAAATTTGCTGATTCACACCTCATCTGGACAAGTATCTTCTTTGTACAAGTCCCCAATTAGGGCATAATCAGCACCGAGTTTGAGAGAACAGCCACTTTCATTTCGAGCAATTTCTTCACAAGTGAAATCACCGCCAGAGAATCTTGATTTTAGGTAATTCACTATGAAATCACTTGAGGTTCTTGACTTCACCCGGCTCAGGTAAAACCACGCTCTACGGGGTAGACCCAAACAATTCCTTTATTTGTGTCATCCACATTGCAGCCAAATACGACGAATCTTTTCTTGGGGTATCTCGTTCTTTGACGAATCAACTGGAAATATTCCTTATTAAATGTTCTCTTATTATGAAATAATTGCTTTCTTTTGCGTAAATGAAACTTATGTCATTTCAGTTCCATACTCGTTTTTTTGCTTTTTAGCTTTTAAACTTATGAACCTCACACTGTCGAAATTAGAAGCATAGCTGTGTCCGAATTTGGGCCATGGGGTCCATTTTATTTTTTACATCTTTTATTCAAACTGTTGTTACTGTGAAAATAGTGCTGATATTACCAAACAAATCATTTTTGAGTATTGTGCATATCGCAGGCAAACATTCATAAAAATATGGGCTTTGTAATAACTACAGTTTTTTTTTTAATTTTAATCATGAAACCTTAATGTATCGCAATTTAGATCAGCTACCTTATAATAGAAATACGATGAATCATTATTTATGGTTGTATATATGTGAAATGCAACAAAGTAGTATGGTTGTAATTCGTAATACAATGAAGCTGAAGATGAAGTCTGCTGTGGCAACATTACAGCACACTGGTGATATGCAACTTTCTTTATACATTAATGCCTAGTTTTCCTTGACAAAGAACTCACAGTGGCAATAGCGCAAGAGTTGGAAATGTTCCCATGCTTATAAACACAAACTAAATCATGCTAACTGGCCACTAAAAAATGAAACAATTCATTACTCACCGGTGTTTTCACACGCAAGCAATGCATCCAGAAAAAATTCTAGCAGCTCTAGGTAGTAGCGACAACTGGTGGTGAAACACTGAAACCATACACGAATGCTATGCTCGAACAATACATGCTTTCGCTATAAGGCGAGGTGGCATTAAGCTTGAGGGGCTTAGAGCATGCTTTGGCTACACTTGAGAATTATGAAAATACCTCTTTTTAAGTGCCATATGGACAATGTATTAGTGTTTGACATGCAAAATGGTGGAAAGTTTTTCTTTTCCAGCTGAAGGAGTGTCAATACATTGTAAGTTGGCCGTCAGGCCCTGCTACGAGATAGCTTTGTACCAGACTTGATTCAGGGAATCATTTTTCCAATGTTCTGCAATTTCAGGGCCCTATGTTGCTGCCCTTCAGCCAACGTTAGGTGAGCTTATAAAAGCACTCAGGCAATCAGTGCAGTCGTCTCGACCAAAAAATGTTGAGGTTCTGCACCTTGCAGCTTCAATCTGCCGCAGAATGAAAGGTACGTCTGTCGTCACTGCCATGTCTTGTACTATTGGTGAAAGAAATGTTTTTGTTTCGTCATATCCTGGCTGCCTCATCTTTCCTCCAATTATCCAATTCAATTTATTCTGTGTCATCTTTATCTAAGTCTCTATTTTTACTGTATATTATAACTCAATGTAATAAAATTATTTACTTTATGATTTGTGTTTGAATAGATGAATTTGCTCACATTTTAGGCCTTCGATTCACCAGTTGCAAAAGTGCAAAAGATAGATCTGGGATGTCTGTCACCTTGGAACAGGTCCAAGTCCTTGCCACCCACTATGACCTTTCTCCCATGGAAATTCAACTCGCTTTGGACTGCATGCGTAGGTAAGTGAATCGTCATAGTTTGAATGCGAGGGTCTGTTTACTTTGACGTACGCATTGGCATTCTTTTGCAATATTTTTATGTAAATACTGAGGCTAAAAATGATCTTACATTGTATCTCCTCTCCAACATCTTGATGCCATAATTAATGGGCTCAGTTGGTTCAATGTGAAAAGATTAGTGATGGTCAGATCGGATCTGTCGGATCCACGGATCTTTCATTGTACTCGGTTCCGGATTCGGATCCAAGGACATGGTGTAAAATCAGATCCGGATCATAGATTGTAAATTTTTGTGGCCTAGTGATCGAAGTGCACCATGAATGGAATGTAGGTGCGGTAGATATTGATGAGGAGAGGTTGTATCACTCAGGTCACAAAATTAGATGAAAATTTTTCCATTCAGCTTGAGTCAAAGTGAAGAAATATGATTTTTTCCCCATTACCCTGGTATCGCGAGGAAAAAAAATAAGTAGAATTTCACGTGGGTAGCCTACATTCACGGGCATCAGTAAGACAACGAGAGCTTGCAAAGTTTGATCCCTATCGCAGTTTAATTTTCTCTTACCAGTGGAAACTATCGTATCAAAAGCTTTATCAACTTCAATTTCAAAACCCTTAACATCTGAATACTCACATTTTTATACTTATATTATTTAAATTAGATTTACGAATGTGTCACTCAAAATTAGGGATGGTCGGGTCGGATCCAAAGGTCCACGGATCTTTCATTTCATTCCCTACTGAAATCAAATCCGAAGACTGTGTGAATTCGGATCCCGATTGGAGATTTTTAAATTTCACAGCTTAGTGATCGATGCACCCTGCAAATGGAATGTATGTAGATACTGACAAAGAGATGATTTATAACTCGGGTCACCAAATGAGGAGAACATTTTTTCCATGCCACTGGAACAAAATAAAGAAAGACAGGTGTTGGCTGTATTCTCAACAGGCCCAGATGCAAGGGGAAAATAATAAAGCAGAATGTCACGTGGGTCGCCTTCATCCACCAGACTCACATGAACCGATGATAGCGTAGTTATTAAAAATAAGAGCTAGTGTGATGCCCGTCGCGAGTTCGATCCTTAACACTGCCTAGGAATACAGTCCATGCTGTATTCCTAGGGCAATGCAAGCAGGCAGTTAAGAAAGTAGATTAGATATCCTTATCAGAAATTTCACGTCAATTTATAACATATTAAACATGGAAATAGTAAAATATGGCATCGGTGAAAGTGATTGGAAAAATATTTCATTTCAGGATGAAAATCGTGGAAACATTATGTTAATTTTACAATGTTTTGTTGAGTAAAGCATTTGTAAATATAGTTTAAGCGATACAAGTACAAATAGGTAATATCCACGTATAAGGGTCGAAAATTAAGAATGATAAAATTTTTGATTCAATGGCTGAAAGAAAACTTTTAAATCATGTGATAAGAATCAAACTTCATGCCCCAATGCAGTACTCTACCCCACTCTGCTTACCTGAGTTTGGAGAATGCAGGCTCCACACATGTCATTCTACTTTTTTTCTTGCAAACAATGGAGAAAAAACCCAAGACATATTTCTTAAATTTTGCTTGTAGTAGTTTTCAAAAAGACTCATCTCATTTCAATATCTGAGTTACACATCCTCTCCTTATGAGTATAGAACTCTCAAGTTTCATTTTACAGGTTATTATTGATAAAGCATTGCAAAAATACTATTTTACCAGCTTGAAATATCACATCTGTTCAGTTTGTGGGGTCAGTGCACGATTGCAGCAAGTGGGTGAAAGACGTGCTGCCCATTAAGAGGTAGAAAGAATTAGAGGGAGGTTCAGCGGGAGAGATGAGGGGAAATTGGTTTGTTCTCACCCACAGGGCAAAGAAATGTTGTTTGTCTGTACATTTGTTTGTCTGACACTTTACATCAAGTTGTGGGTGAGCAGCCAGTATTGCAACACTCGTATTGCAAGTGATTAAACTATGGGCACAAGTGTGGATGAACTGCAGTTAAAGGTGATGTGAATTGGGCCCAGATAGATTGGGGAAATGTACTGATTGGATGCAAGCGAAGAACGGTTTCTGCGTTAGGGATGATCCCCAATTTGGTGCCTTTTGTAGTGCCACAATGCTGTATGATGTACCAAAGTATGGATGTCCTCTTTTGAGAGTGGTATTCTAAGGAGTAATTTCAAATGCACGTTCATTTGCATGCGTAGCAAGTAGGAATGTATCTCTTTTTATCACTCTCTCTCTCTGGCGCTTCCATGAAATATTCAGAGCAGAATAACGATGAATTAATCATATTTAACTTACTGATAAATTACTGAAAATTTGTCTGATATGTTCCTTTGTTTCCTGTTTTTTTTAGTGAAGGGTGTCGTCGTGAAAACTTGTTTAAAAATACTGGAAGCCGACGCTATGCCTTCAGTAGTACGCAGATGGCTTCTCTACCCAAGGCTTATCGACCTCCTCCTGGCACCTATGGTTCTGGTCAAACATGAAGCATTTGCTGTTTGATGCTATGCCAGGCAATTATCTTCCAGTTGAACTGTAGTTGAATAATATGATTAATACCATTTAAAATGGCGCACAAGTTGCATTCCCGTATGCTGTAGTTGGGGAAAGCTGCAAACTAAGAAAAAATGGTTCATGGAGAGTTGTAAAATGATGAAAGGGAACTTAGGTTCTGATGGTCTCTGATAGTCTTAACCCATTTATAAGTCAATCGTTTGTATCCTCTACAATAATGTGGTATTCCTCTCATTTCCATGGATGAAATTGACACGAGTGAATGTATCGTACGGTTCAGAGGAATTAGCGAATTGTGTAACTGTTCTGGTCATAATGATGCAATTAATTTATTCCCTGGATTGGTCCTTATTTATCTTATTTAAAGCTGAATAATCTTTTTGATGGATGTGGTCTTGATGGGTTTTGTACTGGGTTAAGCTTTCTGACCTTGACTGACCTTTTTAAGAAGAGCAAGTTGATCATCTTCCATTGTAGGGTGAAAACAGGGTTTGGTTGTTGCCCTGAGGAAGCACCGTGGCCTAACGCGGTGAAAATGACAAGGCTACATCCAGTTAATCCTCTAGGAAAGCCTACACTGTCCTTCATCAATCTTTTTGATACTGGTCAATGTTTTATTACTTATATTCTTTGTGTGAGTGTGGATGTGTGGATATACACACACGTATAAAGAAGGTGCTCTGTTACTGTGTTGAGGTGATATTTAATGTTAGAATTTAGTGCCAAGATCCCACCTAGTATTTCCCTTGTAGATACTCATTCTCTCTTGATTGTTGCTATTGTTTAAATAAAAAGTTTTTGCAAAAAAACAGTATTAAGATCTGTTATCTAATCTTTGAAATATATTCATTTGGTTAAAAATGAAATCAAATGAGTGCATATTTAAAACATTGTCACACTTCATTATAAGCAGTTTATATACTACTGTCAGCTTATAATCTTGTCTTCCTGACTGCTTGAAACAGTTGTTTTTAATTTAAGAAATGGTACCCTGTCGATGTGTGGAAGTTTTTTTTAAACTGGGTTTTGTTCCTTGACAGAATGTGTAATATTTTCTTGTTTAAGCTTATTGACAATCCTTGACTTTTAAGTTTATAAGAAGGCTTTCTTTCTGTTTATAGAGAACTTTTGTTGTCTTGTTACTCAGGGATATTGGTTCGTTTTCAGTATTTTTCTAAGAAAGTACTTCTTTTATTCTTGTATGTGCATACATTACTTTTAATATATTTGACTTTTGATATTTCCAGTGCTGAACCATGAAATGTGTCAGGATAATGAGAAAAGGTTTTGTATAAAATTCATAAATATATTTTACTGTAAATTTGCCTTTGTATTAAGTGTGTTTGGTAAATTATTTCTATACAGTTTTTTGCACATCATGTTGTTTAATTTTAGTTATCATTAGATAGATACTACTTATAAAACTTTTACTGGTTGTACCTAAACATCGATTTAAAAAAAATATTTATATGCTTCAATTGAAAGTTATGTAAAATTTAATGGAAATTAAAATGCTTATATTCCCCATCAAGGTGTGGGAATGCTCCTTGATATTAGGAAAGCAAGTGTTTTTATTACAGTCATGACTTGGCCATATCAGGTGCTTTTCATCTGCCCTGTAACTGCTAGACTGCCTCAGTATTCGTTGTAAAAGTTTTTGATGAAATTTCACAGTTGGCGATACACTGATGTGTTATAAGTGCTGTCAGACATTTCCCACACTGGTAGAACTCTGACTTGTTATATTTCCCTGTTGCCGTGATGGCTGTCATTTCCTCGGGTGTGAATGTCGCACTTTCGCTGAGCAACGGCAGCTTTGCTCTGCAACGTTGATGGCCGTTGAGTGTTCCTCCCAAACAGGTGACAAACTACAAATCAAGCATCACAGAAATAAACGGAAGTGCCTCAACTAACTCGGGATTAGAACCATAATATCAAGAGCTCAAAATGTGCGAACAATTCCCAAGTCCCTGGAGTCCAAGTGCGTAATGGCTGAATTATTGTGGATATATTGTTTTGAACAGCATTGAACAAGCATTATTTGCACAACAATCACCATTGCCCTAATTATCATGTCCACGTATTAATCTCATCGTAGAGCATAGCTCGAACTTCCTCCTGCGTAGATTGATAATTGCATTTTCAAAGCAATCAAATTTTTCTCCTTGAGATTTTGTAAGAAATTCTAGTTCGGAAAGCAAAAATAAAAAAGTACACAGGTCGCTCAAAGATTTATACTATTTATAATTGTGGTTGGTGCGTAGGGGATGGGCAGGAAGAAAGTTAAGTCGCGCAAGGAGAGAGGAAGAAGCGTCTCCTTGGATGTGAAGTGCAGAGGAAGAGAATCTAAGAAATTCTATTTCTTATATGTACACGTAAATTTGTTAGTACTTGTGGAGTTGTCCACCGCTCGAGGCAAAGACGGTATGGAGAGGAGGGCCGTTGCCCCATATTGGACCCTTGCGGAACGCTGTCCTTCAGGTGAGGACAGTGGTGTAGAGGTGTGCAAAGTTCTCGAATACTAGAAAGTATTCGATATTTGAGATGATCATGAATAATAATGCTAAAAGTTAATGTTCGAGTGCCTTGAATATGGTGCCTTCCAGCGCTTCATTTGGCTAGTCGATGAACTACATTACACGAGCGCTGCGAGAGGACGACAAAGATACGAGTCTGTTGATGAGAGTCTAAAACAACAGTTTCAATACAATGAATTCTGGAAAAACTGTTGTTTTTATCCATAAATAACATTCTAAAGGCCACTTTACACGGTACATCTTATTGTACGAACGACTGTATGAAACTGAACGAAATCGTATGTTTGTCTGAATGCCCTATTGGAATTATTCAGTCAATGAATTGAATGTCAATTGATTTCCTGAATTCAATTGAATTTTCCAAATTCAATTGAAAATATCAATTGAGTATGATCTTAAGTCCATGGAAGCATTGAAGACCTCAGCTCATTAAGGGATTCATTCTGTGTGTGTCACGAATCTATAATGTTTTTGCTGAGTTTAAGTCATGCCTAAATGAATTAAAATCCTCTTTTCCAAAGGATAAATCTTTCTCCTCTCTATGAATTTATTTGTATCCACATCTGCATTGTTACCTTCAGTCACATCAATGGTGTGTGGCAGGGGGGATTCCATGTAAGGGGTGAATCCAAGGAGGGGGGCAGTTATTAAAGTTATTATTAAATAAAGTTAATGGAGAACTGAACTCGATGGGGTCTTTTCATTGGAGAGGGGGGGGGGGGGGCACGAGGGGATACACAAGTTTGACTCCAGGACGGTAGAGATGAATAGAATTGAGCATTAGGCACAGGGGGGCATTTCTAGATGTTTCCTCTGTGTAGGCAATCCGCAATTGTTTAATGACGTGCAAAATGCATACTCTCCAGGATACAACAAGGGTTATTCCTCATCAACACCAACTCAAGGAAGGCATAAACATTGTCATAGTCATAGAAACAAACCAAATTGACAGGATATTTTCTTCAAGTAGGTAGAGACATGCTGTGGCATTCCTTGGCTGGCCAGCACTACAAATGTTTAAGCTGCATGAAAATACAAATTTACTCCATGGAGACCTATAAGCCTAAAAGAAGTATTTTTGTGTTTTTACGTAATTGTTTTGAGGCTATATTTTACATTTTTCCTTTTTTATCGCACTTCATCAGGCTGTGGGGGCATCAGTCTCATAATCTAAGAAATTCTATTTCTTATGTGTTAATTTGTTAGCACTACTTTATTTGAGCTTTGCGGTCTAACTAAATGAAGCACAGTTTCCATGAGAGAGAATATTTCAGAGTTAATTGAGTACGCAGACAATTGTAAATGTGTAACATTTGGACATTTATCCCAGCATTATCTGATTATCCGAAGAATATACAAATGGTCATTGCCCTTCTAGAAGTTGAATATGTTCCACGTATTTCATCAATGCCTGCCTTAGATACTTTATACGAGATGAATATTTATGACTTATATATTTCCCCAGAACAGTCATCACTTTTGTTATCATGATGCACTGACGAGACCATTTTACGTATTAAATTTCTTTAGAATACTTGAGACCCAGAATCATGTCCTTACTGAATTCAAAAAGAGCTACTCTTCTCCTTTCTGTTTCTACATTTAAAAATATTGAATAGGGATTTACTTTTCGTTCCTTCTCAGTGTCCCTAAGTGATTTTAGAAAGTAGTTCTTTTTCTAAACAAAGAGTAAAACACCAAATATCTGCAGCCACATTTCATCCTGCGCCTTCAGTAGTTCTAGCTAAATGAATTACTGCAGAATTTGTCTTATATGACATCTTAATGACCTTTCTGACCGAGTTCCAAGAATCCACACATTTCAACAATCCCAGAAACTGTGTTGCTTACACTCTGCAAGTTATATTGGCACTGCATGTTTTTTCATGACCTTGGACAAGGCACAATCTTGGACACTCGGCATCTGCAAGGCCAGATTAGCAAGTTATTTTTTCATTGGAGAGAGGTTGGATATTGGGCAAAACTGATGTTTTATCTTTATTTCTGGCACTGTTTATAATTTTACAGGCAGCATTAGCTTTGTTGGTTGCTTTAAATAACATTTTTTCATTATAAGTTCTTTTTGCTCTCGGAAGGAGTAGCCCGTACTGCTTTTTCACTTTAGCTCGTATTGCTCTTTGTTTCCAGTACTTCCAGATAGTTTACTTTCATATGGCAGGGTTTTTTAAGTAAGAAGAATAGAATTCAATATCATCAGTGACCCAGGATTTGTTTCTTTCCAGAGTATGGACTTTTATTGTTTCCAGAGGAAATGCTACATTGAAATGATACAGAAAGACCAAGTAGAAATTTTGAAAACTCGTCAAAAGATTTGGCATTAAAAATATCTGACCCCAATTAAAGTAGTTTAATTCACTTTAAGTCCAGTGGCCAGCCAACTGAGATAAGCATGCTTGTTAGAATGGAACATGAATCAATTGAACAAGTTGATATATGCACATTTCTGGGAATATTTCTAAACTAAAAATGTCCTTGGCAAAGCACATTATTACCTTAGCAGCAAACTAAGTTCAAGCTCTTACATTCTTTGACGCTTTAGTTTAAATGTTGAAAGAGAATCTTTGTTGAGCCTGTGCTACAGTGATTTTTACCCCATCTGCTTTATAGCATAATCTTTTGGGGATCTACTAACTGCTACATTTGAAAAAATTTCGTCTTTGTTCTTCGGGTGTACCCCGCGTATTAGTACCATGAGGTGTGATACCTGACGTTTCGTGGCCGTTGCTGGTCGCTTTATCAAAGGGTATGAGGTATCTGTCGAGTTGGAGGAGTTTATGTGTCGGGGTTTTATGGAGGGAAAAGTATGGGAAGGGAAGGAAGGAGAAGTCGTAGCATTTTTATTAAGAAGGCTCAAAGCAGGGTCCCACGTGTGGCTGATTTGGAGGCCACAGTCCCTATTGTAATGTTGCTGGCATTTTCTTATTTCCAAAGCTTCGCGGATCAGCCGGGGCTTGAAGCTTTTCACTTTCGCGATTACCTTTGTTTGTTTGAGGTCAATCGCGTGTCCCGAGGTTCCGCTACTTCTGATTTTGAGGGTTGTCCCAGTCGAATGGCTCGTGTTCTTCGAGGCGGGTTTTAACGGAGCGTCCGGTTTCGCCGAAATATTTCTTCTCTGGCATCTCATGCACTCCTCCCACTTGCAATGACGTTGCGTCTTTCACACTCCTCTTGGGCCGTCCTTATCCCATCGTAACCCTTTCGATTTCGTAAAATGCTTTGGAGATGGGTCTCTTGTCACATCCGTTCTTGTGTAGAAGGGCTTCCACTTTGTGTCTTTCGGCCGGGAAGCTGGTCTCGTCACTAACTCCGCAGGAATTCCTAGCGTTAACGCTGAATTACGGTGCTGAGTACCGCATTTAGCTGTGCGGGATGAAGGTGAGAATTTTTCCTTGAGGTACCGATTGGTGGAAGAGGGTTTCCTGTACACCGCGTGTCCCAGAGTTCCATCATTTCTCCTTTGCACCAATGCGTCCAAAAATGGAATTTAACCATCTTTTTCCACTTCCATTGTGAATACAACATTGTCGTTTATTCTATTCAAGTAACCATAAAATTCATCAAGCTTCTTTCGGCCATGCGTCCGTGTAACAAAAGTGTCGTCGATGTATCTCAGCCAAATCTTAGGCGTACTAACCGCGTTTTGCAGTGCTCTCTCAGAGTAAGTATGAAGGTACTCTTATAGTTACTCTTGAAAGTGCTCTCATCTCGAAGTTTGCCATGTAAATATTCGCTACCGCTCTATAGGCGATCCCATAGCTGCTCCGGACGTCTACATCTCTGTCGACTTGGCGATATTTTCACCGAATTCTTCTTCGATTATGCAGATCGCTCCGTCACAGGGAATGCCGGTAAAAAGCGACGTCAAAACTGACGAGAATATCACTACGACTAATCCGGATGTTTTTGATGATGCTCAAAAAATGTTGCGAGTCTCTCGCGTACGAGCTGGCCTCATAGGCTGCAATACTCCCGCTAAATATTTGGCTGTGCGGGTGCATCGATAGCGCTAGCCTCAGTGGTATCAGCCTTTTTTATGGATCTTAGGGAGGCCATGATACATGCGAGGAGTTTTTGGGTCCTGTGGGGTCAATCCCTTCTTAAGTTCTGCATTTCGACCCATATTTTTTGACGACTTCGTTTGCTTTCCTTTCGTAACGGGTGGTCGCCTCTACGGGGAGGAACACAGTCGCGGATCGAAGAAATTCGACCAACTGCTCTGCAAGAAGTCATCCCTTCTCTGCCAACTGGCCTTCCTTCTATGCTGCCGAGATGAGGAAATCCTACCAAATTTTCTTAGACTGCATCACCGCCTTCAATTACGATCCTTCGACACGTCATTACTACGAGCAGCCATCCAGGAAACCCGACGCGAACTAGACTAAGTCGGCAAGAAACTACTTCATATTCACCTGCTTCTAGCCAACTCAATGAAGAAAGAAGACTTTGATCGACTGGAGGAAATGACAGCGGCCCACATGGAATCCGTTGCGGAAACCAGGAAGAAGAAGCAACGAAGGAAACTCGGGACACTAAAAGACTCGCAGAAAGCACCTATCAACATCAAACGAACCAGATTTGGTTGTATACCTATCAAGACTCCCACTTGATGCCGCATCGATATCAATTCTATAAAAAAGACTTAATTTCGCTTTGACGCCGACAAGGATTCCGGTGGAAGAAATTATCAGCGTGGTTGAAAGCGCCATCGGACACCTATCCCGGGACGACGCGGAAGTGATACGACAGGACGCATGCAGAGTCCTAAGAACGGCTAACATTAAGAAACAAAAACAGAACGTCACCAAGCAAGAGAAAGTAGCCCTAAAGAACCTCAGAAATAATGACGACATCGTCATTATTTCTGAGGTTCTTTCAGCCGACAAAGGGAACTCCACAGTTATATTGGATGAGGAGGAATACGAAAAGAAGATGGAGGAACTCCTGAAAAATGGTCCTTACCGTAAGATTGAGAAAGATCCGACCACCCGTTACAAAAGGAAAGTAACCGAAGTCGTCATAAAACGGGTCGAAGATGCAGAACTTGAGGGTGTTGTATACCTCCGCAGAAAACGGCTCTGACGACCCTTGCGAGATCGAAGATAACGAGTTTAATATACGTCGCAGAGCTGATAGGTTTTCACTGGTTGTCAGATTAAGGAGTAATGTGTTCGGACAATGAAACAATATTTTCATTAGCAGTACTCATTAAAGAGTTTCAGACACTGAAATTCGTAAAAAATAGCCTGGTTTCAGTCTTTTTTCCTTTGACATTGAAATAGTAATTGAAACGTGTCTTCCATTCTCTGCAGGGATTTAGCCTTATTTTCTACTATGATATCAAGTTCAAGGACCTTAGGTGCATACTGATGTTGCAATATATTATTTCCCGAACCATGTTTTCACTATTTTACGCGTGAAAATTTTTTCTCTCCGTGGCGCTGCTCATAGCTGTCTCCCCCCCCCCACTCCCGCTAACGTCACCCTCCACCTCCTACCTCCATATCTCTCTCGAGCCATTCCACACGAACAGCTTGTCTCATCTCCTCTCTCATGCCCCGAAGTCCATTCTAGGAAAGCCCAGGCAGCAAGATTGGGGAAGGGGTGTTATGTTTCACAATAATTCGAAGCTGCGGTCGCTTTGTTTGTGTTGCTAGCGAATTCGACAAGAAGAGCGAGGAACACATCGAGAGTGCCTTTTGAGATAGAAATTAAGTGATAGATCTTCGTAGAAAAAAATAAGAACCCCAATCGGTAAACGGGAAAGAAAATAAAATATATCTAGAATAAATAATGGCCATCACAGCATGCACGGCAGACCTTCATAATTGCTATGATTTGTTTATCACAACGCATCTTTTGCTCGCGAAGGGTCGGATTATGTTCGCAGTCGAGGAGGAACCCTCATTAAGATGGTTTGATATTGGTACTCCCCACTTGAGTACCTCTAACCCATCTTTTCATTGCATCTGACTTCAGACAAACCATTCGGAGAGGCCCGAAGAGTCTGATAGAGCCTTCAAAGCTAGAGCCCCATCGGTAAACCAGAGAGCGCACTAAAAATTGTAGACGTCTACATTTGGTCTAGCGTCTACGGATAACTTCACTGCTTGAGGTTTGCTGTAGACCAAGGATAGACTAGATGTAGACACGATAAAAAAGTCCAAATGACGGACACAGTAAACCTAATTTTAAACCTGGAATAACCGCCCAAAAATATTACTACCTAAGTTTCGACAACAACACAGCCAAAAAACATTAACCTGGACCTCAGGTCCTGATGAAATTCCACCTCATGTGTCTGAAGAATTAGCTCTCGAAATGGCTCCGTATCTTAAAGTAATATTTAACGGCCATGTAATTAGAGTCTGATAGTAGTAGTCTGATAGAATTAGCAGTAGTCTGGTAGTGTGTAAGGAAATTAGAAATTATGAGGATAGTCTTTCGCTAAGGATTTAGATGTGATTGGTGTGATATTTGGCAGCTTGAATTGAATTTTAAGAAATTCACTCGCGTCAACATCATAGGTATTTCTTTACGGTATCGATTTTCTATTCTAAAGTGATTGTAAGTCACGTTGGAGTTGGAGAATCGAAAACACTTCCCCAATGAAATTTTTCACAAATCCAACGCACGACTTTGACTGCCTGAAAATGACCGAAGGGATTTACCGTGACTTCGTATCACCCCAGGATTACTAAGTTGCAATATTATAAGTGTTATCCTACTCTACGTACAATACAGAGTTAATAGATCTCTGGACACATATTCCAGTAAAGAAATTTTCGTAGAGTTTATACAAAAACATGACATTCTGCGAAAGCAGTTTTGACAGAAAGTATTTCAATTTTAAAATATAAGCGTTTGAATCGCCACGATCTGGTCCCTCGCAAAAACGTAATTCGCATCGCTGCCATCTTGAATGACGTCAGGTCCTGCAACAGCGGTCGCGGTGCGTAAATTTCTATGCGAAGCTTATAGCGTTTAGGAGATTACAATTGAAATGTCTTTCTTAAATACACTTTTTTAACATGCTAAAGCGTTGCTTTAAATGTTGTGTTGTGCCAAAATATAATGACACCAATGCCTCCAACAAGTATTTTTTTTAATTACCCGAAACAGGATAATTATGGGTGAATAAAGAAGTGCAGGCGAAAGAAAACTATACATGCCTTTGCAATCAAACGTGTGCATTTTTTGAGCGTTCACTCTGTCTATATTTATTTTACCAATTCTGGAAGCTAAATTAAACTTAATTGTATCTTAATTGTGCAGAAACTAGGTCAAAACAAAGCGCCGCTGGTAGTAATATTGATGTTTAATATGGGCTCAATATTATTCGGTAAAGCATTTTCATTGGTTGAAAATACTGCTAATAAATTTAATACATGCACATATCAGTAATCAGAGTACGAGGGAAAAGTGCTGAACATATATGTCACGAAAAATATTTTCCATATCAAGCATGCCATGTTTGAAAAAGTTCGCTAAGCAAATTTCAATTAAGATTAAAAGACTGAACCTATCGCTGCTTACTTTTCAAGATTAGATGTCCTAACTTTTAGTAATTGCAAGCAGTAAGTAATTTTCAACGCTCAATTTCAATTTTCGAATGTCAGCGTGAACGATGGATGCGCGATAAATGGCTACTAGTGCACATAAACACAATTTATTAAACCAAAAATATCTATGGACGGGAATATTTATTTCTTTGCATTACCTTCACGATGTAGCACATAAAATGTACGTTTCAACATACCGCGTCTGCGCACAGTGGTCGGAAATCGAAAATTTTTGGACAAAATTCAAAAATAGCATTTTTTGAGACATGGACTTGAAACTTCGCACATATACTCATAAAAGATTGCTGATTAAGGAATAGTACGTCATTTGTCATGATTCTGAACCGTTAGCTAGATACAGGGGCTCAAACATGACCAAATTTCCAAAAAACTCCCGACTTCCTTTTTCTCCGAATATCTTCAAAATTATGTTGATGGTGTTGTTGTGGGATGAATTTGATCGAATAAAAAATGGTATGGTCTATTAACACAATGCTTTGCCTTTAATATGCTTTAGTTTCGAAGATTTTTAAAAACATTTGTGTGCTATTACGTTACAAAATGGCGGAAGCTGTTTTTGGACAAAATTTCACATAAAGTAGAGAATATCTAGCATTTTAGGGAGAGACCTGTCAAGTGACTTATATCAGAGCGTTTGTTGAAGACTTTTAGATACGAAACTGAAGAGAAATAAAAAATAAGTTTGCGACGCCGAAAAATACTCATGATTTTCCGACCGCGCGTCCGGGGTCCGACTCCGCGCGCCGGGGCTGGAAATGCCGAGACTCGCTTACATTGCTCATGTGGACTGAACCCTAAAGCTTCGGATTCGCCGGGATTTCGATGTACACATTGTCACTAACCTCCACAGACCCTCTATGGACGAAAATGGTGAGAATATTGTATCGAGCGAGCGGATAATTGTACGTGTAGTAGCGTTCAAGTTATTTTTGTCGCGAACGTTCGGGAAACATACATCTTATTCACAGCCTTTAACCAAAAAAAGTGTCTAGTCTTCTTGTGGACCATGCATCCTTCTAGAAAGACACCGCCTGGGATTGTTTTGTATTACTTTTGCCCCCCCTCCCGCACGCACACGCTAAAAGATGCACCGAAGAGGTTACAGTCCCCCCCAAAAAGGGTCCTGCGAAAAGGGACATTTATGACATTTCGGAACCTTTGACGGTCTTAAGCGGGTTATTCCGTCGAACCTTTTCTCTTTGTAATATGTTGATATGTCATTGAGTAAAATTTAGACGTTAGTGGCATGATTGCAGCTGTCGCCACATTTGAGAAATATATTCAGAAAGCAAATAGAAAATGAAATAAAAAGCCGATAGGATATATGTAAAATGCATTAAAAATATGCATCAATGTTGCGTTGATAGTCCAAGAGAGTATTTTTCCTCATCAGCAGGGCGATCTTTCATCATTCTTAAGTTATTCATTTCCGACGTTTTCGTTCCGCAGATGCATCACCTCATACTTCCACTACCGGTCAATGCATTGCATACCAAAGAGAATCGGTATTTTTTAATGCTTTGATAGCATTTCATAACAATTTCATTGTAAAATACATCAGTATTACTTTTCCGTTAATCAAAGTTAGCTGCAAAGAAAATTTGATGGAGTAGATTCCATTATTGAATGCTTTTAGGCCATCAATTGTTTTTTAAGATGATTCCTTTCTGCAATTGCTATTTCCCTTGTCTCCTTAACCCACTGAAGGCGAATCGGCCGGCAAAATCTTGTAGATGAAGGCCGAGGATTAGACCAGATTATCTCACCTAGAATTAGAGAACACGGGAGTTTTATTGCCTGTGCATTATTTTCAATTCGTCATAAACAAGTTTTTGGAAATTAAGTGATGAGATAACTAGAGAATCCAGAGTATGTTACCTGCAGTATCATTTGCTAGGTAAGCGAAGTGGCACGCAGGAGCTCATGCATAAAAATTCATCAGATGCATTCCCTCGTTGCCACACTTGTTTGTACTGAGAATGGCCCAAACTGCCATCAAACCCATATTTGCAAATCAATGAGCAATTTATTTCCTCTCCCGATGGTTGAGTTGAGGAAACACACGCCAGGATCTGTGATGCAGTGTGATTCAGAAGATCTTGAAGATTTACTTCGCACATATTTTCTGTGAGTACTATTCCTTCCGGGTATGTGGCGCTTTTTGCTCGTAGTACTCGGTCATAGCTAGGATATAAGTCATGTCTGAGGCTTAATGCTGTGCTACGCAGAGTTATGTATTGACATTTGGTCAACTCCGTGGAAATAATAAGGGATAAAGCCTTCTCAACAGTCATCTCAGTTTGAATAACATTACTTTCCCTCCACTTCGATAAGACTCTTGTTGCCCTAGTTGGTGTGATAGTTGTTATTTCCGTGAGTAATTTAGCTGCCGAAATGTCTCATTTCTTCTTTGGACTTATGGAAGCTGTTAAGTGAGTTCCGTAGTAGAGGCGTTAGTTTTAAGAATTTGAGCTTTTCTTCTCCTTGTTCTATTATAAGAAGCGTGCAACTCTTTTACCGATCGTCCTGTTGCGCGTAATAAAGTATTAATACACTTTTCAAATACAAAGTTCAAAGTTGCAAAATTGTTAAGTTAAACTTTATCAAAAATATAGTATTAGGAAAGGTTAGCATTTTTCCAAAACTACCAAACCAACAGGTGTAAAGGTCCTTGGTAAATACGTTAGTATTTCTCTCTCTCTCGCTCTCTCCCTCTTTTTAGGTATGGTATCAAAAACGTTTCCGTATGTACCCACTTAGAGAATTTAAGGCCCCTGTATGTTCTGCCAAATTTAATCTTCTTGATAGAAATTCCAACGTATACTCTTTCTTCTCAGTCACTGACTTGTTCTTCGACTCCAAAAGTCGAAGAACAAGTCAGTGACTGGCAAGAACAAGACAGTGACATGGAGCTCAAGGCGTGAGACTAGAAAACCAGCCATTAAATAATGAAATTTCTTAAGTGACGTGTATTAAAGGTAAAAATTATCAAGAAAATTATGAAAAAATTCACGTTTTCATCACTATCAATTAAATTGATACGGGAGTGCACGCAGTAAAAGATGCCCTGAGAAGGATATTCTAATGAAAATACTTTAAGTCTCTTAACGACATTTCAATGAAAAAAATTATAGGAGCGGTCACATAGCTACAAAATTCTGCGGGAACAAAAACAATATACAACATATCTTATAAAAAACTAACCAGATGAATAAATATGAATCACTTCTGATCGAAGAACAGGAAAAGCTGCCAAAAGTGTAAGAGGCTCGTCACAATCACAAGCATAATCAAAATCTTAAGATACTGCAAATTCTTAACTGCACGACCTTCTTTCACCGCTGCCAATAGAGGACTGATTTACAAAAATGTATTTCTTGAAGGGAAAGCACATGTTTCACTTGATGTACACGCTTAAGACCGTCAAAGGTTCCGAAATGTCATAAATGTCCCTTTTCGCAGGACCCTTTTTGGGGGGGACTGTAACCTCTTCGGTGCATCTTTTAGCGTGTGCGTGCGGGAGGGGGGGCAAAAGTAATACAAAACAATCCCAGGCGGTGTCTTTCTAGAAGGATGCATGGTCCACAAGAAGACTAGACACTTTTTTTGGTTAAAGGCTGTGAATAAGATGTATGTTTCCCGAACGTTCGCGACAAAAATAACTTGAACGCTACTACACGTACAATTATCCGCTCGCTCGATACAATATTCTCACCATTTTCGTCCATAGAGGGTCTGTGGAGGTTAGTGACAATGTGTACATCGAAATCCCGGCGAATCCGAAGCTTTAGGGTTCAGTCCACATGAGCAATGTAAGCGAGTCTCGGCATTTCCAGCCCCGGCGCGCGGAGTCGGACCCCGGACGCGCGGTCGGAAAATCATGAGTATTTTTCGGCGTCGCAAACTTATTTTTTATTTCTCTTCAGTTTCGTATCTAAAAGTCTTCAACAAACGCTCTGATATAAGTCACTTGACAGGTCTCTCCCTAAAATGCTAGATATTCTCTACTTTATGTGAAATTTTGTCCAAAAACAGCTTCCGCCATTTTGTAACGTAATAGCACACAAATGTTTTTAAAAATCTTCGAAACTAAAGCATATTAAAGGCAAAGCATTGTGTTAATAGACCATACCATTTTTTATTCGATCAAATTCATCCCACAACAACACCATCAACATAATTTTGAAGATATTCGGAGAAAAAGGAAGTCGGGAGTTTTTTGGAAATTTGGTCATGTTTGAGCCCCTGTATCTAGCTAACGGTTCAGAATCATGACAAATGACGTACTATTCCTTAATCAGCAATCTTTTATGAGTATATGTGCGAAGTTTCAAGTCCATGTCTCAAAAAATGCTATTTTTGAATTTTGTCCAAAAATTTTCGATTTCCGACCACTGTGCTGCGTCGAGATCAGCTAATATGCCAAATACACCAATACTACATAAGAATCATAGGATCACGATCGCACTTGCTTGCTGCGCAACAGGTCAAATTTTGAAATTCCTCGGTGCATTCGGTAATCAAGGGTCTTTTTAATCCACCTTTGTCTCAATAGCCCAATATATATTTCCCCAAAAGGAAGTCTTTGGAAATCGTATCAAAACTCATCACTGATACTGATCACTGATCTTTTGTTTGTACTGGCATAACCATAAGGTTATGCCAGTACAAACAAAAGATTTTCACGTTCATTTATTTTTTATTCATAATGCGAATCCTTGAAAACATCCCAAATGATACGTTAATGATATAATGTGCCTGAAAATAGAGAGAGGTCGACACTTATTGGAGTAGGAATTCAATGTAAACAAATGGATAAAGTAGACGCCCATAATACTTTTATTTTTACGTTCCCGAACTTGACGTGCAATCCTTGCACGAAAGGCTCACTACCTACTTGTCTTTGCCATCCATCAAAAGATGTGCTTCCTCGACATATCCCTTGTATATCTTAGTTTATGCTCGGGGCATACACGAACAAAAACAACACCAAAACTTAACCTATATGAAGCCGATGGCATCCTCGCCGTGTTCCTCACGAACGACCCTAACACCAAAACATTCATCATCGCCATATTATGAATATTACAAAATTTAAATGTGAACATTCGTTTTCAAACATTGACATGCTTTTACCTCGCCTTCTTAACTCTTTGGCTTTCCGTCTGAATCATATTTTCTTCGAAGATTGAACGAAGTTACATTTAAACATGGTGTTGATACGTATGAAAACATCGCTAATGCTGAGATTTTCAGAAAATTTCTTGCGTCAGCTTTGACAAACTCAGACTCCATACCTTCTAAAGAAATCATATATGTTCGCACCTTCCTTAACCCCACCAAAGATAACTAAATCCGAACACAAATGTTGAAAACAACGTCCACAGGTACAATGCATACCGGCGTTTTCCTCTCCATTGTAACGTCACTTTCAGCCGACCAATCACAATACGTTTTAAATTGGGCGTGTTTCTTGGGCATTTCTTTAGCTTATTTCTCGAAAAATGCATTAAATAAATGCATAGTTTTCATCGCTAAGGTGTTTTATTATCATCAACGATTTTTAAATAGCATTTCAAGGCGTTTAAATAGGAATTAAAAATTGTCCCGAGGTCTATTTCAGTATTTGCTCATATTTTGCTCGAGAAATAATGGATTAAATAATGAATATACACCATTATTAGGTATGAGTTTATTGACGAATCCATTTCAGTGGTGGTTCAAAACTCTCGCAATCATTTAAACACTCTGCATCCCAGTGTGTATCAGACATTAACCCAGAAATGGTTCTGCAGAATACTACGAACGCTTTCGCTATGTATTTTACAAAGAATAATCGTTGTTTTTGCTGCCGTGGATACAAAAACATGACCAGGTTCAAGTTTGACTATTAACTATAACGGGCCTATCAACATTGGAACAATAAATAATGATGATTTTTACATTAAGATTACAAACGTTGGCAGTTCACCTAATGTCGAAATATCATTTAATTGAACTCGTACGTCAACCTCTATGCATTATATGCAGGGCCGGCGACAGGGGGGGGGGCAAAGGGGGCAAATGCCCAGGGGCCCGGGCCATCAGGGGGCCCGGGTGAAAATAAATTAATTGAAAATAAAAATTTAAAGTATGAATAAATTTAATGCCAAAAAGAATACAAAATTTTGTTGTTTTTAAAGTGAAAACAAAAACAAATGAAGGTAGAGCGTGTGTCAGTGTGCAATAGAGAAGTATGACGTTAGCTTTTCATCGAGGGTTTTGGGGTGATGGGGAGAGGATAGAGCGAGAAGCGCGGGCCCTGTGTCGACACTCACCTCCCCTCCCTTTGCCGCGAACAAAATTCCAAAATGGCTTTTTCAGAGAGAGAATCATAAAACTTGGTACAAATACTCATAATTGATTGGCAAACACGGAATGGCATGTCATTGGTCATGTTCTGTCGCCGTTACCGAGATGCAGGGGCTCAAACATAGCCAAAATTACACCCGACTTCAGTTTTCTATGAAAATCTTCCTATTTAAGGTAGAACCTCTACTACAAGTTCCTCCGAAAACATGCCTTGATATTTTGATATACTGTAGAGAAATCATTCCTTCGTTAATCCATGAAAAAATATTTGGGGGTCATCGGCCAATTTACGCTTATTACAGGATTTGAAATACGTCATTTTCAGCCTCAAATTACATTGCTCTTATGGAAGAATGGTGACGTCCCTCCCTTAAAAATTTTATTTCTCAATATTTCCCCTGAAAACACCATCTCAAAAACTAATATATTGTGGCTGAATAATTAACAAATAATATGTATTTTTTTCAGGTTGCCTCATCAGCCATTTAAGGCTAATATTTATGATTGAAAAACGATGAAAAGTCTAACTTCCGTTCCTTAGCCACCATAGTGACAGAAGTCTGGCAACGATGTTAGGGGAGTCATGAAAACAAACTGGCCCAGTACCTCCGTCATTTATTCCTTACGTCACGATTGCAGACGATTTATGCTATGAAGTGTGTCTTTGATTAGTACCATTTGTACTGTACTCCCTGTTAGTACGGGTACTTGAAGAATACCTGAGTGCACTAAAATATTTTACACTTAGCAGTCGTGATACACGGAATATCATAGATTCCTGAAAATAATAGGTATAACACTGTTTACACGATAAAGTCGCTTCTTTATTGCTACTCACGATTATACCTATATATATATAATTATATATATATATATAATTATATATATATATATAATTATATATATATATATATATATATATATATAGTTCTTTAAAAGAATATTTCGTAGTATAAAGACAACGTTTTCACCTAGCACTAAATAATACTTTGTTTTGAATACGTATTTATTATTACCCGCATAATAAATTTCTCGCCAAATAAGTAAAATTGAGAATATAAGTCAATAATATGGTTGTAGGAATTTGAAACTAGACTCGATGCATACTGTTAATAGGCACTAATATGTTTGGTAATACAATTTCCCAAACCTGCTCACTGATCAACTATACAAGCTTTCTCCACGAGAATAAAATAGTTTCTCAAGGGAAAACTGATGAAAATGAAGTTCTGATTTCTGATGAAATCTTAATTCTAGTTCCTCCAAAAGAGAGTTGCTTAGCCGTATATCTGTTTCGCGAGATCCCAATCACCATGGCAGATTATTGGCAGTTAACTTAGCTGATAGTTCATAACCCTTACAATTTTCTGATACGGGTCAAACCATATAAACACTTATCAAATATGAACAATATTGTATATACCCATGAAGCCCGAACTAGTAGTATCAGTATACCTTTTACCAAGCCCGTAGCCAGGACAAAAATTGAGGAAGGATTTACTGTTTGGGATCTAAAGACCATATCCTCTTGAAAAACAATGTTTCTTTTTCAGTACCAAAATAATAATTGATCTTTACTGCCTTTTTATTATCTGTCATACACAACAAATAATCTCACCTCTATGCTACTTCCTTCTTCAACTTTTCATGCATTTATCCTCTAAATGAACATTTGGAGGGAGTTCACAACCCCCTCCCCTTCCACTCACTACAGCCTTGCCTTCATCCATGTAAACGGTAACGTTCCATCCACCATACTGTAAACAGCAATAGGATGTGTAGAAAATTCTTTCCTCTTTTATTAATAGTACCTATTTTTTTCATTTCTTGGCTAAAATAATACAAGACTAAGGTGATAATAATTTTAAAGCTGCCATTAAGAAATGGTAGCTTTCAAATTTTTATCGAAATACTGCTTATTCCTCTTCGGGCTGGCTTGAGATTTCGATGTCAATACAGTATTTACAACACCGTTCACTCTACATTTTATACCCCAATTACATTCCAGTCCGATGAGATTTTCTTCTGTTATATCAATTAACGTTAACACTGAATTACACGCAGTACAAATAATTAGCTTAATAAAAACATTTCTTTCTGCGATTCGACATCCAACAATAAATACACTCAAAGAGTTGATTTGAAAAATACTTTCATCAGTATTCTGTTCCTTTAGATTTTACAAACAATTAGTCTAACTATATTAACAATAAGACATAAATTTGCCTTTAATACGAACTTATGAAGCCATTACTCTAGCCCTCAAATGGAATTGGCGATTCAAAAAGGCAAATTGCACTGCCCAAGAGAGCTCAGTTATAAAAATTATCGCACTATAATGTAATAGAGCAAATGTAATTTGTAACTACAATACAAAATACCGTATTGTAAAACTGAAGAGAAATGCTTGAAAACTAATAGCAGAAGGCAACGAATCTCAATGAGGTAGCGCAGGCGAACGTTGGTGTCCAACTGGTGTGAAAAACTGGTTTCTATGTCAATATTTACACGTTCTTTACGGTGTTGTCCATTTCGTCGTCAGAAAATATGTCTAATAAACTTGTTATAATTAAGTTTCTATGAAAAGATCAAAAGCGATTTTTAGGTCTGTTATTTTATTTCATATCTTAATTTATTATTATGAAATTTTATTGTTGCTCCTGATAAAGTTTTTTAAGTGCCTCTGACACATGGCGTCAATATAAAAGCCTTTCTTCATATCACCAAATTACTTCAGTTGGAAGAGAATTCATGTTTCGTATAGACATGTTGAATAGTTGAAAATCGTTTTTAATTATTATTAACAACATTTTGAGCAATTTTATGTTGTTCCGGCATGCTATATTCGTCTTATGAAAGTAATGCTTCGAAGCGCTGGTTCTACCTTAAGTTGAGGGTGACGCTGTGGGAGGAATTTGGTCGGATAAAAACTAGTAGGTCTGTTAAAACCACTCTTTTACTTTACTGTGCTTAACGTTGGGAGTTTTTTTCCCAAATGTAGGTGATATTACGTAACAAAAAGGCGTACGCTATTTTCACACAAATATTCATTTTAAGTAGTAAATATCTGGCATGTTAAGTGCATGTAAAGTGACTCATGTTAAATCAATTGTTGATGCTTTTTAAAGGTAGATCTGAAAAAAATTGAAAATTCGTTAGCGACGCCAATAATTACATTTGATTTTACGTACGCGCGTGCGGAGCTTGAGACACGCGCCGGGAGCTGGAAATGACGAGACGCGAGTAAGTTTTTTCAAGCCATAAGGAACATAACGCTTCTTATTCGCCTTTTTTAATGTGTGTACATTGCTATCGATCTCCGCCAGCTCTACACGTATAAAATCATGGGGATATAGAAATATTAAGGTCTTAAATTGCACGCGAAATCGCGTTCAAGGTTTCTCCTCTCAAAAGTAAACTTCTCATTCACACCCTCAAAGCCTTAAAATTACTGTATTTTTCCGACGAAACATTATTTTACGTTCCAGAGGGATACTATTCCGGACTTCTTTCCGTTTATTTGCCCCTTCGCCCCAGCAGTCCAAGCCTTTGACCCTACTAGGAGGTTCATGCAGAAAGGTACATTTTGGACACGGCGGAGCTTTTGGTTGTTCATCGAGAAAATCTACTCAAATCTTTCATTTTCCCTGCGTTACAATATGCATATCCCTGATTTATACGTCACATTAGACTTGATTCATCTAGGAAAACTTTAGTTTCTACTTTACTTGAATTATGCACACAGGAAGGAAACAAATTATCGAAAATAGCTTAATATCGAAGCACGAAAAAATATATTTTGTTCGTCAAAACCCTTAACTTACATTATTTTTACTCACTCCCTGCTGTTATGTTTGATTGAGAGAGTTGCAGTGAAAGCAAAGCTTAGTAGAAGTGAATACTTTGCATTCGTTTTAATTTGGTGGTGATATAACTATCTCCATATCTTGAAAAGATGGGAGTTATTGTGGATATGCTAATTTTGAGAAAAAAGAAAAGTACGTTTTATTACGACTTTTTATAAAATTTTCAAGTTCAAATAAGTCCCAGTTTTGATTACTACTGTAAAATGAAAGAGTCAAGCTACACCCTCAAAAATTTTTCATTTTGAAATTGTTTCCCCATCCCATTCCACTGACATGAGTTTAATTTAAAAAAAAGACAATTTATAGTAAATCAAAATATAATGTAATAAACAGTGTGCAAGTTTCCTCTGCAGAAAAAGCTGATAATCAGGTCTTCGTAATAAAATAACCCTAAAGTTCGCAGTTCTGGTCTAAATTGAGTGAGGAGGTTTGCCGGGATTTAGGGGGCCCGGACCACTCAGTTGCCCAGGGGCCCGAAAATCCTGTCACCGGGCCTGATTATATGACATCAGACGCCAACAATAAACGTATTTTTTAGAACCTTAAGCAATTCTTACCGAACGACATCAATGAAACTTTGCAATGTGATGATTACTACGACTGTTAAAAAACGTTCATGTGTCAGAAGTGGCTGGAAAATGCGTTTGTGATATAAAGTCAGCGTGTGAATTTTTCAAATAGGTGCTCTAATGGCAAGAATTGGTGCTCTATTGGTCTTCTTCCAGCTTTTCTGGATAATATTTCAGGAGTTGAGGACATTGAACGACCTGTTAAATGACCTTAAAATTGTACACAATGGTGAAGCACCCTGAAAGCCGTGAACCCCCATTTCCTCACACAGCTCGATTGCACCAGAGGCACTTAGAACATGCGTGGCCAACTCAACCTTCATTTTTGGCATTCTCCAAGTTATAAGGGCAGATATATTTCGGTGAATTCTACAGATTCAGGAAACGGGCGAAGGACTGCAAAAGCTATCCGGGTGCAGACATCGACAGTGACCATAACTTGGTGATGATAAATACCATATAAAATTCAAGAAAATGAAGAAAGCAGTGAAGAACATTTGGCAAGTAGAAAAACGTAAGGAGGCTCAACGTCAGCTGGCATTTCAGAAATCAGTGGGAAACAACATAGGAGAGGAACTGACTGACAGATCAGAGGAAGAGCGTTGGGAAAACATTAAATGTGGACTACAGGAAGCAGCAAAAATTTCCGACCCATATTTGCACAAAAACGGTAAGACTAGGCCCTGTCGAATGCCTCTCGGCCCACTTACTTAATTTAGGTGCAGCGGCGAAATGCGTCCATTCAACGCCAGACTGACTTGAGGCGTTTCTTCAAGGAAAGGGAGGTCGGAAGACGTCTCAGTTGCCTCGTCTTAAAATTCGGACATTGTGGCCTTGACACTCATGCTTACCTCTTGCTTTCCTTAGATGACCACCACCATCTCCCACCGATAAAAGAGGTTACTTACATTACAGTATGGATCTATAATCCTTTCCAATTTTTACACCACCGGGGCTATAAATATATTAAGACCCCTGCGTTTAATGCTAGGTTTGATTAGATTAACAAGATTACAAAGATTTAAAATGTCATTTTTCACACTAACTTTTAAAGAGGCAGTGTTACAAAGGGATAGGTAATAGGCGAAATATTGCTAGAGTAGTCTGTAGTGTGTGATACATAAAATAACAACCAATAATCCCTTTCCTATTCCGTAGATACTAACCATCTAGCTGCGTGTGACCCTATAGTCTGGCCATTCTCCATTAAATATCCTAGTTGAATGTCAATAGCACATACCTATTTGGTGATCTTCACCTGCCACTCACCCTCGCGGTGGCTCGAAGGGTATTACGTAGATGTAGATAAAGTGTATGATGATATGGAAGAGTTCCTGAGTCAGCCTTAATATCATCATTATAGCTCCAGACGAAATGTCTGATGCAACTAGCATGACCATTCGAATTATGTTTCTGACAGTATTATCTTGCAGCGAAGATACCGAAGGAAATTCAATTCGGTTCTGTACATTTTGAAGTAGGACATCAGTGTGTAGTATTGTGTGTGAAGTAGGACATCAGTTTGCCATATTTTTTTATTGCCGAATCTGATAGAGTTTGTAAAGTAAAAGGACCCGTGTTTTTCCGTTTTCTGATCCGTCAATTATTTCTCGAGTTATAAGCGGCGAAAAACTGATGTTTTTAACCCTTTCGGAAAAGTGGGCGTGGTGCAACCTCTGACGTATATAGACTTCGTCCAATCACAACTGAGCCCGCGAAGCTACTTCGCCTTATCGCAATGGGGGGGGACACAGCTGACTCGGCCAATAGGAGCAGTTGCGACAGCATCTGTGCGAGCAGACCTTCCGAGAACCCCCCTCCACTCCCTTCCCCTAAAAGCAGTCAAGGACGGGAGGAAAATGACGTCGATGGTCTCACAACAGCTTTTTCGGTGGGCGTCACCTTTTGATTATTTTAATTTTTGATTTATGAGTGAATGGTTGTGGTTAGAAGATTAATTTTTTCACTAAAATTCTTTTTTCTTTTCCATCTAACGATTTCGTGTACGAAATTGCGATTTCGGTTCCGAGTAAACGCCCCCATTACTTTAACATATTCATGTTTCAACATTTCCAACAATTATTGCTCAACAATATGCTCTAGAAAAAGATAAACAATTAATTACTGCAGCTTAAGAAGTTCTTGACTTATCGATAATTATTGTAACAACAATTTTCCTCTCAGTTGCTGGTAATTTGGGAACCCAACGAAACTACATCTACATCTACATAATACCCTGCAAGCCACCACAAGGGTGTGTGGCAGGGGGTGATTGCTCACCAAACATGCACTACATATCATGCATAAAAAAGGAATAGTATTAATATAGTAGTCAGAACTACACTATTTAAACTATGGTCCTTGCGCAGTGTGTGTGGATGCCTGAATCTTTAACACCGCCGAAGTTACAAGGAATCAATTTGAGAAATGGAGTAGGATAGTTCCTGAGCCAGCCTTTACCCTATCACCATAGCTCCAGTTTATCCCTTGATACACACCCTAGTAGTGGCTTGCGGGGTAATATGTAAATTAAGTACATCTATAAAATACCCTGGACAACACCATAAAGGTGTGAGGCAGGGGGTGAATTAACAAAAACACGCATTAAATATCATGCATAAAAAGGATTAGTAATTATATTGAACTAAACTTCACAATTAAAAAAAGATCAAAAACAAAGATGAATGCAAAAAGATGCTGTTAGTTGGGTTAGCTTAAAATACTCATGCAGAAAATAATTACTACCCGTCTGGTGACTCCGCGATCGACCATTGGTATTCGTATGTACCATGTACGTATAGTAATATGGACTTAAATTTCTATCATTATACTTATTACATATCAGTCATTACATTTCATTCAATAGTGTAATTACGCTTCACCAAATGTACTCATTGCATTGCAGTCAATACATTCATTACGTACTCATTGCATTTCGCTCAATTAGTCGGTTCCGTTGACGTCGCTGGAAATATTTCCGACGAGGTCTGCCTTTAGGGCATTCAATTCCTTATGCTTCATTTTGTTCTGAAGTGCTTCGCTATCGACATTGAGAGCGAAGGAGTCATTTCAGCGATTGCGAAACCCACGACCTTCCAAGTTCAAGCGACGGAGTGTTTCTTCGTCTTAGTTCCATGTTTTCTTCGTACGAGGCAACAACACAACCCCGAACAGCTGATCAGCCGTGGTGTGGAATCCTTGCGAGAATGCTTGGTGGCCATTCCGACATGTAATAAGAAGCTGATTTTCGTATTAAGTCTTTTGCAACAAGTGTCCGCTAGTGTTACAGTGAGTGAGAAAGTCTAAGATTGGCGATGTATCACGATGAGAAGTATCGTGAACGTGAATTATTCCCGTGAGTATTATGTTGCTCACCAAATCCTGACTCCAAAGAAGCCTGTTAGTAAATCGACACTCCTCAAGATACTAATGCATAAGAAGGCGTTATCCAGCGTTATTTGTAAGAGTGTTTATCAAGTGCCGAGAAGTGTTTCATCCTCCAACATAACCTCGCAAGTGAAATACGAATAGTAGCGCCTCAGTTGCACGGATCACTGGATGAGTGACCAAGTTATGTCGTGTCGTGCGTCGCGGTTATAAGTGCCTTGCTGGGAAGAATTAACTGCAAAATCGTTGCAGTGAATACACTTCCCTAGCTGTAATGACGGTACACAGATCTTGGTGTTCCCGTAAAGGTAAGCAATTGCATGGTTTGCTTCCATTTCCCATGTGTACGTAATTACCCACGTCCAAATGTGATTTCGGTTGCTGAAGTATTCTGTGAACGATGCCGACGAATTTCTTTGTTCTTGCAGTAGGAAGGTTACAATTAGCAACTGCTAATCTTTGCTGGAATTCAAGTTAGGTATATACGACATATCCAGATATCCTATTATATCCAGAAAGCAACTAGAAAGGCGGTTGGCAGTGGTTTCCAGTGGTTTTATTGAAGAGTCTCTTTCATTTGATTGCTAAGAACAGTAGAGTGAAATGGAGTTACTATTCGAATGTCGATGGACATGTTAATCTGAAAATAATTTTGATGTAACTATTTCAATCATTGCAATGATACTAGCAATGCAAAATTGAAATCAGATATCATTCAACTGTGAGTGTTGGTAGACCCGAAATAAAACCCCTGCACGTTGCATAATGGCGTAATATTTGTTGGAAAACAATTTCTTTTTTTTCAAATATTTCACAATAGGACCTTTTTCAGAAACTTGAGGATTATAACGTCTATTGAGTATTTTATCACTTTTTCCCGCCAAAACAAGTAGTTAACGAACGTAATAGCAGGAGGCGCTCTCAATTATTTTTTAGTAAACTATTTTCGGGAAAGGGATCTTATTGCAAGAATAGGCAATTATCAATATCCAACATGCATATCCAGCAATAATATGAACAACAGAATATTTAAATTGCGAAAATAAAAAATCGTTTTCGAAATTATTAATCACGACGAATTCCACATTGCACTTCGGTGATTGGTCCGGTCTCGGTGACGTCACGCCAGACCGTGACGTTCAATCACGTGATCAGATCAGATCTTCAGTATTCGTCTGGACGCGGCAATAGAAGGCCAGGTGAGTTTTCAGTCCCAATTTAAGAAAGTTTTACTTTCAGTCACTTTCCATTATTAACGTTCATTGAGTTTGCAGTTATTTTTGAAAGGGAAATTCGTGACTTATTTTTCTGAATGTACGAAAAGTAGAGATATATTCCGTTATATATATACCACGTACTTGACTACATTTGAAATTCTTGCTTTACTTAGTAATCCACTCCTGCATATTTCATGAATAATTCTTTTTCCATTGATTGATGGGTAATTACAGTAGCAGTGCAGCAAAATTTGTGGTTCCGTCTGTTAATGGTTTGAATTTTTCTACAGGAAGGAGTTATTCGAGTTGCTTGCGACGTAAAACGGAATCTTCGTCATCGATCACGTGGGACTTTACGAGGGACAACTGGGAATTCGAGAGACTGCCTGTGAGAAACGGTCTTCAGTGGGATCAGATGGTAAGTCCGCTTAATTGCTAATATTTTTCATTGACAAGTGTTTTCATTTTCGCGCCTTTTTTGTGATTCTTTTACTTCTGGTCGTTGCTAGGTTGTTTTTTCTTAAACCGTGACTTCCCGCCGAAAATCTAAAAAGATTGTTTCGATTGCTAGAATTTTCCCGGACGTTCCTTGACTGTTCTTGCTGCATCTCCACGCGTTATTCGAGAAATCGTAGTCTATTTCCCTTTCGTCCTGTCTGAAATTAACTTAAAATGGAGATTAAACGATACTGTTAATAAAATGAAGTCGAGAGTGCAGTCACGTATCTTAACTTTCTACCTTCTTGGAATTAATTTGATTTTGTGGATAATTACAGTTTCGCAAACTGATTTCTTAAACAATTAACATCTATTGCATTGACCTCGTAGTCGATCTCCACTTATAAGCCCATTGCCATTGTCCAATCAATTCTCATCCTGTATGTTACGGGAGAAAGTAGGTATTGCGCATTGGACAGTACTTTATTCCGTGATAATTTAAAATGATCCAAGGTTCGCGACGTTAATTTTCGAATTTTGAGTCAATAGCCGACCTTTGAGCTACATTTGTATGACCTTTCTTTTAGCGATCTTTCTGTTTCTTGTAACTACGGAAGAGAGACGGATAGAGTAGATAGAATATAGGAGAGGGTTACAGCTGTGTACTGATTTTCGTCAATACTTTTGCTCGGGAGCAGCAGATACGATGTATGAACTGCCTGTTCGCTACGTGGCGCGAGATTATGAATATTTTTTTTTATTAAGTAGGTAGAGTCCGCTATTTTTCCATTAACTTAGGACTAATTACAGCATTAAGTATTTTAATTGGAAGGTTACGGCGTGTGTGATTCGACTGTTACAAGATTCGACTTGTACTTTCAATCCATTTTCCCCGCTCGTATTTCTTGAAAATTTAATTTTGCATGTAAGGAGTTTTTTTTCGTTTGAGAGTACATTTGGATCATTGATTTTCAGAGCATTTAAAAAATAATTTTTTCACATTGATAACGCACTTGCAATCCAGTACCTCCGTACGTGGATGTCCTCCGAAAGCAGGAACTTTATGTTTTGATTGCTGATAGCGGACGAGTACAATTTATTGTTCACTTGACTTCTTCGTGACTTCACCCTTTGCGTTCATGCCTTAAATCTTTCGATTGTAATTCATTTTTAGGGGTATTAACATCTCTCGGTCACTATTCATCCTTAAATCACAATTTTTTTGCATTCATTTCGTCTTAAACCTTTTTCTTACATCTACCCGATACCCTGCTAGCCACCGCGAGGGTGTGTGGCAGGGGTGGAGATCACCAAACATGCACTATTTACATGTAAGAAGACTACTGCATTCCTTCTTGAGGCTTCCGACGAGTGTCTGGTTCGAGGATCCATAATTCGTTTCGGGATTTCTTCCGCGTGTGTGTCCATTCTGGGGTGACAACAGTTTCGCCAATGTTTCAGTTCCCGTCTGGAAGATTTGCATTTTCTGCCATGATCACCTTATTCCTGAGACACAATTCTATCGCACACTGAATTCTTTCCAATGGGTTCCCTGTTTCTCGGTGTTTTCCGAGTTTTTGAGCGAGGCAGCAATTTTAGTGAATAGCGGTGAATTTGCACGCTTCTAAATTGTTATCATCCACTTTTAATAGCCTACTTACTGGGATACGGTGAATATCTTTGCCTATATCTGTGAAAATATAATGTAAATTGAGATTAAATTATATAACCCCAGTATCTGTGCTGTGTCATTCTTGGTGAATATAATGAGTTCAAATATGAGTTTCGTGAGTCCTCGTCATGTTTCATAAGCATTATACATTATCCACGTACGGTTTGCTTATATTTCCAACTCGGAATAGATACCATTTTCACTTGTGAGTGTAAGAAACTTGGTCATCTGATTGACTGATTTGTTGGAGTATTTTATTTGTATCTTCGGAATATATTTATATTCGTAATAAAATGGGATTGTTTCACATATTGTGTACGACTTGGGCAGTCACTATTGAATCCCTTCGTGGTAATGTTATAACAAAATAATATTTAAATGCCTAATAGATTTAGTTTTTCCGATATGATAAGCGTAACATTCGCTTAAGTGCCTTGACATGTCATTGTTTTGAAATTTAGGAATGTTAATAGGAAAGATTTTCACGAGATAGGTATTTCGGATGAAAGTTCCTGGCACTTCGGTCGATACGACTCAAAGAAGAAGCTAAAGCGCTGAGAATTGAAGACATCAATAGTGGTTCGATAGAAGTCGCAAAAGAGATTACTTTTTTCTCAATCAAAGCTCCTTTTAATTGAAATTTATCGAAATGAGATTGTCCAGGCCAAAACTGGGTTTGGGCGCCAATTCCAGGAACTTTCAACCAAGCTCCTTAACATTGCACACCGACCAATGTTGAAAACAGGTGAAAAGTGTTTTCAACTTTCGTTCAGTATCAAAGATTCAAGTTCAGGATTCATAAAGCCGTAATAAATTAACATGGCATAGTTAAGCCACCAAGGCCCTTTTCCTCGCCTTCTTTTTGCTGATTATTGAATAGAAAAGATCACTTCGGTCGCAAGTTGAGCAAGAGTTAAGCATTAAAGAGGCATGGGATATCTGCCTCCCCCGTTTGAATTTTAATACTTTTCAGCTATTGTTGAATTGCAGGTGAACATTATTGAGTCTTCTGAAGTCCAATTATGGATCTTGGTAATCTTGCGCGCTTTGATCACCAAACATTGTTATTCCACATGACTTGTATCTTTTTGAAAATTAACTTTTACCAGATTTTCTATTTTTGCAACTGTTGTCTTTTCAGTTTATCGGTGTCATGTTCTTTGAGGTCGTACAACAGAGAGGGGCCAATTTTTAGCGATATTTAGTCATTAGTAATCATTATTTATTAACTCTGTTTCCTGTATTTCTTCGTAAGAGGACAGGACGCAGGGTTTTTAGTCTCTAGATTTCATCTGTTTATTTCGCACAGTTAACAACACATCAAAATACTCCCTTCCCTCCCAGCGCGAGATGATGGAAAGTATTAAATCCGTGATGAGGGAGTCATTAAACAACAACTACTGAGGATTTTTGAAATGAGTTTACAGTCTTTCGTACACGTTGTATTTCAAATTATTTTTTCATGGTATTTCATATCGCTAAATTCATACCTCGTAACGTGAATCTAACTCTAATGCAGCTATACTTATGTTCTAAGTTTCTACTTGAGTTCACAACAGTAAATCATTAGATTTCCAGCCTGCTGCGCTTGTGCTCTTTATTGTTTCGATTGGTTGTTATGCGTTGGTTATTGTGGGAAGTAGAGCATTCATTTATAAAACTATATTTGATCCATAATTTTATTTATTTCATATGCATCATGCATGATCAATATTTTTTTATCATAACAATGCCCATTGAAAATCTTTTATCAGCTGATTAGCATCGCTTCTTTAGTCCGATAATCAGTATCCATCATTTTCGGTCTCGATATTTTAAAATATCGAGAATATAGGAACAATTGTTCCTATACGGGGTGTCGATTGAATTTAGATGAAGTTGTTACCATTCGTATACGAAGTAGATACGATTACATGTATATATATGATATATTTAGAAATTTGAAGTTGTTATTTTTAATATTCGACGAAATTTACGCAGTAAACATAAAGTTTTTAATTTGGAAATTCAATGCGCATACAAAATGGTGGTTGCCGGTAGGGTAGTTTAGACAAAGTTGTGCTGATATGATTTAAATTTGCGTTTGTGCCTTTCTTTGTCGAAATTTGGAATATTCAAGCAGTGTGCAATTTAGATTGTAGACCCAAATTTCCTGTCTCTAATCTTGAATGCATATATATAAAACATATTTATATATGTTTTTTCTCATATAGATTCAGGCGTGCTTAACAATTTTAGCTTTTTTATTTCATTCTTTTGCTAATCATTTATTTTGGCGTTCATAACCGAGACACGTATTGGCTATTAGACTCCTGAGTCTTGTTCAATATGAACAGGATCTTTTTCGAAATTAAGCTTTGAATATATTTATTTTCAAAATTAGATAACGATTGTTATTATTTGATTTGTTCCCTTATTGCGTTGCGGCATTTATTCTGTCAATAAAGTCAGCACAAACTAATACCATATTGCCATTGGCCTCCAGTTTTTCCGGCCTTCTTTGCTCTCCTGAAATTCGACATGTAACACCTGAGTTTCGACCCAGAGATTGGCTTTTAAGCGCGGAAGATTTCAAATAGCATGTCGTTAAGAGTAAAATAGATTACCACTCTATTCTCTAATGTGTTATTAGAGAGTGAATCCCTGTTTTTTTTTCTTGAAATAAATAGATATGGGATCACTGTCTGTAAATAAACTGAACTTGAAGTTTATTTCGCCTTTCATCATATTCCATACTCATGTTTTGATGAGAACAGATTACAATTATTAGGTAATTACATGGATTTTTTCGTTGCTCGATCGCTTTATTTCGTAACACTTAATTTCCGTTGTATCACTCTAATGTGAGAATGCTCTTATAATCTTCCTAATCCTTGTCAAATATCTTCACCTTTCATTCAGTGCTTATGTGACTGGTTGGAATTTAACTGCTCTTCGCTGACCAAAACGGTTTCCATGCGCGACACGCGAATACGTGATGTAAACAAACCGGTTAGGTTGTGGGTGATAGACCATCGCTATAGACAAACGTTGTAAACAAGGAAGTTAGAATGTACTAGAGGACGTATGGCAGCTGATTTGAAAAGAGATCTAGGTAATAGGTACAGACATAAAACGCTTGCTACTTGCGATATTCGTACGGATTTTTTTGGCACCCAGTAAAAATAAGACAGCCAAGAAAAATAATTATATACCTTTTTTAAACATCAAAGAAACAGAAGACAGATCGCAAATAAATGCCAAATATGTAGTTTAAATTGGTTAAATCTAACCTGCTAAAATTTAATAGTTGTTTACGGGACAGAATCCATCAATACCTACGTTAAATACATCTACGTCTACGCGATACCTTGCAAGCCACCGCGAGGGTGTGTGGCAGTGGGTGAAGATCACCAAACGTTCACTATTGACATGCAACTAGGCTACTACATGGAGACATGCTAAATAATAGCGTCACGTGCAGCTAGATGGTTAGTACTTACATAGCAAAAAAGGGGTTGGGTGTTAATAAATGCATCATACAATACAGACTACTCTAGCAATATTTCACCTATTGCCTATCCCTTTCATATGCTGCCTATTGTATTCTCTTATAGTACGGGGGAAAAATGACATTTTAAACCAATAGGTACGACAATCTATGGCCTTAATCTTATTTATCTGGTCTAATCTAGCATAATAGGCAAGGGTTTTAATATGTTTATGTTACATCTTCTGTCAAGCTGTCCGTTTTCAATGACTGAAATAGATTTAATCTGTACTTTAACCTAAAATCTGACAATGATTCCCAGCCCCATTATCCTTACGAAGATTAGCCGACGCCGATGGAATTGAATTTGTGCTCGATTTCATGGTTATTCTATGTTTTAATACACACAAGAGGGTCCATAAGAGGCCTCCGTGCAAAATACAATGTTTTGTACGGGGTAGGTGGGCTTTAATCGTTCCCAACCACCCCTATTCTGAGTTCATTGTCACCCAGTGACTAGTATGCTAATTTCGCCCTCATGTAAATTCAATCCTAGTTGATAAATCACCATTTGTGATCTGTTGCATGCTGCAATGCAGTTGCATCACGTAGGCTATCTTGTTATCTATTGTTTTCTTGCTAATCTGTATACATATACATCAGTTAGGTTTAATTTTGGGTATAGTATATCGATTTTCTTAAAATCTGAGATTAAAATTTTTATTATTATCAATTAAGTCCAAATCAACTGGAGTTTAAGGAATATCACTCCGCATTATTCCACCATTTTGCTGTGACTATTATTTTCAACATTTCTCTTGTTCCTAAAGCGTGTTTTTGTGAATAAAATTCTGATAAACATTTTTCTATCTTCGCCTTTTTGAAAAATGACTCCATAATTGGCACATCATTTAGGAGTGTGAGCTTTTCTGAGTGTCAAAATGGTTACGAGTTCATTACAACTGCAGATAAGTATTGTATTCAGGAGCAGAGGCGTGGAAGTACACAAACTTTGATCGAATTCGAATCTATTCACATTCGGGATCATAACATTTATGGCATTATTCACGTTAAATTTGAGCGTAAAAGATTTGTATTTCGGCGTAAGTTATAGACGAAACATCTTAGAGTTCGGAGGACTTGTCTTCCCATGTCGGGGCCCAGACATCATTTATTCAATGAGAGAAGTTGGTAAAAAAAAAAATTATGTACTTCCTTATTGTTCACACTGGGCTTTGTGTTAGTTAAAGAATAGGGATGTTGACAACAGAAATAATATATGAAAACATATAATTACTAGATATAATATATTAAACATATTATTATGAGAACATATGCTTTGAACAGAGGTATATTTTTTGACGCCGCGCTAATTAAAAATTGAATTTGTTTCTGCCGTTGCAGGACTTGAGGCGGAGCTACGATTGGAATGTCACTTCCCATAAGTTGTCTCGAGGTTTAAGTGAGGAATCTCCGTAGCTGCCCGAGACAGAGGAAGCAGTCTCAACAGGAGGACACAAACATTGGGATGCTCATGTTTTCGCATTGCTGTGGTAAAACTAACTTTTGTTTCAGGATCTACGATCTAAAAGGTAAAGAGGGCATGTGTAAGAGAGGGTAAAATGTGTGTTCTCAATTATTTGGTATTCTTGTCTTTGTCATAGGAGCCGAATGGCCCTATTTCCATACATGACCATGGTCTGGTGAAATTTGAAGGTATTTTGGTAAATCAAGCTTGATGATTGGTGTAAGGGCCTCGGTAACTGATGTCGGGGCCCCGACATGGGAGGACTAGTCCTCCCAACAATAAGGCAAGCGGCCACTTGCCTGGTCTAGCGAGTCGACTCTAGGCAGGAATATGTTTGCATACTGTGTACAATATATTGTGTGAAGTCCTGAATGTTTTGTTTACCGTTTTTCCTTGTTTATATTTTTTGAGCCCATTTTAATTGTTTGAATGTATTTTCTTTGTGATGGATGTTTTCATATTATATGCTGGCTTATTCAGATTCTTTCACAGGTACGCAGGCGCCTTGGATTACGCTGAATGCCGAGTAGAGTGTAGGAATAGTTAGTCAGTTTAGAGCCTTTTCCGGCCATTATGGCCCATCGTAACAAACCGTTAGAAATGAGTTAGTGAAGGCGTTAATTTAAGTCTTAGTGGATGTTGAGCTTGCTCTAGAGTTACTTTTCAAAATTTATGGAATTGGTTCGTCAGTTACGATGTGCATCCAGGTGTACTTAGTTTCTGCGTGACCATTCCTCGCATTTTTATAAAATGCACTTTTGGACATCTCCTTTAAATGTGAGCAGCTTGGCATTCACTCTGTTTTATTTGTTGTTTATTATGTTCACTAACCCGCTCTCTCCTTAGGTAACTCCACAACGCCCCGGCCTGCTAGAGGGTAGGGTATGTAGTCAGTTTCCAGTATTTTGAATTCAAGGCCCTTCTGGCCCCTCGTAACTGTAGCGTAGCTAGGAGAATTTCGTTTAGCTCATAGCGTTTTCTGTGGATGTTGAGCTTGCTCTAGAGTTACTTTTCAAAATTTATGGAATTGGTTCGTCAGTTACGATGTGCATCCAGGTGTACTTAGTTTCTGCGTGACCATTCCTCGCATTTTTATAAAATGCGCTTTTGGACATCTCCTTTAAATATGAGCAGCTTGGCATTCACTCTGTTTTATTTGTTGTTTATTATGTTCACTAACCCGCTCTCTCCTTAGGTAACTCCACAACGCCCCGGCCTGCTTGAGGGTAGGGTATGTAGTCAGTTTCCAGTATTTTGAATTCAAGGCCCTTCTGGCCCGTCGTAACTGTAGCGTAGCTAGGAGAATTTCGTTTAGCTCATAGCGTTTTCTGTGGATGTTGAGCTTGCTCTAGAGTTACTTTTCAAAATTGTTGGAATTGGTTCGTCAGTTACGATGTGCATCCAGGTGTACTTAGTTTCTGCGTGACCATTCCTCGCATTTTTATAAAATGCACTTTTGGACATCTCCTTTAAATGTGAGCAGCTTGGCATTCACTCTGTTTCATTTGTTGTTTATTATGTTCACTAACCCGCTCTCTCCTTAGGTAACTCCACAACGCCCCGGCCTGCTAGAGGGTAGGGTATGTAGTCAGATTCCATTATTTTGAATTCAAGGCCCTTCTGGCCCGTCGTAACTGTAGCGTAGCTAGGAGAATTTCGTTTAGCTCATAGCGTTTTCTGTGGATGTTGAGCTTGCTCTAGAGTTACTTTTCAAAATTGTTGGAATTGGTTCGTCAGTTACGATGTGCATCCAGGTGTACTTAGTTTCTGCGTGACCATTCCTCGCATTTTTATAAAATGCACTTTTGGACATCTCCTTTAAATGTGAGCAGCTTGGCATTCACTCTGTTTTATTTGTTGTTTATTATGTTCACTAACCCGCTCTCTCCTTAGGTAACTCCACAACGCCCCGGCCTGCTAGAGGGTAGGGTATGTAGTCAGTTTCCAGTATTTTGAATTCAAGGCCCTTCTGGCCCGTCGTAACTGTAGCGTAGCTAGGAGAATTTCGTTTAGCTCATAGCGTTTTCTGTGGATGTTGAGCTTGCTCTAGAGTTACTTTTCAAAATTGTTGGAATTGGTTCGTCAGTTACGATGTGCATCCAGGTGTACTTAGTTTCTGCGTGACCATTCCTCGCATTTTTATAAAATGCACTTTTGGACATCTCCTTTAAATGTGAGCAGCTTGGCATTCACTCTGTTTCATTTGTTGTTTATTATGTTCACTAACCCGCTCTCTCCTTAGGTAACTCCACAACGCCCCGGCCTGCTAGAGGGTAGGGTATGTAGTCAGATTCCATTATTTTGAATTCAAGGCCCTTCTGGCCCGTCGTAACTGTAGCGTAGCTAGGAGAATTTCGTTTAGCTCATAGCGTTTTCTGTGGATGTTGAGCTTGCTCTAGAGTTACTTTTCAAAATTGTTGGAATTGGTTCGTCAGTTACGATGTGCATCCAGGTGTACTTAGTTTCTGCGTGACCATTCCTCGCATTTTTATAAAATGCACTTTTGGACATCTCCTTTAAATGTGAGCAGCTTGGCATTCACTCTGTTTTATTTGTTGTTTATTATGTTCACTAACCCGCTCTCTCCTTAGGTAACTCCACAACGCCCCGGCCTGCTAGAGGGTAGGGTATGTAGTCAGTTTCCAGTATTTTGAATTCAAGGCCCTTCTGGCCCGTCGTAACTGTAGCGTAGCTAGGAGAATTTCGTTTAGCTCATAGCGTTTTCTGTGGATGTTGAGCTTGCTCTAGAGTTACTTTTCAAAATTGTTGGAATTGGTTCGTCAGTTACGATGTGCATCCAGGTGTACTTAGTTTCTGCGTGACCATTCCTCGCATTTTTATAAAATGCACTTTTTGAAGTCTCCATTAAATGTGAGCAGCTTGGCATTCACTCTGTTTTATTTGTTGTTTATTATGTTCACTAACCCGCTCTCTCCTTAGGTAGTGCAGTGCGTGAGAAAAGAAGGCCATGTCGAAGAAAGTGTTTTGTGTGATCGAGTATATAGTGACAGTGGTGTCAGTGTGGTGATAGTGGTGTCAGTGTGGTGAAAGTGTGGTGTCAGTGTGGTGAAAGTGAGTGCCGTTTTCATCCGAGGGTGAGCATCAAGAGAACTAAAGAGACTCTAGTGAATTGAATTTTATGTAAATAAATGCTTGTGAATATTTTATGCTCTTTTCTCTTCCTCCCATTCCCATAGCTTCGCAATGGCAACAGACCAGAAATAAGAGACAGTAACCGCGACTGACAAGGAGAACAAAGGTTTTTATGCAAGTCTTGGGGTTATAAATTTTTTTTATTATTTATTTATCTATGCATTTGTGATATCTACATGTCTAAGTCATTATATTTAGCACTTATAGTGTGTAGGGGTTTCCATGTCGGTCGTTTGACCCGGGTCAATCCAGGTTTGGTCGTTGAACTCCGGTTTTGCCTTGTGCACGGGCTCTTAGTGATTTTACTTTGGTAGGAATCACACTCTTAGCGCCATCATGCGCTACCATACCATTTATATTTTTGGATTATTCCCCGTGTTTACAAATTTATGCTACTCTTCCTTTGTTTTATTTTTGACGGTTTATTCAACTTCCTTTTACAGGTTTTTCATTAATATGTTTTGTTTTGCAGGTACATGTGTGAATGATATGTTTGAGTGTGTATTTTGTTGATTGGTGGATGAATGATGATGAACAGGGTCAGCGCCGATAGGTATGCGAATGGAATAGGTAGGCCTAGGGTATGTAATAAGTAGATTTAGTTTAGAGGGTGGGTGGGTGTTAGATTAGGGCTTAATGACAATAAGGTGCTTAGTTCATAGTCCGTAGTTGATCTCGCGTCTTGCCCTGGCCCTGGGAGTGAATGCGTGGAATAGGCCTCTGCGCAGCCCGGAGGGGAACGCAGGGGGAAACGCCACGTTAAACAAAGGTTAACGAGCCGGTGGCGTTGACCTCCTGGGTCCGGCATGGAATAACGCCCGTGTGAATGATGCAACAATAATGATACCACTTTCAAGCTAATCGTCATAATGTTGTTGCTAAAAAAAGTTAAGACGTTTTGTACATTTTTTGCTATCCAAGATTAACACTCGTACAAAATTGTGGCAGTGTAGTATATTTATGTAATTTGTGTCAGGAAGTCTAGTTCGTAAATACTGGCCTTGCGACCCCTACTCTATTCGTACATCCGGCTGTAATATTGTTACAGAGGAAGTATTCAGAACTTTACATTTGAAATTTCCTAACGTTTTTATCTCGTAATTATTTTTCCTACTTGTATCTATTTTTTGTTACCGGACATTAACTCCAGTGGACATCGTCTTTCTGCATGCGTAAGCTATAAGGTCATCAAGTTTTACCAATAAATTCCTGAGTAATTTTGTAAGTTTCATTGGTTGGAATGTAAACCCGTGTGAACTTAATTGTTTAAGGAAGAGTTGTGCGTTAGATGGCGTTTTCTTATCGATTCTAATTGTGTGGAGAGTATTAATTTTTCCCATTTTTAAAATGTGATTGAGCGTTGAGAAAGTGAGTCATATTTTTTTCATATTATGTTTACACAATCTCCATCATTGTATCGTACAACTTACGATTTGGAATTTTAAATACGCCTTGAAGTTTCCAAAAGGGATTAGTGGCTAAAATTTTATTCCTGCATTTTAAAATTGGTTTTACTCTAATCCTTTCGAGATTTGACTTCATTTTATTTTTTATAATGAATATTTATTAACTATTAAGGTAATGGAACGACTCCATTGCATTGAAATAATTATTTTTTTACGTTTTATAACATTTCGAAGAAAAAGCGGCTCTAATTATTTTACTAGCTATTTACTAGAGATGCAATTATTACACATATTTCCTATATTTGCAGTGGATATTTTTAATCTTTAGAACTTTCACCTACCATTCTTTAATACCTACTTTTTAATGTATCATATAATACTCTTCTTTTTTTAATGTGTTTATTGCTTCATTTATTTATCAGCTGGTCTTTTTTTATAACTGTACGCGCCGAGCGTTCTTTGACATATGCTTTCTATCTCTACGTAATTCGAGTGACATGACTTGAGTTCATGTATCCTTGCAACTATATTTTAGTACTACGCGTAGTGATATATAGACTGATTTCCGCAGTCAGCATGTGAAGTAATAATCATATAATATTATTATCATCATTTACTCCTGTCTAACACCTAAGGAAATAGTAAATTTCCATTGCAATGATTTTCGGTTTCTGTGATGTTTATCGCCGTGACGACGTAAACAACGATAAAAATTTTGTCAACAATTCCACCTATTTGTGTGTTATCTAATCACACCCAAAATAAGCAAATGCTTCAAGCTATATTTCCTTGAAGTGTGTGTACATAGTGAAATGTTCGGTAAATGAGTAATGGATCTATGCGATGATAATTTACTCGGCGTGCTTCCATAGGTTGATGCATTATGAAGATAAAGTGTCTTATTTATTTCAGTATATTGGCTATTAATACCGGACCTAAAATATATATTTATGAGCTATAAGTTTAGAAACAAACATGTTGATGAATTATACCAAAATGGCCTGTTAAATGTGAATTATGCTATAGTTTTTCAAAATGAGTGATATTTCAGGAAATGTCCACCTTTCACCCCCCTTGGTGTTAAACGTCCCATTTACAAAGAATTTTCGATGGATGGTGTTAATTTATAAATTGTTTCGAAAATTATTATTATAAAATTTGCTTTGTTATATTATCGATGTTCATTTTGTTTGACGAACATTCAATGTTGTTTGCAATAAAGTACGCTTTCCCCTTTTCCTGAGCTCCTTTCTGAGTTAATTATTTATGGTGTGATTCCTTTTATGTTATATGTATTTGTCTGATTCAGGATTTATATATATGAAATCATGTTAATTCACATTATTTGTATTGTGAATTATTTTTGTTGTTTGTCGATATTCACTTTTTTGTCACAAACATTCAATGTTAATTGAAATAAATTACCTACGCTTTCGCCGTTTATCAATAACATCTGAAAATATATTTTTGTGGTATGCTAGTGTTTATCTTTGTATGATACTGTCTGATTCAAAATATAAAAAATATAGATCGTGTTGCAATAGGTTACAATAGATTTTACAATAGGAAAAGTTTTGTTTTAAAAATTGTTTTGAAAATTTGTCAATGTTCATTTTGTATGACAAACATTCAATGACTGTTTGCAATAAAATAAACTCTCCCATTTTCCTAACCTCATATTTGAGTACATTTTTTGTGGTATGATTCCTATTGTTTATTGTTACGCGCTATCATGTTTCTAAATTTACATGCATGAGATCGTATATTAATTTACAAATTTTGTATGGTAATTATTTTTTTTATTTGTCGTTCACTTTTTTCACAAACATTCAATGTTATTTGCAGTAGAGTAAGCTTTCACTCTTTTCCTCGCTTAACTGAGTGTATTATTTATGTACAATCATTTTATAGGTTCAAATCTTGATATTAAACCTCGGTGAAAATGTAATCTGTCCCATTTTTTTCTCCATATACGATAGAGTTTTTTTAATTTCCCGTCTTTTTAAGTTTACTTTTTGGTCTTATGGATTTTTTTGTAGTCAAGGCTTCAAATGGCTGCTTTCCAATTTTTTCATTTTTGAATTTATTGACAATTAATCGTTTTGAGAGTACATATGTAGGTACTACATTTTTGCTTTTTTTAATATTACTTGAAGTAATGGAATGTGAACTCACCGTCTTGAGGTTTATTTTTATATGTTTCGTGAAAAGTGATTTTTTGCGTTTTTCGACTGATATGGTGCATAAGTATAACGTAGTTCTTGATATTCACAATTCATTCAACGTTCATAAAACGAATACACTAAATAATTTCTTCAAGAACTTTGGCTTCTTGGTATGAAATTAATTTTTATGCAAAGTTTCCAATTCTTGGTATCATTTGGCTCGTCTTGGGCTGCTCTCCTCAAATTTTCAAGTTTCTCATTCCTTAATTGAACTTTCGTTCGATATATTGGCTTCATCGTGATATCTTCGACACGTCGTCATTTCCTACTCGGCGCAATGAGGAACTATTTTGATAACCATTTCACTGTGAAGTTCATTAGCTGTAATGTCCTTGGCGAGAATTATGCGCAAACATTAAGCTGTGTTGCAAAGATATTAGAAATTGTGCGTTCGCGGCAGCGCATGAAAAACACGTCGTGGTCGCATGACGTCACGGCACGGTATCACTATGCTCATCTGTTTGTGCGTAGAGGTAAGTATGGATACTTGGCGAAGACGTATGTGTTTATCTCATTTGTACAATGGGATAAACTAAATTATATCGATTCCTTATAATAGTAGTAGTGTTGATCGTAGCGATAAAAACGTCCACATAAGATCTTGCAAGAACACTCCTTGAATCTCTTCTGAAATAAAGCAACCGCTATTTTTCTTTGAGAAGACAGCCACCATATTAGGCAGCCGACCAAAGGCAAATCTCCACTTTGTGCTGTTTTAATTCCTCTTTGAGTCATTTTTTTGATGGAGGAACGGCTAAAAATCTGAAAACAATGTATATTCACTTCGTTTTCTTTCAAAATTAACCTGATCCCGTTGCAATTGACGTCAGAAGGCGTTTCAGGTCACGTGACTTAACGTCAATTTTCAGGAAATTTTTAATAGCATTCATCTTCGTGGTTGATGTAGAAAAGTTTAGCTTGTGTATTTAAATTTGAGAGAAAATTTCCTAGGCATCTACCATTTTATTTATCACAATAATTTGATTCTCCCAGGAGTAATGGTTTTTTGAGACATTGCCACGTGTCGTGACAAACAAGTTAATAGCGTAGCTCCGGACGGCGTATCAACGTGGCATTCACGTTCAACGATGTACCACGTGCATGACCCCGAAGGTTTACCAACTATACATACACCAGTCTGTAATTCGTGATGTCGCGTGGCAGCAAATTAAAAGTGTCGAGAATAAAGGAAAGATGACCTTGCTTTAGAGGCTGGAGAAGTGGATAATGGTGGAATTCCCGTGCTAACAGTAGTTACCGACGGATCCTGTACCAATGCGGACTCCTCCGCAAATATTTAGAAGACTGCAGAGCGCTTAACTAGGCGTCGCATGGGATAATAATGTTAAATTTACGGTTATGGTTTGAAAATGTGTATAATGAAAAATGTGTTCAGCCAAGCAAAAACGAATTTTAGAGACCAAAATTTTTCAGGGTGATTCGCTTCACGTGAATTCCCAGTCACTCGGTCAGATTATGTCGGGTGCAAAATTTTGAAAAATCATCCTGATATTACCCACAGGCAGGGTTGGGCACGAATCACCTAGTATTGATTCGAGTCACGAATCATGAATATCAAAGGAAATTCGATTCGAAGCACAAATCACGATTCACTACTGTAAATTTGATTCAAATCTCGAATCATGAATCATGTGATTTTTCCTTTGAATATGATTCGTGCGGTTCACGAATCACGAATCATAGAATTATTGCAGAATGACAATACCACTAAGTAATGGTCACATTCTGAACATTGCTCCCATAATTGGGAACCTATACCAATCTTTTCGCCGGTTAATTAACACTTGTGTAGATACATTGTGGATTAACTGAATATCATAAATTACCAGTTCTGTGTACAAGCCTTCAAGCCACCATAAAGGGGTGTGGCAGGGGGTGAATTCTCACCAACCATGCACTACGTATCATGCATGAAAAAGGAGTAGTAATAGTATACTAGTCTAAACCTCATATTAAAAAAATGAATATAGTAAAGTAAGCATGCAAAAACATGCTGTTAGTTGGGTTACCTTCAAGTCCTTATACCAACATGCAGCTACCTATGATATACATTGCTACACTCGTACTGGATATATTTACCGTTATTCATATCCCTAATTGTACGAGGAAAAAAGGACATTTAGAATCTGTCAGTTCGGCAATCAATTTCTCTAATTTTGTGATTATGGTCCAGTCTACCATAGTAAGTTGGGGTTCGCAAAATATTTTTAACATCACAACTGAAAATAATATCTTGGAATTTATTTAGGAGATTAAACCTAAATTTCAACCTGCGATCAGACAATGATTCCCACTTTAATTCATTTAATAGACTGGTTACGCTAAAATAGTTATCGTACCGTCCCTTTACAAATCTTGCCGATGTTCGCTGCACACGTTCAAGTTCATTTTTAGACCGATTTCGTCATCATCATCATTGGTCAGCAATCCTAGGATTGGTTTGAAGCAGCTTTCCACTAGATTCTTCTATCGTCCAACCTTTTCATTGTGGCGTAATTCTTCTCTTTTACATCCTTCACGACCTGTTCCATGTATCTCATACGAGGCCTGCCTTTTCCAATCTTCCCGTTCACTTTTCCCTCGACGATAGTCTTCATCAGGCCATCAAGTCTCACGATATGGCCGATTAAATTGTCCCTTCTTCTTTTTTGAGTTTTCAGCAGACCTCTCTTTTCTCCTACTCTTCTTAGGACTTCCTCGTTACTTACTCGGTCGATCCATTTAATCTTCAGCATTATTCTGTAGCACCACATTTAGAATGCATCCGCCCTTTTCTTCTCCGCTGCTCTCATCGTCCATGCCTCACTGTCGTAAAGAAACATGGTCCACTTGTATATGTTCTGATGAAGTTTCCTTACTTCTACGCTTGTATTTCCAGCTGTAAGGAGATTCTTCTTATGATAGAATGCCCTCTTTGCCTGGGCTATTCTACTAACTATTTCTTTCTTGCTTCATCCATCGTAGGTTACTCGGCTCCCTAGGTAACAGAACTCTTTCACCTCTTCAAGTTTTTGATTTCCTAGTTTGACATTGCTTTTCGCCTCTTCTTTCTTGCTGCACGCCAATATCTCAGTCTTCTTCTTATTTATCTTCAGCTGATATCTGGCCATTGTCCTTTCCATGGTTATTAGTACCTTATTCAGATCCCTCTCTGTCTCTGCTATTAGTGCTATGTCATCAGCGAATCGCAGCATGATTATTTTTTCTCCATGGAGAGTCACACCAGAAGACTTCTCTTTGATTCCATTGATGGCTCTCTCGATGTAAACATTAAAAATGACGGGAGACAGTGCATATCCTTGTCTCACTCCTTTCCTTATTCTTGCCTCTTCACAGCTGGTTCCCGATTTAATCACAGGCACTTGGTTTTTATACAGACTATGGATAATTCTTCGGTCATTGTAGGACACTCCATTTCCCTTCAGAATTCCAAGCATTAAATCCCAATCCACGTTGTCAAAAGCCTTCTCTAAATGTCTAAATCTAAAGCCGACGTTCATTGCATTCAAATGCAATGAACGTCGGCTTGTTCTTCTCCATCCTCTTCTCTATGAGTAGTCTAAGGGCCAATATTGCTTCCCTTGTACCCTTACTTTTTACCCTAGCTTTTGCAGTCCTTCACGTGGTTTCTAAATCTCTGCTTCACTACAATGATATCTATTTGACATCTTCTTCTGTCTCCTGGCATTTTCCATGTGTATCTTCTTCGGTTGTGATTTTTAAACAATGTGTTGGCTACCACTAACTTATGTTGAGTGCAGAACTCCAGCAGCCTTTCTCCTCTTTCGTTTCAGTTTCCCAATCCGTATTTTCCAGTTATTCTTCCATCTTGATCTTCACAGACGATAGCATTCCAGTCTCCTAAAATAATTAGGTTTTCTTCTCTTCTTACCTGTTTTATAACTCCTGTGATATCTTCGTATAGGTCTTCCACTTCTTCCTCATCATAGTCCGTCGTAGGCATGTAAACCTGCACCACTATGGTATCTACAGGTTTGGTCTTGATCTTCACCATTATTATCTTTCTTTGTACTGCAGGAAGCCCTTCACACGCATTCCACCTTCACTCATGTGAAGAAGAGCTGCTGCCCTCTTCTCTGGGTGATGAGAAGCGTAATTATTAGCGGCTTCTCGTCGCCAAATCATGGCAGCATATTCCAAATGAGGTCTAACAAGGGAAAAGTAGCTGATTTCTCGTACATGATCGTCACATTTATCCAGTACTCTTTTGATGAATCCCTGTTTATGATTAGCTTGACCCATTATTTCACGTATGTGTTTACCCCAGGAAAGATCATGTCTTATTCCAAGATATTTAATGGATTCCACATTTGCTAATTCATCATTACTTATTTTGAAGTGCTAGAAGGAGAACAATCCTTTTTCCAAAAATTCATTACCACGCGCTTTTTTTAAATGTAATTCTAACTGCCATGTATCACACCATTTTTCAATTATTTGTAGGTCATCATCAAGGAGTCTACATGTAATAAATGTAATATTCGTGTTCATCATTTAAATGTAGGACATTTCATTGCTATTTTTTCAAAACAATTTAAAGTCACATTTGAACAAATCTGTAATATAGTGTAAAATATATTATTGGAGTTTGCATTAACCATATTGTTCCACTTCTGACGTATACTTACACAGTAACTGTCGGTGAAAGACTGATGTACGTTTCTAGCAGTGAAATCAGTGATATTAATTCATGATTCGTCAGTGAATCGTGAGCTGCATCACAAACGTTCGGCTCACGAATCACCTCAACTAAAAAAAAAGAGTTGACTCACGGATCACGAATCATTAAAAAAAAAATTATCCGAAGCACGAATCACAAATCACAGTTTGTGATTCGCGAATCATGATTCGTGATTCATGAAGACGAATCATGCCCATAGGTGTGTATTACCCATGGCTGTACACCCAGGAAGTGTACAAAATTCACTAAAAATAATTTTTTATGCAGAACCGTTTATAGTAGGCTGGGTGAACGGGAAGATTGGCAAAGGACGTAAATTTAAAATAATAAAGTTGCAAATATCTTGTAACTCCTACTCAGGAGATTCAGAAATTATTAAAAAGTGACTCAAAAATTGGTACAATTTGAATTATTGTTTGTAAAGATCCTTTCCATCTCAAAAATCAATAAGAAACTACCTTGCATTTTAAACCAAGGACCTTCTTGGATGAATAATGAACACTTCATTCATGCATTATACTTAATATTTGACTTAACACTGTTTCATTCGAATTGGTCAAATTGTGATATAATATTATTTCTTATGATCTTTACATCTTTTTTTACATCTCTGGGCGGGGACTACCCGAGAGAGTACATCAGTCAAATGTGATACACTTTTTAGGGTAGGAACATGGAACGTGGGATCGCTTCGGACCTGTGGAAGACTGGAGAACATGAAGATAGAAATGTGAAGAATGGACCTCGACGTATTAGGAATCAGCGAAATGAAGTGGCCCGAAGAAGGAGACTTTTGGAGTGGAAGCTACAGGATTATACATACAGGATCATTAAATGGTAATGCTGGAGTAGGGATCATGCTCAGAAAGAGCGCCGGAATGCGTGTGAAGAGCTTCCTGCAGTACAATGAAAGGATAATAATGGTGAAGATCGAGACCAAACCTGTAGATACCGTGGTGGTGCAGGTTTACATGCATACGACGGGCTATGAAGATGAAGAAGTGGAAGACGTCTAGGAAGATATCACGGGAGTTATAAAACAGGTAAGAGGAGAAGAAAACCTAATTATTTTAGGAGACTGGAACACTATCGTCGGCGAATGTCATAATGGAAGAATAACTGGAAAATACGGATTGGGAAACTGAAACGAAAGAGGAGAAAGGCTGCTGGAGTTCTGCACTCAACATAAGTTAGTGGTAGCCAACACATTGTTTAAAAATCACAACCGAAGAAGATTCACATGGAAAATGCCAGGAGACAGAAGAAGATGTCAAATAGATATCATTGTAGTGAAGCAGAGATTTAGAAACCACGTGAAGGACTGCAAAAGCTAGGGTAAAAAGTAAGGGTACAAGGGAAGCAATATTGGCCCTTAGACTACTCATAGAGAAGAGAATGGAGAAGAACAAGCCGACGTTCATTGCACTTGATTGCAATGAACGTCGGCTTTAGATTTAGATATTTAGAGAAGGCTTTTGACAACGTGGATTGGGATTTAATGCTTGGAATTCTGAAGGGAAATGGAGTGTCCTACAATGACCGAAGAATTATCCATAGTCTGTATAAAAACCAAGTGCCTGTGATTAAATCGGGAACCAGCTGTGAAGAGGCAAGAATAAGGAAAGGAGTGAGACAAGGATATGCACTGTCTCCCTTCATTTTTAATGTTTACATCGAGAGAGCCATCAATGGAATCAAAGAGAAGTCTTCTGGAGTGACTCTCCATGGAGAAAAAATAATCATGCTGCGATTCGCTGATGACATAGCACTAATAGCAGAGACAGAGAGGGATCTGAATAAGGTACTAATAATCATGGAAAGGACAATGGCCAGATATCAGCTGAAGATAAATAAGAAGAAGACTGAGATATTGGCGTGCAGCAAGAAAGAAGAGGCGAAAAGCAATGTCAAACTAGGAAAACAAAAACTTGAAGAGGTGAAAGAGTTCTGTTACCTAGGGAGCCGAGTAACCTACGATGGATGAAGCAAGAAAGAAATAGTTAGTAGAATAGCCCAGGCAAAGAGGGCATTCTATCATAAGAAGAATCTACTTACAGCTGGAAATACAAGCGTAGAAGTAAGGAAACTTCATCAGAACATATACAAGTGGACCATGTTTCTTTACGACAGTGAGGCATGGACGATGAGAGCAGCGGAGAAGAAAAGGGTGGATGCATTCGAAATGTGGTGCTACAGAATAATGCTGAAGATTAAATGGATCGACCGAGTAAGTAACGAGGAAGTCCTAAGAAGAGTAGGAGAAAAGAGAGGTCTGCTGAAAACTCAAAAAAGAAGAAGGGACAATTTAATCGGCCATATCGTGAGACTTGATGGCCTGATGAAGACTATCGTCGAGGGAAAAGTGAACGGGAAGATTGGAAAAGGCAGGCCTCGTATGAGATACATGGAACAGGTCGTGAAGGATGTAAAAGAGAAGAATTACGCCACAATGAAAAGGTTGGACGATAGAAGAATCTAGTGGAAAGCTGCTTCAAACCAATCCTAGGATTGCTGACCAATGATGATGATGACGAAATCGGTCTAAAAATGAACTTGAACGTGTGCAGCGAACATCGGCAAGATTTGTAAAGGGACGGTACGATAACTATTTTAGCGTAACCAGTCTATTAAATGAATTAAAGTGGGAATCATTGTCTGATCGCAGGTTGAAATTTAGGTTTAATCTCCTAAATAAATTCCAAGATATTATTTTCAGTTGTGATGTTAAAAATATTTTGCGAACCCCAACTTACTATGGTAGACTGGACCATAATCACAAAATTAGAGAAATTGATTGCCGAACTGACAGATTCTAAATGTCCTTTTTTCCTCGTACAATTAGGGATATGAATAACGGTAAATATATCCAGTACGAGTGTAGCAATGTATATCATAGGTAGCTGCATGTTGGTATAAGGACTTGAAGGTAACCCAACTAACAGCATGTTTTTGCATGCTTACTTTACTATATTCATTTTTTTAATATGAGGTTTAGACTAGTATACTATTACTACTCCTTTTTCATGCATGATACGTAGTGCATGGTTGGTGAGAATTCACCCCCTGCCACACCCCTTTATGGTGGCTTGAAGGCTTGTACACAGAACTGGTAATTTATGATATTCAGTTAATCCACAATGTATCTACACAAGTGTTAATTAACCGGCGAAAAGATTGGTATAGGTTCCCAATTATGGGAGCAATGTTCAGAATGTGACCATTACTTAGTGGTATTGTCATTCTGCAATAATTCTATGATTCGTGATTCGTGAACCGCACGAATCATATTCAAAGGAAAAATCACATGATTCATGATTCGAGATTTGAATCAAATTTACAGTAGTGAATCGTGATTTGTGCTTCGAATCGAATTTCCTTTGATATTCATGATTCGTGACTCGAATCAATACTAGGTGATTCGTGCCCAACCCTGCCTGTGGGTAATATCAGGATGATTTTTCAAAGTTTTGCACCCGACATAATCTGACCGAGTGACTGGGAATTCACGTGAAGCGAATCACCCTGAAAAATTTTGGTCTCTAAAACTCGTTTTTGCTTGGCTGTACACATTTTTCATTATACACATTCTCAAACCATAACCGTAAATTTAACATTATTATCCCATGCGACGCCTAGTTAAGCGCTCTGCAGTCTTCTAAATATTTGCGGAGGAGTCCGCATTGGTACAGGATCCGTCGGTAACTACTGTTAGCACGGGAATTCCACCATTATCCACTTCTCCAGCCTCTAAAGCAAGGTCATCTTTCCTTTATTCTCGACACTTTTAATTTGCTGCCACGCGACATCACGAATTACAGACTGGTGTATGTATAGTTGGTAAACCTTCGGGGTCATGCACGTGGTACATCGTTGAACGTGAATGCCACGTTGATACGCCGTCCGGAGCTACGCTATTAACTTGTTTGTCACGACACGTGGCAATGTCTCAAAAAACCATTACTCCTGGGAGAATCAAATTATTGTGATAAATGATATTGGTGGATGCCATCGTGTCTAGCGGAAGGTTAGCCGCTTCTATTAGCTCCGCGCAATGCGGGAGATGATCTTCATCCCCTGCCACACACCCTCGCGGTGGCATACAGGGTATCGCGTAGATGTATACGAGTCAAAAATCACTGTTTAACAGCTGCAAACTCATTTCTCATTAACGGCGAAAAGGGCTAACATTGTAGAGAACGACGAGTTAAACATTTCCGTTTCATTTGTTCACTGGTGAATTTAAACTATTTGTGTGGTAATGCGGAATATATATGAAACATGATTATCGTGTATTGTTGGTGTACTTAATTATAAATTTTATCTCAAATTTAAATACACAAGCTAAACTTTTCTATATCAACCACAAAGATGAATGCTGTTAAAAATTTCCTGAAAATTGACGTTAAGTCACGTGCCATGAAACGCCTTCTGACGTCAATTGCAACGGGATCAGGTTAATTTTAAAAGAAAACGAAGTGAATATACATTGTTTTCAGATTTTTAGCCGTTCCTCTATGAAAAAAATGACTCAAAGAGGAATTAAAACTGCACAAAGTGGAGATTTGCCTTTGGTCGGCTGCCTAATATGGTGGCTGTCTTCTCAAAGAAAAACAGCGGTTGCTTTATTTCAGAAGAGATTCAAGGAGTGTCCTTGCAAGATCTTATGTGGACGTTTTTATCGCTACGATCAACACTACTACTATTATAAGGAATCGAAATAATTTAGTTTATCCCATTGTACAAATGAGATAAACACATACGTCTTCGCCAAGTATCCATACTTACCTCTACGCACAAACAGATGAGCATAGTGATACCGTGCCGTGACGTCATGCGACCACGACGACGTGTTTTTCATGCGCTGCCGCGAACGCACAATTTCTAATATCTTTGCAACACAGCTTAATTTTTGCGCATAATTCTCGCCAAGGACATTACAGCTAATGAACTTCACAGTGAAATGGTTATCAAAATAGTTTCTCATTGCGTCGAGTAGGAATTGACGACGTGTCGAAGGTATCACGATAAGCCAATATATCGAACGAAAGTTCAATTAAGGAATGAGAAACTTGAAAATTTGAGGAGAGCAGCCCAAGACGAGCCAAATGATACCAAGAATTGGAAACTTTGCATAAAAATTAATTTCATACCAAGAAGCCAAAGTTCTTGAAGAAATTATTTAGTGTATTCGTTTTATGAACGTTGAATGAATTGTGAATATCAAGAACTAAGTTATACTTATGCACCATATCAGTCGAAAAACGCAAAAAATCACTTTTCACGAAACATATAAAAATAAACCTCAAGACGGTGAGTTCACATTCCATTACTTCAAGTAATATTAAAAAAAGCAAAAATGTAGTACCTACATATATACTCTCAAAACGATTAATTGTCAATAAATTCAAAAATGAAAAAATTGGAAAGCAGCCATTTGAAGCCTTGACTACAAAAAAATCCATAAGACCAAAAAGTAAACTTAAAAAGACGGGAAATTAAAAAAACTCTATCGTATATGGAGAAAAAAATGGGACAGATTACATTTTCACCGAGGTTTAATATCAAGATTTGAACCTATAAAATGATTATACATAAATCACACATAAAATGATTGTACACACTCAGTTAAGCGAGGAAAAGAGTGAAAGCTTACTCTACTGCAAATAACATTGAATGTTTGTGAAAAAAGTGAACGACAAATAAAAAAAATAATTACCATACAAAATTTGTAAATTAATATACGATCTCATGCATGTAAATTTAGAAACATGATAGCGCGTAACAATAAACAATAGGAATCATACCACAAAAAATGTACTCAAATATGAGGTTAGGAAAATGGGAGAGTTTATTTTATTGCAAACAGTCATTGAATGTTTGTCATACAAAATGAACATTGACAAATTTTCAAAACAATTTTTAAAACAAAACTTTTCCTATTGTAAAATCTATTGTAACCTATTGCAACACGATCTATATTTTTTATATTTTGAATCAGACAGTATCATACAAAGATAAACACTAGCATACCACAAAAATATATTTTCAGATGTTATTGATAAACGGCGAAAGCGTAGGTAATTTATTTCAATTAACATTGAATGTTTGTGACAAAAAAGTGAATATCGACAAACAACAAAAATAATTCACAATACAAATAATGTGAATTAACATGATTTCATATATATAAATCCTGAATCAGACAAATACATATAACATAAAAGGAATCACACCATAAATAATTAACTCAGAAAGGAGCTCAGGAAAAGGGGAAAGCGTACTTTATTGCAAACAACATTGAATGTTCGTCATACAAAATGAACATCGATAATATAACAAAGCAAATTTTATAATAATAATTTTCGAAACAATTTATAAATTAACACCATCCATCGAAAATTCTTTGTAAATGGGACGTTTAACACCAAGGGGGGTGAAAGGTGGACATTTCCTGAAATATCACTCATTTTGAAAAACTATAGCATAATTCACATTTAACAGGCCATTTTGGTATAATTCATCAACATGTTTGTTTCTAAACTTATAGCTCATAAATATATATTTTAGGTCCGGTATTAATAGCCAATATACTGAAATAAATAAGACACTTTATCTTCATAATGCATCAACCTATGGAAGCACGCCGAGTAAATTATCATCGCATAGATCCATTACTCATTTACCGAACATTTCACTATGTACACACACTTCAAGGAAATATAGCTTGAAGCATTTGCTTATTTTGGGTGTGATTAGATAACACACAAATAGGTGGAATTGATGACAAAATTTTTATCGTTGTTTACGTCGTCACGGCGATAAACATCACAGAAACCGAAAATCATTGCAATGGAAATTTACTATTTCCTTAGGTGTTAGACAGGAGTAAATGATGATAATAATATTATATGATTATTACTTCACATGCTGACTGCGGAAATCAGTCTATATATCACTACGCGTAGTACTAAAATATAGTTGCAAGGATACATGAACTCAAGTCATGTCACTCGAATTACGTAGAGATAGAAAGCATATGTCAAAGAACGCTCGGCGCGTACAGTTATAAAAAAAGACCAGCTGATAAATAAATGAAGCAATAAACACATTAAAAAAAGAAGAGTATTATATGATACATTAAAAAGTAGGTATTAAAGAATGGTAGGTGAAAGTTCTAAAGATTAAAAATATCCACTGCAAATATAGGAAATATGTGTAATAATTGCATCTCTAGTAAATAGCTAGTAAAATAATTAGAGCCGCTTTTTCTTCGAAATGTTATAAAACGTAAAAAAATAATTATTTCAATGCAATGGAGTCGTTCCATTACCTTAATAGTTAATAAATATTCATTATAAAAAATAAAATGAAGTCAAATCTCGAAAGGATTAGAGTAAAACCAATTTTAAAATGCAGGAATAAAATTTTAGCCACTAATCCCTTTTGGAAACTTCAAGGCGTATTTAAAATTCCAAATCGTAAGTTGTACGATACAATGATGGAGATTGTGTAAACATAATATGAAAAAAATATGGCTCACTTTCTCAACGCTCAATCACATTTTAAAAATGGGAAAAATTAATACTCTCCACACAATTAGAATCGATAAGAAAACGCCATCTAACGCACAACTCTTCCTTAAACAATTAAGTTCACACGGGTTTACATTCCAACAAATGAAACTTACAAAATTACTCAGGAATTTATTGGTAAAACTTGATGACCTTATAGCTTACGCATGCAGAAAGACGATGTCCACTGGAGTTAATGTCCGGTAACAAAAAATAGGTACAAGTAGGAAAAATAATTACGATATAAAAACGTTAGGAAATTTCAAATGTAAAGTTCTGAATACTTCCTCTGTAACAATATTACAGCCGGATGTACGAATAGAGTAGGGGTCGCAAGGCCAGTATTTACGAACTAGACTTCCTGACACAAATTACATAAATATACTACACTGCCACAATTTTGTACGAGTGTTAATCTTGGATAGCAAAAAATGTACAAAACGTCTTAACTTTTTTAGCAACAACATTATGACGATTAGCTTGAAAGTGGTATTATTATTGTTGCACCATTCACACGGGCGTTATTCCATGCCGGACCCAGGAGGTCAACGCCACCGGCTCGTTAACCTTTATTTAACGTGGCGTTTCCCCCTGCGTTCCCCTCCGGGCTGCGCAGAGGCCTATTCCACGCATTCACTCCCAGGGCCAGGGCAAGACGCGAGATCAAGTACGGACTATGAACTAAGCACCTATGTCATTAAGCCCTTATCTAACACCCACCCACCTCTAAACTAAATCTACTTATTACATACCCTAGGCCTACCTATTCCATTCGCATACCTATCGGCGCTGACCCTGTTCATCATCATTCATCCACCAATCAACAAAATACACACTCAAACATATCATTCACACATGTACCTGCAAAACAAAACATATTAATGAAAAACCTGTAAAAGGAAGTTGAATAAACCGTCAAAAATAAAACAAAGGAAGAGTAGCATAAATTTGTAAACACGGGGAATAATCCAAAAATATAAATGGTATGGTAGCGCATGATGGCGCTAAGAGTGTGATTCCTACCAAAGTAAAATCACTAAGAGCCCGTGCACAAGGCAAAACCGAAGTTCAACGACCAACCTGGATTGACCCGGGTCAAACGACCGACATGGAAACCCCTACACACTATAAGTGCTAAATATAATGACTTAGACATGTAGATATCACAAATGCATAGATAAATAAATAATAAAAAAAATTTATAACCCCAAGACTTGCATAAAAACCTTTGTTCTCCATGTCAGTCGCGGTTACTGTCTCTTATTTCTGGTCTGTTGCCATTGCGAAGCTATGGGAATGGGAGGAAGAGAAAAGAGCATAAAAAATTCACAAGCATTTATTTACATAAAATTCAATTCACTAGAGTCTCTTTAGTCCTCTTGATGCTCACCCACGGATGAAAACGGACTCACTTTCACCACACTGACACCACACTTTCACCACACTGACACCACTATCACCACACTGACACCACTGTCACTATATACTCGATCACACAAAACACTTTCTTCGACATGGCCTTCTTTTCTCACGCACTGCACTACCTAAGGAGAGAGCGGGTTAGTGAACATAATAACAACAAATAAAACAGAGTGAATGCCAAGCTGCTCACATTTAATGGAGATATCAAAAAGTGCATTTTATAAAAATGCGAGGAATGGTCACGCAGAAACTAAGTACACCTGGATGCACATCGTAACTGACGAACCAATTCCATAAATTTTGAAAAGTAACTCTAGAGCAAGCTCAACATCCACTAAGACTTAAATTAACGCCTTCACTAACTCATTTCTGACGGTTTGTTACGATGGGCCATAATGGCCGGAAAAGGCTCTAAACTGACTAACTATTCCTACACTCTACTCGGCATTCAGCGTAATCCAAGGCGGCTGCGTACCTGTGAAAGAATCTGAATAAACCAGCATATAATATGAAAACATCCATCACAAAGAAAATACATTCAAACAATTAAAATGGGCTCAAAAAATATAAACAAGGAAAAACGGTAAACAAAACATTCAGGACTTCACACAATATATTGTACACAGTATGCAAACATATTCCTGCCTAGAGTCGACTCGCTAGACCAGGCAAGTGGCCGCTTGCCTTATTGTTGGGAGGACTAGTCCTCCCATGTCGGGGCCCCGACATCAGTTACCGAGGCCCTTACACCAATCATCAAGCTTGATTTACCAAAATACCTTCAAATTTCACCAGACCATGGTCATGTATGGAAATAGGGCCATTCGGCTCCTATGACAAAGACAAGAATACCAAATAATTGAGAACACACATTTTACCCTCTCTTACACATGCCCTCTTTACCTTTTAGATCGTAGATCCTGAAACAAAAGTTAGTTTTACCACAGCAATGCGAAAACATGAGCATCCCAATGTTTGTCCTCCTGTTGAGACTGCTTCCTCTGTCTCGGGCAGCTACGGAGATTCCTCACTTAAACCTCGAGACAACTTATGGGAAGTGACATTCCAATCGTAGCTCCGCCTCAAGTCCTGCAACGGCAGAAACAAATTCAATTTTTAATTAGCGCGGCGTCAAAAAATATACCTCTGTTCAAAGCATATGTTCTCATAATAATATGTTTAACATATAATATCTAGTAATTATATGTTTTCATATATTATATCTGTTGTCAACATCCCTATTCTTTAACTAAAACAAAGCCCAGTGTGAACAATAAGGAAGTACATAATTTTTTTTTTACCAACTTCTCTCATTGAATAAATGATGTCTGGGCCCCGACATGGGAAGACAAGTCCTCCGAACTCTAAGATGTTTCGTCTATAACTTATGCCGAAATACAAATCTTTTACGCTCAAATTTAACGTGAATAATGCCATAAATGTTATGATCCCGAATGTGAATAGATTCGAATTCGATCAAAGTTTGTGTACTTCCACGCCTCTGCTCCTGAATACAATACTTATCTGCAGTTGTAATGAACTCGTAACCATTTTGACACTCAGGAAAGCTCACACCCCTATATGATAGTCCAATTATGGAGTCATTTTTCAAAAAGGCGAAGATAGAAAAATGTTTATCAGAATTTTATTCACAAAAACACGCTTTAGGAACAAGAGAAATGTTGAAAATAATAGTCACAGCAAAATGGTGGAATAATGCGGAGTGATAATTCTTAAACTCCAGTTGATTTGGACTTAATTGATAATAATAAAAATTTTAATCTCAGATTTTAAGAAAATCGATATACTATACCCAAAATTAAACCTAACTGATGTATATGTGTACAGATTTGCAAGAAAACAATAGATAACAAGATAGCCTACGTGATGCAACTGCATTGCAGCATGCAACAGATCACAAATGGTGATTTATCAACTAGGATTGAATTTACATGAGGGCGAAATTAGCATACTAGTCACTGGGTGACAATGAACTCAGAATAGGGGTGGTTGGGAACGATTAAAGCCCACCTACCCCGTACAAAACATTGTATTTTGCACGGAGGCCTCTTATGGACCCTCTTGTGTGTATTAAAACATAAAATAACCATGAAATCGAACATGATGAAACATGAGTATGGAATATGATGAAAGGCGAAATAAACTTCAAGTTCAGTTTATTTACAGACAGTGATCCCATGTCTATTTATTTCAAGAAAAAAAAACAGGGATTCACTCTCTAATAACACATTAGAGAATAGAGTGGTAATCTATTTTACTCTTAACGACATGCTATTTGAAATCTTCCGCGCTTAAAAACCAATCTCTGGGTCGAAACTCAGGTGTTACATGTCGAATTTCAGGAGAGCAAAGAAGGCCGGAAAAACTGGAGGCCAATGGCAATATGGTATTAGTTTGTGCTGACTTTATTGACAGAATAAATGCCGCAACGCAATAAGGGAACAAATCAAATAATAACAATCGTTATCTAATTTTGAAAATAAATATATTCAAAGCTTAATTTCGAAAAAGATCCTGTTCATATTGAACAAGACTCAGGAGTCTAATAGCCAATACGTGTCTCGGTTATGAACGCCAAAATAAATGATTAGCAAAAGAATGAAATAAAAAAGCTAAAATTGTTAAGCACGCCTGAATCTATATGAGAAAAAACATATATAAATATGTTTTATATATATGCATTCAAGATTAGAGACAGGAAATTTGGGTCTACAATCTAAATTGCACACTGCTTGAATATTCCAAATTTCGACAAAGAAAGGCACAAACGCAAATTTAAATCATATCAGCACAACTTTGTCTAAACTACCCTACCGGCAGCCACTATTTTGTATGCACATTGAATTTCCAAATTAAAAACTTTATGTTTACTGCGTAAATTTCGTCGAATATTAAAAATAACAACTTCAAATTTCTAAATATATCATATATATACATGTAATCGTATCTACTTCGTATACGAATGGTAACAACTTCATCTAAATTCAATCGACACCCCGTATAGGAACAATTGTTCCTATATTCTCGATATTTTAAAATATCGAGACCGAAAATGATGGATACTGATTATCGGACTAAAGAAGCGATGCTAATCAGCTGATAAAAGATTCTCAATGGGCATTGTTATGATAAAAAAATATTGATCATGCATGATGTATATGAAATAAATAAAATTATGGATCAAATATAGTTTTATAAATGAATGCTCTACTTCCCACAATAACCAACGTTCAACAACCAATCGAAACAATAAAGAGCACAAGCGCAGCAGGTTGGAAATCTAATGATTTACTGTTGTGAACTCAAGTAGAAACTTAGAACATAAGTATAGCTGCATTAGAGTTAGATTTACGTTACGAGGTATGAATTTAGCGATATGAAATACCATGAAAAAGTAATTTGAAATACAACGTGTACGAAAGACTGTAAACTCATTTCAAAAATCCACAGCAGCTGTTATTAAATGATTCCCTCGTCACGGATTTAATACTTTCCATCATTTCGCGCTATGGGAGTATTTTGATGTGTTGTTAACCGTGCGAAATAAACGGATGAAATCTAGAGACTAAAAACCCTGCGTCCTGTCCTCTTACGAAGAAATACAGGAAACAGAGTTAATAAATAATGATTACTAATGACTAAATATCGTTAAAAATTGGCCCCTCTCTGTTGTACGACCTCAAAGAACATGACACCGATAAACTGAAAAGACAACAGTTGCAAAAATAGAAAATCTGGTAAAAGTTAATTTTCAAAAAGATACAAGTCATGTGGAATAACAATGTTTGGTGATCAAAGCGCGCAAGATTACCAAGATCCATTATTGGACTTCAGAAGACTCAACAATGTTCACCGGCAATTCAACAATAGCTGAAAAGTATTAAAATTCAAACGGGGGTGGCAGATATCCCATGCCTCTTTAATGCTTAACTCAACTTGCGACCGAAGTGATCTTTTCTATTCAATAATCAGCAAAAAGAAGGTGTGGAAAAGGGCCTTGGTGGCTTAAAAATGCCATGTTAATTTATTACGGCGTTATGAATCCTGAACTTGAATCTTTGATACTGAACGAAAGTTGAATACACTTTTCACCTGTTTTTAACATTGGTCGGTGTGCAATGTTAAGGAGCTTGGTTGAAAGTTCCTGGAACTGGCGCCCAAACCCAGTTTTGGCCTGGACAATCTCATTTCGATAAATTTCAATTAAAAGGAGCTTTGATTGAGAAAAAAGTAATCTCTTTTGCGACTTCTATCGAACCACTATTGATGTCTTCAATTCTCAGCGCTTTAGCTTCTTCTTTGAGTCGTATCGACCGAAGTGCCAGGAACTTTCATCCGAAATACCTATCTCGTGAAAATCTTTCCTATTAACATTCCTAAATTTCAAAACAAACCAATGTCAAGGCACTTAAGCGAATGTTACGCTTATCATATCGGAAAAACTAAATCTATTAGGCATTTAAATATTATTTAGTTATAACATTACCACGAAGGGATTCAATAGTGACTGCCCAAGTCGTACACAATATGTGAAACAATCCCAATTTATTACGAATATAAATATATTCCAAAGATGCAAATAAAATACTCCAACAAATCAGTCAATCAGATGACCAAGTTTCTTACACTCACAAGTGAAAATGGTATCTATTCCGAGTTGGAAATATAAGCAAACCGTACGTGGATAATGTATAACGCTTATGAAACATGACGAGGACTCACGAAACTCATATTTGAACTCGATATATTCACCAAGAATGACACAGCACAGATACTGGGGTTATATAATTTAATCTCAATTCACATTATATTTTCAGGAATGACGAAGTATCGAATAATTCCAGCATTCTTTTTTCGAGCCAACTAGAGCAATGATAAAGATTTCACCAGCAAATTTAGGCAAAGATATTCACCGTATCCCAGTAAGTAGGCTATGAAAAGTGAATGATAACAATTTAGAAGCGTGCACCGCTATTCGCTAAAATTGCTGCCTCGCTCAAAAACTCGGAAAACGCCGAGAAACAGGGAACCCATTGGAAAGAATTCAGTGTGCGATAGAATTGTGTCTCAGGAATAAGGTGATCATGGCAGAAAATGCAAATCTTCCAGACGGGAACTGAAACGTTGGCGAAACTGTTGTCACCCCAGAATGGACACACACGCGGAAGAAATCCCGAAACGAATTATGGATCCTCGAACCAGACACTCGTCGGAAGCCTCAAGAAGGAATGCAGTAGTCTTCTTACATGTAAATAGTGCATGTTTGGTGATCTTCACCCCTGCCACACACCCTCGCGGTGGCTAGCAGGGTATCGGGTAGATGTAAGTAAAATGTTTAAGACGAAATGAATGCAAAAAAATTGTGATTTAAGGATGAATAGTGACCGAGAGATGTTAATACCCCTAAAAATGAATTACAATCGAAAGATTTGAGGCATGAACGCAAAGGGTGAAGTCACGAAGAAGTCAAGTGAACAATAAATTGTACTCGTCCGCTATCAGCAATCAAAACATAAAGTTCCTGCTTTCGGAGGACATCCACGTACGGAGGTACTGGATTGCAAGTGCGTTATCAATGTGAAAAAATTATTTTTTAAATGCTCTGAAAATCAATAATCCAAATGTACTCTCAAGCGAAAAAAAACTGCTTACATGCAAAATTAAATTTCAAGACATACGAGCCCGGGAAAATGGATTGAAAGTACAAGTCGAATCACACATGCCGTAACCTTCCAATTAAAATACTTAATGCTGTAATTAGTCCTAAGTTAATGGAAAAATAGCGGACTCTACCTAGTTAATAAAAAAAAATATTCATAATCTCGCGCCACGTAGCGAACAGGCAGTTCGCACATCGTATCTGCTGCTCCCGAGCAAAAGTATTGACGAAAATCAGTACACAGCTGTATCCCTCTCCTATATTCTATCTACTCTATCCGTCTCTCTTCCGTAGTTACAAGAAACAGAAAGATCGCTAAAAGAAAAGGTCATACAAATGTAGCTCAAAGGTCGGCTATTGACTCAAAATTCGAAAATTAACGTCGCGAACCTTGGATCATTTTAAATTATCACGGAATAATGTACTGTCCAATGCGCAATACCTACTTTCTCCCGTAACATACAGGATGAGAATTGATTGGACAATGGAAATGGGCTTATAAGTGGAGATCGACTACGAGGTCAATGCAATAGATATTAATTGTTTAAGAAATCAGTTTGCGAAACTGTAATTATCCACAAAATCAAATTAATTCCAAGAAGGTAGAAAGTTAAGATACGTGACTGCACTCTCGACTTCATTTTATTAACAGTATCGTTTAATCTCCATTTTAAGTTAATTTCAAACAGGACGAAAGGGAAATAGACTACGATTTCTCGAATAACGCGTGGAGATGCAGCAAGAACAGTCAAGGAACGTCCGGGAAAATTCTAGCAATCTAAACAATCTTTTGAGATTTTCGGCGGGAAGTCACGGTTTAAGAAAAAACAACCTAGCAACGACCAGAAGTAAAAGAATCACAAAAAAGGCGCGAAAATCATTACGTGAAAATGAAAACACTTGTCAGTGAAACACATTAGCTATTAAGCGCGGACTTACCATCTGAACCCACTGAAGACCGTTTCTCACAGGCAGTCTCTCGAATTCCCAGTTGTGTCCCTCGTAAAGTCCCACGTGATCGATGACGAAGATTCCGTTTTACGTCGCAAGCAACTCGAATAACTCCTTCCTGTAGAAAAATTCAAACCATTAACAGACGGAACCACAAATTTTGCTGCACTGCTACTGTAATTACCCATCAATCAATGGAAAAAGAATTATTCATGAAATATGCAGGAGTGGATTACTAAGTAAAGCAAGAATTTCAAATGTAGTCAAGTACGTGGTATATATATAACGGAATATATCTCTACTTTTCGTACATTCAGAAAAATAAGTCACGAATTTCCCTTTCAAAAATAACTGCAAACTCAATGAACGTTAATAATGGAAAGTGACTGAAAGTAAAACTTTCTTAAATTGGGACTGAAAACTCACCTGGCCTTCTATTGCCGCGTCCAGACGAATACTGAAGATCTGATCTGATCACGTGATTGAACGTCACGGTCTGGCGTGACGTCACCGAGACCGGACCAATCACCGAAGTGCAATGTGGAATTCGTCGTGATTAATAATTTCGAAAACGATTTTTTATTTTCGCAATTTAAATATTCTGTTGTTCATATTATTGCTGGATATGCATGTTGGATATTGATAATTGCCTATTCTTGCAATAAGATCCCTTTCCCGAAAATAGTTTACTAAAAAATAATTGAGAGCGCCTCCTGCTATTACGTTCGTTAACTACTTGTTTTGGCGGGAAAAAGTGATAAAATACTCAATAGACGTTATAATCCTCAAGTTTCTGAAAAAGGTCCTATTGTGAAATATTTGAAAAAAAAGAAATTGTTTTCCAACAAATATTACGCCATTATGCAACGTGCAGGGGTTTTATTTCGGGTCTACCAACACTCACAGTTGAATGATATCTGATTTCAATTTTGCATTGCTAGTATCATTGCAATGATTGAAATAGTTACATCAAAATTATTTTCAGATTAACATGTCCATCGACATTCGAATAGTAACTCCATTTCACTCTACTGTTCTTAGCAATCAAATGAAAGAGACTCTTCAATAAAACCACTGGAAACCACTGCCAACCGCCTTTCTAGTTGCTTTCTGGATATAATAGGATATCTGGATATGTCGTATATACCTAACTTGAATTCCAGCAAAGATTAGCAGTTGCTAATTGTAACCTTCCTACTGCAAGAACAAAGAAATTCGTCGGCATCGTTCACAGAATACTTCAGCAACCGAAATCACATTTGGACGTGGGTAATTACGTACACATGGGAAATGGAAGCAAACCATGCAATTGCTTACCTTTACGGGAACACCAAGATCTGTGTACTGTCATTACAGCTAGGGAAGTGTATTCACTGCAACGATTTTGCAGTTATTCTTCTCAGCAAGGCACTTATAACCGCGACGCACGACACGACATAACTTGGTCACTCATCCAGTGATCCGTGCAACTGAGGCGCTACTATTCATATTTCACTTGCGAGGTTATGTTGGAGGATGAAACACTTCTCGGTACTTGATAAACACTCTCACAAATAACGCTGGATAACGTCTTCTTACGCATTAGCATCTTGAGGAGTGTCGATTTACTAACAGGCTTCTTTGGAGTCAGGATTTGGTGAGCAACATAATACTCACGGGAATAATTCACGTTCACGATACTTCTCATCGTGATTCATCGCCAATCTTAGACTTTCTCACTCACTGTAACACTAGCGGACACTTGTTGCAAAAGACTTAATACGAAAATCAGCTTCTTATTACATGTCGGAATGGCCACCAAGCATTCTCGCAAGGATTCCACACCACGGCTGATCAGCTGTTCGGGGTTGTGTTGTTGCCTCGTACGAAGAAAACATGGAACTAAGACGAAGAAACACTCCGTCGCTTGAACTTGGAAGGTCGTGGGTTTCGCAATCGCTGAAATGACTCCTTCGCTCTCAATGTCGATAGCGAAGCACTTCAGAACAAAATGAAGCATAAGGAATTGAATGCCCTAAAGGCAGACCTCGTCGGAAATATTTCCAGCGACGTCAACGGAACCGACGAATTGAGCGAAATGCAATGAGTACGTAATGAATGTATTGACTGCAATGCAATGGATAAATTTGGTGTAGCGTAATTACACTATTGAATGAAATGTAATGACTGATATGTAATAAGTATAATGAGTGAAATTTAAGTCCATATTACTACACGTACATGGTACATACGAATACCAATGGGGTCACCAGACGGGTAGTAATTATTTTCTGCATGAGGACTTTAAGCTAACCCAACTGACAGCATCTTTTTGCATTCATCTTTGTTTTTGATCTTTTTTTAATTGTGAAGTTTAGTATAATTACTAATCCTTTTTATGCATGATATTTAATGCGTGTTTTTGTTAATTCACCCCCTGCCTCACACCTTACGGTGTTGTCCAGGGTATTTTATAGATGTACTTAATTTACATATTACCCCGCAAGCCACTACTAGGGTGTGTATCAAGGGATAAACTGGAGCTATGACGATAGGGTAAAGGCTGGCTCAGGAACTATCCTACTCCATTTCTCAAATTGATTCCTTGTAACTTCGGCGGTGTTAAAGATTCAGGCATCCACACACACTGCGCAAGGACCCTAGTTTAAATAGTGTAGTTCTGACTACTATATTAATACTATTCCTTTTTTATGCATGATATGTAGTGCATGTTTGGTGAGCAATCACCCCCTGCCACACACCCTTGTGGTGGCTTGCAGGGTATTATGTAGATGTAGATGTAGTTTCGTTGGGTTCCCACATTACCAGCAACTGAGAGGAAAATTGTTGTTACAATAATTATCGATAAGTCAAGAACTTCTTAAGCTGCAGTAATTAATTGTTTATCTTTTTCTAGAGCATATTGTTGAGCAATAATTGTTGGAAATGTTGAAACGTGAATATGTTAAAGTAATGGGGGCGTTTACTCGGAACCGAAATCGCAATTTTGTACACGAAATCGTTAGGTGGAAAAGAAAAACGAATTTTAGTGAAAAAATTAATCTTCTAACCACAACCATTCACTCATAAATCAAAAATTAAAATAAGCAAAAGGTGACGCCCACCGAAGAAGCTGTTTTGAGACCATCGACGTCATTACCTCCCGTCCTTGACTGCTTTTAGGGGAAGGGAGTGGAGGGGGGTTGTCGGAAGGTCTGCTCGCACATATCCTGTCGCAATCTCTCCCATTGGCAGAGTCAGCTGTGCCCCCCCCCCTCTGCGATAAGGCGAAGTAGCTTCGCGGGCTCAGTTGTGATTGGACGAAGTCGATATACGTCAGAGGTTGCACCACGCCCACTTTTCCTAAAGGGTTAAAAACTTTAGTTTTTCTCGGGAAATAATTGACGGATCAAAAAACGGAAAAATATGGATCTCTTTATTTTAAAAACTCTATCAGATTCGGCAATAAAAAAATATGGCAAACGACTCCATTACTACACACTGATGTCCTACTTCAAAATGTACAGAACGGAATTAAATTTCCTTCGGTATCTTCGCTGCAAGATAATACTGTCAGAAACATAATTGGAATGGTCATGCTAGTTGCATCAGACATTTCGTCTGGAGCTATAATGATGATATTAAGGCTGACTCAGGAACTCTTCCATATCATCATACACTTTATCTACATCTACGTAATACCCTTCGAGCCACCGCGAGGGTGAGTGGCAGGTGAAGATCACCAAATAGGTATGTGCTATTGACATTCAACTAGGATATTTAATGGAGAATGGCCAGACTATAGGGTCACACGCAGCTAGATGGTTAGTATCTACGGAATAGGAAAGGGATTATTGGTTGTTATTTTATGTATCACACACTACAGACTACTCTAGCAATATTTCGCCTATTACCTATCCCTTTGTAACACTGCCTCTTTAAAAGTTAGATTGGAAAATGACATTTTAAATCTTTGTAATCTTGTTAATCTAATCAAACCTAGCATTAAACGCAGGGGTCTTAATATATTTATAGCCCCGGTGGTGTAAAAATTAAAGGATTATAGATCCATACTGTAATGTAAGTAACCTCTTTTATCGGTGGGAGATGGTGGTGGTCATCTAAGGAAAGCAAGAGGTAAGCATGAGTGTCAAGGCCACAATGTCCGAATTTTAAGACGAGGCAACTGAGACGTCTTCCGACCTCCCTTTCCTTGAAGAAACGCCTCAAGTCAGTCTGGCGTTGAATGGACGCATTTCGCCGCTGCACCTAAATTAAGTAAGTGGGCCGAGAGGCATTCGACAGGGCCTAGTCTTACCGTTTTTGTGCAAATATGGGTCGGAAATTTTTGCTGCTTCCTGTAGTCCACATTTAATGTTTTCCCGACGCTCTTCCTCTGATCTGTCAGTCAGTTCCTCTCCTATGTTGTTTCCCACTGCTTTCTGAAATGCCAGCTGACGTTGAGCCTCCTTACGTTTTTCTACTTGCCAAATGTTCTTCACTGCTTTCTTCAATTTCTTGAATTTTATATGGTATTTATCATCACCAAGTTATGGTCACTGTCGATGTCTGCACCCGGATAGCTTTTGCAGTCCTTCGCCCGTTTCCTGAATCTGTAGAATTCACCGAAATATATCTGCCCTTATAACTTGGAGAATGCCAAAAATGAAGGTTGAGTTGGCCACGCATGTTCTAAGTGCCTCTGGTGCAATCGAGCTGTGTGAGGAAATGGGGGTTCACGGCTTTCATGGTGCTTCACCATTGTGTACAATTTTAAGGTCATTTAACAGGTCGTTCAATGTCCTCAACTCCTGAAATATTATCCAGAAAAGCTGGAAGAAGACCAATAGAGCACCAATTCTTGCCATTAGAGCACCTATTTGAAAAACTCACACGCTGACTTCATATCACAAACGCATTTTCCAGCCACTTCTGACACATGAACGTTTTTTAACAGTCGTAGTAATCATCACATTGCAAAGTTTCATTGATGTCGTTCGGTAAGAATTGCTTAAGGTTCTAAAAAATACGTTTATTGTTGGCGTCTGATGTCATATAATCAGGCCCGGTGACAGGATTTTCGGGCCCCTGGGCAACTGAGTGGTCCGGGCCCCCTAAATCCCGGCAAACCTCCTCACTCAATTTAGACCAGAACTGCGAACTTTCGGGTTATTTTATTACGAAGACCTGATTATCAGCTTTTTCTGCAGAGGAAACTTGCACACTGTTTACTACATTCTCTTTTGATTTACTATAAATTGTCCTTTTTCAAATTAAACACGTCAGTGGAATGGGATGGGGAAACAATTTCAAAATGAAAAATTTTCGACGGTGTAACTTTACTCTTTCATTTTACAGTAATCAAAACTGGGACTTATTTGAACTTGAAAATTTTATAAAAAGTCGTAATAAAACGTACTTTTCTTTTTTCTCAAAATTAGCATATCCACAATTACTCCCATCTTTTCAAGATATGGAGATAGTTATATCACCACCAAATTAAAACGAATGCAAAGTATTCACTTCTACTAAGCTTTGCTTTCACTGCAACTCTCTCAATCAAACATAACAGCAGGGAGTGAGTAAAAATAATGTAAGTTAAGGGTTTTGACGAACAAAATATATTTTTTCGTGCTTCGATATTAAGCTATTTTCGATAATTTGTTTCCTTCCTGTGTGCATAATTCAAGTAAAGTAGAAACTAAAGTTTTCCTAGATGAATCAAGTCTAATGTGACGTATAAATCAGGGATATGCATATTGTAACGCAGGGAAAATGAAAGATTTGAGTAGATTTTCTCGATGAACAACCAAAAGCTCCGCCGTGTCCAAAATGTACCTTTCTGCATGAACCTCCTAGTAGGGTCAAAGGCCTCGACTGCTGGGGCGTAGGGGCAAATAAACGGAAAGAAGTCCGGAATAGTATCCCTCTGGAACGTAAAATAATGTTTCGTCGGAAAAATACAGTAATTTTAAGGCTTTGAGGGTGTGAATGAGAAGTTTACTTTTGAGAGGAGAAACCTTGAACGCGATTTCGCGTGCAATTTAAGACCTTAATATTTCTATATCCCCATGATTTTATACGTGTAGAGCTGGCGGAGATCGATATCAATGTACACACATTAAAAAAGGCGAATAAGAAGCGTTATGTTCCTTATGGCTTGAAAAAACTTACTCGCGTCACGGCATTTCCAGCTCCCGGCGCGAGTCTCAAGCTCCGCACGCGCGTACGTAAAATCAAATGTAATTATTGGCGTCGCTAACGAATTTTCAATTTTTTTCAGATCTACCTTTAAAAAGCATCAACAATTGATTTAACATGAGTCACTTTACATGCACTTAACATGCCAGATATTTACTACTTAAAATGAATATTTGTGTGAAAATAGCGTAAGCCATTTTGTTACGTAATATCACCTACATTTGGGAAAAAAACTCCCAACGTTAAGCACAGTAAAATAAAAGAGTGGTTTTAACAGACCTACTAGTTTTTATCCGACCAAATTCCTCCCACAGCGTCACCCTCAACTTAAATAGGAAGATTTTCATAGAAAACTGAAGTCGGGTGTTGAAATGTTTGAGCCCCTGCATCTCGGTAACGGCGACAGAACATGACCAATGACATGCCATTCCGTGTTTGCCAATCAATTATGAGTATTTGTACCAAGTTTTATGATTCTCTCTCTAAAAAAGCCATTTTGGAATTTTGTTCGCGGCAAAGGGAGGGGAGGTGAGTGTCGACACAGGGCCCGCGCTTCTCACTCTATCCTCTCCCCATCACCCCAAAACCCTCGATGAAAAGCTAACGTCATACTTCTCTATTGCACACTGACACACGCTCTACCTTCATTTGTTTTTGTTTTCACTTTAAAAACAACAAAATTTTGTATTCTTTTTGGCATTAAATTTATTCATACTTTAAATTTTTATTTTCAATTAATTTATTTTCGCCCGGGCCCCCTGATGGCCCGGGCCCCTGGGCATTTGCCCCCTTTGCCCCCCCCTGTCGCCGGCCCTGCATATAATGCATAGAGGTTGACGTACGAGTTCAATTAAATGATATTTCGACATTAGGTGAACTGCCAACGTTTGTAATCTTAATGTAAAAATCATCATTATTTATTGTTCCAATGTTGATAGGCCCGTTATAGTTAATAGTCAAACTTGAACCTGGTCATGTTTTTGTATCCACGGCAGCAAAAACAACGATTATTCTTTGTAAAATACATAGCGAAAGCGTTCGTAGTATTCTGCAGAACCATTTCTGGGTTAATGTCTGATACACACTGGGATGCAGAGTGTTTAAATGATTGCGAGAGTTTTGAACCACCACTGAAATGGATTCGTCAATAAACTCATACCTAATAATGGTGTATATTCATTATTTAATCCATTATTTCTCGAGCAAATACTGAAATAGACCTCGGGACAATTTTTAATTCCTATTTAAACGCCTTGAAATGCTATTTAAAAATCGTTGATGATAATAAAACACCTTAGCGATGAAAACTATGCATTTATTTAATGCATTTTTCGAGAAATAAGCTAAAGAAATGCCCAAGAAACACGCCCAATTTAAAACGTATTGTGATTGGTCGGCTGAAAGTGACGTTACAATGGAGAGGAAAACGCCGGTATGCATTGTACCTGTGGACGTTGTTTTCAACATTTGTGTTCGGATTTAGTTATCTTTGGTGGGGTTAAGGAAGGTGCGAACATATATGATTTCTTTAGAAGGTATGGAGTCTGAGTTTGTCAAAGCTGACGCAAGAAATTTTCTGAAAATCTCAGCATTAGCGATGTTTTCATACGTATCAACACCATGTTTAAATGTAACTTCGTTCAATCTTCGAAGAAAATATGATTCAGACGGAAAGCCAAAGAGTTAAGAAGGCGAGGTAAAAGCATGTCAATGTTTGAAAACGAATGTTCACATTTAAATTTTGTAATATTCATAATATGGCGATGATGAATGTTTTGGTGTTAGGGTCGTTCGTGAGGAACACGGCGAGGATGCCATCGGCTTCATATAGGTTAAGTTTTGGTGTTGTTTTTGTTCGTGTATGCCCCGAGCATAAACTAAGATATACAAGGGATATGTCGAGGAAGCACATCTTTTGATGGATGGCAAAGACAAGTAGGTAGTGAGCCTTTCGTGCAAGGATTGCACGTCAAGTTCGGGAACGTAAAAATAAAAGTATTATGGGCGTCTACTTTATCCATTTGTTTACATTGAATTCCTACTCCAATAAGTGTCGACCTCTCTCTATTTTCAGGCACATTATATCATTAACGTATCATTTGGGATGTTTTCAAGGATTCGCATTATGAATAAAAAATAAATGAACGTGAAAATCTTTTGTTTGTACTGGCATAACCTTATGGTTATGCCAGTACAAACAAAAGATCAGTGATCAGTATCAGTGATGAGTTTTGATACGATTTCCAAAGACTTCCTTTTGGGGAAATATATATTGGGCTATTGAGACAAAGGTGGATTAAAAAGACCCTTGATTACCGAATGCACCGAGGAATTTCAAAATTTAACCTGTTGAGCAGCAAGCAAGTGCGATCGTGATCCTATGATTCTTATGTAGTATTGGCAGGGTAGGGCACGAATCACCTAGTATTGATTCGAGTCACGAATCATGAATATCGAAGGAAATTAGATTCGAAGCACAAATCACGATTCACTGCTGTAAATTTGATTCAAATCTCGAATCATGAATCATGTGATTTTTCCTTTAAATATGATTCGTGCGGTTCACGAATCACAGAATTATTGCAGAATGACAATACCACTAAGTAATGGTCACATTCTGAACATTGCTCCCATAATTGGGAACCTATACCAATCTTTTCGCCAGTTAATTAACACTTGTGTAGATACATTGTGGATTAACTGAATATCATAAATTACCAGTTCTGTGTACAAGCCTTCAAGCCACCATAAAGGTGTGTGGCAGGGGGTGAATTCTCACCAAACATGCACTACATATCATGCATGAAAAAGGAGTAGTAATAGTATTCTAGTCTAAACCTCACTATTAAAAAAATAAATATAGTAAAGTAAGCATGCAAAAACATGCTGTTAGTTGGGTTAGGTACCTTCAAGTCCTTATACCAACATACAGCTACCTATGATATACATTGATTCACTCGTATTGGACATATTTACCGCTATTCATATCCCTAATTGTACGAGGAAAAAAGGACATTTAGAATCTTTCATTTTGGCAATCAATTACTCTAACTTTGTGATTATGGTCCAGTCTACAATAGTAAGTTGGGGTTCGCAAAATATTTGTAACATCATCACTGAAAATATTATCTTGGAATGCCACTCTCCCTTATGTGTCTGGAACTACGGAGAAAATCTCCAGAATTCTATCGAAATACAACGTAGTTAGCACATGCGTAACAAAGACAGGGGACGTACGTCTGGACAAAGCCAAAGACCCGCTTCCACGGAACCTCTACGGAGGAATATATGAAGTTTTGTGCAGCTGTGGACATCCATGTGTAGGCCAGACATGCAGAGCCCTAAAAATACGCCTCCAAGAGCATCAACGGGCAATTAAAAATAGTAATTACCGCATTTCTGCGATTTTAGCCGAACACCATCTCAGCGGCCCCACTCACAATTTCAATTTTGAGGAGACAAAATTAATATCAAAGGAGGTACGCTATTACCCAAGATTGATCTGGGAAGCTATAGAAATTGCGAAGAGACCGGAGAACGTCTACCGAGAAGACGGTTACACATTGAGTAAAAAACTCAAACGGATTTTTCAAATTTAAAAAAATTCCAGCAACAATGGGAGTCCTCACACATATAAATAAAGACGAGCAAGAATCATTTCAGTTAACCTGATGAACCTGGCAGGAGGACCAGCGAAACATTGTTTTTTACAATTTTAAACATCGCGGAATGAATCCCGGAAAAATAAACAGTCTTTAATATCTTGTTTTCGTGTTGGTTGTGGCTAAAATAAATCTAAAAATTGATGTTCACTGCCAACTCATAATTTCCTAACCCAATATTATTTATTTTAACTATTATTTAATTCAGTTATTTCTTTTGAATTATTTAATTTCTATATTTTAGTAATGTATTTTAGTTATTCCCTTTAAAAATTTCTCCAATTTCATTTAGGTATTTCATTATTACGTTATTTTTTCTTCCTTTCTTCATTTTATTTCTTTGTTCCATTTACTTTCTTTTTTGGTAAATTATTCCATATGTGCGTGCCTTATAATGAAATTGGAGTTTTCACATTTCCATTTTCAGTTTAATAGTTTGTGTATAGCTCCCCTGCTATTCATTGGCTCCCTACTTATTCTAAGTCTTACTTCTTCCACGGGTAGATAAAATTTTCTAAGGGAATTGTTTATTTTATTTTTACAATTGCAATAATTTTGACTTTGGTACGCATTCATTTGTTCAGTGCTTCAACCTGAATGTTGGATTGTTTGTTGTATGATTTAAAATTGATATTCTTTATGTTGCCTCATAATTTCCACATTTTATTGTTCAGACATCGAACTTATTTTCATTTCACGCACCATTTTCTATGAATGTCTTGATTTTTGTCACTGGCTGTCGTAATATTTTTTGTAACTGTTCAATTTCAGAAGTAACGAAGTTGTTTATTCCCTTTTTATAAGTGCAATAATTTTGACTTTTTTGTGTTCACTCGATCACTTTTGGCTTCAGCCTGAATTTGTTTTGTATGATTTACGATTAATATATCTTTTATGTTGCCTCATCATTTCCATTTCCATATTTTCTTTTTCATGTATGGAACCTACATATGCATTTCTATTTCACGCACCATTTTCTTCGTGTGTGTTCATATTTTTTTCACTTTGGGTGCCGTGAGTATTTTTTGTGACATCAGTTTCATTGTTTGTGAAACAATAAAGTGTCATCTGTGAAGTTTATTGATTTCATTTGTGTGCGCTCCTTAGCAACCCCTGCGTAAACGCAACCCGCGTCACAGGATGAACACAGGGGATGGGGTATGTAGGGGAGGGGAACTGGGATGGGGGAAGTAGGGGAGGTTACTACCATATATGTTCCATACGGAGATTCTGCCCACCACCACCGGCACCACTCTGGCGCTGCATAACTAGATCGTCTGCTATTCAAACCCTCCGTATCAGAGTAAGGATGGGTTACTCTGAGGTCTCCATCCTGTATATACGACCGTGGTCTCCATTTTTTAACTTTGAGTGTCGCGACCAAGAACACTGTATAAGTTATACAGTGTTCTTCTTCTCCAGCCTCTAAAACAAGGTCATCTTTCCTTTATTCTCGACACTTTTAATTTGCTGCCACGCGACATCACGAATTACAGACTGGTGTATGTATAGTTGGTAAACCTTCGGGGTCATGCACGTGGTACATCGTTGAACGTGAATGCCACGTTGATACGCCGTCCGGAGCTACGCTATTAACTTGTTTGTCACGACACGTGGCAATGTCTCAAAAAACCATTACTCCTGGGAGAATCAAATTATTGTGATAAATGAAATGGTGGATGCCATCGTGTCTAGCGGAAGGTTAGCCGCTTCTATTAGCTCCGCGCAATGCGGGAGATGATCTTCATCCCCTGCCACACACCCTCGCGGTGGCATACAGGGTATCGCGTAGATGTATACGAGTCAAAAATCACTGTTTAACAGCTGCAAACTCATTTCTCATCAACGGATCCAAGCGAAAAGGGCTAACATTGTAGAGAACGACGAGTTCTACATTTCCGTTTTATTTGTTCACTGGTGAATTTAAACTATTTGTGTGGTAATGCGGAATATATATATATATATATATATATATATACACACGATGATAGCACACGAAAAACATAGAAACACAAAAATATAAAAAAAACGGGACACTCACATTTAAAATAGTTGGAAGCTTTCGACTGCCTCTGCAGTCTTTGTCAGCCGGAGAGGAACTGAGTGCGGCGGGGGTGTGAAGGCAGTTGGAGGGGGGGGAGGGGAGGGAGAGGGTGTGAAGGCAATTGAAAGGGAGGAAGAGGGGTGAGGGATGAGATTGGGGGTAATTAATGCTGTACATTCAAGCCGGGCTTCTCGAATGCACGGAGAGCCCAAATAAAAGCATTCTCACGAGTCCTGACCTCCGTTTTGCTAGCATGGTTCGGTAGGGATTCGAGTATTGAGAGGGAAAAGCAGTTATCAAAGGAGAGATCGTGGGAATGAGTGTGTGTAGGGATTGGAAAGGATGAAAATGTGGCGGATTTTGTGGAAGATCGATGATTATTCATACGGATTGCCAAGGGTGTAGTGCATTCGCCAACGTAAAATGCGGGACAAGAATTCCAGGTCATAAGGTACACAATATTTTTGGACTGGCAAGTAGCTTGGGAGGAGGGGAAAGAAGTGATGAGGGGGTGTGGAGATGTAGGTGCGGACCGCATTAAAGGACAGGTTTTACATCTGGGACGATTGCAGGGAGAAGGCCGCGGGGGAGGAGAATCAGAAGTGCGATAGAGAGGGTTCGTGGACTTGAGAATATTTTTTAAGTTCGGTGGCCGTCTGTAGGAAATGGAGGGGCAACGAGGCAGGAGAGAGGAAGTGACGTCGCTGTTTTTCAGAATGGGAAAGAGGTCCTTAAGAATGGTTTTCAGTTTGTGGGAACCGGGAAAGAAAGTGGTGCATATATTCAGTCCAGTGTCTGAAGATGGAGGTCTGTCTTTTGGAATATATTTGGAAGAGTGGGGGAGGATTTTCTTGTGGAGGAGCTTTTCAGGATATCCGCGATTGCGGAGAGCAGAATGAAGATTATTTAAGTATTTGTTGAGGGAAGAGGTGTCATTGCAAATTCTGTGTCCGCGGAATGGAAAGGCAGTTAGGAATGGAGCGCTTGGTGTGAATAGGGTGGCAACTATTGTAGTGGAGATATTGTTGGTGATTGGTAGGTTTTGTGTGGACGGATGTTGTGAATTTATTGCCTTGGAGCCGAATGTCTACGTCAAGAAATGTGATGGTGGAGTCGAGGAGGTGAATTTCACTGAAAAGGAAGAGTTCAGGGTGGAAATGAAATTTTGAAGAGCGTCATGACCGTGCCCTCTGGAGGCCCTCCGCCACTCCCCCTACCCCTGATCCTTTGCTAGACATTGTTAACCTTTCCGACACCAGTCTAACCGACTCCGAAATTTCTCTCCTCAGCAAAGGTCTGTCATTTTCACCCACGCCCAAAATCAATCACCTCAACATACTACCGATGTTTTAAATTTCTGCCGAAATCTACGCTGGCGTACTTTTTGGAAATCACAAAATACATGCCCTGATCCCCCTGCCATACACCCTGCCATCATGAAATTCCGACCAGCATCCTCTTATGAACCTAAAACTTTACCCGCCAACCACCCAGTGGAAATCTACATTCGCTTGCTGCTCCAATAAGTCTCCGAAAAATCTTTCATTGAATCCCTGACCCCCAAAAATAATCTCACCCAAAATGAAATACATGCCCTCAAAAAACTCCGCCAAAACCCAGATATCGTCATCACGACAGCAGACAAGGGCTCATCAGTTGTCGTGATGAACACAAAAAACTACATCTCCGAAGCACTCCGTCAACTAAGCGACTCCTCCACCTACACTCCACTACCCCACGATCCAACTCCCGATTTCCAAATAGAAATATAATCCTTCCTTCAAGAAGCAGCCCCTGATGAAGGATTATCACCAAAAGACATTTCTTTTCTTTCACCTCCTAACCCCAGAACACCTCAACTTTATCTTCTCCTCAAAATATACAAACCTACCGTTCCCTGCCGACCAATTGTATCCAGCTTCAATTCTCCTACTGAAAGAATCTCTGCCCTCCTTGACCACTACCTGCAACCCCTTGTACTCTGTCTTCCTTCCTTCATTAAAGATTCCTATCATTTCCTTCAACGCTTAAACAGCATTTCCATCCCCCCCTATTCTAAGTTAATTATGGCCACTATTGACGTCACTTCCTTATATACCTCCATCCCCCATAATGAAGGCCTATCTTCTCTCAAGTTCTATCTTAATCAACTCTCCTACCCTCAAGTCCCATCAACGGACTTCTTGCTAAAAATAGCTGAATTTGTACTAAAAAAGAATGCCTTCTGCTTCAACAACTCTTTCTACCTGCAAACCAGTGGCACGGCGATGGGAACTAGGATGGCCCCATCGTATGCGAACCTTTTCATGGGGTTCCTTGAAGAATCTTTCCTCTCCCAAAGTACCAACCAACTTCTCTTCTGGGTACGCTTCATTGATGACATCTTTCTTCTCTGGACGCACGGTCATGACTCTCTTCAAAATTTCATTTCCACCCTGAACTCTTCCTTTTCAGTGAAATTCACCTCCTCGACTCCACCATCACATTTCTTGACGTAGACATTCGGCTCCAAGGCAATAAATTCACAACATCTGTCCACACCAAACCTACCAATCACCAACAATATCTCCACTACAATAGTTGCCACCCTATTCACACCAAGCGCTCCATTCCTAACTGCCTTTCCATCCGCGGGCACAGAATTTGCAATGACACCTCTTCCCTCAACTAATACTTAAACTGACCATATAACGCCGTTATTTTTGAGTGGAGAACAAATCCCATTTACGATACTGTGATGCTGTTAAACGGTATAAACTTCTCGCTTCAATAGTTGAAAGACTAGGAGAACTTAAAGATCATCATCATCATCATTGGTCAACAATCCTAGGATTGGTTTGACGCAGCTTTCCACTCGTTTCTTCTATCGGCCAACCTTTTCATTGTGACGTAATTCTTCTCTTTTACATTCTTCACGACCTGTTCCATGTATCTCATACGAGGCCTGCCTTTTCCAATCTTCCCGTTCACTTTTCCCTCGACGATAGTCTTCATCAGGCCATCGTGTCTCAAGATATGACCGATTAAGTTTTCCCTTCTTCTTTTTAGAGTTGTCAGCAGACTTCTCTTTTCTCCTACTCTTATTAGCACTTCCTCGTTACTTACTCGGTCGATCCATTTAATCTTCAGCATTCTTCTGTAACACCACATTTCAAATGCTTCTACCCTTTTCTTCTCCGCTGCTGTCATCGTCCATGATTCACTGCCGTAAAGAAAAATGCTCCAGATGTATGTTCTGATGAACTGTTTCCTTACTTCTATGCTTGTATTTCCTGCTGTAAGTAGATTCTTCTTCTGAAAGAATGCCCTCTTTGCCTGGGCTATTCTACTCACTATTTCTTTCTTGCTTCGTCCATCGTTGGTTACTCTGCTTCCCAGGTAACAGAACTCTTTCACCTCTTCCAGTTTCTGTTTTCCTAGTTTAACGTTGGTTTTCGCCTCTTCTATTTTGCTGCACACCAATATCTTAGTCTTCTTCTTATTGATCTTCAGCTGATATCTGGCCATAGTCCTTTCCAGGGTCGTTAGCATCTTATTCAGCTCCTTCTCTGTCTCTGCTATGAGAGCTATGTCATCAGCGAATCGTAGCATACTGATTGTTTCTCCGTGGATTTTCACTCCAGAACACTTCTCCTTGACTTCATTTATGGCTCTAGATGTAAACATTAAAAATTACGGGAGACAGTGCGCAGCCTTGTCTCACTCCTTTCCTTATTCTTGCCTCTTCACAGCTGGGTCCAGATTTAATCACAGCAACTTGGTTTTTGTACAGACTGTGGATAATTCTTCGGTCATTGTAGGACACTCCAATTCCCTTCAGAATTCCAAGCATTGAATCCCAATCCACGTTGTCAAAGGCCTTCTCTAAATCCACAAATGCAATGAACGTCGGTTTGTTCTTCTCCATTCTCTTCTCTATGAGTAGCCTAAGGGCCAATATTGCTTCCCTTGTACCCTTACTTTTCCTGAATCCGAATTGATCTTCATCCAGGAACTCCTCTGCTTTTCGTTCTATTCTTCTGTAGATGATCCTGGTCAGTATCTTTGATGCATGTGTCGTCAGGCTTATAGTCCTAAAATTTTCGCATTTCTCCGCTCTCTTCTTCTTGGGAATAGGAATGATGATGTTTTTCTCGAAGTCCCTTGGAATTTCCCCTGTTGAATACATGTCGCAGATGGTTTTGTAGAGATGAATTAATGTCTTCTCTCCTGCATTTTTAATTAGTTCTGCAGGGACATCATCAATACCTGAGGCCTTATTCATCCGAAGATCCCTTACTGCAGCGTCGAATTCCGATCTTAATATTGATGCCCCCATATCATCTATTTCCACTTCGCTTTCCTCTTCAATAGCTTTTGTGCTGAGATTTTTTCCATTGTATAGCTCTTCCAGATATTCTTTCCACCTCTTCACTTTGTCCTCGTTCTCAATCAAAATTCCTCCATTCTTGTCCCTTATGGCATTGCATCTTGCGCTCCGTTCCTTGAAGTGGTTCCTCACTATGCTGTAGGCCGCTTCCACCTTTCCAAGTGCAAGGTTGCTTTGTACATCTTCTTAAAGATTTTTCAACCACAGCTCTCTAGATTTCCTTGCTTTGCGACTTATTTCGTTCCTTATCCTTTTGTAGCAGAGCTGCCCTTCTTTAGTTTTCGCATTCTTGTACTTTCTTCTTTCTTCAATCAATTCTAAGACTTCCTCCGTGATCCATGGCTTCTTCTTGGCAACTTTTCTTCTTCCAAGAACTTCTTTTGCGGCTTCCTATAGTCCACATTTAATGTTTTCCCAACGCTCTTCCACTGATTTCTCATTCAGGTTCTGTCCTATGTTGTTTCCCACTGCTTTTTGAAATGCCAGCTGATGTTGAGCCTCCTTTAGTTTTTCTACTTGCCATATATTCTTCTTTGTTTTCTTCAATTTCTTGAATTTTAGATGGCATTTCATCATCACTAAATTATGGTCACTGTCGATGTCTGCCCCAGGGTAGCTTTTGCAGTCCTTCACTTGGTTTCTAAATCTCTGCTTCACTAAAATGTAGTCTATTTGGCATCTTCTTCTGTCTCCTGGCATTTTCCATGTGTATCTTCTGCGGTTGTGATTTTTAAACAATGTGTTGGCAACCACTAACTTATGTTGAGTGCAGAACTCCAGCAGCCTTTCTCCTCTTTCGTTTCGGTTTCTCAATCCGCATTTTCCAGTTATTCTTCCATCTTGACCTTCGCCGACGATAGCGTTCCAGTCCCCTAAAATAATTAGGTTTTCTTCTCCTCTTACCTGTTTTATAACTTCCGTGATATCTTCGTAGACGTCTTCCACTTCTTCATCTTCATAGTCAGTCGTATGCATGTAAACCTGCACCACCACGGTATCTACAGGTTTGGTCTCGATCTTCACCATTATTATCCTTTCATTGTACTGCAGGAAGCTCTTCACACGCATTCCGGCGCTCTTTCTGAGCATGATCCCTACTCCAGCATTACCATTTAATGATCCTGTATGTATAATCCTGTAGCTTCCACTCCAAAAGTCTCCTTCTTCGGGCCACTTCATTTCGCTGATTCCTAATACGTCGAGGTCCATTCTTCGCATTTCTACCTTCAGGTTCTCCAGTCTTCCACAAGTCCGAAGCGATCTCACGTTCCATGTTCCTACCCTAAAAAGTGTATCACATTTGACTGATGTACTCTCTCGGGTAGTCCCCGCCCGGAGATCCGAATGGGGGACTATTTTACCTCCGGAATATTTTACTCGAGAGGGTGCCATCACGTCTTGATAATAAAGGAAAGAGTGGAGTAGCTGCGACTCCTCGGGATATTAATGTGATGGTTTCCCCTTGCCTTCCACATCGCAGTACTACAGCCGTTAAAGTAAATGTTACCACGCCTGTAGTGAAATGAGTGTCGCTGTACCGACCACTGTGGTCTCCACCTTCACTCATGTGAAGAAGAGCTGCTGCCCTCTCCTCCGGGTGATGAGAAGCGTAACTATTGGCGGCCTCCCGTCGCCAAGTCACGGCATCTTCACAGGTTCTGTATTATTTAGAGGCCTATCTTACCCAGGGATAGACCAATACCCCCTCGGAATGCCGTCGCTTTTGTCCACGACTGCTTATTCGACGAGTAAACTCGCTTATCTCGCAGCTAACCTCTATATCTAGAGGTCGACCCACCATCCGCAACCCGGTGGACGCACTCGGTGGCTTTAAGCTCAGCCGCGAGAACTTAAAGATAGGGGTGGATTTACTTTTACTGTAAGATTATATTCTTTCTAGAGCTATTAATGAGATGATTCTAGTGAACCACATTATTAACGTTCATCGAGTTTGGAGTTACTTTAATCGGAAACAATTAGTAACTTATTTTTCCGGATGTACATACGTACGAAGAGTAGAGATACCATGTACTTGAGTACATTTGAAAGTCTTGCTTTGCTTAGTAATCCACTCCTGCATATGTCATGAATAATTCTTTTTCCATTGATTGATGGGTAATTACAGTAGCAGTGCAGCAACATTTGTGTTCCGTTTGTTAATGGTTTGAATTTTTCTACAGGAAGGAGTTATTCGAGTTGCTTGCGACGTAGAACGGAATCTTCGTCATCGATCACGTGGGACTTTACGAGGGACACAACTGGGAATTCGAGAGACTGCCTGTGAGAAACGGTCTTCAGTGGGTTCAGATGGTAAGTCCGCTTAATTGCTAATATTTTTCATTGACAAGTGTTTTCATTTTCGCGCCTTTTTTATGATTCTTTTACTTCTGGTCGTTGCTAGGTTGTTTTTTCTTAAACCGTGACTTCCCGCCAAAAATCTCAAAAGATTGTTTCGATTGCTAGAATTTTCCCGGACGTTCCTTGACTGTTCTTGCTGCATCTCCACGCGTTATTCGAGAAATCGTAGTCTATTTCCCTTTCCAATTTTTACACCACCGGGGCTATAAATATATTAAGACCCCTGCGTTTAATGCTAGGTTTGATTAGATTAACAAGATTACAAAGATTTAAAATGTCATTTTCCAATCTAACTTTTAAAGAGGCAGTGTTACAAAGGGATAGGCATTAGGCGAAATATTGCTGGAGTAGTCTGTAGTGTGTGATACATAAAATAACAACCAATAATCCCTTTCCTATTCCGTAGATACTAACCATCTAGCTGCGTGTGACCCTATAGTCTGGCCATTCTCCATTAAATATCCTAGTTGAATGTCAATAGCACATATTTGGTGATCTTCACCTGCCACTCACCCTCGCGGTGGCTCGAAGGGTATTACGTAGATGTAGATAAAGTGTATGATGATATGGAAGAGTTCCTGAGTCAGCCTTAATATCATCATTATAGCTCCAGACGAAATGTCTGATGCAACTAGCATGACCATTCGAATTATATTTCTGACAGTATTATCTTGCAGCGAAGATACCGAAGGAAATTTAATTCGGTTCTGTACATTTTGAAGTAGGACATCAGTGTGTAGTAATGGGGTCGTTTGCCATATTTTTTTATTGCCGAATCTGATAGAGTTTTTAAAATAAAAAGATCCATATTTTTCCGTTTTTTATCCGTCAATTATTTCCCGAGAAAAACTAAAGTTATTAACCCTTTAGGAAAAGTGGGCGTGGTGCAACCTCTGACGTATATCGACTTCGTCCAATCACAACTGAGCCCGCGAAGCTACATCGCCTTATCGCAGAGGGGGGGACACAGCTGACTCTGCCAATGGGAGCGATTGCGACAGGATCTGTGCAAGCAAACCTTCCGAGATTTCCCCTCCACTCCCTTCCCCTAAAAGCAGTCAAGGACGGGAGGAAAATGACGTCGATGGTCTCACAATAGCTTTTTCGGTGGGCGTCACCTTTTGCTTATTTTAATTTTTGATTTATGAGTGAATGGTTGTGGTCAGAAGATTAATTTTTTCACTAAAATTCGTTTTTCTTTTCCACCTAACGATTTCGTGTACAAAATTGCGATTTCGGTTCCGAGTAAACGCCCCCATTACTTTAACATATTCATGTTTCAACATTTCCAACAATTATTGCTCAACAATATGCTCTAGAAAAGAATAAACAATTGATTACTGAAGCTTAAGAAGTTCTTGACTTATCGATAATTATTGTAACAACAATTTTCCTCTCAGTTGCTGGTAATTTGGGAACCCAACGAAAGGAGGGTCCTTGCGCAGTGTGCGAGGATGCCTGAATCTTTAACACCGCCGAAGTTACAAGGAATCAATTTGAGAAATGGAGTAGGATAGTTCCTGAGCCAGCCTTTACCCTATCACCATAGCTCCAGTTTATCCCTTGATACACACCCTAGTAGTGGCTTGCGGGGTAATATGTAAATTAAGTACATCTATAAAATACCCTGGACACAACCATAAAGGTGTGAGGCAGGGGGTGAATTAACAAAAACACGCTTTAAATATCATGCATACAAAGGATTAGTAATTATACTAAACTTCACAATTAAAAAAAGATCAAAAACAAAGATGAATGCAAAAAGATGCTGTCAGTTGGGTTAGCTCAAAGTCCTCATGCAGAAAATAATTACTACCCGTCTGGTGACCCCGCGATCGACCATTGGTATTCGTATGTACCATGTACGTATAGTAATATGGACTTAAATTTCACTCATTATACTTATTACATATCAGTCATTACATTTCATTCAATAGTGTAATTACGCTACACCAGATGTACTCATTGCATTGCAGTCAATACATTCATTACGTACTCATTGCATTTCGCTCAATTCGTCGGTTCCGTTGACGTCGCTGGAAATATTTCCGACGAGGTCTGCCTTTAGGGCATTCAATTCCTTATGCTTCATTTTGTTCTGAAGTGCTTCGCTCTCGACATTGAGAGCGAAGGAGTCATTTCAGCGATTGCGAAACCCACGACCTTCCAAGTTCAAGCGACGGAGTGTTTCTTCGTCTTAGTTCCATGTTTTCTTCGTACGAGGCAACAACACAACCCCGAACAGCTGATCAGCCGTGGTGTGGAATCCTTGCGAGAATGCTTGGTGGCCATTCCGACATGTAATAAGAAGCTGATTTTCGTATTAAGTCTTTTGCAACAAGTGTCCGCTAGTGTTACAGTGAGTGAGAAAGTCTAAGATTGGCGATGAATCACGATGAGAAGTATCGTGAACGTGAATTATTCCCGTGAGTATTATGTTGCTCACCAAATCCTGACTCCAAAGAAGCCTGTTAGTAAATCGACACTCCTCAAGATGCTAATGCGTAAGAAGACGTTATCCAGCGTTATTTGTGAGAGTGTTTATCAAGTACCGAGAAGTGTTTCATCCTCCAACATAACCTCGCAAGTGAAATATGAATAGTAGCGCCTCAGTTGCACGGATCACTGGATGAGTGACCAAGTTATGTCGTGTCGTGCGTCGCGGTTATAAGTGCCTTGCTGAGAAGAATAACTGCAAAATCGTTGCAGTGAATACACTTCCCTAGCTGTAATGACAGTACACAGATCTTGGTGTTCCCGTAAAGGTAAGCAATTGCATGGTTTGCTTCCATTTCCCATGTGTACGTAATTACCCACGTCCAATTGTGATTTCGGTTGCTGAAGTATTCTGTGAACGATGCCGACGAATTTCTTTGTTCTTGCAGTAGGAAGGTTACAATTAGCAACTGCTAATCTTTGCTGGAATTCAAGTTAGGTATATACGACATATCCAGATATCCTATTATATCCAGAAAGCAACTAGAAAGGCGGTTGGCAGTGGTTTCCAGTGGTTTTATTGAAGAGTCTCTTTCATTTGATTGCTAAGAACAGTAGAGAGAAATGGAGTTACTATTCGAATGTCGATGGACATGTTAATCTGAAAATAATTTTGATGTAACTATTTCAATCATTGCAATGATACTAGCAATGCAAAATTGAAATCAGATATCATTCAACTGTGAGTGTTGGTAGACCCGAAATAAAACCCCTGCACGTTGCATAATGGCGTAATATTTGTTGGAAAACAATTTCTTTTTTTTCAAATATTTCACAATAGGACCTTTTTCAGAAACTTGAGGATTATAACGTCTATTGAGTATTTTATCACTTTTTCCCGCCAAAACAAGTAGTTAACGAACGTAATAGCAGGAGGCGCTCTCAATTATTTTTTAGTAAACTATTTTCGGGAAAGGAATCTCATTGCAAGAATAGGCAATTATCAATATCCAACATGCATATCCAGCAATAATATGAACAACAGAATATTTAAATTGCGAAAATAAAAAATCGTTTTCGAAATTATTAATCACGACGAATTCCACATTGCACTTCGGTGATTGGTCCGGTCTCGGTGACGTCACGCCAGACCGTGACGTTCAATCACGTGATCAGATCAGATCTTCAGTATTCGTCTGGACGCGGCAATAGAAGGCCAGGTGAGTTTTCAGTCCCAATTTAAGAAAGTTTTACTTTCAGTCACTTTCCATTATTAACGTTCATTGAGTTTGCAGTTATTTTTGAAAGGGAAATTCGTGACTTATTTTTCTGAATGTACGAAAAGTAGAGATATATTCCGTTATATATATACCACGTACTTGACTACATTTGAAATTCTTGCTTTACTTAGTAATCCACTCCTGCATATTTCATGAATAATTCTTTTTCCATTGATTGATGGGTAATTACAGTAGCAGTGCAGCAAAATTTGTGGTTCCGTCTGTTAATGGTTTGAATTTTTCTACAGGAAGGAGTTATTCGAGTTGCTTGCGACGTAAAACGGAATCTTCGTCATCGATCACGTGGGACTTTACGAGGGACACAACTGGGAATTCGAGAGACTGCCTGTGAGAAACGGTCTTCAGTGGGTTCAGATGGTAAGTCCGCGCTTAATAGCTAATGTGTTTCACTGACAAGTGTTTTCATTTTCACGTAATGATTTTCGCGCCTTTTTTGTGATTCTTTTACTTCTGGTCGTTGCTAGGTTGTTTTTTCTTAAACCGTGACTTCCCGCCGAAAATCTCAAAAGAATGTTTCGATTGCTAGAATTTTCCCGGACGTTCCTTGACTGTTCTTGCTGCATCTCCACGCGTTATTCGAGAAATCGTAGTCTATTTCCCTTTCGTCCTGTTTGAAATTAACTTAAAATGGAGATTAAACGATACTGTTAATAAAATGAAGTCGAGAGTGCAGTCACGTATCTTAACTTTCTACCTCCTTGGAATTAATTTGATTTTGTGGATAATTACAGTTTCGCAAACTGATTTCTTAAACAATTAAGAAATTGAGCTTTGAGCTACATTTGTATGACCTTTTCTTTTAGCGATCTTTCTGTTTCTTGTAACTACGGAAGAGAGACGGATAGAGTAGATAGAATATAGGAGAGGGTTACAGCTGTGTACTGATTTTCGTCAATACTTTTGCTCGGGAGCAGCAGATACGATGTATGAACTGCCTGTTCGCTACGTGGCGCGAGATTATGAATATTTTTTTTTATTAAGTAGGTAGAGTCCGCTATTTTTCCATTAACTGAGGACTAATTACAGCATTAAGTATTTTAATTGGAAGGTTACGGCATGTGTGATTCGACTTGTACTTTCAATCCATTTTCCCGGGCTCGTATGTCTTGAAATTTAATTTTGCATGTAAGCAGTTTTTTTTCGCTTGAGAGTACATTTGGATTATTGATTTTCAGAGCATTTAAAAAATAATTTTTTCACATTGATAACGCACTTGCAATCCAGTACCTCCGTACGTGGATGTCCTCCGAAAGCAGGAACTTTATGTTTTGATTGCTGATAGCGGACGAGTACAATTTATTGTTCACTTGACTTCTTCGTGACTTCACCCTTTGCGTTCATGCCTCAAATCTTTCGATTGTAATTCATTTTTAGGGGTATTAACATCTCTCGGTCACTATTCATCCTTAAATCACAATTTTTTTGCATTCATTTCGTCTTAAACATTTTTCTTACATCTACCCGATACCCTGCTAGCCACCGCGAGGGTGTGCGGCAGGGGTGGAGATCACCAAACATGCACTATTTACATGTAAGAAGACTACTGCATTCCTTCTTGAGGCTTCCGACGAGTGTCTGGTTCGAGGATCCATAATTCGTTTCGGGATTTCTTCCGCGTGTGTGTCCATTCTGGGGTGACAACAGTTTCGCCAATGTTTCAGTTCCCGTCTGGAAGATTTGCATTTTCTGCCATGATCACCTTATTCCTGAGACACAATTCTATCGCACACTGAATTCTTTCTTAATGGGTTCCCTGTTTCTCGGTGTTTTCCGAGTTTTTGAGCGAGGCAGCAATTTTAGTGAATAGCGGTGAATTTGCACGCTTCTAAATTGTTATCATTCACTTTTAATAGCCTACTTACTGGGATACGGTGAATATCTTTGCCTAAATTTGCTGGTGAAATCTTTATCATTGCTCTAGTTGGCTCGAAAAAAGAATGCTGGAATTATTCGATACTTCGTCATTCGTGAAAATATAATGTAAATTGAGATTAAATTATATAACCCCAGTATCTGTGCTGTGTCATTCTTGGTGAATATAATGATTTCAAATATGAGTTTCGTGAGTCCTCGTCATGTTTCATAAGCATTATACATTATCCACGTACGGTTTGCTTATATTTCCAACTCGGAATAGATACCATTTTCACTTGTGAGTGTAAGAAACTTGGTCATCTGATTGACTGATTTGTTGGAGTATTTTATTTGTATCTTTGGAATATATTTATATTCGGAATAAATTGGGATTGTTTCACATATTGTGTACGACTTGCGCAGTCACTATTGAATCCCTTCGTGGTAATGTTATAACAAAATAATATTTAAATGCCTAATAGATTTAGTTTTTCCGATATGATAAGCGTAACATTCGCTTAAGTGCCTTGACTTGTCATTGTTTTGAAATTTAGGAATGTTTATAGGAAAGATTTTCACGAGATAGGTATTTCGGATGAAAGTTCCTGGCAGTTCGGTCGATACGACTCAAAGAAGAAGCTAAAGCGCTGAGAATTGAAGACATCAATAGTGGTTCGATAGAAGTCGCAAAAGAGATTACTTTTTTCTCAATCAAAGCTCCTTTTAATTGAAATTTATCGAAATGAGATTGTCCAGGCCAAAACTGGGTTTGGGCGCCAGTTCCAGGAACTTTCAACCAAGCTCCTTAACATTGCACACCGACCAATGTTAAAAACAGGTTAAAAGTGTTTTCAACTTTCGTTCAGTATCAAAGATTCAAGTTCAGGATTCATAACGCCGTAATAAATTAACATGGCAAAGCCATCAAGTCCCTTTTCCTCGCCTTCTATTTGCTGATTATTGAATGGAAAAGATCACTTCGGTCGCAAGTTGAGCAAGAGTTAAGCATTAAAGAGGCTTGGGATATCTGCCTCCCCCGTTTGAATTTTAATACTTTTCAGCTATTGTTGAATTGCCGGTGAACATTATTGAGTCTTCTGAAGTCCAATTATGGTAATCTTGCGCGCTTTGATCACCAAACATTGTTTTTCCACATGACTTGTATCTTTTTGAAAATTAACTTTTACCAGATTTCTATTTTTGCAACTGTTGTCTTTTCAGTTTATCGCTGTCATGTTCTTTGAGGTCGTACAACAGAGAGGGGCCAATTTTTAGCGATATTTAGTCATTAGTAATCATTATTTATTAACTCTGTTTCCTGTATTTCTTCGTAAGAGGACAGGACGCAGGGTTTTTAGTCTCTAGATTTCATCCGTTTATTTCGCACGGTTAACAGCACATCAAAATACTCCCATAGCGCGAGATGATGCAAAGTATTAAATCCGTGATGAGGGAGTCATTAAACAACAACTGCTGTGGATTTTTGAAATGAGTTTACAGTCTTTCGTACACGTTGTATTTCAAATTATTTTTTCATGGTATTTCATATCACTAAATTCATACCTCGTAACGTAAATCTAATTCTAATGCAGCTATACTTATGTTCTAAGTTTCTACTTGAGTTCACAACAGTAAATCATTAGATTTCCAACCTGCTGCGCTTGTGCTCTTTATTGTTTCGATTGGTTGTTGAACGTTGGTTATTGTGGGAAGTAGAGCATTCATTTATAAAACTATATTTGATCCATAATTTTATTTATTTCATATACATCATGCATGATTGATATTTTTTTATCATAACAATGCCCATTGAGAATCTAGTGAAGTAGATACGATTACATGTATATATATGATATATTTAGAAATTTGAAGTTGTTATTTTTAATATTCGACGAAATTTACGCAGTAAACATAAAGTTTTTAATTTGGAAATTCAATGTGCATACAAAATAGTGGCTGCCGGTAGGGTAGTTTAGACAAAGTTGTGCTGATATGATTTAAATTTGCGTTTGTGCCTTTCTTTGTCGAAATTTGGAATCTTCAAGCAGTGTGCAATTTAGATTGTAGACCCAAATTTCCTGTCTCTAATCTTGAATGCATATATATAAAACATATTTATATATGTTTTTTCTCATATAGATTCAGGCGTGCTTAACAATTTTAGCTTTTTTATTTCATTCTTTTGCTAATCATTTATTTTGGCGTTCATAACCGAGACACGTATTGGCTATTAGACTCCTGACCGCCTAACAGTCTTGTTCAATGTGAACAGGATCTTTTTCGAAATTAAGCTTTGAATATATTTATTTTCTAATTTAGATGACGACTATTATTATTTGATTTGTTCCCTTATTGCGTTGCGGCATTTATTCTGTTAATAAAGTCAGCACAAACTAATACCATATTGCCATTGGCCTCCAGTTTTTCCGGCCTTCTTTGCTCTCCTGAAATTCGACATGTAACACCTGAGTTTCGACCCAGAGATTGGTTTTTAAGCGCGGAAGATTTCAAATAGCATGTCGTTAAGAGTAAAATAGATTACTACTCTATTCTCTAATGTGTTATTAGAGAGTGAATCCCTGTTTTTTTTCTTGAAATAAATAGATATGGGATCACTGTCTGTAAATAAACTGAACTTGAAGTTTATTTCGCCTTTCATCATATTCCATACTCATGTTTTGACGAGAACAGATTACAATTATTAGGTAATTACATGGATTTTTTCGTTGCTCGATCGCTTTATTTCGTAACACTTAATTTCCGTTGTATCACTCTAATGTGAGAATGCTCTTATAATCTTCCTAATCCTTGTCAAATATCTTCACCTTTCATTCAGTGCTTATGTGACTGGTTGGAATTTAACTGCTCTTCGCTGACCAAAACCGTTTCCATGCGCGACACGCGAATACGTGATGTAAACAAACCGGTTAGGTTGTGGGTGATAGACCATCGCTATAGACAAACGTTGTAAACAGGAAGTTAGAATGTAGTAGAGGACGTATGGCAGCTGATTTGAAAAGAGATCTAGGTAATAGGTACAGACATAAAACGCTTGCTACTTGCGATATTCGTACGGATTTTTTTGGCACCCAGTAAAAATAAGACAGCCAAGAAAAATAATTATATACCTTTTTTAAACATCAAAGAAACAGAAGACAGATCGCAAACAAATGCCAAATATGTAGTTTAAATTGGTTAAATCTAACCTACTAAAATTAAATAGTTGTTTACGGGATAGAATCCATCAATATCTACGTTAAATACATTTACGTCCACGCGATACCTTGCAAGCCACCGCGAGGGTGCGTGGCAGTGGGTGATGATCACCAAACGTTCACTATTGACATGCAACTAGGCTACTTCATGGAGACATGCTAAATAATAGCGTCACGTGCAGCTAGATGGTTAGTACTTACATAGCAAAAAAGGGGTTGGGTGTTAATAAATGCATCATACAATACAGACTACTCCAGCAATATTTCACCTATTGCCTATCCCTTTCATATGCTGCCTATTGTATTCTCTTATAGTACGGGGGAAAAATGACATTTTAAACCAATACGTACGACAATCTATGGCCCTTAATCTTATTTATCTGGTCTAATCTAGCATAATAGGCAAGGGTTTTTAATATGTTTATGTTACATCTTCTGTCAAGCTGTCCGTTTTCAATGACTGAAATAGATTTAATCTGTACTTTAACCTAAAATCTGACAATGATTCCCAGCCCCATTATCCTTACGAAGATTAGCAGACGCCGATGGAATTAAATTTGTGCTCGATTTCATGGTTATTCTATGTTTTAATACACACAAGAGGGTCCATAAGAGGCCTCCGTGCAAAATACAATGTTTTGTACGGGGTAGGTGGGCTTTAATCGTTCCCAACCACCCCTATTCTGAGTTCATTGTCACCCAGTGACTAGTATGCTAATTTCGCCCTCACGTAAATTCAATCCTAGTTGATAAATCACCATTTGTGATCTGTTGCATGCTGCAATGCAGTTGCATCACGTAGGTTATCTTGTTATCCCTTGTTTTCTTGCTAATCTGTATACATATACATCAGTTAGGTTTAATTTTGGGTATAGTATATCGATTTTCTTAAAATCTGAGATTAGAATTTTTATTATTATCAATTAAGTCCAAATCAACTGGAGTTTAAGGAATATCACTCCGCATTATTCCACCATTTTGCTGTGACTATTATTTTCAACATTTCTCTTGTTCCTAAAGCGTGTTTTTGTGAATAAAATTCTGATAAACATTTTTCTATCTTCGCCTTTTTGAAAAATGACTCCATAATTGGACTATCATATAGGGGTGTGAGCTTTTCTGAGTGTCAAAATGGTTACGAGTTCATTACAACTGCAGATAAGTATTGTATTCAGGAGCAGAGGCGTGGAAGTACACAAACTTTGATCGAATTCGAATCGATTCACATTCGGGATCATAACATTTATGGCATTATTCACGTTAAATTTGAGCGTAAAAGATTTGTATTTCGGCATAAGTTATAGACGAAACATCTTAGAGTTCGGAGGACTTGTCTTCCCATGTCGGGGCCCAGACATCATTTATTCAATGAGAGAAGTTGGTAAAAAAAAAAATTATGTACTTCCTTATTGTTCACACTGGGCTTTGTGTTAGTTAAAGAATAGGGATGTTGACAACAGATATAATATATGAAAACATATAATTACTAGATATAATAGTATATTAAACATATTATTATGAGAACATATGCTTTGAACAGAGGTATATTTTTTGACGCCGCGCTAATTAAAAATTGAATTTGTTTCTGCCGTTGCAGGACTTGAGGCGGAGCTACGATTGGAATGTCACTTCCCATAAGTTGTCTCGAGGTTTAAGTGAGGAATCTCCGTAGCTGCCCGAGACAGAGGAAGCAGTCTCAACAGGAGGACACAAACATTGGGATGCTCATGTTTTCGCATTGCTGTGGTAAAACTAACTTTTGTTTCAGGATCTACGATCTAAAAGGTAAAGAGGGCATGTGTAAGAGAGGGTAAAATGTGTGTTCTCAATTATTTGGTATTCTTGTCTTTGTCATAGGAGCCGAATGGCCCTATTTCCATACATGACCATGGTCTGGTGAAATTTGAAGGTATTTTGGTAAATCAAGCTTGATGATTGGTGTAAGGGCCTCGGTAACTGATGTCGGGGCCCCGACATGGGAGGACTAGTCCTCCCAACAATAAGGCAAGCGGCCACTTGCCTGGTCTAGCGAGTCGACTCTAGGCAGGAATATGTTTGCATACTGTGTACAATATATTGTGTGAAGTCCTGAATGTTTTGTTTACCGTTTTTCCTTGTTTATATTTTTTGAGCCCATTTTAATTGTTTGAATGTATTTTCTTTGTGATGGATGTTTTCATATAATATGCTGGTTTATTCAGATTCTTTCACAGGTACGCAGCCGCCTTGGATTACGCTGAATGCCGAGTAGAGTGTAGGAATAGTTAGTCAGTTTAGAGCCTTTTCCGGCCATTATGGCCCATCGTAACAAACCGTCAGAAATGAGTTAGTGAAGGCGTTAATTTAAGTCTTAGTGGATGTTGAGCTTGCTCTAGAGTTACTTTTCAAAATTTATGGAATTGGTTCGTCAGTTACGATGTGCATCCAGGTGTACTTAGTTTCTGCGTGACCATTCCTCGCATTTTTATAAAATGCACTTTTGGACATCTCCTTTAAATGTGAGCAGCTTGGCATTCACTCTGTTTTATTTGTTGTTTATTATGTTCACTAACCCGCTCTCTCCTTAGGTAACTCCACAACGCCCCGGCCTGCTAGAGGGTAGGGTATGTAGTCAGTTTCCAGTATTTTGAATTCAAGGCCCTTCTGGCCCGGCGTAACTGTAGCGTAGCTAGGAGAATTTCGTTTAGCTTATAGCGTTTTTCTGTGGATGTTGAGCTTGCTCTAGAGTTACTTTTCAAAATTATTGGAATTGGTTCGTCAGTTACGATGTGCATCCAGGTGTAATTAGTTTCTGCGTGACCATTCCTCGCATTTTTATAAAATGCACTTTTGGACATCTCCTTTAAATGTGAGCAGCTTGGCATTCACTGTGTTTTATTTGTTGTTTATTATGTTCACTAACCCGCTCTCTCCTTAGGTAACTCCACAACGCCCCGGCCTGCTAGAGGGTAGGGTATGTAGTCAGTTTCCAGTATTTTGAATTCAAGGCCCTTCTGGCCCGGCGTAACTGTAGCGTAGCTAGGAGAATTTCGTTTAGCTCATAGCGTTTTCTGTGGATGTTGAGCTTGCTCTAGAGTTACTTTTCAAAATTGTTGGAATTGGTTCGTCAGTTACGATGTGCATCCAGGTGTACTTAGTTTCTGCGTGACCATTCCTCGCATTTTTATAAAATGCACTTTTGGACATCTCCTTTTAATGTGAGCAGCTTGGCATTCACTGTGTTTTATTTGTTGTTTATTATGTTCACTAACCCGCTCTCTCCTTAGGTAGTGCAGTGCGTGAGAAAAGAAGGCAATGTCGAAGAAAGTGTTTTGTGTGATCGAGTATATAGTGACAGTGGTGTCAGTGTGGTGATAGTGGTGTCAGTGTGGTGAAAGTGTGGTGTCAGTGTGGTGAAAGTGAGTGCCGTTTTCATCCGTGGGTGAGCATCAAGAGGACTAAAGAGACTCTAGTGAATTGAATTTTATGTAAATAAATGCTTGTGAATTTTTTATGCTCTTTTCTCTTCCTCCCATTCCCATAGCTTCGCAATGGCAACAGACCAGAAATAAGAGACAGTTACCGCGACTAACAAGGAGAATAAAGGTTTTTATGCAAGTCTTGGGGTTATAATTTTTTTATATTATTTATTTATCTATGCATTTGTGATATCTACATGTCTAAGTCATTATATTTAGCACTTATAGTGTGTAGGGGTTTCCATGTCGGTCGTTTGACCCGGGTCAATCCAGGTTGGTCGTTGAACTTCGGTTTTGCCTTGTGCACGGGCTCTTAGTGATTTTACTTTGGTAGGAATCACACTCTTAGCGCCATCATGCGCTACCATACCATTTATATTTTTGGATTATTCCCCGTGTTTACAAATTTATGCTACTCTTCCTTTGTTTTATTTTTGACGGTTTATTCAACTTCCTTTTACAGGTTTTTCATTAATATGTTTTGTTTTGCAGGTACATGTGTGAATGATATGTTTGAGTGTGTATTTTGTTGATTGGTGGATGAATGATGATGAACAGGGTCAGCGCCGATAGGTATGCGAATGGAATAGGTAGGCCTAGCAGTAGATTTAGTTTAGAGGGTGGGTGGGTGTTAGATTAGGGCTTAATGACATAGGTGCTTAGTTCATAGTCCGTACTTGATCTCGCGTCTTGCCCTGGCCCTGGGAGTGAATGCGTGGAATAGGCCTCTGCGCAGCCCGGAGGGGAACGCAGGGGGAAACGCCACGTTAAACAAAGGTTAACGAGCCGGTGGCGTTGACCTCCTGGGTCCGGCATGGAATAACGCCCGTGTGAATGGTGCAACAATAATAATACCCCTTTCAAGCTAATCGTCATAATGTTGTTGCTAAAAAAAGTTAAGACGTTTTGTACATTTTTTGCTATCCAAGATTAACACTCGTACAAAATTGTGGCAGTGTAGTATATTTATGTAATTTGTGTCAGGAAGTCAAGTTCGTAAATACTGGCCTTGCAACCCCTACTCTATTCGTACATCCGGCTGTAATATTGTTACAGAGGAGGTATTCAGAACTTTACATTTGAAATTTCCTAACGTTTTTATCTCGTAATTATTTTTCCTACTTGTATCTATTTTTTGTTACCGGACATTAACTCCAGTGGACATCGTCTTTCTGCATGCGTAAGCTATAAGGTCATCAAGTTTTACCAATAAATTCCTGAGTAATTTTGTAAGTTTCATTTGTTGGAATGTAAACCCGTGTGAACTTAATTGTTTAAGGAAGAGTTGTGCGTTAGATGGCGTTTTCTTATCGATTCTAATTGTGTGGAGAGTATTAATTTTTCCCATTTTTAAAATGTGATTGAGCGTTGAGAAAGTGAGTCATATTTTTTTCATATTATGTTTACACAATCTCCATCATTGTATCGTACAACTTACGATTTGGAATTTTAAATACGCCTTGAAGTTTCCAAAAGGGATTAGTGGCTATAATTTTATTCCTGCATTTTAAATTTGGTTTTACTCTAATCCTTTCGAGATTTGACTTCATTTTATTTTTTATAATGAATATTTATTAACTATTAAGGTAATGGAACGACTCCATTGCATTGAAATAATTATTTTTTTACGTTTTATAACATTTCGAAGAAAAAGCGGCTCTAATTATTTTACTAGCTATTTACTAGATATGCAATTATTACACATATTTCCTATATTTGCAGTGGATATTTTTAATCTTTAGAACTTTCACCTACCATTCTTTAATACCTACTTTTTAATGTATCATATAATACTCTTCTTTTTTTAATGTGTTTATTGCTTCATTTATTTATCAGCTGGTCTTTTTTTATAACTGTACGCGCCGAGCGTTCTTTGACATATGCTTTCTATCTCTACGTAATTCGAGTGACATGACTTGAGTTCATGTATCCTTGCAACTATATTTTAGTACTACGCGTAGTGATATATAGACTGATTTCCGCAGTCAGCATGTGAAGTAATAATCATATAATATTATTATCATCATTTACTCCTGTCTAACACCTAAGGAAATAGTAAATTTCCATTGCAATGATTTTCGGTTTCTGTGATGTTTATCGCCGTGACGACGTAAACAACGATAAAAATTTTGTCATCAATTCCACCTATTTGTGTGTTATCTAATCACACCCAAAATAAGCAAATGCTTCAAGCTATATTTCCTTGAAGTGTGTGTACATAGTGAAATGTTCGGTAAATGAGTAATGGATCTATGCGATGATAATTTACTCGGCGTGCTTCCATAGGTTGATGCATTATGAAGATAAAGTGTCTTATTTATTTCAGTATATTGGCTATTAATACCGGACCTAAAATATATATTTATGAGCTATAAGTTTAGAAACAAACATGTTGATGAATTATACCAAAATGGCCTGTTAAATGTGAATTATGCTATAGTTTTTCAAAATGAGTGATATTTCAGGAAATGTCCACCTTTCACCCCCCCTGGTGTTAAGCGTCCCATTTACAAAGAATTTTCGATGGATGGTGTTAATTTATAAATTGTTACGAAAATTATTATTATAAAATTTGCTTTGTTATATTATCGATGTTCATTTTGTATGACGAACATTCAATGTTGTTTGCAATAAAGTACGCTTTCCCCTTTTCCTGAGCTCCTTTCTGAGTTAATTATTTATGGTGTGATTCCTTTTATGTTATATGTATTTGTCTGATTCAGGATTTATATATATGAAATCATGTTAATTCACATTATTTGTATTGTGAATTATTTTTGTTGTTTGTCGATATTCACTTTTTTGTCACAAACATTCAATGTTAATTGAAATAAATTACCTACGCTTTCGCCGTTTATCAATGACATCTGAAAATATATTTTTGTGGTATGCTAGTGTTTATCTTTGTATGATACTGTCTGATTCAAAATATAAAAAATATAGATCGTGTTGCAATAGGTTACAATAGATTTTACAATAGGAAAAGTTTTGTTTTAAAAATTGTTTTGAAAATTTGTCAATGTTCATTTTGTATGACAAACATTCAATGACTGTTTGCAATAAAATAAACTCTCCCATTTTCCTAACCTCATATTTGAGTACATTTTTTGTGGTATGATTCCTATTGTTTATTGTTAAGTGATATCATGTTTCTAAATTTACATGCATGAGATCGTATATTAATTTACAAATTTTGTATGGTAATTATTTTTTTTATTTGTCGTTCACTTTTTTCACAAACATTCAATGTTATTTGCAGTAGAGTAAGCTTTCACTCTTTTCTTCGCTTAACTGAGTGTATTATTTATGTACAATCATTTTATAGGTTCAAATATTGATATTAAACCTCGGTGAAAATGTAATCTGTCCCATTTTTTTCTCCATATACGATAGAGTTTTTTTTAATTTCCCGTCTTTTTAAGTTTACTTTTTGGTCTTATGGATTTTTTTGTAGTCAAGGCTTCAAATGGCTGCTTTCCAATTTTTTCATTTGAATTTATTGACAATTAATCGTTTTGAGAGTACATATGTAGGTACTACATTTTTGCTTTTTTTAATATTACTTGAAGTAATGGAATGTGAACTCACCGTCTTGAGGTTTATTTTTATATGTTTCGTGAAAAGTGATATTTTGCGTTTTTCGACTGATATGGTGCATAAGTATAACTTAGTTCTTGATATTCACAATTCATTCAACGTTCATAAAACGAATGCACTAAATAATTTCTTCAAGAACTTTGGCTTCTTGGTATGAAATTAATTTTTATGCAAAGTTTCCAATTCTTGGTATCATTTGGCTCGTCTTGGGCTGCTCTCCTCAAATTTTCAAGTTTCTCATTCCTTAATTGAACTTTCGTTCGATATATTGGCTTCATCGTGATATCTTCGACACGTCGTCATTTCCTACTCGACGCAATGAGGAACTATTTTGATAACCATTTCACTGTGAAGTTCATTAGCTGTAATGTCCTTGGCGAGAATTATGCGCAAAAATTAAGCTGTGTTGCAAAGATATTAGGAATTGTGCGTTCGCGGCAGCGCATGAAAAACACGACGTCGTGGTCGCATGACGTCACGGCACGGTATCACTATGCTCATCTGTTTGTGCGTAGAGGTAAGTATGGATACTTGGCGAAGACGTATGTGTTTATCTCATTTGTACAATGGGATAAACTAAATTATATCGATTCCTTATAATAGTAGTAGTGTTGATCGTAGCGATAAAAACGTCCACATAAGATCTTGCAAGAACACTCCTTGAATCTCTTCTGAAATAAAGCAACCGCTATTTTTCTTTGAGAAGACAGCCACCATATTAGGCAGCCGACCAAAGGCAAATCTCCACTTTGTGCTGTTTTAATTCCTCTTTGAGTCATTTTTTTGATGGAGGAACGGCTAAAAATCTGAAAACAACGTATATTCACTTCGTTTTCTTTCAAAATTAACCTGATCCCGTTGCAATTGACGTCAGAAGGCGTTTCAGGTCACGTGACTTAACGTCAATTTTCAGGAAATTTTTAATAGCATTCATCTTCGTGGTTGATGTAGAAAAGTTTAGCTTCTATATTTAAATTTGAGAGAAAATTTCCTAGGCATCTACCATTTTATTTATCACAATAATTTGATTCTCCCAGGAGTAATGGTTTTTTGAGACATTGCCACGTGTCGTGACAAACAAGTTAATAGCGTAGCTCCGGACGGCGTATCAACGTGGCATTCACGTTCAACGATGTACCACGTGCATGACCCCGAAGGTTTACCAACTATACATACACCAGTCTGTAATTCGTGATGTGGCGTGGCAGCTAATTAAAAGAGTCGAGAATAAAGGAAAGATGACCTTGCTTTAGAGGCTGGAGAAGTGGATAATGGTGGAATTCCCGTGCTAACAGTAGTTACCGACGGATCCTGTACCAATGCGGACTCCTCCGCAAATATTTAGAAGACTGCAGAGCGCTTAACTAGGCGTCGCATGGGATAATAATGTTAAATTTACGGTTATGGTTTGAAAATGTGTATAATGAAAAATGTGTACAGCCAAGCAAAAACGAATTTTAGAGACCAAAATTTTTCAGGGTGATTCGCTTCACGTGAATTCCCAGTCACTCGGTCAGATTATGTCGGGTGCAAAATTTTGAAAAATCATCCTGATATTACCCACAGGCAGGGTTGGACACGAATCACCTAGTAATGATTCGAGTCACGAATCATGAATATCAAAGGAAATTCGATTCGAAGCACAAATCACGATTGACTGCTGTAAATTTGATTCAAATCTCGAATCATGAATCATGTGATTTTTCCTTTGAATATGATTCGTGCGGTTCACGAATCACGAATCATAGAATTATTGCAGAATGACAATACCACTAAGTAATGGTCACATTCTGAACATTGCTCCCATAATTGGGAACCTATACCAATCTTTTCGCCGGTTAATTAACACTTGTGTAGATACATTGTGGATTAACTGAATATCATAAATTACCAGTTCTGTGTACAAGCCTTCAAGCCACCATAAAGGGGTGTGGCAGGGGGTGAATTCTCACCAACCATGCACTACGTATCATGGATGAAAAAGGAGTAGTAATAGTATACTAGTCTAAACCTCACTATTAAAAAAATAAATATAGTAAAGTAAGCATGCAAAAACATGCTGTTAGTTGGGTTACCTTCAAGTCCTTATACCAACATGCAGCTACCTATGATATACATTGCTACACTCGTACTGGATATATTTACCGTTATTCATATCCCTAATTGTACGAGGAAAAAAGGACATTTAGAATCTGTCAGTTCGGCAATCAATTTCTCTAATTTTGTGATTATGGTCCAGTCTACCATAGTAAGTTGGGGTTCGCAAAATATTTTTAACATCACAACTGAAAATAATATCTTGGAATTTATTTAGGGGAAGAACTCTGCATTTCAACCTGCGATCAGACAATGATTCCCACTTTAATTCATTTAATAGACTGGTTACGCTAAAATAGTTATCGTACCGTCCCTCTACAAATCTTGCCGATGTTCGCTGCACACGTTCAAGTTCATTTTTTAGACCGATTTCGTCATCATCATCATTGGTCAACAATCCTAGGATTGGTTCGAAGCAGCTTTCCACTCGATTCTTCTATCGCCCAACCTTTTCATTGTGGCGTAATTCTTCTCATTTACAACCTGTTCCATGTATCTCATACAAGGCTTGCTTTTACAATCATCCCGTTCACTTTTCCCTCGACGATAGTCTTCATCAGGCCATCAAGTCTCACGATATGGCCGATTAAGTTTTCCCTTCTTCTTTTTAGAGTTGTCAGCAGACTTCTCTTTTCTCCTACTCTTCTTAGGACTTCCTCGTTACTTACTCGGTCGATCCATTTAATCTTCAGCATTCTTCTGTAGCACCACATTTCGAATGCATCCACCCTTTTCTTCTCCGCTGCTCTCATCGTCCATGCCTCACTGTCGTAAAGAAACATGGTCCACTTGTATGTTCTGATGAAGTTTCCTTACTTCTACGCTTGTATTTCCAGCTGTAAGGAGATTCTTCTTATGATAGAATGCCCTCTTTGCCTGGGCTATTCTACTAACTATTTCTTTCTTGCTTCATCCATCGTAGGTTACTCGGCTCCCTAGGTAACAGAACTCTTTCACCTCTTCAAGTTTTTGATTTCCTAGTTTGACATTGCTTTTCGCCTCTTCTTTCTTGCTGCACGACAATGTCTCAGTCTTCTTCTTATTTATCTTCAGCTGATATCTGGCCATTGTCCTTTCCATGGTTATTAGTACCTTATTCAGATCCCTCTCTGTCTCTGCTATTAGTGCTATGTCATCAGCGAATCGCAGCATGATTATTTTTTCTCCATGGAGAGTCACTCCAGAAGACTTCTCTTTGATTCCATTGATGGCTCTCTCGATGTAAACATTAAAAATGACGGGAGACAGTGCATATCCTTGTCTCACTCCTTTCCTTATTCTTGCCTCTTCACAGCTGGGTCCCGATTTAATCACAGGCACTTGGTTTTTATACAGACTATGGATAATTCTTCGGTCATTGTAGGACACTCCATTTCCCTTCAGAATTCCAAGCATTAAATCCCAATCCACGTTGTCAAAAGCCTTCTCTAAATATCTAAATCTAAAGCCGACGTTCATTGCACTTGATTGCGGCTTGTTCTTCTCCATTCTCTTCTCTATGAGTAGTCTAAGGGCCAATGTTGCATCCCTTGTACCCTTACTTTTTACCCTAGCTTTTGCAGTCCTTCACAGGTTCGGTATTATTTAGAGGCCTACCTTACCCAGGGATAGACCAGTACCCCCACGGAATGCCGTCGCTTTTTGTCCCCCACTGCTTATTCGACGAGTAAATTCGCTTATCTCGCAGCTAACCTCTATATCTAGAGGTCGACCCACCATCCGACACCCGGTGGATGCACTCGGTGGCTTTAAGCTCAGCCGCGAAACCGATTTCATAGGGATCCCATAAACTGGCAGCATATTCCAAATGAGGTCTAACAAGGGAAAAGTAGCTGATTTCTCGTACATGATCGTCACATTTATCCAGTACTCTTTTGATGAATCCCAGTTTATGATTCGCTTGACCCATTATTTCACGTGTGTGTTTACCCCAGGAAAGATCATGTCTTATTCCAAGATATTTAATGGAATCCACGTTTGCTAATTCATTATTACTTATTTTGAAGTGTTAGAAGGAGAACAATTCTTTTTCCAAAACTTCATTACCACGCACTTCTTAAAAACGTAATTCTAACTGCCATGTATCACACCATTTTTCTATTTTTTGTAGGTCATCATCAAGGAGTCTACATGTAATAAATTTAATATTCGTGTTCATCATTTAAATGTAGGACATTTCATTGCTATTTTTTCAAAACAATTTAAAGTCACATTTGAACAAATCTGTAATATAGTGTAAAATATATTATTGAAGTTTGCATTAACCATATTGTCCCACTTCTGACGTATACTTACACAGTAACTGTCGGTGAAAGACTGATGTACGTTTCTAGCAGTGAAATCAGTGATATTAATTCATGATTCGTCAGTGAATCGTGAGTTGCATCACAAACGTTCGGCTCACGAATCACCTCAACTAAAAAAAAAGAGTCGACTCACGGATCACGAATCATTAAAAAAAAAATTATCCGAAGCACGAATCACAAATCACAGTTTGTGATTCGCGAATCATGATTCGTGATTCATGAAGACGAATCATGCCCATAGGTGTGTATTACCCATGGCTGTACACCCAGGAAGTGTACAAAATTCACTAAAAATAATTTTTTATGCAGGACCGTTTATAGTAGGCTGGGTGAACGGGAAGATTGGCAAAGGACGACCTCGTGTGAGAGATATATGGAACCAGCCCACCCTTACTCAGGATAGCAGAGGATCTAGTTGTGCAGCGCCAGAGTGGTGGTGAGCAGAATCTCCGTATGGAACATATATGGTAGTAACCTCCCCTACTTCCCCCATCCCAGATCCCCTCCCCTACATTCCCCATCCCCTAGGTTCACACTGTGGCGCGGGTTGCGTTTACGCAGGGGTTGCTAAGGAGCGTACACAAATGAAATCCATAAACTTCACAGATGACACTTTATTGTCTCACAAACAATGAAACTGATGTCACAAAAAATACTCACGGCACCCAAAGTGAAAAAAATATGAACACACACGAAGGAAATGGTGCGTGAAATAGAAATGCATATGTAGGTTCCATACATGAAAAAGAAAATATGGAAATGATGAGGCAACATAAAAGATATATTAATCGTAAATCATACAAAACAAATTCAGGCTGAAGCCAAAAGTGATCGAGTGAACACAAAAAAGTCAAAATTATTGCACTTATAAAAAGGAAATAAACAACTTCGTTACTTCTGAAATTGAACAGTTACAAAAAATATTACGACAGCCAGTGACAAAAATCAAGAGATACATGTAAAATGGTGCGTGAAATGAAAATAAGTTCGATGTCTGAACAATAAAATGTGGAAATTATGAGGCAACATAAAGAATATCAATTTTAAATCATACAACAAACAATCCAACATTCAGATTGAAGCTCTGAACAAATGAATGCGTACCAAAACAAAATTATTGCAATTATAAAAATAAAATAAACCCTTAGAAAATTTTATCCACCAGTGGAAGAAGTAAGACTTATTCTAAGTAGGGAGCCATGATGAATAGCAGGGGAGCCATACACAAACTATTGAACTGAAAATGGAAATGTGAAAACTCCAATTTCATTATAAGGCACGCACATATGGAATAATTTACCAAAAAGGAAAGAAAATGGAAGAAATGAAATAAAGAAGAAATGAATTAAAGAATTCAAAAGAAATAACTGAATAGTTAAAATAAATAATATTGGGTTAGGACATTATGAACTGGCTGTGAACATCAATTTTTAGACTGATTTTAGCCACAACCAACACGAAAACAAGATATTCAAGAGCTTATAAGCTCTTGCAGAGCGTTATGGCTCCCGGGTCAGAAATACTAATCCTCGTACGTCAACTGTTATGCTTCCTTTTCATAAAATATTAGCGATTGTGTAGAGTCCGTGTCAGTTGTGTGTGTTTAACTTTCAGATACCCGTTCACACAATAGTTCACAATTTTTTTCATTATTTTAGATATTAATAGTTCATACTTCAGCAGGAATAACAATATCAATATCGCAATATTTTCTTTGTCATAAATGCTATAAAGCACGTTTTAAAGTTGCGAATTTTGGATTGCGCCAAAAAAGCACGGCTGCCATCTTGAACGCGCTTGTGACGTCACAAGCCCTCAGCTGCCGATTTGGCTGAGACACATCGACGACGCTTTAGTTACACGGACGCATGGCCGAAAGAAGCTTGGTGAATTTTATGGTTACTTGAATAGAATAAACGACAATATTGTATTCACAATGGAAGTGGAAAAAGATGGTTAAATTCCATTTTTGGACGCATTGGTGCAAAGGAGAAATGATGGAACTCTGGGACACGCGGTGTACAGGAAACCCTCTCCCACCAATCGGTACCTCAAGGAAAAATTCTCACCTTCATCCCGCACAGCTAAATGCGGTACTCAGCACCGTAATTCAGCGTTAACGCTAGGAATTCCTGCGGAGTTAGTGTCGAGACCAGCTTCCCGGCCGAAAGACAGAAAGTGGAAGCCCTTCTACACAAGAACGGATGTGACAAGAGACCCATCTCCAAAGCATTTTACGAAATCGAAAGGGTTACGATGGGATAAGGACGGCCCAAGAGGAGTGTGAAAGACACAACGTCATTGCAGGTGGAAGGAGTGCATGAGATGCCAGAGAAGAAATATATCGGCGAAACCGGACGCTCCGTTAAAACCCGCCTCGAAGAACACGAGCCATTCGACTGGGACAACCCTCAAAATCAGAAGTAGCGGAACCTCGGGACACGCGATTGACCTCAAACAAACAAAGGTAATCGCGAAAGTGAAAAGCTTCAAGCCCCGGCTGTTCATCGGGTGTACCCCGCGTACTATAGGGTTGTTCACACCTATCAAAATTGGCCTATTAAATGCCATTATATCACTTTCTATTCTATATCTATATAATTGGAATTCATAAAATTAAAGAAAAACGACGAATTTTCGAGCCAAGTGGAATCAAAATTCGAAAATTTTTCATGCCGCCAAAAACGTCTGATGACGTCACACGCCTGTACCATTATTGCCGACTAGCTGAAGATGCTCATTGAAATTCAACGGGAGGGAGAAAAATTATTAATACGCATGACATTAAATAATTCCATGCCATGACTAAGTCGATCTATTGCTCTTCAGCTTTCATTTGCTCAAATTATACGTCGAAATCCTAAATCCAATTTATGTTGGTGCACAGGCCCGGGTGCCTGGTTTATTTATTCGGGGATTGTCAGCTCAATTCATGTCTGACAAGCTAATTTACTACTTAATTTGAACCACTACGTCTAACTGGTGAATTTGCGTGAGAGCAGGGTTTGAGGAATTCGCGGGAGGAACACTCTCCTCCCGAGTGAAAAAATGTTGTCTTAAGCCGGCTCTGCTGATGCGCTCTTGGGTGCGGTGGGCCTTTGCAAAAACGGGAATAATTTTTCGGAGCCTGCAGCATAATGAAGGTAACCAAGTAGTATGCTAGAAGGAGGGGGCATGCAGGCAATGAAGCCAGAATGGGGAACACCTGGTAAGGAAAGGTTCCCGCCTCCTCGGCACCAAACGCTTCTTTTTCTACAGCCTCTTTTATGAATTCTGCCACTATGCATTGATGCCGTCAATTCATCTGCAGTGGCTTCATAAAGGTTATTGATAAGATAAGGGATAGTGCATTTTATTCCGTATGGAGTTTTTTCTGTTCCAAAATGTTTATTAAAAATGTAACCTATTTAAATTACGTACACGACATTGCGTATTTGCACATTTCTCACCGTTGATTTGATGCATTTTCGGAAGCACAATTCATCTGTCACCTTACCTCTAATTTTGATGACATTTTTTGCATTTCTTTTCGCGTTCGTGCTTTTTTAATAATTTCCATTATTCATCGTACTATGTTCTTAGTTTTAACCGCGAGGAAAAACCACTTCATCCGGTAGTAGCGCGAGCAGCAAGCCCGTATGTATGCACCTTCTAACTTTACTCCCAAAAATACAATGCAGTTTACGACCATACTAGGACAACCTGATTTATAACCATGATTTATGTCTTCGTTTGGAGGTAAAAAGGGCAATGATCCGAAAAGAATCGAAAAACATCAACAAATTTCGACATAAACTACACCTTTAGTAAATTCTCGAATGAAAAACGTTCGATGAATTCAGGAATAAGGATAAGTTGAAAGCTTTGATCGTTAAATAAAAAAGAAAGGATTCGATTAAAATTTAAATATTTTACTAAGTAAAAGTCACAAGTCTTTCACTCCCTGAAATTGGTAAACCTAATTTAAAAAATGTAAACCCATTATTCAAGCCAAGTATCGAACCCGGAACTTTACAAAAGAGTATATTTTCCCCAGGTCTTTGAAGCACCTAATTACACAATGGAATTCATGGCATCTCTCTAGAACGAACACAGAGGGGGGCACGGATGGGGCGGACAACAAATGACACTCGATTTTTATTGTTACAGTTTGTCTTCCTGCCGGCTGTGAAATAGGGTGTACTCTGAAGAATACGCGAGGTAATGAAAATATTACTTTTGGAATGGCCGATGTTGCTGAATATGAAAGTGGTGGTCGGGTGAAGGCTATTTCGGGCAATCTTCCGTCTATCAATATTTTTATATATACGGATTTTTTAAAAATAACGAATGGTTTAACTCCCATGAAATACGTGGAGTTAAAGCAAAATGGTGAGCACTGTGACAAATTTGGTTTCCGAATAAGTAAATATATGTATACAACTATATTTTACGGGCAACATATTCCAGTAGCACACACAAACATATGGAAGGTCCTCCGCAGGCTTATACGTTAGGCTAAAAAGAGAGGGGATACTGATCTATGTTCATTGTAGGATATGCCCGGAGCACAAAGTTGATAAAAGAAAGCTTACACCTTAAACCAGACCGTCGAAGAAAAAAAAGTAATATACTGGATAACTGTGAAGACTGACCAGCTGCTGTGTTGTAGGTGATGTCAAAATACCTTGGTACTGTAATAAATGGATCCATTTTACTGGCTAATTAGCTTTGTTTAATGTCATTTTGTGCTTTAGTAGGCTGGAAACATTCATAATCATTCTTTATGTGGTTCATCAAAGTCAAATAGACATCACTTTCTGAAAGATTGAGACTTTTTTATTGAGACATCTTAGGCTTCTGAGTTCTGTTGTTCTTGCAGATAAAATGAACTACCCATGTCCTCTGTAAAAGGTCAGATACAGAGCCTTCTGGAGCAGACGAGCTACCTTCAGAGCGTAAGTCGGTAATTTCCGTGGAGCAGCAAGATACCAGAGCCGTCTAACGTCTATTCTTCTAACTTGACAGGGCGTACTCCGAGACGTTTGCATTTACGTTGCGGGACAAAGAACCATTTCATACGTATTTCCTTTTATCGCTGTTCGCACATTCTTCTTCTGTCGTTTCTCCCTTCATATCTAATCTCTTCTTGTAAATCATTAATTTATCTTCCCGCCTCGACAGAGCTGTAAACGCTCTAGAAATAAGTTTAACCGTAAGATTTTGAAATATACGCTCGGCAGCTGAGGGCTCGTGACGTCACAAGCGCGTTCAAGATGGCAGCCGTGCTTTTTTGGCGAAATCCAAAATTCGCAACTTAAAACGTGTTTTATAGCATTTCTGACAAAGAAAATATTGCGACAAGGATATTGTTATTCCTGCTGAAGTATGAACTATTAATATCTAAAATAATGAAAAAAAAGGTGAACCACCCTATTACCATGAGGTGTGATACCTGACGTTTCGAGGCCGTTGCTGGTCACTTTACCGAAGGGCAGGAGGTGTCTGTCGATTTGGTGGAGTTTTATATATAGGGGTTTCATGAAGGGAAAAGGGGAGGAGTGGAAGGAGAAGTCGTAGCATTTTTATTAAGGTTCAAAGCAGGGTCCCACGTGTGGCTGATTTGGAGGCCACAGTCCCTATTGTAATGTTGCTGGCATTTTCTTATTTCCAAAGCTTTGCGGATCAGCCGGGGCTTGAAGCTTTTCACTTTCGCGATTACCTTTGTTTGTTTGAGGTCAATCGCGTGTCCCGAGGTTCCGCTACTTCTGATTTTGAGGGTTGTCCCAGTCGAATGGCTCGTGTTCTTCGAGGCGGGTTTTAACGGAGCGTCCGGTTTCGCCGATATATTTCTTCTCTGGCATCTCATGCACTCCTTCCACCTGCAATGACGTTGTGTCTTTCACACTCCTCTTGGGCCGTCCTTATCCCATCGTAACCCTTTCGATTTCGTAAAATGCTTTGGAGATGGGTCTCTTGTCACATCCGTTCTTGTGTAGAAGGGCTTCCACTTTCTGTCTTTCGGCCGGGAAGCTGGTCTCGACACTAACTCCGCAGGAATTCCTAGCGTTAACGCTGAATTACGGTGCTGAGTACCGCATTTAGCTGTGCGGGATGAAGGTGAGAATTTTTCCTTGAGGTACCGATTGGTGGGAGAGGGTTTCCTGTACACCGCGTGTCCCAGAGTTCCATCATTTCTCCTTTGCACCAATGCGTCCAAAAATGGAATTTAACCATCTTTTTCCACTTCCATTGTGAATACAATATTGTCGTTTATTCTATTCAAGTAACCATAAAATTCACCAAGCTTCTTTCGGCCATGCGTCCGTGTAACTAAAGCGTCGTCGATGTGTCTCAGCCAAATCGGCAGCTGAGGGCTTGTGACGTCACAAGCGCGTTCAAGATGGCAGCCGTGCTTTTTTGGCGCAATCCAAAATTCGCAACTTTAAAACGTGCTTTATAGCATTTATGACAAAGAAAATATTGCGATATTGATATTGTTATTCCTGCTGAAGTATGAACTATTAATATCTAAAATAATGAAAAAAATTGTGAACTATTGTGTGAACGGGTATCTGAAAGTTAAACACACACAACTGACACGGACTCTACACAATCGCTAATATTTTATGAAAAGGAAGCATAACAGTTGACGTACGAGGATTAGTATTTCTGACCCGGGAGCCATAACGCTCTGCAAGAGCTTATAAGCTCTTGAATATCTTGTTTTCGTGTTGGTTGTGGCTAAAATCAGTCTAAAAATTGATGTTCACAGCCAGTTCATAATGTCCTAACCCAATATTATTTATTTTAACTATTCAGTTATTTCTTTTGAATTCTTTAATTCATTTCTTCTTTATTTCATTTCTTCCATTTTCTTTCCTTTTTGGTAAATTATTCCATATGTGCGTGCCTTATAATGAAATTGGAGTTTTCACATTTCCATTTTCAGTTCAATAGTTTGTGTATGGCTCCCCTGCTATTCATCATGGCTCCCTACTTAGAATAAGTCTTACTTCTTCCACTGGTGGATAAAATTTTCTAAGGGTTTATTTTATTTTTATAATTGCAATAATTTTGTTTTGGTACGCATTCATTTGTTCAGAGCTTCAATCTGAATGTTGGATTGTTTGTTGTATGATTTAAAATTGATATTCTTTATGTTGCCTCATAATTTCCACATTTTATTGTTCAGACATCGAACTTATTTTCATTTCACGCACCATTTTACATGTATCTCTTGATTTTTGTCACTGGCTGTCGTAATATTTTTTGTAACTGTTCAATTTCAGAAGTAACGAAGTTGTTTATTTCCTTTTTATAAGTGCAATAATTTTGACTTTTTTGTGTTCACTCGATCACTTTTGGCTTCAGCCTGAATTTGTTTTGTATGATTTACGATTAATATATCTTTTATGTTGCCTCATCATTTCCATATTTTCTTTTTCATGTATGGAACCTACATATGCATTTCTATTTCACGCACCATTTCCTTCGTGTGTGTTCATATTTTTTTCACTTTGGGTGCCGTGAGTATTTTTTGTGACATCAGTTTCATTGTTTGTGAGACAATAAAGTGTCATCTGTGAAGTTTATGGATTTCATTTGTGTACGCTCCTTAGCAACCCCTGCGTAAACGCAACCCGCGCCACAGTGTGAACCTAGGGGATGGGGAATGTAGGGGAGGGGATCTGGGATGGGGGAAGTAGGGGAGGTTACTACCATATATGTTCCATACGGAGATTCTGCTCACCACCACTCTGGCGCTGCACAACTAGATCCTCTGCTATCCTGAGTAAGGGTGGGCTGGTTCCATATATCTCTCACACGAGGTCGTCCTTTGCCAATCTTCCCGTTCACCCAGCCTACTATAAACGGTCCTGCATAAAAAATTATTTTTAGTGAATTTTGTACACTTCCTGGGTGTACAGCCATGGGTAATACACACCTATGGGCATGATTCGTCTTCATGAATCACGAATCATGATTCGCGAATCACAAACTGTGATTTGTGATTCGTGCTTCGGATAATTTTTTTTTTAATGATTCGTGATCCGTGAGTCGACTCTTTTTTTTTTAGTTGAGGTGATTCGTGAGCCGAACGTTTGTGATGCAACTCACGATTCACTGACGAATCATGAATTAATATCACTGATTTCACTGCTAGAAACGTACATCAGTCTTTCACCGACAGTTACTGTGTAAGTATACGTCAGAAGTGGGACAATATGGTTAATGCAAACTTCAATAATATATTTTACACTATATTACAGATTTGTTCAAATGTGACTTTAAATTGTTTTGAAAAAATAGCAATGAAATGTCCTACATTTAAATGATGAACACGAATATTAAATTTATTACATGTAGACTCCTTGATGATGACCTACAAAAAATAGAAAAATGGTGTGATACATGGCAGTTAGAATTACGTTTTTAAGAAGTGCGTGGTAATGAAGTTTTGGAAAAAGAATTGTTCTCCTTCTAACACTTCAAAATAAGTAATAATGAATTAGCAAACGTGGATTCCATTAAATATCTTGGAATAAGACATGATCTTTCCTGGGGTAAACACACACGTGAAATAATGGGTCAAGCGAATCATAAACTGGGATTCATCAAAAGAGTACTGGATAAATGTGACGATCATGTACGAGAAATCAGCTACTTTTCCCTTGTTAGACCTCATTTGGAATATGCTGCCAGTGTATTATGGGATCCCTACGAAATCGGTTTCGCGGCTGAGCTTAAAGCCACCGAGTGCATCCACCGGGTGTCGGATGGTGGGTCGACCTCTAGATATAGAGGTTAGCTGCGAGATAAGCGAGTTTACTCGTCGAATAAGCAGTGGTGGAAAAAAAGCGACGGCATTCCGGCATTGGTCTATCCCTGGGTAAGGTAGGTCTCTAAATAATACCGAACATGTGAAGATGCCATGATTTGGCGACGAGAAGCCGCTAATAATTACGCTTCTCATCACCCAGAGAAGAGGGCAGCAGCTCTTCTTCACATGAGTGAAGGTGGAATGCGTGTGAAGGGCTTCCTGCAGTACAAAGAAAGATGATAATGATGAAGATCGAAACCAAACCTGTAGATACCGGAGTGGTGCAGGTTTACATGCATACGACGGGCTATGAAGATGAAGAAGTGGAAGACGTCTAGGAAGATATCACGGGAGTTATAAAACAGGTAAGAGGAGAAGAAAACCTAATTATTTTAGGAGACTGGAACACTATCGTCGGCGAATGTCATGATGGAAGAATAACTCGAAAATACGGATTGGGAATCCGAAACGAAAGAGGAGAAAGGCTGCTGGAGTTCTGCACTCAACATAAGTTAGTGGTAGCCAACACATTGTTTAAAAATCACAACCGAAGAAGATTCACATGGAAAATGCCAGGAGACAGAAGAAGATGTCAAATAGATATCATTGTAGTGAAGCAGAGATTTAGAAACCACGTGAAGGACTGCAAAAGCTAGGGTAAAAAGTAAGGGTACAAGGGAAGCAATATTGGCCCTTAGACTACTCATAGAGAAGAGAATGGAGAAGAACAAGCCTACGTTCATTGCACTTGATTGCAATGAACGTCGGCTTTAGATTTAGATATTTAGAGAAGGCTTTTGACAACGTGGATTGGGATTTAATGCTTGGAATTCTGAAGGGAAATGGAGTGTCCTACAATGACCGAAGAATTATCCATAGTCTGTATAAAAACCAAGTGCCTGTGATTAAATCGGGACCCAGCTGTGAAGAGGCAAGAATAAGGAAAGGAGTGAGACAAGGATATGCACTGTCTCCCGTCATTTTTAATGTTTACATCGAGAGAGCCATCAATGGAATCAAAGAGAAGTCTTCTGGAGTGACTCTCCATGGAGAAAAAATAATCATGCTGCGATTCGCTGATGACATAGCACTAATAGCAGAGACAGAGAGGGATCTGAATAAGGTACTAATAACCATGGAAAGGACAATGGCCAGATATCAGCTGAAGATAAATAAGAAGAAGACTGAGATATTGGCGTGCAGCAAGAAAGAAGAGGCGAAAAGCAATGTCAAACTAGGAAAACAAAAACTTGAAGAGGTGAAAGAGTTCTGTTACCTAGGGAGCCGAGTAACCTACGATGGATGAAGCAAGAAAGAAAAGGTTAGTAGAATAGCCCAGGCAAAGAGGGCATTCTATCATAAGAAGAATCTACTTACAGCTGGAAATACAAGCGTAGAAGTAAGGAAACTTCATCAGAACATATACAAGTGGACCATGTTTCTTTACGACAGTGAGGCATGGACGATGAGAGCAGCGGAGAAGAAAAGGGCGGATGCATTCGAAATGTGGTGCTACAGAAGAATGCTGAAGATTAAATGGATCGACCGAGTAAGTAACGAGGAAGTCCTAAGAAGAGTAGGAGAAAAGAGAGGTCTGCTGAAAACTCAAAAAAGAAGAAGGGACAATTCAATCGGCCATATCGTGAGACTTGATGGCCTGATGAAGACTATCGTCGAGGGAAAAGTGAACGGGAAGATTGTAAAAGGCAGGCCTCGTATGAGATACATGGAACAGGTTGTAAAGAGTGTAAAAGAGAAGAATTACGCCACAATGAAAAGGTTGGACGATAGAAGAATCGAGTCGAAAGCTGCGTCGAACCAATCCTAGGATTGTTGACCAATGATGATGATGACGAAAGCGGTCTAAAAAATGAACTTGAACGTGTGCAGCGAACATCGGCAAGATTTGTAAAGGGACGGTACGATAACTATTTTAGCGTAACCAGTCTATTAAATGAATTAAAGTGGGAATCATTGTCTGATCGCAGGTTAAAATGCAGAGTTCTTCCCCTAAATAAATTCCAAGATATTATTTTCAGTTGTGATGTTAAAAATATTTTGCGAACCCCAACTTACTATGGTAGACTGGACCATAATCACAAAATTAGAGAAATTGATTGCCGGAATGACAGATTCTAAATGTCCTTTTTTCCTCGTACAATTAGGGATATGAATAACGGTAAATATATCCAGTACGAGTGAATCAATGTATATCATAGGTAGCTGCATGTTGGTATAAGGACTTGAAGGTAACCCAACTAACAGCACGTTTTTGCATGCTTACTTTACTATATTCATTTTTTTAATATGAGGTTTAGACTAGTAAACTATTACTACTCCTTTTTCATGCATGATACGTAGTGCATGGTTGGTGAGAATTCACCCCCTGCCACACCCCTTTATGGTGGCTTGAAGGCTTGTACACAGAACTGGTAATTTATGATATTCAGTTAATCCACAATGTATCCACACAAGTGTTAATTAACCGGCGAAAAGATTGGTATAGGTTCCCAATTATGGGAGCAATGTTCAGAATGTGACCATTACTTAGTGGTATTGTCATTCTGCAATAATTCTATGATTCGTGAACCGCACGAATCATATTCAAAGGAAAAATCACATGATTCGAGATTTGAATCAAATTTACAGCAGTCAATCGTGATTTGTGCTTCGAATCGAATTTCCTTTGATATTCATGATTCGTGACTCGAATCAATACTAGGTGATTCGTGCCCAACCCTGCCTGTGGGTAATATCAGGATGATTTTTCAAAATTTTGCACCCGACATAATCTGACCGAGTGACTGGGAATTCACGTGAAGCGAATCACCCTGAAAAATTTTTGTCTCTAAAATTCGTTTTTGCTTGGCTGTACACATTTTTCATTATACACATTCTCAAACCATAACCGTAAATTTAACATTATTATCCCATGCGACGCCTAGTTAAGCGCTCTGCTGTCTTCTAAATATTTGCGGAAGAGTCCGCATTGGTACGGGATCCGTCGGTAACTACTGTTAGCACGGGAATTCCACCATTATCCACTTCTCCAGCCTCTAAAGCAAGGTCATCTTTCCTTTATTCTCGACACTTTTAATTAGCTGCCACGCGACATCACGAATTACAGACTGGTGTATGTATAGTTGGTAAACCTTCGGGGTCATGCACGTGGTACATCGTTGAACGTCAATGCCACGTTGATACGCCGTCCGGAGCTACGCTATTAACTTGTTTGTCACGACACGTGGCAATGTCTCAAAAAACCATTACTCCTGGGAGAATCAAATTATTGTGATAAATAAAATGGTAGATGCCTAGGAAATTTTCTCTCAAATTTAAATATAGAAGCTAAACTTTTCTACATCAACCACAAAGATGAATGCTATTAAAAATTTCCTGAAAATTGACGTTAAGTCACGTGACCTGAAACGCCTTCTGACGTCAATTGCAACGGGATCAGGTTAATTTTGAAAGAAAACGAAGTGAATATACATTGTTTTCAGATTTTTAGCCGTTCCTCCATCAAAAAAATGACTCAAAGTGGAATTAAAACAGCACAAAGTGGAGATTTGCCTTTGGTCGGCTGCCTAATATGGTGGCTGTCTTCTCAAAGAAAAACAGCGGTTGCTTTATTTCAGAAGAGATTCAAGGAGTGTTCTTGCAAGATCTTATGTGGACGTTTTTATCGCTACGATCAACACTACTACTATTATAAGGAATCGATATAATTTAGTTTATCCCATTGTACAAATGAGATAAACACATACGTCTTCGCCAAGTATCCATACTTACCTCTACGCACAAACAGATGAGCATAGTGATACCGTGCCGTGACGTCATGCGACCACGACGTCGTGTTTTTCATGCGCTGCCGCGAACGCACAATTCCTAATATCTTTGCAACACAGCTTAATTTTTGCGCATAATTCTCGCCAAGGACATTACAGCTAATGAACTTCACAGTGAAATGGTTATCAAAATAGTTCCTCATTGCGTCGAGTAGGAAATGACGACGTGTCGAAGATATCACGATGAAGCCAATATATCGAACGAAAGTTCAATTAAGGAATGAGAAACTTGAAAATTTGAGGAGAGCAGCCCAAGACGAGCCAAATGATACCAAGAATTGGAAACTTTGCATAAAAATTAATTTCATACCAAGAAGCCAAAGTTCTCGAAGAAATTATTTAGTGTATTCGTTTTATGAACGTTGAATGAATTGTGAATATCAAGAACTAGGCTATACTTATGCACCATATCAGTCGAAAAACGCAAAATATCACTTTTCACGAAACATATAAAAATAAACCTCAAGACGGTGAGTTCACATTCCATTGCTTCAAGTAATATTAAAAAAAGCAAAAATGTAGTACCTACATATGTACTCTCAAAACGATTAATTGTCAATAAATTCAAAAATGAAAAAATTGGAAAGCAGCCATTTGAAGCCTTGACTACAAAAAAATCCATAAGACCAAAAAGTAAACTTAAAAAGACGGGAAATTAAAAAAACTCTATCGTATATGGAGAAAAAAATGGGACAGATTACATTTTCACCGAGGTTTAATATCAAGATTTGAACCTATAAAATGATTATACATAAATCACACATAAAATGATTGTACACACTCAGTTAAGCGAGGAAAAGAGTGAAAGCTTACTCTACTGCAAATAACATTGAATGTTTGTGAAAAAAGTGAACGACAAATAAAAAAAATAATTACCATACAAAATTTGTAAATTAATATACGATCTCATGCATGTAAATTTAGAAACATGATATCACTTAACAATAAACAATAGGAATCATACCACAAAAAATGTACTCAAATATGAGGTTAGGAAAATGGGAGAGTTTATTTTATTGCAAACAGTCATTGAATGTTTGTCATACAAAATGAACATTGACAAATTTTCAAAACAATTTTTAAAACAAAACTTTTCCTATTGTAAAATCTATTGTAACCTATTGCAACACGATCTATATTTTTTATATTTTGAATCAGACAGTATCATACAAAGATAAACACTAGCATACCACAAAAATATATTTTCAGATGTCATTGATAAACGGCGAAAGCGTAGGTAATTTATTTCAATTAACATTGAATGTTTGTGACAAAAAAGTGAATATCGACAAACAACAAAAATAATTCACAATACAAATAATGTGAATTAACATGATTTCATATATATAAATCCTGAATCAGACAAATACATATAACATAAAAGGAATCACACCATAAATAATTAACTCAGAAAGGAGCTCAGGAAAAGGGGAAAGCGTACTTTATTGCAAACAACATTGAATGTTCGTCAAACAAAATGAACATCGATAATATAACAAAGCAAATTTTATAATAATAATTTTCGAAACAATTTATAAATTAACACCATCCATCGAAAATTCTTTGTAAATGGGACGTTTAACACCAAGGGGGGTGAAAGGTGGACATTTCCTGAAATATCACTCATTTTGAAAAACTATAGCATAATTCACATTTAACAGGCCATTTTGGTATAATTCATCAACATGTTTGTTTCTAAACTTATAGCTCATAAATATATATTTTAGGTCCGGTATTAATAGCCAATATACTGAAATAAATAAGACACTTTATCTTCATAATGCATCAACCTATGGAAGCACGCCGAGTAAATTATCATCGCATAGATCCATTACTCATTTACCGAACATTTCACTATGTACACACACTTCAAGGAAATATAGCTTGAAGCATTTGCTTATTTTGGGTGTGATTAGATAACACACAAATAGGTGGAATTGATGACAAAATTTTTATCGTTGTTTACGTCGTCACGGCGATAAACATCACAGAAACCGAAAATCATTGCAATGGAAATTTACTATTTCCTTAGGTGTTAGACAGGAGTAAATGATGATAATAATATTATATGATTATTACTTCACATGCTGACTGCGGAAATCAGTCTATATATCACTACGCGTAGTACTAAAATATAGTTGCAAGGATACATGAACTCAAGTCATGTCACTCGAATTACGTAGAGATAGAAAGCATATGTCAAAGAACGCTCGGCGCGTACAGTTATAAAAAAAGACCAGCTGATAAATAAATGAAGCAATAAACACATTAAAAAAAGAAGAGTATTATATGATACATTAAAAAGTAGGTATTAAAGAATGGTAGGTGAAAGTTCTAAAGATTAAAAATATCCACTGCAAATATAGGAAATATGTGTAATAATTGCATCTCTAGAAAATAGCTAGTAAAATAATTAGAGCCGCTTTTTCTTCGAAATGTTATAAAACGTAAAAAAATAATTATTTCAATGCAATGGAGTCGTTCCATTACCTTAATAGTTAATAAATATTCATTATAAAAAATAAAATGAAGTCAAATCTCGAAAGGATTAGAGTAAAACCAAATTTAAAATGCAGGAATAAAATTATAGCCACTAATCCCTTTTGGAAACTTCAAGGCGTATTTAAAATTCCAAATCGTAAGTTGTACGATACAATGATGGAGATTGTGTAAACATAATATGAAAAAAATATGGTTCACTTTCTCAACGCTCAATCACATTTTAAAAATGGGAAAAATTAATACTCTCCACACAATTAGAATCGATAAGAAAACGCCATCTAACGCACAACTCTTCCTTAAACAATTAAGTTCACACGGGTTTACATTCCAACAAATGAAACTTACAAAATTACTCAGGAATTTATTGGTAAAACTTGATGACCTTATAGCTTACGCATGCAGAAAGACGATGTCCACTGGAGTTAATGTCTGGTAACAAAAAATAGATACAAGTAGGAAAAATAATTACGAGATAAAAACGTTAGGAAATTTCAAATGTAAAGTTCTGAATACTTCCTCTGTAACAATATTACAGCCGGATGTACGAATAGAGTAGGGGTCGCAAGGCCAGTATTTACGAACTAGACTTCCTGACACAAATTACATAAATATACTACACTGCCACAATTTTGTACGAGTGTTAATCTTGGATAGCAAAAAATGTACAAAACGTCTTAACTTTTTTTAGCAACAACATTATGACGATTAGCTTGAAAGGGGTATTATTATTGTTGCACCATTCACACGGGCGTTATTCCATGCCGGACCCAGGAGGTCAACGCCACCGGCTCGTTAACCTTTGTTTAACGTGGCGTTTCCCCCTGCGTTCCCCTCCGGGCTGCGCAGAGGCCTATTCCACGCATTCACTCCCAGGGCCAGGGCAAGACGCGAGATCAAGTACGGACTATGAACTAAGCACCTATGTCATTAAGCCCTATTCTCCCCATCCACCCACCCTCTAAACTATATCTACTGCTAGGCCTACCTATTCCATTCGCATACCTATCGGCGCTGACCATGTTCATCATCATTCATCCACCAATCAACAAAATACACACTCAAACATATCATTCACACATGTACCTGCAAAACAAAACATATTAATGAAAAACCTGTAAAAGGAAGTTGAATAAACCGACAAAAATAAAACAAAGGAAGAGTAGCATAAATTCGTAAACACGGGGAATAATCCAAAAATATAAATGGTATGGTAGCGCATGATGGCGCTAAGAGTGTGATTCCTACCAAAGTAAAATCACTAAGAGCCCGTGCATAAGGCAAAACCGGAGTTCAACGACCAAACCTGGATTGACCCGGGTCAAACGACCGATATGGAAACCCCTACACACTATAAGTGCTAAATATAATGACTTAGACATGTAGATATCACAAATGCATAGATAAATAAATAATAAAAAAAATTTATAACCCCAAGACTTGCATAAAAACCTTTGTTCTCCTTGTCAGTCGCGGTAACTGTCTCTTGTTTCTGGTCTGTTGCCATTGCGAACCTATGGGAATGGGAGGAAGAGAAAAGAGCATAAAAAATTCACAAGCATTTATTTACATAATATTCAATTCACTAGAGTCTCTTTACTCCTCTTGATGCTCACCCACGGATGAAAACGGCACTCACTTTCACCACACTGACACAACACTTTCACCACACTGACACCACTATCACCACACTGACACCACTGTCACTATATACTCGGTCACACAAAACACTTTCTTCGACATTGCCTTCTTTTCTCACGCACTGCACTACCTAAGGAGAGAGCGGGTTAGTGAACATAATAAACAACAAATAAAACAGAGTGAATGCCAAGCTGCTCACATTTAAAGGAGATGTCCAAAAGTGCATTTTATAAAAATGCGAGGAATGGTCACGCAGAAACTAAGTACACCTGGATGCACATCGTAACTGACGAACCAATTCCAACAATTTTGAAAAGTAACTCTAGAGCAAGCTCAACATCCACAGAAAACGCTATGAGCTAAACGAAATTCTCCTAGCTACGCTACAGTTACGACGGGCCAGAAGGGCCTTGAATTCAAAATACTGGAAACTGACTACATACCCTACCCTCTAGCAGGCCGGGGCGTTGTGGAGTTACCTAAGGAGAGAGCGGGTTAGTGAACATAATAAACAACAAATGAAACGGAGTGAATGCCAAGCTGCTCATATTTAAAAGAGATGTCCAAAAGTGCATTTTATAAAAATGCGAGGAATGGTCACGCAGAAACTAAGTACACCTGGATGCACATCGTAACTGACGAACCAATTCCAACAATTTTGAAAAGTTACTCTAGAGCAAGCTCAACATCCACAGAAAACGCTATGAGCTAAACGAAATTCTCCTAGCTACACTACAGTTACGACGGGCCAGAAGGGCCTTGAATTCAAAATACTGGAAACTGACTACATACCCTACCCTCTAGCAGGCCGGGGCGTTGTGGAGTTACCTAAGGAGAGAGCGGGTTAGTGAACATAATAAACAACAAATAAAACAGAGTGAATGCCAAGCTGCTCACATTTAAAGGAGATGTCCAAAAGTGCATTTTATAAAAATGCGAGGAATGGTCACGCAGAAACTAAGTACACCTGGATGCACATCGTAACTGACGAACCAATTCCAACAATTTTGAAAAGTAACTCTAGAGCAAGCTCAACATCCACAGAAAACGCTATGAGCTAAACGAAATTCTCCTAGCTACGCTACAGTTACGACGGGCCAGAAGGGACTTGAATTCAAAATACTGGAAACTGACTACATACCCTACCCTCTAGCAGGCCGGGGCGTTGTGGAGTTACCTAAGGAGAGAGCGGGTTAGTGAACATAATAAACAACAAATGAAATGGAGTGAATGCCAAGCTGCTCACATTTAAAGGAGATGTCCAAAAGTACATTTTATAAAAATGCGAGGAATGGTCACGCAGAAACTAAGTACACCTGGATGCACATCGTAACTGACGAACCAATTCCAACAATTTTGAAAAGTAACTCTAGAGCAAGCTCAACATCCACAGAAAACGCTATGAGCTAAACGAAATTCTCCTAGCTACACTACAGTTACGACGGGCCAGAAGGGCCTTGAATTCAAAATACTGGAAACTGACTACATACCCTACCCTCTAGCAGGCCGGGGCGTTGTGGAGTTACCTAAGGAGAGAGCGGGTTAGTGAACATAATAAACAACAAATAAAACAGAGTGAATGCCAAGCTGCTCACATTTAAAGGAGATGTCCAAAAGTACATTTTATAAAAATGCGAGGAATGGTCACGCAGAAACTAAGTACACCTCGATGCACATCGTAACTGACGAATCAATTCCAACAATTTTGAAAACTAACTCTAGAGCAAGCTCAACATCCACAGAAAATGCTATGAGCTAAACGAAATTCTTCTAGCTACACTACAGTTACGACGGGCCAGAAGGGCCTTGAATTCAAAATACTGGAAACTGACTACATACCCTACCCTCTAGCAGGCCGGGGCGTTGTGGAGTTACCTAAGGAGAGAGCGGGTTAGTGAACATAATAAACAACAAATAAAACAGAGTGAATGCCAAGCTGCTCACATTTAAAGGAGATGTCCAAAAGTGCATTTTATAAAAATGCGAGGAATGGTCACGCAGAAACTAAGTACACCTGGATGCACATCGTAACTGACGAACCAATTCCAACAATTTTGAAAAGTAACTCTAGAGCAAGCTCAACATCCACAGAAAACGCTATGAGCTAAACGAAATTCTCCTAGCTACGCTACAGTTACGACGGGCCAGAAGGGCCTTGAATTCAAAATACTGGAAACTGACTACATACCCTACCCTCTAGCAGGCCGGGGCGTTGTGGAGTTACCTAAGGAGAGAGCGGGTTAGTGAACATAATAAACAACAAATGAAATGGAGTGAATGCCAAGCTGCTCACATTTAAAGGAGATGTCCAAAAGTGCATTTTATAAAAATGCGAGGAATGGTCACGCAGAAACTAAGTACACCTGGATGCACATCGTAACTGACGAACCAATTCCAACAATTTTGAAAAGTAACTCTAGAGCAAGCTCAACATCCACAGAAAACGCTATGAGCTAAACGAAATTCTCCTAGCTACACTACAGTTACGACGGGCCAGAAGGGCCTTGAATTCAAAATACTGGAAACTGACTACATACCCTACCCTCTAGCAGGCCGGGGCGTTGTGGAGTTACCTAAGGAGAGAGCGGGTTAGTGAACATAATAAACAACAAATAAAACAGAGTGAATGCCAAGCTGCTCACATTTAAAGGAGATGTCCAAAAGTACATTTTATAAAAATGCGAGGAATGGTCACGCAGAAACTAAGTACACCTCGATGCACATCGTAACTGACGAACCAATTCCAACTATTTTGAAAAGTAACTCTAGAGCAAGCTCAACATCCACAGAAAATGCTATGAGCTAAACGAAATTCTTCTAGCTACACTACAGTTACGACGGGCCAGAAGGGCCTTGAATTCAAAATACTGGAAACTGACTACATACCCTACCCTCTAGCAGGCCGGGGCGTTGTGGAGTTACCTAAGGAGAGAGCGGGTTAGTGAACATAATAAACAACAAATAAAACAGAGTGAATGCCAAGCTGCTCACATTTAAAGGAGATGTCCAAAAGTACATTTTATAAAAATGCGAGGAATGGTCACGCAGAAACTAAGTACACCTCGATGCACATCGTAACTGACGAACCAATTCCAACTATTTTGAAAAGTAACTCTAGAGCAAGCTCAACATCCACAGAAAATGCTATGAGCTAAACGAAATTCTTCTAGCTACACTACAGTTACGACGGGCCAGAAGGGCCTTGAATTCAAAATACTGGAAACTGACTACATACCCTACCCTCTAGCAGGCCGGGGCGTTGTGGAGTTACCTAAGGAGAGAGCGGGTTAGTGAACATAATAAACAACAAATAAAACAGAGTGAATGCCAAGCTGCTCACATTTAAAGGAGATGTCCAAAAGTGCATTTTATAAAAATGCGAGGAATGGTCACGCAGAAACTAAGTACACCTGGATGCACATCGTAACTGACGAACCAATTCCATAAATTTTGAAAAGTAACTCTAGAGCAAGCTCAACATCCACTAAGACTTAAATTAACGCCTTCTGTAAATTAAGTACACCTGGATGCACATCGTAACTGACGAACCAATTCCATAAATTTTGAAAAGTAACTCTAGAGCAAGCTCAACATCCACTAAGACTTAAATTAACTCATTTCTGACGGTTTGTTACGATGGGCCATAATGGCCGGAAAAGGCTCTAAACTGACTAACTATTCCTACACTCTACTCGGCATTCAGCGTAATCCAAGGCGGCTGCGTACCTGTGAAAGAATCTGAATAAACCAGCATATAATATGAAAACATCCATCACAAAGAAAATACATTCAAACAATTAAAATGGGCTCAAAAAATATAAACAAGGAAAAACGGTAAACAAAACATTCAGGACCTCACACAATATATTGTACACAGTATGCAAACATATTCCTGCCTAGAGTCGACTCGCTAGACCAGGCAAGTGGCCGCTTGCCTTATTGTTGGGAGGACTAGTCCTCCCATGTCGGGTACCCGACATCAGTTACCGAGGCCCTTACACCAATCATCAAGCTTGATTTACCAAAATACCTTCAAATTTCACCAGACCATGGTCATGTATGGAAATAGGGCCATTCGGCTCCTATGACAAAGACAAGAATACCAAATAATTGAGAACACACATTTTACCCTCTCTTACATATGCCCTCTTTACCTTTTAGATCGTAGATCCTGAAACAAAAGTTAGTTTTACCACAGCATTGCGTAGCCATGAGCAACCCAATGTTTGTCCTCCTGTTGAGACTGCTTCCTCTGTCTCGGGCAGCTACGGAGATTCCTCACTTAAACCTCGAGACAACTTATGGGAAGTGACATTCCAATCGTAGCTCCGCCTCAAGTCCTGCAACGGCAGAAACAAATTCAATTTTTAATTAGCGTGGCGTCAAAAAATATACCTCTGTTCAAAGCATATGTTCTCATAATAATATGTTTAATATACTATTATATCTAGTAATTATATGTTTTCATATATTATTTCTGTTGTCAACATCCCTATTCTTTAACTAACACAAAGCCCAGTGTGAACAATAAGGAAGTACATAATTTTTTTTTTTACCAACTTCTCTCATTGAATAAATGATGTCTGGGCCCCGACATGGGAAGACAAGTCCTCCGAACTCTAAGATGTTTCGTCTATAACTTATGCCGAAATACAAATCTTTTACGCTCAAATTTAACGTGAATAATGCCATAAATGTTATGATCCCGAATGTGAATAGATTCGAATTCGATCAAAGTTTGTGTACTTCCACGCCTCTGCTCCTGAATACAATACTTATCTGCAGTTGTAATGAACTCGTAACCATTTTGACACTCAGAAAAGCTCACACTCCTAAATGATGTGCCAATTATGGAGTCATTTTTCAAAAAGGCGAAGATAGAAAAATGTTTATCAGAATTTTATTCACAAAAACACGCTTTAGGAACAAGAGAAATGTTGAAAATAATAGTCACAGCAAAATGGTGGAATAATGCGGAGTGATATTCCTTAAACTCCAGTTGATTTGGACTTAATTGATAATAATAAAAATTCTAATCTCAGATTTTAAGAAAATCGATATATCATACCCAAAATTAAACCTAACTGATGTATATGTATACAGATTTGCAAGAAAACAATAGATAACAAGATGACCTACGTGATGCAACTGCAATGCAGCATGCAACAGATCACAAATGGTGATTCCTCAACTAGGATTGAATTTACATGAGGGCGAAATTAGCATACTAGTCACTGGGTGACAATGAACTCAGAATAGGGGTGGTTGGGAACGATTAAAGCCCACCTACCCCGTACAAAACATTGTCTTTTGCACGGAGGCCTCTTATGGACCCTCTTGTGTGTATTAAAACATAAAATAACCATGAAATCGAGCACAAATTCAATTCCATCGGCGTCTGCTAATCTTCGTAAGGATAATGGGGCTGGGAATCATTGTCAGATTTTAGGTTAAAGTACTGATTAAATCTATTTCAGTCATTGAAAACGGACAGCTTGACAGAAGATGTAACATAAACATATTAAAAACCCTTGCCTATTATGCTAGATTAGACCAGATAAATAAGATTAAGGGCCATAGATTGTCGTACGTATTGGTTTAAAATGTCATTTTTCCCCCGTACTATAAGAGAATACAATAGGCAGCATATGAAAGGGATAGGCAATAGGTGAAATATTGCTAGAGTAGTCTGTATTGTATGATGCATTTATTAACACCCAACCCCTTTTTTGCTATGTAAGTACTAACCATCTAGCTGCACGTGACGCTATTATTTAGCATGTCTCCATGTAGTAGCCTAGTTGCATGTCAATAGTGAACGTTTGGTGATCTTCACCCACTGCCACACACCCTCGCGGTGGCTTGCAAGGTATCGCGTGGACGTAGATGTATTTAACGTAGGTATTGATGGATTCTGTCCCGTAAACAACTATTTAATTTTAGCAGGTTAGATTTAACCAATTTAAACTACATATTTGGCATTTGTTTGCGATCTGTCTTCTGTTTCTTTGATGTTTAAAAAAGGTATATAATTATTTTTCTTGGCTGTCTTATTTTTACTGGGTGCCAAAAAAATCCGTACGAATATCGCAAGTAGCAAGCGTTTTATGTCTGTACCTATTACCTAGATCTCTTTTCAAATCAGCTGCCATACGTCCTCTAGTACATTCTAACTTCCTTGTTTACAACGTTTGTCTATAGCGATGGTCTATCACCCACAACCTAACCGGTTTGTTTACATCACGTATTCGCGTGTCGCGCATGGAAACCGTTTTGGTCAGCGAAGAGCAGTTAAATTCCAACCAGTCACATAAGCACTGAATGAAAGGTGAAGATATTTGACAAGGATTAGGAAGATTATAAGAGCATTCTCACATTAGAGTGATACAACGGAAATTAAGTGTTACGAAATAAAGCGATCGAGCAACGAAAAAATCCATGTAATTACCTAATAATTGTAATCTGTTCTCGTCAAAACATGAGTATGGAATATGATGAAAGGCGAAATAAACTTCAAGTTCAGTTTATTTACAGGCAGTGATCCCATATCTATTTATTTCAAGAAAAAAAACAGGGATTCACTCTCTAATAACACATTAGAGAATAGAGTAGTAATCTATTTTACTCTTAACGACATGCTATTTGAAATCTTCCGCGCTTAAAAACCAATCTCTGGGTCGAAACTCAGGTGTTACATGTCGAATTTCAGGAGAGCAAAGAAGGCCGGAAAAACTGGAGGCCAATGGCAATATGGTATTAGTTTGTGCTGACTTTATTGACAGAATAAATGCCGCAACGCAATAAGGGAACAAATCAAATAATAACAATCGTTATCTAATTTTGAAAATAAATATATTCAAAGCTTAATTTCGAAAAAGATCCTGTTCATATTGAACAAGACTCAGGAGTCTAATAGCCAATACGTGTCTCGGTTATGAACGCCAAAATAAATGATTAGCAAAAGAATGAAATAAAAAAGCTAAAATTGTTAAGCACGCCTGAATCTATATGAGAAAAAACATATATAAATATGTTTTATATATATGCATTCAAGATTAGAGACAGGAAATTTGGGTCTACAATCTAAATTGCACACTGCTTGAAGATTCCAAATTTCGACAAAGAAAGGCACAAACGCAAATTTAAATCATATCAGCACAACTTTGTCTAAACTACCCTACCGGCAGCCACTATTTTGTATGCACATTGAATTTCCAAATTAAAAACTTTATGTTTACTGCGTAAATTTCGTCGAATATTAAAAATAACAACTTCAAATTTCTAAATATATCATATATATACATGTAATCGTATCTACTTCACTAGATTCTCAATGGGCATTGTTATGATAAAAAAATATTAATCATGCATGATGTATATGAAATAAATAAAATTATGGATCAAATATAGTTTTATAAATGAATGCTCTACTTCCCACAATAACCAACGTTCAACAACCAATCGAAACAATAAAGAGCACAAGCGCAGCAGGTTGGAAATCTAATGATTTACTGTTGTGAACTCAAGTAGAAACTTAGAACATAAGTATCGCTGCATTAGAATTAGATTTACGTTACGAGGTATGAATTTAGCGATATGAAATACCATGAAAAAATAATTTGAAATACAACGTGTACGAAAGACTGTAAACTCATTTCAAAAATCCACAGCAGTTGTTGTTTAATGACTCCCTCATCACGGATTTAATACTTTGCATCATCTCGCGCTATGGGAGTATTTTGATGTGCTGTTAACCGTGCGAAATAAACAGATGAAATGTAGAGACTAAAAACCCTGCGTCCTGTCCTCTTACGAAGAAATACAGGAAACAGAGTTAATAAATAATGATTACTAATGACTAAATATCGCTAAAAATTGGCCCCTCTCTGTTGTACGACCTCAAAGAACATAACACCGATAAACTGAAAAGACAACAGTTGCAAAAATAGAAAATCTGGTAAAAGTTAATTTTCAAAAAGATACAAGTCATGTGGAATAACAATGTTTGGTGATCAAAGCGCGCAAGATTACCAAGATCTATTATTGGACTTCAGAAGACTCAATAATGTTCACCGGCAATTCAACAATAGCTGAAAAGTATTAAAATTCAAACGGGGGTGGCAGATATCCCATGCCTCTTTAATGCTTAACTCAACTTGCGACCGAAGTGATCTTTTCTATTCAATAATCAGCAAAAAGAAGGCGTGGAAAAGGGCCTTGGTGGCTATGCCATGTTAATTTATTACGGCGTTATGAATCCTGAACTTGAATCTTTGATACTGAACGAAAGTTGAAAACACTTTTCACCTGTTTTCAACATTGGTCGGTGTGCAATGTTAAGGAGCTTGGTTGAAAGTTCCTGGAACTGGCGCCCAAACCCAGTTTTGGCCTGGACAATCTCATTTCGATAAATTTCAATTAAAAGGAGCTTTGATTGAGAAAAAGTAATCTCTTTTGCGACTTCTATCGAACCACTATTGATGTCTTCAATTCTCAGCGCTTTAGCTTCTTCTTTGAGTCGTATCGACCGAAGTGCCAGGAACTTTCATCCGAAATACCTATCTCGTGAAAATCTTTCCTATAAACATTCCTAAATTTCAAAACAATGACAAGTCAAGGCACTTAAGCGAATGTTAGGCTTATCATATCGGAAAAACTAAATCTATTAGGCATTTAAATATTATTTAGTTATAACATTACCACGAAGGGATTCAATAGTGACTGCCCAAGTCGTACACAATATGTGAAACAATCCCATTTTATTACGAATATAAATATATTCCGAAGATACAAATAAAATACTCCAACAAATCAGTCAATCAGATGACCAAGTTTCTTACACTCACAAGAGAAAATGGTATCTATTCCGAGTTGGAAATATAAGCAAACCGTACGTGGATAATGTATAATGCTTATGAAACATGACGAGGACTCACGAAACTCATATTTGAACTCATTATATTCACCAAGAATGACACAGCACAGATACTGGGGTTATATAATTTAATCTCAATTTACATTATATTTTCACAGATATAGGCAAAGATATTCACCGTATCCCAGTAAGTAGGCTATTAAAAGTGGATGATAACAATTTAGAAGAGTGCAAATTCACCGCTATTCACTAAAATTGCTGCCTCGCTCAAAAACTCGGAAAACACCGAGAAACAGGGAACCCGTTGGAAAGAATTCAGTGTGCGATAGAATTGTGTCTCAGGAATAAGGTGATCATGGCAGAAAATGCAAATCTTCCAGACGGGAACTGAAACGTTGGCAAAACTGTTGTCACCCCAGAATGGACACACACGCGGAAGAAATCCCGAAACGAATTATGGATCCTCGAACCAGACACTCGTCGGAAGCCTCAAGAAGGAATGCAGTAGTCTTCTTACATGTAAATAGTGCATGTTTGGTGATCTTCACCCCTGCCACACACCCTCGCGGTGGCTAGCAGGGTATCGGGTAGATGTAAGTAAAATGTTTAAGACGAAATGAATGCAAAAAAATTGTGATTTAAGGATGAATAGTGACCGAGAGATGTTAATACCCCTAAAAATGAATTACAATCGAAAGATTTGAGGCATGAACGCAAAGGGTGAAGTCACGAAGAAGTCAAGTGAACAATAAATTGTACTCGTCCGCTATCAGCAATCAAAACATAAAGTTCCTGCTTTCGGAGGACATCCACGTACGGAGGTACTGGATTGCAAGTGCGTTATCAATGTGAAAAAATTATTTTTTAAATGCTCTGAAAATCAATAATCCAAATGTACTCTCAAACGAAAAAAAACTCCTTACATGCAAAATTAAATTTTCAAGACATACGAGCCCGGGAAAATGGATTGAAAGTACAAGTCGAATCTTGTAACAGTCGAATCACACACGCCGTAACCTTCCAATTAAAATACTTAATGCTGTAATTAGTCCTAAGTTAATGGAAAAATAGCGGACTCTACCTACTTAATAAAAAAAATATTCATAATCTCGCGCCACGTAGCGAACAGGCAGTTCATACATCGTATCTGCTGCTCCCGAGCAAAAGTATTGACGAAAATCAGTACACAGCTGTATCCCTCTCCTATATTCTATCTACTCTATCCGTCCCTCTTCCGTAGTAACAAGAAACAGAAAGATCGCTAAAAAAAAGGTCATACAAATGTAGCTCAAAGGTCGGCTATTGACTCAAAATTCGAAAATTAACGTCGCGAACCTTGGATCATTTTAAATTATCACGGAATAATGTACTGTCCAATGCGCAATACCTACTTTCTCCCGTAACATACAGGATGAGAATTGATTGGACAATGGAAATGGGCTTATAAGTGGAGATCGACTACGAGGTCAATGCAATAGATGTTAATTGTTTAAGAAATCAGTTTGCGAAACTGTAATTATCCACAAAATCAAATTAATTCCAAGAAGGTAGAAAGTTAAGATACGTGACTGCACTCTCGACTTCATTTTATTAACAGTATCGTTTAATCTCCATTTTAAGTTAATTTCAAACAGGACGAAAGGGAAATAGACTACGATTTCTCGAATAACGCGTGGAGATACAGCAAGAACAGTCAAGGAACGTCCGGGAAAATTCTAGCAATCGAAACAATCTTTTGAGATTTTCGGCGGGAAGTCACGGTTTAAGAAAAAACAACTTAGCAACGACCAGAAGTAAAAGAATCACAAAAAAGGCGCGAAAATCATTACGTGAAAATGAAAACACTTGTCAGTGAAACACATTAGCTATTAAGCGCGGACTTACCGTCTGAACCCACTGAAGACCGTTTCTCACAGGCAGTCTCTCGAATTCCCAGTTGTCCCTCGTAAAGTCCCACGTGATCGATGACGAGGATTCCGTTTTGCGTCGCAAGCAACTCGAATAACTCCTTCCTGTAGAAAAATTCAAACCATTAACAGACGGAACACAAATTTTGCTGCACTGCTACTGTAATTACCCATCAATCAATGGAAAAAGAATTATTCATGAAATATGCAGGAGTGGATTACTAAGTAAAGCAAGAATTTCAAATGTAGTCAAGTACGTGGTATATATATATAACGGAATATATCTCTACTTTTCGTACATTCAGAAAAATAAGTCACGAATTTCCCTTTCAAAAATAACTGCAAACTCAATGAACGTTAATAATGGAAAGTGACTGAAAGTAAAACTTTCTTAAATTGGGACTGAAAACTCACCTGGCCTTCTATTGCCGCGTCCAGACGAATACTGAAGATCTGATCTGATCACGTGATTGAACGTCACGGTCTGGCGTGACGTCACCGAGACCGGACCAATCACCGAAGTGCAATGTGGAATTCGTCGTGATTAATAATTTCGAAAACGATTTTTTATTTTCGCAATTTAAATATTCTGTTGTTCATATTATTGCTGGATATTGATAATTGCCTATTCTTGCAATAAGATTCCTTTCCCGAAAATAGTTTACTAAAAAATAATTGAGAGCGCCTCCTGCTATTACGTTCGTTAACTACTTGTTTTGGCGGGAAAAAGTGATAAAATACTCATTAGACGTTATAATCCTCAAGTTTCTTAAAAAGGTCCTATTGTGAAATATTAAAAAAAAAAGAAATTGTTTTCAAACAAATATTACGCCATTATGCAACGTGCAGGGGTTTTATTTCGGGTCTACCAACACTCACAGTTGAATGATATCTGATTTCAATTTTGCATTGCTAGTATCATTGCAATGATTGAAATAGTTACATCAAAATTATTTTCAGATTAACATGCCCATCGACATTCGAATAGTAACTCCATTTCACTCTACTGTTCTTAGCAATCAAATGAAAGAGACTCTTCAATAAAACCACTGGAAACCACTGCCAACCGCCTTTCTAGTTGCTTTCTGGATATAATAGGATTTAGGATCTGGATATGTCGTGTATACCTAACTTGAATTCCAGCAAAGATTAGCAGTTGCTAATTGTAACCTTCCTACTGCAAGAACAAAGAAATTCGTCGGCATCGTTCACAGAATACTTCAGCAACCGAAATCACAATTGGACGTGGGTAATTACGTACACATGGGAAATGGAAGCAAACCATGCAATTGCTTACCTTTACGGGAACACCAAGATCTGTGTACTGTCATTACAGCTAGGGAAGTGTATTCACTGCAACGATTTTGCAGTTTTTCTTCTCAGCAAGGCACTTATAACCGCGACGCACGACACGACATAACTTGGTCACTCATCCAGTGATTCGTGCAACTGAGGCGCTACTGTTCATATTTCACTTGCGAGGTTATGTTGGAGGATGAAACACTTCTCGGTACTTGATAAACACTCTTACAAATAACGCTGGATAACGTCTTCTTACGCATTAGCATCTTGAGGAGTGTCGATTTACTAACAGGCTTCTTTGGAGTCAGGATTTGGTGAGCAACATAATACTCACGGGAATAATTCACGTTCACGATACTTCTCATCGTGATACATCGCCAATCTTAGACTTTCTCACTCACTGAAACACTAGCGGACACTTCTTGCAAAAGACTTAATACGAAAATCAGCTTCTTATTACATGTCGGAATGGCCACCAAGCATTCTCGCACGGATTCCACACCACGGCTGATCAGCTGTTCGGGGTTGTGTTGTTGCCTCGTACGAAGAAAACATGGAACTAAGACGAAGAAACACTCCGTCGCTTGAACTTGGAAGGTCGTGGGTTTCGCAATCGCTGAAATGACTCCTTCGCTCTCAATGTCGAGAGCGAAGCACTTCAGAACAAAATGAAGCATAAGGAATTGAATGCCCTAAAGGCAGACCTCGTCGGAAATATTTCCAGCGACGTCAACGGAACCGACGAATTGAGCGAAATGCAATGAGTACGTAATGAATGTATTGACTGCAATGCAATGAGTACATCTGGTGTAGCGTAATTACACTATTGAATGAAATGTAATGACTGATATGTAATAAGTATAATGAGTGAAATTTAAGTCCATATTACTATACGCACATGGTACATACGAATACCAATGGTCGATCGCGGGGTCACCAGACGGGTAGTAATTATTTTCTGCATGAGGACTTTGAGCTAACCCAACTGACAGCATCTTTTTGCATTCATCTTTGTTTTTGATCTTTTTTTAATTGTGAAGTTTAGTACAATATAATTACTAATCCTTTTTATGCATGATATTTAATGCGTGTTTTTGTTAATTCACCCCCTGCCTCACACCTTTATGGTGTTGTCCAGGGTATTTTATAGATGTACATAATTTACATATTACCCCGCAAGCCTCTACTAGGGTGTGTATCAAGGGATAAACTGGAGCTATGACGATAGGGTAAAGGCTGGCTCAGGAACTATCCTACTCCATTTCTCAAATTGATTCCTTGTAACTTCGGCGGTGTTAAAGATTCAGGCATCCACACACACTGCGCAAGGACCCTCGTTTCGCTGGGTTCCCAAATTACCAGCAACTGAGAGGAAAATTGTTGTTACAATAATTATCGATAAGTCAAGAACATCTTAAGCTGCAGTAATTAATTGTTTATCTTTTTCTAGAGCATATTGTTGAGCAATAATTGTTGGAAATGTTGAAACGTGAATATGTTAAAGTAATGGGGGCGTTTACTCGGAACCGAAATCGCAATTTTGTACACGAAATCGTTAGATGGAAACGAAAAACGAATTTTAGTGAAAAAATTAATCTTCTAACCACAACCATTCACTCATAAATCAAAAATTAAAATAAGCAAAAGGTGACGCCCAACGAAAAAGCTGTTGTGAGACCATCGACGTCATTTTCCTCCCGTCCTTGACTGCTTTTAGGGGAAGGGAGTGGAGGGGGGTTCTCGGAAGGTCTGCTCGCACAGATCCTGTCGCAATCGCTCCCATTGGCAGAGTCAGCTGTGTCCCCCCCTCTGCGATAAGGCGAAGTAGCTTCGCGGGCTCAGTTGTGATTGGACGAAGTCGATATACGTCAGAGGTTGCACCACGCCCCCTTTACTAAAGGGTTAAAAACATCAGTTTTTCCTTGCTTATAACTCGGGAAATAATTGACGGATCAAAAAACGGAAAAATATGGATCTCTTTATTTTAAAAACTCTATCAGATTCGGCAATAAAAAAATATGGCAAACGACCCCATTACTACACACTGATGTCCTACTTCAAAATGTACAGAACCGAATTAAATTTCCTTCGGTATCTTCGCTGCAAGATAATACTGTCAGAAACATAATTCGAATGGTAGTTGCATCAGACATTTCGTCTGGAGCTATAATGATGATATTAAGGCTGACTCAGGAACTCTTCCATATCATCATACACTTTATCTACATCTACGTAATACCCTTCGAGCCACCGCGAGGGTGAGTGGCAGGTGAAGATCACCAAATGTGTGCTATTGACATTCAACTAGGATATTTAATGGAGAATGGCCAGACTATTGGGTCACACGCAGCTAGATGGTTAGTATCTACGGAATAGGAAAGGGATTATTGGTTGTTATTTTATGTATCACACACTACAGACTACTCCAGCAATATTTCGCCTAATACCTATCCCTTTGTAACACTGCCTCTTTAAAAGTTAGATTGGAAAATGACATTTTAAATCTTTGTAATCTTGTTAATCTAATCAAACCTAGCATTAAACGCAGGGGTCTTAATATATTTATAGCCCCGGTGGTGTAAAAATTGGAAAGGATTATAGATCCATACTATAATGTAAGTAACCTCTTTTATCGGTGGGAGATGGTGGTGGTCATCTAAGGAAAGCAAGAGATAAGCATGAGTGTCAAGGCCACAATGTCCGAATTTTAAGACGAGGCAACTGAGACACCAATGTCTTCCGACCTCCCTTTCCTTGAAGAAACGCCTCAAGTCAGTCTGGCGTTGAATGGACGCATTTCGCCGCTGCACCTAAATTAAGTAAGTGGGACGAGAGGCATTCGACAGGGCCTAGTCTTACCGTTTTTGTGCAAATATGGATCGGAAATTTTTGCTGCTTCCTGTAGTCCACATTTAATGTTTTCCCAACGCTCTTCCTCTGATCTGTCAGTCAGTTCCTCTCCTATGTTGTTTCCCACTGCTTTCTGAAATGCCAGCTGACGTTGAGCCTCCTTACGTTTTTCTACTTGCCAAATGTTCTTCACTGCTTTCTTCAATTTCTTGAATTTTATATGGTATTTATCATCACCAAGTTATGGTCACTGTCGATGTCTGCACCCGGATAGCTTTTGCAGTCCTTCACCCGTTTCCTGAATCTGTTGACTTCACCGAAATATATCTGCCCTTATAACTTGGAGAATGCCAAAAATGAAGGTTAAGTTGGCCACGCATGTTCTAAGTGCCTCTGGTGCAATCGAGCTGTGTGAGGAAATGGGGGTTCACGGCTTTCAGGGTGCTTCACCATTGTGTACAATTTTAAGGTCATTTAACAGGTTGTTCAATGTCCTCAACTCCTGAAATATTATCCAGAAAAGCTGGAAGAAGACCAATAGAGCACCAATTCTTGCCATTAGAGCACCTATTTGAAAAATTCACACGCTGACTTCATATCACAAACGCATTTTCCAGCCACTTCTGACACATGAACGTTTTTTAACAGTCGTAGTAATCATCACATTGCAAAGTTTCATTGATGTCGTTCGGTAAGAATTGCTTAAGGTTCTAAAAAATGCGTTTATTGTTGGCGTCTGATGTCATATAATCAGGCCCGGTGCCAGGATTTTCGGGCCCCTGGGCAACTGAGTGGTCCGGGCCCCATAAATCCCGGCAAACCTCCTAACTCAATTTAGACCAGAACTGCGAACTTTCGGGTTATTTTATTACGAAGACCTGATTATCAGCTTTTTCTGCAGAAGAAACTTGCACACTGTTTATTACATTCTCTTTTGATTTACTATAAATTGTCCTTTTTCAAATTAAACACGTCAGTGGAATGAGATGGGGAATCAGTTTCAAAATGAAAAATTTTCGACGGTGTAACTTTACTCTTTCATTTTACAGTAATCAAAACTGGGACTTATTTGAACTTGAAAATTTTATAAAAAGTCGTAATAAAACGTACTTTTCTTTTTTCTCAAAATTAGCATATCCACAATTACTCCCATCTTTTCAAGATATGGAGATAGTTATATCACCACCTAATTAAAACGAATGCAAAGTATTCACTTCTACTAAGCTTTGCTTTCACTGCAACTCTCTCAATCAAACATAACAGCAGGGAGTGAGTAAAAATAATGTAAGTTAAGGGTTTTGACGAACAAAATATATTTTTTCGTGCTTCGATATTAAGCTATTTTCGATAATTTGTTTCCTTCCTGTGTGCATAATTCAAGTAAAGTAGAAACTAAAGTTTTCCTAGATGAATCAAGTCTAATGTGACGTATAAATCAGGGATATGCATATTGTAACGCAGGGAAAATGAAAGATTTGAGTAGATTTTCTCGATGAACAACCAAAAGCTCCGCCGTGTCCAAAATGTACCTTTCTGCATGAACCTCCTAGTAGGGTCAAAGGCCTCGACTGCTGGGGCGTAGGGGCAAATAAACGGAAAGAAGTCCGGAATAGTATCCCTCTGGAACGTAAAATAATGTTTCGTCGGAAAAATACAGTAATTTTAAGGCTTTGAGGGTGTGAATGAGAAGTTTACTTTTGAGAGGAGAAACCTTGAACGCGATTTCGCGTGCAATTTAAGACCTTAATATTTCTATATCCCCATGATTTTATACGTGTAGAGCTGGCGGAGATCGATATCAATGTACACACATTAAAAAAGGCGAATAAGAAGCGTTATGTTCCTTATGGCTTGAAAAAACTTACTCGCGTCACGGCATTTCCAGCTCCCGGCGCGAGTCTCAAGCTCCGCACGCGCGTACGTAAAATCAAATGTAATTATTGGCGTCGCTAACGAATTTTCAATTTTTTTCAGATCTACCTTTAAAAAGCATCAACAATTGATTTAACATGAGTCACTTTACATGCACTTAACATGCCAGATATTTACTACTTAAAATGAATATTTGTGTGAAAATAGCGTAAGCCATTTTGTTACGTAATATCACCTACATTTGGGAAAAAAACTCCCAACGTTAAGCACAGTAAAATAAAAGAGTGGTTTTAACAGACCTACTAGTTTTTATCCGACCAAATTCCTCCCACAGCGTCACCCTCAACTTAAATAGGAAGATTTTCATAGAAAACTGAAGTCGGGTGTTGAAATGTTTGAGCCCCTGCATCTCGGTAACGGCGACAGAACATGACCAATGACATGCCATTCCGTGTTTGCCAATCAATTATGAGTATTTGTACCAAGTTTTATGATTCTCTCTCTAAAAAAGCCATTTTGGAATTTTGTTCGCGGCAAAGGGAGGGGAGGTGAGTGTCGACACAGGGCCCGCGCTTCTCACTCTATCCTCTCCCCATCACCCCAAAACCCTCGATGAAAAGCTAACGTCATACTTCTCTATTGCACACTGACACACGCTCTACCTTCATTTGTTTTTGTTTTCACTTTAAAAACAACAAAATTTTGTATTCTTTTTGGCATTAAATTTATTCATACTTTAAATTTTTATTTTCAATTAATTTATTTTCGCCCGGGCCCCCTGATGGCCCGGGCCCCTGGGTATTTGCCCCCTTTGTCCCCCCCTGTCACCGGCCCTGCATATAATGCATAGAGGTTGACGTACGAGTTCAATTAAATGATATTTCGACATTAGGTGAACTGCCAACGTTTGTAATCTTAATGTAAAAATCATCATTATTTATTGTTCCAATGTTGATAGGCCCGTTATAGTTAATAGTCAAACTTGAACCTGGTCATGTTTTTGTATCCACGGCAGCAAAAACAACGATTATTCTTTGTAAAATACATAGCGAAAGCGTTCGTAGTATTCTGCAGAACCATTTCTGGGTTAATGTCTGATACACACTGGGATGCAGAGTGTTTAAATGATTGCGAGAGTTTTGAACCACCACTGAAATGGATTCGTCAATAAACTCATACCTAATAATGGTGTATATTCATTATTTAATCCATTATTTCTCGAGCAAATACTGAAATAGACCTCGGGACAATTTTTAATTCCTATTTAAACGCCTTGAAATGCTATTTAAAAATCGTTGATGATAATAAAACACCTTAGCGATGAAAACTATGCATTTATTTAATGCATTTTTCGAGAAATAAGCTAAAGAAATGCCCAAGAAACACGCCCAATTTAAAACGTATTGTGATTGGTCGGCTGAAAGTGACGTTACAATGGAGAGGAAAACGCCGGTATGCATTGTACCTGTGGACGTTGTTTTCAACATTTGTGTTCGGATTTAGTTATCTTTGGTGGGGTTAAGGAAGGTGCGAACATATATGATTTCTTTAGAAGGTATGGAGTCTGAGTTTGTCAAAGCTGACGCAAGAAATTTTCTGAAAATCTCAGCATTAGCGATGTTTTCATACGTATCAACACCATGTTTAAATGTAACTTCGTTCAATCTTCGAAGAAAATATGATTCAGACGGAAAGCCAAAGAGTTAAGATGGCGAGGTAAAAGCATGTCAATGTTTGAAAACGAATGTTCACATTTAAATTTTGTAATATTCATAATATGGCGATGATGAATGTTTTGGTGTTAGGGTCGTTCGTGAGGAACACGGCGAGGATGCCATCGGCTTCATATAGGTTACGTTTTGGTGTTGTTTTTGTTCGTGTATGCCCCGAGCATAAACTAAGATATACAAGGGATATGTCGAGGAAGCACATCTTTTGATGGATGGCAAAGACAAGTAGGTAGTGAGCCTTTCGTGCAAGGATTGCACGTCAAGTTCGGGAACGTAAAAATAAAAGTATTATGGGCGTCTACTTTATCCATTTGTTTACATTGAATTCCTACTCCAATAAGTGTCGACCTCTCTCTATTTTCAGGCACATTATATCATTAACGTATCATTTGGGATGTTTTCAAGGATTCGCATTATGAATAAAAAATAAATGAACGTGAAAATCTTTTGTTTGTACTGGCATAACCTTATGGTTATGCCAGTACAAACAAAAGATCAGTGATCAGTATCAGTGATGAGTTTTGATACGATTTCCAAAGACTTCCTTTTGGGGAAATATATATTGGGCTATTGAGACAAAGGTGGATTAAAAAGACCCTTGATTACCGAATGCACCGAGGAATTTCAAAATTTGACCTGTTGCGAAGCAAGCAAGTGCGATCGTGATCCTATGATTCTTATGTAGTATTGGCAGGGTTGGGCACGAATCACCTAGTATTGATTCGAGTCACGAATCATGAATATCGAAGGAAATTAGATTCGAAGCACAAATCACGATTCACTGCTGTAAATTTGATTCAAATCTCGAATCATGAATCGTGTGATTTTTCCTTTAAATATGATTCGTGCGGTTCACGAATCACAGAATTATTGCAGAATGACAATACCACTAAGTAATGGTCACATTCTGAACATTGCTCCCATAATTGGGAACCTATACCAATCTTTTCGCCAGTTAATTAACACTTGTGTAGATACATTGTGGATTAACTGAATATCATAAACCAATCCATAAACCAACAGTACCAATCAGTTTTCAATTGACCGATTGGTTTCGAAGTTAGCAGGGGTTTGCGTTGTTTACAACAAATCCATCAATTTTAGTGGTATAAACAATTTGTTTCCTGCAAACTGTTACTAGTAGATCTGGATTCCTTATATCAAAATCGCAAGTTATTGGAACAAAAACTACGGGAATACCAAGCGCTCAAAGTTGGGTAACTTGATTTTACGCGCAAAAAACGGGTACTTTTTTGAGAAAAAATTAAGTACAGGAAGTACTACGGAGCCGAAGATTTTTTGAAGTAAATGATCCAACGTAGAAATAAACTCTCTCTCGTATGCTTTTTGTTTCATTGAAATTGATCGCTTCGTTTAGACGATAGATCTCCTCAAACTCGGGTGTCTTGCTTTTTTTTACAGACAGTAAGTGCCTTGACTTGTCATTGTTTTGAAATTTAGGAATGTTTATAGGAAAGATTTTCACGAGGTAGGTATTTCGGTTGAAAGTTCCCGGCACTTCGGTCGATACGACTCAAAGAAGAAGCTAAAGCGCTGAGAATTGAAGACATCAATAGTGGTTCGATAGAAGTCGCAAAAGAGATTACTTTTTTCTCAATCAAAGCTCCTTTTAATTGAAATTTATCGAAATGAGATTGTCCAGGCCAAAACTGGGTTTGGGCGCCAGTTCCAGGAACTTTCAACCAAGCTCCTTAACATTGCACACCGACCAATGTTGAAAACAGGTGAAAAGTGTTTTCAACTTTCGTTCAGTATCAAAGATTCAAGTTCAGGATTCATAAAGCCGTAATAAATTAACATGGCATAGTTAAGCCACCAAGGCCCTTTTCCTCGCCTTCTTTTTGCTGATTATTGAATAGAAAAGATCACTTCGGTCGCAAGTTGAGCAAGAGTTAAGCATTAAAGAGGCATGGGATATCTGCCTCCCCCGTTTGAATTTTAATACTTTTCAGCTATTGTTGAATTGCAGGTGAACATTATTGAGTCTTCTGAAGTCCAATTATGGATCTTGGTAATCTTGCGCGCTTTGATCACCAAACATTGTTATTTCACATGACTTGTATCTTTTTGAAAATTAACTTTTACCAGATTTGCTATTTTTGAAATTGTTCTCCTTTCAGTTTATCGGTGGTATGTTCTTTGAGGTCATAAAACAGAGAGGCCAATTTTTAGCGATATTTAGTCATTAGTAATCATTATTTATTAACTCTGTTTCCTGTATTTCTTCGTAAGAGGACAGGACGCAGGGTTTTTAGTCTCTAGATTTCATCTGTTTATTTCGCACGGTTAACAACACATCAAAATACTCCCTTCCCTCCCAGCGCGAGATGATGGAAAGTATTAAATCCGTGACGGGGGAGTCATTAAACAACAACTACTGAGGATTTTTGAAATGAGTTTACAGTCTTTCGTACACGTTGTATTTCAAATTATTTTTTCATGGTATTTCATATCGCTAAATTCATACCTCGTAACGTGAATCTAACTCTAATGCAGCTATACTTATGTTCTAAGTTTCTACTTGAGTTCACAACAGTAAATCATTAGATTTCCAACCTGCTGCGCTTGTGCTCTTTATTGTTTCGATTGGTTGTTGAACGTTGGTTATTGTAGGAAGAAGAGCATTCATTTATAAAACTATATTTGATCCATAATTTTATTTATTTCGTATGCATCATGCATGATCAATATTTTTTTATCATAACAATGCCCATTGAAAATCTTTTATCAGCTGATTAGCATCGCTTCTTTAGTCCGATAATCAGTATCCATCATTTTCGGTCTCGATATTTTAAAATATCGAGAATATAGGAACAATTGTTCCTATACGGGGTGTCGATTGAATTTAGATGAAGTTGTTACCATTCGTATACGAAGTAGATACGATTACATGTATATATATGATATATTTAGAAATTTGAAGTTGTTATTTTTAATATTCGACGAAATTTACGCAGTAAACATAAAGTTTTTAATTTGGAAATTCAATGTGCATACAAAATGGTGGCTGCCGGTAGGGTAGTTTAGACAAAGTTGTGCTGATATGATTTAAATTTGCGTTTGTGCCTTTCTTTGTCGAAATTTGGAATATTCAAGCAGTGTGCAATTTAGATTGTAGACCCAAATTTCCTGTCTCTAATCTTGAATGCATATATATAAAACATATTTATATATGTTTTTTCTCATATAGATTCAGGCGTGCTTAACAATTTTAGCTTTTTTATTTCATTCTTTTGCTAATCATTTATTTTGGCATTCATGAACAAGACACGTATTGGCTATTAGACTCCTGACCGCCTAACAGTCTTGTTCAATGTGAACAGGATCTTTTTCGAAATTAAGCTTTGAATATATTTATTTTCAAAATTAGATAACGATTGTTATTATTTGATTTGTTCCCTTATTGCGTTGCGGCATTTATTCTGTCAATAAAGTCAGCACAAACTAATACCATATTGCCATTGGCCTCCAGTTTTTCCGGCCTTCTTTGCTCTCCTGAAATTCGACATGTAACACCTGAGTTTCGACCCAGAGATTGGCTTTTAAGCGCGGAAGATTTCAAATAGCATGTCGTTAAGAGTAAAATAGATTACTACTCTATTCTCTAATGTGTTATTAGAGAGTGAATCCCTGTTTTTTTTCTTGAAATAAATAGATATGGGATCACTGCCTGTAAATAAACTGAACTTGAAGTTTATTTCGCCTTTCATCATATTCCATACTCATGTTTTGACGAGAACAGATTACAATTATTAGGTAATTACATGGATTTTTTCGTTGCTCGATCGCTTTATTTCGTAACACTTAATTTCCGTTGTATCACTCTAATGTGAGAATGCTCTTATAATCTTCCTAATCCTTGTCAAATATCTTCACCTTTCATTCAGTGCTTATGTGACTGGTTGGAATTTAACTGCTCTTCGCTGACCAAAACGGTTTCCATGCGCGACACGCGAATACGTGATGTAAACAAACCGGTTAGGTTGTGGGTGATAGACCATCGCTATAGACAAACGTTGTAAACAAGGAAGTTAGAATGTACTAGAGGACGTATGGCAGCTGATTTGAAAAGAGATCTAGGTAATAGGTACAGACATAAAACGCTTGCTACTTGCGATATTCGTACGGATTTTTTTGGCACCCAGTAAAAATAAGACAGCCAAGAAAAATAATTATATACCTTTTTTAAACATCAAAGAAACAGAAGACAGATCGCAAACAAATGCCAAATATGTAGTTTAAATTGGTTAAATCTAACCTGCTAAAATTAAATAGTTGTTTACGGGACAGAATCCATCAATACCTACGTTAAATACATCTACGTCCACGCGATACCTTGCAAGCCACCGCGAGGGTGTGTGGCAGTGGGTGAAGATCACCAAACGTTCACTATTGACATGCAACTAGGCTACTACATGGAGACATGCTAAATAATAGCGTCACGTGCAGCTAGATGGTTAGTACTTACATAGCAAAAAAGGGGTTGGGTGTTAATAAATGCATCATACAATACAGACTACTCTAGCAATATTTCACCTATTGCCTATCCCTTTCATATGCTGCCTATTGTATTCTCTTATAGTACGGGGGAAAAATGACATTTTAAACCAATACGTACGACAATCTATGGCCCTTAATCTTATTTATCTGGTCTAATCTAGCATAATAGGCAAGGGTTTTTAATATGTTTATGTTACATCTTCTGTCAAGCTGTCCGTTTTCAATGACTGAAATAGATTTAATCAGTACTTTAACCTAAAATCTGACAATGATTCCCAGCCCCATTATCCTTACGAAGATTAGCAGACGCCGATGGAATTGAATTTGTGCTCGATTTCATGGTTATTTTATGTTTTAATACACACAAGAGGGTCCATAAGAGGCCTCCGTGCAAAAGACAATGTTTTGTACGGGGTAGGTGGGCTTTAATCGTTCCCAACCACCCCTATTCTGAGTTCATTGTCACCCAGTGACTAGTATGCTAATTTCGCCCTCATGTAAATTCAATCCTAGTTGAGGAATCACCATTTGTGATCTGTTGCATGCTGCATTGCAGTTGCATCACGTAGGTCATCTTGTTATCTATTGTTTTCTTGCAAATCTGTATACATATACATCAGTTAGGTTTAATTTTGGGTATGATATATCGATTTTCTTAAAATCTGAGATTAGAATTTTTATTATTATCAATTAAGTCCAAATCAACTGGAGTTTAAGGAATATCACTCCGCATTATTCCACCATTTTGCTGTGACTATTATTTTCAACATTTCTCTTGTTCCTAAAGCGTGTTTTTGTGAATAAAATTCTGATAAACATTTTTCTATCTTCGCCTTTTTGAAAAATGACTCCATAATTGGCACATCATTTAGGAGTGTGAGCTTTTCTGAGTGTCAAAATGGTTACGAGTTCATTACAACTGCAGATAAGTATTGTATTCAGGAGCAGAGGCGTGGAAGTACACAAACTTTGATCGAATTCGAATCTATTCACATTCGGGATCATAACATTTATGGCATTATTCACGTTAAATTTGAGCGTAAAAGATTTGTATTTCGGCATAAGTTATAGACGAAACATCTTAGAGTTCGGAGGACTTGTCTTCCCATGTCGGGGCCCAGACATCATTTATTCAATGAGAGAAGTTGGTAAAAAAAAAAATTATGTACTTCCTTATTGTTCACACTGGGCTTTGTGTTAGTTAAAGAATAGGGATGTTGACAACAGAAATAATATATGAAAACATATAATTACTAGATATAATAGTATATTAAACATATTATTATGAGAACATATGCTTTGAACAGAGGTATATTTTTTGACGCCACGCTAATTAAAAATTGAATTTGTTTCTGCCGTTGCAGGACTTGAGGCGGAGCTACGATTGGAATGTCACTTCCCATAAGTTGTCTCGAGGTTTAAGTGAGGAATCTCCGTAGCTGCCCGAGACAGAGGAAGCAGTCTCAACAGGAGGACAAACATTGGGTTGCTCATGGCTACGCAATGCTGTGGTAAAACTAACTTTTGTTTCAGGATCTACGATCTAAAAGGTAAAGAGGGCATATGTAAGAGAGGGTAAAATGTGTGTTCTCAATTATTTGGTATTCTTGTCTTTGTCATAGGAGCCGAATGGCCCTATTTCCATACATGACCATGGTCTGGTGAAATTTGAAGGTATTTTGGTAAATCAAGCTTGATGATTGGTGTAAGGGCCTCGGTAACTGACGTCGGGTACCCGACATGGGAGGACTAGTCCTCCCAACAATAAGGCAAGCGGCCACTTGCCTGGTCTAGCGAGTCGACTCTAGGCAGGAATATGTTTGCATACTGTGTATAATATATTGTGTGAAGTCCTGAATGTTTTGTTTACCGTTTTTCCTTGTTTATATTTTTTGAGCACATTTTAATTGTTTGAATGTATTTTCTTTGTGATGGATGTTTTCATATAATATGCTGGTTTATTCAGATTCTTTCACAGGTACGCAGCCGCCTTGGATTACGCTGAATGCCGAGTAGAGTGTAGGAATAGTTAGTCAGTTTAGAGCCTTTTCCGGCCATCATGGCCCATCGTAACAAACCGTTAGAAATGAGATAGTGAAGGCGTTAATTTAAGTCTTAGTGGATGTTGAGCTTGCTCTAGAGTTACTTTTCAAAATTTATGGAATTGGTTCGTCAGTTACGATGTGCATCCAGGTGTACTTAGTTTCTGCGTGACCATTCCTCGCATTTTTATAAAATGCACTTTTGGACATCTCCATTAAATGTGAGCAGCTTGGCATTCACTCTGTTTTATTTGTTGTTTATTATGTTCACTAACCCGCTCTCTCCTTAGGTAACTCCACAACGCCCCGGCCTGCTAGAGGGTAGGGTATGTAGTCAGTTTCCAGTATTTTGAATTCAAGGCCCTTCTGGCCCGTCGTAACTGTAGCGTAGCTAGTGGAATTTCGTTTAGCTTATAGCGTTTTCTGTGGATGTTGAGCTTGCTATAGAGTTACTTTTCAAAATTTATGGAATTGGTTCGTCAGTTACGATGTGCATCCAGGTGTACTTAGTTTCTGATTGACCATTCCTTGCATTTTTGTAAAATGCACTTTTGGATATCTCCATTAAATGTGAGCAGCTTGGCATTCACTCTGTTTTATTTGTTATTTATTATGTTCACTAACCCGCTCTCTCCTTAGGTAACTCCACAACGCCCCGGCCTGCTAGAGGGTAGGGTATGTAGTCAGTTTCCAATATTTTGAATTCATGGCCCTTCTGGCCCGTCGTAACTTTAGCGTAGCTAGTGGAATTTCGTTTAGCTTATAGCGTTTTCTGTGGATGTTGAGCTTGCTCTAGAGTTACTTTTCAAAATTTATGGAATTGGTTCGTCAGTTACGATGTGCATCCAGGTGTACTTAGTTTCTGATTGACCATTCCTTGCATTTTTGTAAAATGCACTTTTGGATATCTCCATTAAATGTGAGCAGCTTGGCATTCACTCTGTTTTATTTGTTATTTATTATGTTCACTAACCCGCTCTCTCCTTAGGTAACTCCACAACGCCCCGGCCTGCTAGAGGGTAGGGTATGTAGTCAGTTTCCAGTATTTTGAATTCAAGGCCCTTCTGGCCCGTCGTAACTGTAGCGTAGCTAGTGGAATTTCGTTTAGCTTATAGCGTTTTCTGTGGATGTTGAGCTTGCTCTAGAGTTACTTTTCAAAATTTATGGAATTGGTTCGTCAGTTACGATGTGCATCCAGGTGTACTTAGTTTCTGATTGACCATTCCTTGCATTTTTGTAAAATGCACTTTTGGATATCTCCATTAAATGTGAGCAGCTTGGCATTCACTCTGTTTTATTTGTTATTTATTATGTTCACTAACCCGCTCTCTCCTTAGGTAACTCCACAACGCCCCGGCCTGCTAGAGGGTAGGGTATGTAGTCAGTTTCCAGTATTTTGAATTCAAGGCCCTTCTGGCCCGTCGTAACTGTAGCGTAGCTAGTGGAATTTCGTTTAGCTTATAGCGTTTTCTGTGGATGTTGAGCTTGCTCTAGAGTTACTTTTCAAAATTTATGGAATTGGTTCGTCAGTTACGATGTGCATCCAGGTGTACTTAGTTTCTGATTGACCATTCCTTGCATTTTTGTAAAATGCACTTTTGGATATCTCCATTAAATGTGAGCAGCTTGGCATTAACTCTGTTTTATTTGTTGTTTATTATGTTCACTAACCCGCTCTCTCCTTAGGTAACTCCACAACGCCCCGGCCTGCTAGAGGGTAGGGTATGTAGTCAGTTTCCAGTATTTTGAATTCAAGGCCCTTCTGGCCCGTCGTAACTGTAGCGTAGCTAGGAGAATTTCGTTTAGCTTATAGCGTTTTCTGTGGATGTTGAGCTTGCTCTAGAGTTACTTTTCAAAATTTATGGAATTGGTTCGTCAGTTACGATGTGCATCCAGGTGTACTTAGTTTCTGATTGACCATTCCTTGCATTTTTGTAAAATGCACTTTTGGATATCTCCATTAAATGTGAGCAGCTTGGCATTCACTCTGTTTTATTTGTTGTTTATTATGTTCACTAACCCGCTCTCTCCTTAGGTAGTGCAGTGCGTGAGAAAAGAAGGCAATGTCGAAGAAAGTGTTTTGTGTGATCGAGTATATAGTGACAGTGGTGTCAGTGTGGTGATAGTGGTTTCAGTGTGGTGAAAGTGTGGTGTCAGTGTGGTGAAAGTGAGTTCCGTTTTCATCCGTGGGTGAGCATCAAGAGGACTAAAGAGACTCTAGTGAATTGAATTTTATGTAAATTAATGCTTGTGAATTTTTTATGCTCTTTTCTCTTCCTCCCATTCCCATAGCTTCGCAATGGCAACAGACCAGAAATAAGAGACAGTAACCGCGACTGACAAGGAGAACAAGGTTTTTATGCAAGTCTTGGGGTTATAAATTTTTTTTATTATTTATTTATCTATGCATTTGTGATATCTACATGTCTAAGTCATTATATTTAGCACTTATAGTGTGTAGGGGTTTCCATGTCGGTCGTTTGACCCGGGTCAATCCAGGTTTGGTCGTTGAACTCCGGTTTTGCCTTGTGCACGGGCTCTTAGTGATTTTACTTTGGTAGGAATCACACTCTTAGCGCCATCATGCGCTACCATACCATTTATATTTTTGGATTATTCCCCGTGTTTACGAATTTATGCTACTCTTCCTTTGTTTTATTTTTGACGGTTTATTCAACTTCCTTTTACAGGTTTTTCATTAATATGTTTTGTTTTGCAGGTACATGTGTGAATGATATGTTTGAGTGTGTATTTTGTTGATTGGTGGATGAATGATGATGAACAGGGTCAGCGCCGATAGGTATGCGAATGGAATAGGTAGGCCTAGGGTATGTAATAAGTAGATTTAGTTTAGAGGGTGGGTGTTAGATTAGGGCTTAATGACAATAAGATGCTTAGTTCATAGTCCGTACTTGATCTCGCGTCTTGCCCTGGCCCTGGGAGTGAATGCGTGGAATAGGCCTCTGCGCAGCCCGGAGGGGAACGCAGGGGGAAACGCCACGTTAAACAAAGGTTAACGAGCCGGTGGCGTTGACCTCCTGGGTCCGGCATGGAATAACGCCCGTGTGAATGGTGCAACAATAATAATACCCCTTTCAAGCTAATCGTCATAATGTTGTTGCTAAAAAAAGTTAAGACGTTTTGTACATTTTTTGCTATCCAAGATTAACACTCGTACAAAATTGTGGCAGTGTAGTATATTTATGTAATTTGTGTCAGGAAGTCTAGTTCGTAAATACTGGCCTTGCGACCCCTACTCTATTCGTACATCCGGCTGTAATATTGTTACAGAGGAAGTATTCAGAACTTTACATTTGAAATTTCCTAACGTTTTTATCTCGTAATTATTTTTCCTACTTGTATCTATTTTTTGTTACCGGACATTAACTCCAGTGGACATCGTCTTTCTGCATGCGTAAGCTATAAGGTCATCAAGTTTTACCAATAAATTCCTGAGTAATTTTGTAAGTTTCATTTGTTGGAATGTAAACCCGTGTGAACTTAATTGTTTAAGGAAGAGTTGTGCGTTAGATGGCGTTTTCTTATCGATTCTAATTGTGTGGAGAGTATTAATTTTTCCCATTTTTAAAATGTGATTGAGCGTTGAGAAAGTGAACCATATTTTTTTCATATTATGTTTACACAATCTCCATCATTGTATCGTACAACTTACGATTTGGAATTTTAAATACGCCTAGAAGTTTCCAAAAGGGATTAGTGGCTATAATTTTATTCCTGCATTTTAAATTTGGTTTTACTCTAATCCTTTCGAGATTTGACTTCATTTTATTTTTTATAATGAATATTTATTAACTATTAAGGTAATGGAACGACTCCATTGCATTGAAATAATTATTTTTTTTTACGTTTTATAACATTTCGAAGAAAAAGCGGCTCTAATTATTTTACTAGCTATTTACTAGAGATGCAATTATTACACATATTTCCTATATTTGCAGTGGATATTTTTAATCTTTAGAACTTTCACCTACCATTCTTTAATACCTACTTTTTAATGTATCATATAATACTCTTCTTTTTTTAATGTGTTTATTGCTTCATTTATTTATCAGCTGGTCTTTTTTTATAACTGTACGCGCCGAGCGTTCTTTGACATATGCTTTCTATCTCTACGTAATTCGAGTGACATGACTTGAGTCCATGTATCCTTGCAACTATATTTTAGTACTACGCGTAGTGATATATAGACTGATTTCCGCAGTCAGCATGTGAAGTAATAATCATATAATATTATTATCATCATTTACTCCTGTCTAACACCTAAGGAAATAGTAAATTTCCATTGCAATGATTTTCGGTTTCTGTGATGTTTATCGCCGTGACGACGTAAACAACGATAAAAATTTTGTCATCAATTCCACCTATTTGTGTGTTATCTAATCACACCCAAAATAAGCAAATGCTTCAAGCTATATTTCCTTGAAGTGTGTGTATATAGTGAAATGTTCGGTAAATGAGTAATGGATCTATGCGATGATAATTTACTCGGCGTGCTTCCATAGGTTGATGCATTATGAAGATAAAGTGTCCTATTTATTTCAGTATATTGGCTATTAATACCGGACCTAAAATATATATTTATGAGCTATAAGTTTAGAAACAAACATGTTGATGAATTATACCAAAATGGCCTGTTAAATGTGAATTATGCTATAGTTTTTCAAAATGAGTGATAATTTATAAATTGTTTCGAAAATTATTATTATAAAATTTGCTTTGTTATATTATCGATGTTCATTTTGTATGACGAACATTCAATGTTGTTTGCAATAAAGTACGCTTTCCCCTTTTCCTGAGCTCCTTTCTGAGTTAATTATTTATGGTGTGATTCCTTTTATGTTATATGTATTTGGCTGATTCAGGATTTATATATATGAAATCATGTTAATTCACATTATTTGTATTTTGAATTATTTTTGTTGTTTGTCGATATTCACTTTTTTGTCACAAACATTCAATGTTAATTGAAATAAATTACCTACGCTTTCGCCGTTTATCAATAACATCTGAAAATATATTTTTGTGGTATGCTAGTGTTTATCTTTGTATGATACTGTCTGATTCAAAATATAAAAAATATAGATCGTGTTGCAATAGGTTACAATAGATTTTACAATAGGAAAAGTTTTGTTTTAAAAATTGTTTTGAAAATTTGTCAATGTTCATTTTGTATGACAAACATTCAATGACTGTTTGCAATAAAATAAACTCTCCCATTTTCCTAACCTCATATTTGAGTACATTTTTTGTGGTATGATTCCTATTGTTTATTGTTACGCGCTATCATGTTTCTAAATTTACATGCATGAGATCGTATATTAATTTACAAATTTTGTATGGTAATTATTTTTTTTATTTGTCGTTCACTTTTTTCACAAACATTCAATGTTATTTGCAGTAGAGTAAGCTTTCACTCTTTTCTTCGCTTAACTGAGTGTATTATTTATGTACAATCATTTTATAGGTTCAAATATTGATATTAAACCTCGGTGAAAATGTAATCTGTCCCATTTTTTTCTCCATATACGATAGAGTTTTTTTTAATTTCCCGTCTTTTTAAGTTTACTTTTTGGTCTTATGGATTTTTTTGTAGTCAAGGCTTCAAATGGCTGCTTTCCAATTTTTTCATTTGAATTTATTGACAATTAATCGTTTTGAGAGTACATATGTAGGTACTACATTTTTGCTTTTTTTAATATTACTTGAAGTAATGGAATGTGAACTCACCGTCTTGAGGTTTATTTTTATATGTTTCGTGAAAAGTGATATTTTGCGTTTTTCGACTGATATGGTGCATAAGTATAACTTAGTTCTTGATATTCACAATTCATTCAACGTTCATAAAACGAATACACTAAATAATTTCTTCAAGAACTTTGGCTTCTTGGTATGAAATTAATTTTTATGCAAAGTTTCCAATTCTTGGTATCATTTGGCTCGTCTTGGGCTGCTCTCCTCAAATTTTCAAGTTTCTCATTCCTTAATTGAACTTTCGTTCGATATATTGGCTTCATCGTGATATCTTCGACACGTCGTCATTTCCTACTCGACGCAATGAGGAACTATTTTGATAACCATTTCACTGTGAAGTTCATTAGCTGTAATGTCCTTGGCGAGAATTATGCGCAAAAATTAAGCTGTGTTGCAAAGATATTAGGAATTGTGCGTTCGCGGCAGCGCATGAAAAACACGACGTCGTGGTCGCATGACGTCACGGCACGGTATCACTATGCTCATCTGTTTGTGCGTAGAGGTAAGTATGGATACTTGGCGAAGACGTATGTGTTTATCTCATTTGTACAATGGGATAAACTAAATTATATCGATTCCTTATAATAGTAGTAGTGTTGATCGTAGCGATAAAAACGTCCACATAAGATCTTGCAAGAACACTCCTTGAATCTCTTCTGAAATAAAGCAACCGCTATTTTTCTTTGAGAAGACAGCCACCATATTAGGCAGCCGACCAAAGGCAAATCTCCACTTTGTGCTGTTTTAATTCCTCTTTGAGTCATTTTTTTGATGGAGGAACGGCTAAAAATCTGAAAACAATGTATATTCACTTCGTTTTCTTTCAAAATTAACCTGATCCCGTTGCAATTGACGTCAGAAGGCGTTTCAGGTCACGTGACTTAACGTCAATTTTCAGGAAATTTTTAATAGCATTCATCTTCGTGGTTGATGTAGAAAAGTTTAGCTTCTATATTTAAATTTGAGAGAAAATTTCCTAGGCATCTACCATTTTATTTATCACAATAATTTGATTCTCCCAGGAGTAATGGTTTTTTGAGACATTGCCACGTGTCGTGACAAACAAGTTAATAGCGTAGCTCCGGACGGCGTATCAACGTGGCATTCACGTTCAACGATGTACCACGTGCATGACCCCGAAGGTTTACCAACTATACATACACCAGTCTGTAATTCGTGATGTCGCGTGGCAGCAAATTAAAAGTGTCGAGAATAAAGGAAAGATGACCTTGCTTTAGAGGCTGGAGAAGTGGATAATGGTGGAATTCCCGTGCTAACAGTAGTTACCGACGGATCCTGTACCAATGCGGACTCCTCCGCAAATATTTAGAAGACTGCAGAGCGCTTAACTAGGCGTCGCATGGGATAATAATGTTAAATTTACGGTTATGGTTTGAGAATGTGTATAATGAAAAATGTGTACAGCCAAGCAAAAACGAATTTTAGAGACCAAAATTTTTCAGGGTGATTCGCTTCACGTGAATTCCCAGTCACTCGGTCAGATTATGTCGGGTGCAAAATTTTGAAAAATCATCCTGATATTACCCACAGGCAGGGTTGGGCACGAATCACCTAGTATTGATTCGAATCACGAATCATGAATATCAAAGGAAATTCGATTCGAAGCACAAATCACGATTCACTGCTGTAAATTTGATTCAAATCTCGAATCATGAATCATGTGATTTTTCTTTTGAATATGATTCGTGCGGTTCACGAATCATAGAATTATTGCAGAATGACAATACCACTAAGTAATGGTCACATTCTGAACATTGCTCCCATAATTGGGAACCTATACCAATCTTTTCGCCGGTTAATTACCACTTGTGTAGATACATTGTGGATTAACTGAATATCATAAATTACCAGTTCTGTGTACAAGCCTTCAAGCCACCATAAAGGGGTGTGGCAGGGGGTGAATTCTCACCAACCATGCACTACGTATCATGCATGAAAAAGGAGTAGTAATAGTATACTAGTCTAAACCTCATATTAAAAAAATGAATATAGTAAAGTAAGCATGCAAAAACATGCTGTTAGTTGGGTTACCTTCAAGTCCTTATACCAACATGCAGCTACCTTTGATATACATTGCTACACTCGTACTGGATATATTTACCGTTATTCATATCCCTAATTGTACGAGGAAAAAAGGACATTTAGAATCTGTCAGTTCGGCAATCAATTTCTCTAATTTTGTGATTATGGTCCAGTCTACCATAGTAATTTGGGGTTCGCCAAATAATTTTTAACATCGTCACTGAAAATATGGTCTTGGAATTTATTTAGGGGAAGAACTCTGCATTTCAACCTGCGATCAGACAATGATTCCCACTTTAATTCATTTAATAGACTGGTTACGCTAAAATAGTTATCGTACCGTCCCTTTACAAATCTTGCCGATGTTCGCTGCACACGTTCAAGTTCATTTTTAGACCGATTTCGTCATCATCATCATTGGTCAGCAATCCTAGGATTGGTTTGAAGCAGCTTTCCACTAGATTCTTCTAGCGTCCAACCTTTTCATTGTGGCGTAATTCTTCTCTTTTACATCATTCACGACCTGTTCCATGTATCTCATACGAGGCCTGCCTTTTCCAATCTTCCCGTTCACTTTTCCCTCGACGATAGTCTTCATCAGGCCATCAAGTCTCACGATATGGCCGATTAAATTGTCCCTTCTTCTTTTTTGAGTTTTCAGCAGACCTCTCTTTTCTCCTACTCTTCTTAGGACTTCCTCGTTACTTACTCGGTCAATCCATTTAATCTTCAGCATTCTTCTGTAGCACCACATTTCGAATGCGTCCACCCTTTTCTTCTCCGCTGCTCTCATCGTCCATGCCTCACTGTCGTAAAGAAACATGGTCCACTTGTATATGTTCTGATGAAGTTTCCTTACTTCTACGCTTGTATTTCCAGCTGTAAGTAGATTCTTCTTATGATAGAATGCCCTCTTTGCCTGGGCTATTCTACTAACTATTTCTTTCTTGCTTCATCCATCGTAGGTTACTCGGCTCCCTAGGTAACAGAACTCTTTCACCTCTTCAAGTTTTTGTTTTCCTAGTTTGACATTGCTTTTCGCCTCTTCTTTCTTGCTGCACGCCAATATCTCAGTCTTCTTCTTATTTATCTTCAGCTGATATCTGGCCATTGTCCTTTCCATGGTTATTAGTACCTTATTCAGATCCCTCTCTGTCTCTGCTATTAGTGCTATGTCATCAGCGAATCGCAGCATGATTATTTTTTCTCCATGGAGAGTCACTCCAGAAGACTTCTCTTTGATTCCATTGATGGCTCTCTCGATGTAAACATTAAAAATGAAGGGAGACAGTGCATATCCTTGTCTCACTCCTTTCCTTATTCTTGCCTCTTCACAGCTGGTTCCCGATTTAATCACAGGCACTTGGTTTTTATACAGACTATGGATAATTCTTCGGTCATTGTAGGACACTCCATTTCCCTTCAGAATTCCAAGCATTAAATCCCAATCCACGTTGTCAAAAGCCTTCTCTAAATATCTAAATCTAAAGCCGACGTTCATTGCAATCAAATGCAATGAACGTCGGCTTGTTCTTCTCCATTCTCTTCTCTATGAGTAGTCTAAGGGCCAATATTGCTTCCCTTGTACCCTTACTTCTTACCCTAGCTTTTGCAGTCCTTCACGTTGTTTCTAAATCTCTGCTTCACTACAATGATATCTATTTGACATCTTCTTCTGTCTCCTGGCATTTTCCATGTGAATCTTCTTCGGTTGTGATTTTTAAACAATGTGTTGGCTACCACTAACTTATGTTGAGTGCAGAACTCCAGCAGCCTTTCTCCTCTTTCGTTTCAGTTTCCCAATCCGTATTTTCCAGTTATTCTTCCATCTTGATCTTCACAGACGATAGCATTCCAGTCTCCTAAAATAATTAGGTTTTCTTCTCTTCTTACCTGTTTTATAACTCCTGTGATATCTTCGTATAGGTCTTCCACTTCTTCCTCATCATAGTCCGTCGTAGGCATGTAAACCTGCACCACTATGGTAACTTCAGGTTTGGTCTTGATCTTCACCATTATTATCCTTTCATTGTAGTGCAGGAAGCTCTTCACATGCATTCTGGCTCTCTTTCTGAGTATGATCCCTACTCCGGCATTACCATTTAATGATCCTGTATGTATAATCCTGTAGCTTCCACTCCAAAAGTCTCCTTCTTCGGGCCACTTCATTTCGCTGATTCCTAATACGTCGAGGTCCATTCTTCACATTTCTATCTTCATGTTCTCCAGTCTTCCACAGGTCCGAAGCGATCCCACGTTCCATGTTCCTACCCTAAAAAGTGTATCACATTTGACTGATGTACTCTCTCGGGTAGTCCCCGACCAGAGATGTAAAAAAAGATGTAAAGATCATAAGAAATAATATTATATCACAATTTGACCAATTCGAATGAAACAGTGTTAAGTCAAATATTAAGTATAATGCATGAATGAAGTGTTCATTATTCATCCAAGAAGGTCCTTGGTTTAAAATGCAAGGTAGTTTCTTATTGATTTTTGAGATGGAAAGGATCTTTACAAACAATAATTCAAATTGTACCAATTGTTGAGTCACTTTTTAATAATTTCTGAATCTCCTGAGTAGGAGTCACAAGATATTTGCAACTTTATTATTTTAAATTTACGTCCTTTGCCAATCTTCCCGTTCACCCAGCCTACTATAAACGGTTCTGCATAAAAAATTATTTTTAGTGAATTTTGTACACTTCCTGGGTGTACAGCCATGGGTAATACACACCTATGGGCAGGGATGGGCATGATTCGTCTTCATGAATCACGAATCATGATTCGCGAATCACAAACTGTGATTTGTGATTCGTGCTTCGGATCATTTTTTTTTTAATGATTCGTGATCCGTGAGTCGACTCTTTTTTTTTTAGTTGAGGTGATTCGTGAGCCGAACGTTTGTGATGCAGCTCACGATTCACTGACGAATCATGAATTAATATCACTGATTTCACTGCTAGAAACGTACATCAGTCTTTCACCGACAGTTACTGTGTAAGTATACGTCAGAAGTGGAACAATATGGTTAATGCAAACTCCAATAATATATTTTACACTATATTACAGATTTGTTCAAATGTGACTTTCCATTGTTTTGAAAAAATAGCAATGAAATTTCCTACATTTAAATGATGAACACGAATATTACATTTATTACATGTAGACTCCTTGATGATGACCTACAAAAAATTGAAAAATGGTGTGATACATGGCGTTTGAATTACATTTAAAAAAAGCGCGTGGTAATGAATTTTTGGAAAAAGGATTTTTCTCCTTCTAGCACTTCAAAATAAGTAATAATGAATTAGCAAACGTGGAATCCATTAAATATCTTGGAATAAGACATGATCTTTCCTGGGGAAAACACATACGTGAAATAATGGGTCAAGCTAATCATAAACAGGGATTCATCAAAAGAGTACTGGATAAATGTGACGATCATGTACGAGAAATCAGCTACTTTTCCCTTGTTAGACCTCATTTGGAATATGCTGCCAGTGTATGGGATCCCTATGAAATCGGTTTCGCGGCTGAGCTTAAAGCCACCGAGTGCATCCACCGGGTGTCGGATGGTGGGTCGACCTCTAGATATAGAGGTTAGCTGCAAGATAAACGAGTTTACTCGTCGAATAAGCAGTGGTGGACAAAAAGCGACGGCATTCCGAGGGGGTATTGGTCTATCCCTGGGTAAGGTAGGTCTCTAAATAATACCGAACCTGTGAAGATGCCATGATTTGGCGACGAGAAGCCGCTAATAATTACGCTTCTCATCACCCAGAGAAGAGGGCAGCAGCTCTTCTTCACATGAGTGAAGGTGGAATGCGTGTGAAGGGCTTCCTGCAGTACAAAGAAAGATAATAATGGTGAAGATCGAAACCAAACCTGTAGATACCGGAGTGGTGCAGGTTTACATGCATACGACGGGCTATGAAGATGAAGAAGTGGAAGACGTCTAGGAAGATATCACGGGAGTTATAAAACAGGTAAGAGGAGAAGAAAACCTAATTATTTTAGGAGACTGGAACACTATCGTCGGCGAAGGTCAACATGGAAGAATAACTGGAAAATACGGATTGGGAATCCGAAACGAAAGAGGAGAAAGGCTGCTGGAGTTCTGCACTCAACATAAGTTAGTGGTTGCCAACACATTGTTTAAAAATCACAACCGCAGAAGATACACATGGAAAATGCCAGGAGACAGAAGAAGATGCCAAATAGATTACATTGTAGTGAAGCAGAGATTTAGAAACCACGTGAAGGACTGCAAAAGCTAGGGTAAAAAGTAAGGGTAAAAGGGAAGCAATATTGGCCCTTAGACTACTCATAGAGAAGAGAATGGAGAAGAACAAGCCGACGTTCATTGCATTTGATTGCAATGAACGTCGGCTTTAGATTTAGATATTTAGAGAAGGCTTTTGACAACGTGGATTGGGATTTAATGCTTGGAATTCTGAAGGGAAATGGAGTGTCCTACAATGACCGAAGAATTATCCATAGTCTGTATAAAAACCAAGTGCCTGTGATTGAATCGGGAACCAGCTGTGAAGAGGCAAGAATAAGGAAAGGAGTGAGACAAGGATATGCACTGTCTCCCGTCATTTTTAATGTTTACATCGAGAGAGCCATCAATGGAATCAAAGAGAAGTCTTCTGGAGTGACTCTCCATGGAGAAAAAATAATCATGCTGCGATTCGCTGATGACATTGCACTAATAGCAGAGACAGAGAGGGATCTGAATAAGGTACTAATAATCATGGAAAGGACAATGGCCAGATATCAGCTGAAGATAAATAAGAAGAAGACTGAGACATTGTCGTGCAGCAAGAAAGAAGAGGCGAAAAGCAATGTCAAACTAGGAAATCAAAAACTTGAAGAGGTGAAAGAGTTCTGTTACCTAGGGAGCCGAGTAACCTACGATGGATGAAGCAAGAAAGAAATAGTTAGTAGAATAGCCCAGGCAAAGAGGGCATTCTATCATAAGAAGAATCTCCTTACAGCTGGAAATACAAGCGTAGAAGTAAGGAAACTTCATCAGAACATATACAAGTGGACCATGTTTCTTTACGACAGTGAAGCATGGACGATGAGAGCAGCGGAGAAGAAAAGGGTGGACGCATTCGAAATGTGGTGCTACAGAAGAATGCTGAAGATTAAATGGATTGACCGAGTAAGTAACGAGGAAGTCCTAAGAAGAGTAGGAGAAAAGAGAGGTCTGCTGAAAACTCAAAAAAGAAGAAGGGACAATTTAATCGGCCATATCGTGAGACTTGATGGCCTGATGAAGACTATCGTCGAGGGAAAAGTGAACGGGAAGATTGGAAAAGGCAGGCCTCGTATGAGATACATGGAACAGGTCGTGAAGGATGTAAAAGAGAAGAATTACGCCACAATGAAAAGGTTGGACGCTAGAAGAATCTAGTGGAAAGCTGCTTCAAACCAATCCTAGGATTGCTGACCAATGATGATGATGACGAAATCGGTCTAAAAATGAACTTGAACGTGTGCAGCGAACATCGGCAAGATTTGTAAAGGGACGGTACGATAACTATTTTAGCGTAACCAGTCTATTAAATGAATTAAAGTGGGAAGCATTGTCTGATCGCAGGTTGAAATTTAGGTTTAATCTCCTAAATAAATTCCAAGATATTATTTTCAGTTGTGATGTTAAAAATATTTTGCGAACCCCAACTTACTATGGTAGACTGGACCATAATCACAAAATTAGAGAAATTGATTGCCGAACTGACAGATTCTAAATGTCCTTTTTTCCTCGTACAATTAGGGATATGAATAACGGTAAATATATCCAGTACGAGTGTAGCAATGTATATCATAGGTAGCTGCATGTTGGTATAAGGACTTGAAGGTAACCCAACTAACAGCATGTTTTTGCATGCTTACTTTACTATATTCATTTTTTTAATATGAGGTTTAGACTAGTATACTATTACTACTCCTTTTTCATGCATGATACGTAGTGCATGGTTGGTGAGAATTCACCCCCTGCCACACCCCTTTATGGTGGCTTGAAGGCTTGTACACAGAACTGGTAATTTATGATATTCAGTTAATCCACAATGTATCTACACAAGTGGTAATTAACCGGCGAAAAGATTGGTATAGGTTCCCAATTATGGGAGCAATGTTCAGAATGTGACCATTACTTAGTGGTATTGTCATTCTGCAATAATTCTATGATTCGTGAACCGCACGAATCATATTCAAAAGAAAAATCACATGATTCATGATTCGAGATTTGAATCAAATTTACAGCAGTGAATCGTGATTTGTGCTTCGAATCGAATTTCCTTTGATATTCATGATTCGTGATTCGAATCAATACTAGGTGATTCGTGCCCAACCCTGCCTGTGGGTAATATCAGGATGATTTTTCAAAATTTTGCACCCGACATAATCTGACCGAGTGACTGGGAATTCACGTGAAGCGAATCACCCTGAAAAATTTTGGTCTCTAAAATTCGTTTTTGCTTGGCTGTACACATTTTTCATTATACACATTCTCAAACCATAACCGTAAATTTAACATTATTATCCCATGCGACGCCTAGTTAAGCGCTCTGCAGTCTTCTAAATATTTGCGGAGGAGTCCGCATTGGTACAGGATCCGTCGGTAACTACTGTTAGCACGGGAATTCCACCATTATCCACTTCTCCAGCCTCTAAAGCAAGGTCATCTTTCCTTTATTCTCGACACTTTTAATTTGCTGCCACGCGACATCACGAATTACAGACTGGTGTATGTATAGTTGGTAAACCTTCGGGGTCATGCACGTGGTACATCGTTGAACGTGAATGCCACGTTGATACGCCGTCCGGAGCTACGCTATTAACTTGTTTGTCACGACACGTGGCAATGTCTCAAAAAACCATTACTCCTGGGAGAATCAAATTATTGTGATAAATAAAATGGTAGATGCCTAGGAAATTTTCTCTCAAATTTAAATATAGAAGCTAAACTTTTCTACATCAACCACGAAGATGAATGCTATTAAAAATTTCCTGAAAATTGACGTTAAGTCACGTGACCTGAAACGCCTTCTGACGTCAATTGCAACGGGATCAGGTTAATTTTGAAAGAAAACGAAGTGAATATACATTGTTTTCAGATTTTTAGCCGTTCCTCCATCAAAAAAATGACTCAAAGAGGAATTAAAACAGCACAAAGTGGAGATTTGCCTTTGGTCGGCTGCCTAATATGGTGGCTGTCTTCTCAAAGAAAAATAGCGGTTGCTTTATTTCAGAAGAGATTCAAGGAGTGTTCTTGCAAGATCTTATGTGGACGTTTTTATCGCTACGATCAACACTACTACTATTATAAGGAATCGATATAATTTAGTTTATCCCATTGTACAAATGAGATAAACACATACGTCTTCGCCAAGTATCCATACTTACCTCTACGCACAAACAGATGAGCATAGTGATACCGTGCCGTGACGTCATGCGACCACGACGTCGTGTTTTTCATGCGCTGCCGCGAACGCACAATTCCTAATATCTTTGCAACACAGCTTAATTTTTGCGCATAATTCTCGCCAAGGACATTACAGCTAATGAACTTCACAGTGAAATGGTTATCAAAATAGTTCCTCATTGCGTCGAGTAGGAAATGACGACGTGTCGAAGATATCACGATGAAGCCAATATATCGAACGAAAGTTCAATTAAGGAATGAGAAACTTGAAAATTTGAGGAGAGCAGCCCAAGACGAGCCAAATGATACCAAGAATTGGAAACTTTGCATAAAAATTAATTTCATACCAAGAAGCCAAAGTTCTTGAAGAAATTATTTAGTGCATTCGTTTTATGAACGTTGAATGAATTGTGAATATCAAGAACTAAGTTATACTTATGCACCATATCAGTCGAAAAACGCAAAATATCACTTTTCACGAAACATATAAAAATAAACCTCAAGACGGTGAGTTCACATTCCATTACTTCAAGTAATATTAAAAAAAGCAAAAATGTAGTACCTACATATGTACTCTCAAAACGATTAATTGTCAATAAATTCAAATGAAAAAATTGGAAAGCAGCCATTTGAAGCCTTGACTACAAAAAAATCCATAAGACCAAAAAGTAAACTTAAAAAGACGGGAAATTAAAAAAAACTCTATCGTATATGGAGAAAAAAATGGGACAGATTACATTTTCACCGAGGTTTAATATCAATATTTGAACCTATAAAATGATTGTACATAAATAATACACTCAGTTAAGCGAAGAAAAGAGTGAAAGCTTACTCTACTGCAAATAACATTGAATGTTTGTGAAAAAAGTGAACGACAAATAAAAAAAATAATTACCATACAAAATTTGTAAATTAATATACGATCTCATGCATGTAAATTTAGAAACATGATAGCGCGTAACAATAAACAATAGGAATCATACCACAAAAAATGTACTCAAATATGAGGTTAGGAAAATGGGAGAGTTTATTTTATTGCAAACAGTCATTGAATGTTTGTCATACAAAATGAACATTGACAAATTTTCAAAACAATTTTTAAAACAAAACTTTTCCTATTGTAAAATCTATTGTAACCTATTGCAACACGATCTATATTTTTTATATTTTGAATCAGACAGTATCATACAAAGATAAACACTAGCATACCACAAAAATATATTTTCAGATGTTATTGATAAACGGCGAAAGCGTAGGTAATTTATTTCAATTAACATTGAATGTTTGTGACAAAAAAGTGAATATCGACAAACAACAAAAATAATTCAAAATACAAATAATGTGAATTAACATGATTTCATATATATAAATCCTGAATCAGCCAAATACATATAACATAAAAGGAATCACACCATAAATAATTAACTCAGAAAGGAGCTCAGGAAAAGGGGAAAGCGTACTTTATTGCAAACAACATTGAATGTTCGTCATACAAAATGAACATCGATAATATAACAAAGCAAATTTTATAATAATAATTTTCGAAACAATTTATAAATTATCACTCATTTTGAAAAACTATAGCATAATTCACATTTAACAGGCCATTTTGGTATAATTCATCAACATGTTTGTTTCTAAACTTATAGCTCATAAATATATATTTTAGGTCCGGTATTAATAGCCAATATACTGAAATAAATAGGACACTTTATCTTCATAATGCATCAACCTATGGAAGCACGCCGAGTAAATTATCATCGCATAGATCCATTACTCATTTACCGAACATTTCACTATATACACACACTTCAAGGAAATATAGCTTGAAGCATTTGCTTATTTTGGGTGTGATTAGATAACACACAAATAGGTGGAATTGATGACAAAATTTTTATCGTTGTTTACGTCGTCACGGCGATAAACATCACAGAAACCGAAAATCATTGCAATGGAAATTTACTATTTCCTTAGGTGTTAGACAGGAGTAAATGATGATAATAATATTATATGATTATTACTTCACATGCTGACTGCGGAAATCAGTCTATATATCACTACGCGTAGTACTAAAATATAGTTGCAAGGATACATGGACTCAAGTCATGTCACTCGAATTACGTAGAGATAGAAAGCATATGTCAAAGAACGCTCGGCGCGTACAGTTATAAAAAAAGACCAGCTGATAAATAAATGAAGCAATAAACACATTAAAAAAAGAAGAGTATTATATGATACATTAAAAAGTAGGTATTAAAGAATGGTAGGTGAAAGTTCTAAAGATTAAAAATATCCACTGCAAATATAGGAAATATGTGTAATAATTGCATCTCTAGTAAATAGCTAGTAAAATAATTAGAGCCGCTTTTTCTTCGAAATGTTATAAAACGTAAAAAAAAATAATTATTTCAATGCAATGGAGTCGTTCCATTACCTTAATAGTTAATAAATATTCATTATAAAAAATAAAATGAAGTCAAATCTCGAAAGGATTAGAGTAAAACCAAATTTAAAATGCAGGAATAAAATTATAGCCACTAATCCCTTTTGGAAACTTCTAGGCGTATTTAAAATTCCAAATCGTAAGTTGTACGATACAATGATGGAGATTGTGTAAACATAATATGAAAAAAATATGGTTCACTTTCTCAACGCTCAATCACATTTTAAAAATGGGAAAAATTAATACTCTCCACACAATTAGAATCGATAAGAAAACGCCATCTAACACACAACTCTTCCTTAAACAATTAAGTTCACACGGGTTTACATTCCAACAAATGAAACTTACAAAATTACTCAGGAATTTATTGGTAAAACTTGATGACCTTATAGCTTACGCATGCAGAAAGACGATGTCCACTGGGGTTAATGTCTGGTAACAAAAAATAGATACAAGTAGGAAAAATAATTACGAGATAAAAACGTTAGGAAATTTCAAATGTAAAGTTCTGAATACTTCCTCTGTAACAATATTACAGCCGGATGTACGAATAGAGTAGGGGTCGCAAGGCCAGTATTTACGAACTAGACTTCCTGACACAAATTACATAAATATACTACACTGCCACAATTTTGTACGAGTGTTAATCTTGGATAGCAAAAAATGTACAAAACGTCTTAACTTTTTTTAGCAACAACATTATGACGATTAGCTTGAAAGTGGTATCATTATTGTTGCATCATTCACACGGGCGTTATTCCATGCCGGACCCAGGAGGTCAACGCCACCGGCTCGTTAACCTTTGTTTAACGTGGCGTTTCCCCCTGCGTTCCCCTCCGGGCTGCGCAGAGGCCTATTCCACGCATTCACTCCCAGGGCCAGGGCAAGACGCGAGATCAAGTACGGACTATGAACTAAGCATCTTATTGTCATTAAGCCCTAATCTAACACCCACCCTCTAAACTAAATCTACTTATTACATACCCTAGGCCTACCTATTCCATTCGCATACCTATCGGCGCTGACCCTGTTCATCATCATTCATCCACCAATCAACAAAATACACACTCAAACATATCATTCACACATGTACCTGCAAAACAAAACATATTAATGAAAAACCTGTAAAAGGAAGTTGAATAAACCGTCAAAAATAAAACAAAGGAAGAGTAGCATAAATTCGTAAACACGGGGAATAATCCAAAAATATAAATGGTATGGTAGCGCATGATGGCGCTAAGAGTGTGATTCCTACCAAAGTAAAATCACTAAGAGCCCGTGCACAAGGCAAAACCGGAGTTCAACGACCAAACCTGGATTGACCCGGGTCAAACGACCGACATGGAAACCCCTACACACTATAAGTGCTAAATATAATGACTTAGACATGTAGATATCACAAATGCATAGATAAATAAATAATAAAAAAAATTTATAACCCCAAGACTTGCATAAAAACCTTGTTCTCCTTGTCAGTCGCGGTTACTGTCTCTTATTTCTGGTCTGTTGCCATTGCGAAGCTATGGGAATGGGAGGAAGAGAAAAGAGCATAAAAAATTCACAAGCATTTATTTACATAAAATTCAATTCACTAGAGTGTCTTTAGTCCTCTTGATGCTCACCCACGGATGAAAACGGAACTCACTTTCACCACACTGACACCACACTTTCACCACACTGACACCACTATCACCACACTGACACCACTGTCACTATATACTCGATCACACAAAACACTTTCTTCGACATTGCCTTCTTTTCTCACGCACTGCACTACCTAAGGAGAGAGCGGGTTAGTGAACATAATAAACAACAAATAAAACAGAGTGAATGCCAAGCTGCTCACATTTAATGGAGATATCCAAAAGTGCATTTTACAAAAATGCAAGGAATGGTCAATCAGAAACTAAGTACACCTGGATGCACATCGTAACTGACGAACCAATTCCATAAATTTTGAAAAGTAACTCTAGAGCAAGCTCAACATCCACAGAAAACGCTATAAGCTAAACGAAATTCTCCTAGCTACGCTACAGTTACGACGGGCCAGAAGGGCCTTGAATTATAAATACTGGAAACTGACTACATGCCCTACCCTCTAGCAGGCCGGGGCGTTGTGGAGTTACCTAAGGAGAGAGCGGGTTAGTGAACATAATAAACAACAAATAAAACAGAGTGAATGCCAAGCTGCTCACATTTAATGGAGATATCCAAAAGTGCATTTTACAAAAATGCAAGGAATGGTCAATCAGAAACTAAGTACACCTGGATGCACATCGTAACTGACGAACCAATTCCATAAATTTTGAAAAGTAACTCTAGAGCAAGCTCAACATCCACAGAAAACGCTATAAGCTAAACGAAATTCCACTAGCTACGCTACAGTTACGACGGGCCAGAAGGGCCTTGAATTCAAAATACTGGAAACTGACTACATACCCTACCCTCTAGCAGGCCGGGGCGTTGTGGAGTTACCTAAGGAGAGAGCGGGTTAGTGAACATAATAAACAACAAATAAAACAGAGTGAATGCCAAGCTGCTCACATTTAATGGAGATATCCAAAAGTGCATTTTACAAAAATGCAAGGAATGGTCAATCAGAAACTAAGTACACCTGGATGCACATCGTAACTGACGAACCAATTCCATAAATTTTGAAAAGTAACTCTAGAGCAAGCTCAACATCCACAGAAAACGCTATAAGCTAAACGAAATTCCACTAGCTGCGCTACAGTTACGACGGGCCAGAAGGGCCTTGAATTCAAAATACTGGAAACTGACTACATACCCTACCCTCTAGCAGGCCGGGGCGTTGTGGAGTTACCTAAGGAGAGAGCGGGTTAGTGAACATAATAAACAACAAATAAAACAGAGTGAATGCCAAGCTGCTCACATTTAATGGAGATATCCAAAAGTGCATTTTACAAAAATGCAAGGAATGGTCAATCAGAAACTAAGTACACCTGGATGCACATCGTAACTGACGAACCAATTCCATAAATTTTGAAAAGTAACTCTAGAGCAAGCTCAACATCCACAGAAAACGCTATAAGCTAAACGAAATTCTCCTAGCTACGCTACAGTTACGACGGGCCAGAAGGGCCTTGAATTCAAAATACTGGAAACTGACTACATACCCTACCCTCTAGCAGGCCGGGGCGTTGTGGAGTTACCTAGGGAGAGAGCGGGTTAGTGAACATAATAAACAACAAATAAAACAGAGTGAATGCCAAGCTGCTCACATTTAATGGAGATATCCAAAAGTGCATTTTACAAAAATGGAAGGAATGGTCAATCAGAAACTAAGTACACCTGGATGCACATCGTAACTGACGAACCAATTCCATAAATTTTGAAAAGTAACTCTAGAGCAAGCTCAACATCCACAGAAAACGCTATAAGCTAAACGAAATTCCACTAGCTACGCTACAGTTACGACGGGCCAGAAGGGCCTTGAATTCAAAATACTGGAAACTGACTACATACCCTACCCTCTATCAGGCCGGGGCTTTGTTGAGTTACCTAAGGAGAGAGCGGGTTAGTGAACATAATAAATAACAAATAAAACAGAGTGAATGCCAAGCTGCTCACATTTAATGGAGATATCCAAAAGTGCATTTTACAAAAATGCAAGGAATGGTCAATCAGAAACTAAGTACACCTGGATGCACATCGTAACTGACGAACCAATTCCATAAATTTTGAAAAGTAACTCTAGAGCAAGCTCAACATCCACAGAAAACGCTATAAGCTAAACGAAATTCTCCTAGCTACGCTACAGTTACGACGGGCCAGAAGGGCCTTGAATTCAAAATACTGGAAACTGACTACATACCCTACCCTCTAGCAGGCCGGGGCGTTGTGGAGTTACCTAAGGAGAGAGCGGGTTAGTGAACATAATAAACAACAAATAAAACAGAGTGAATGCCAAGCTGCTCACATTTAATGGAGATATCCAAAAGTGCATTTTACAAAAATGCAAGGAATGGTCAATCAGAAACTAAGTACACCTGGATGCACATCGTAACTGACGAACCAATTCCATAAATTTTGAAAAGTAACTCTAGAGCAAGCTCAACATCCACAGAAAACGCTATGAGCTAAACGAAATTCTCCTAGCTACGCTACAGTTACGACGGGCCAGAAGGGCCTTGAATTCAAAATACTGGAAACTGACTACATACCCTACCCTCTAGCAGGCCGGGGCGTTGTGGAGTTACCTAAGGAGAGAGCGGGTTAGTGAACATAATAAACAACAAATAAAACAGAGTGAATGCCAAGCTGCTCACATTTAAAGGAGATGTCCAAAAGTGCATTTTATAAAAATGCGAGGAATGGTCACGCAGAAACTAAGTACACCTGGATGCACATCGTAACTGACGAACCAATTCCATAAATTTTGAAAAGTAACTCTAGAGCAAGCTCAACATCCACTAAGACTTAAATTAACGCCTTCACTAACTCATTTCTGACGGTTTGTTACGATGGGCCATAATGGCCGGAAAAGGCTCTAAACTGACTAACTATTCCTACACTCTACTCGGCATTCAGCGTAATCCAAGGCGGCTGCGTACCTGTGAAAGAATCTGAATAAACCAGCATATAATATGAAAACATCCATCACAAAGAAAATACATTCAAACAATTAAAATGGGCTCAAAAAATATAAACAAGGAAAAACGGTAAACAAAACATTCAGGACTTCACACAATATATTGTACACAGTATGCAAACATATTCCTGCCTAGAGTCGACTCGCTAGACCAGGCAAGTGGCCGCTTGCCTTATTGTTGGGAGGACTAGTCCTCCCATGTCGGGGCCCCGACATCAGTTACCGAGGCCCTTACACCAATCATCAAGCTTGATTTACCAAAATACCTTCAAATTTCACCAGACCATGGTCATGTATGGAAATAGGGCCATTCGGCTCCTATGACAAAGACAAGAATACCAAATAATTGAGAACACACATTTTACCCTCTCTTACATATGCCCTCTTTACCTTTTAGATCGTAGATCCTGAAACAAAAGTTAGTTTTACCACAGCATTGCGTAGCCATGAGCAACCCAATGTTTGTCCTCCTGTTGAGACTGCTTCCTCTGTCTCGGGCAGCTACGGAGATTCCTCACTTAAACCTCGAGACAACTTATGGGAAGTGACATTCCAATCGTAGCTCCGCCTCAAGTCCTGCAACGGCAGAAACAAATTCAATTTTTAATTAGCGTGGCGTCAAAAAATATACCTCTGTTCAAAGCATATGTTCTCATAATAATATGTTTAATATACTATTATATCTAGTAATTATATGTTTTCATATATTATTTCTGTTGTCAACATCCCTATTCTTTAACTAACACAAAGCCCAGTGTGAACAATAAGGAAGTACATAATTTTTTTTTTTACCAACTTCTCTCATTGAATAAATGATGTCTGGGCCCCGACATGGGAAGACAAGTCCTCCGAACTCTAAGATGTTTCGTCTATAACTTATGCCGAAATACAAATCTTTTACGCTCAAATTTAACGTGAATAATGCCATAAATGTTATGATCCCGAATGTGAATAGATTCGAATTCGATCAAAGTTTGTGTACTTCCACGCCTCTGCTCCTGAATACAATACTTATCTGCAGTTGTAATGAACTCGTAACCATTTTGACACTCAGAAAAGCTCACACTCCTAAATGATGTGCCAATTATGGAGTCATTTTTCAAAAAGGCGAAGATAGAAAAATGTTTATCAGAATTTTATTCACAAAAACACGCTTTAGGAACAAGAGAAATGTTGAAAATAATAGTCACAGCAAAATGGTGGAATAATGCGGAGTGATATTCCTTAAACTCCAGTTGATTTGGACTTAATTGATAATAATAAAAATTCTAATCTCAGATTTTAAGAAAATCGATATATCATACCCAAAATTAAACCTAACTGATGTATATGTATACAGATTTGCAAGAAAACAATAGATAACAAGATGACCTACGTGATGCAACTGCAATGCAGCATGCAACAGATCACAAATGGTGATTCCTCAACTAGGATTGAATTTACATGAGGGCGAAATTAGCATACTAGTCACTGGGTGACAATGAACTCAGAATAGGGGTGGTTGGGAACGATTAAAGCCCACCTACCCCGTACAAAACATTGTCTTTTCCACGGAGGCCTCTTATGGACCCTCTTGTGTGTATTAAAACATAAAATAACCATGAAATCGAGCACAAATTCAATTCCATCGGCGTCTGCTAATCTTCGTAAGGATAATGGGGCTGGGAATCATTGTCAGATTTTAGGTTAAAGTACAGATTAAATCTATTTCAGTCATTGAAAACGGACAGCTTGACAGAAGATGTAACATAAACATATTAAAAACCCTTGCCTATTATGCTAGATTAGACCAGATAAATAAGATTAAGGGCCATAGATTGTCGTACCTATTGGTTTAAAATGTCATTTTTCCCCCGTACTATAAGAGAATACAATAGGCAGCTTATTAAAGGGATAGGCAATAGGTGAAATATTGCTAGAGCAGTCTGTAGTGTATGATGCATTTATTAACACCCAACCCCTTTATTACTATGTAAGTACTAACCATCTAGCTGCACGTGACGCTATTATTTAGCATGTCTCCATGTAGTAGCCTAGTTGCATGTCAATAGTGAACGTTTGGTGATCTTCACCCACTGCCACACACCCTCGCGGTGGCTTGCAAGGTATCGCGTGGACGTAAATGTATTTAACGTAGGTATTGATGGATTCTGTCCCGTAAACAACTATTTAATTTTAGCAGGTTAGATTTAACCAATTTAAACTACATATTTGGCATTTGTTTGCGATCTGTCTTCTGTTTCTTTGATGTTTAAAAAAGGTATATAATTATTTTTCTTGGCTGTCTTATTTTTACTGGGTGCCAAAAAAATCCGTACGAATATCGCAAGTAGCAAGCGTTTTATGTCTGTACCTATTACCTAGATCTCTTTTCAAATCAGCTGCCATACGTCCTCTAGTACATTCTAACTTCCTTGTTTACAACGTTTGTCTATAGCGATGGTCTATCACCCACAACCTAACCGGTTTGTTTACATCACGTATTCGCGTGTCGCGCATGGAAACCGTTTTGGTCAGCGAAGAGCAGTTAAATTCCAACCAGTCACATAAGCACTGAATGAAAGGTGAAGATATTTGACAAGGATTAGGAAGATTGCAGGAGCATTCTCACATTAGAGTGATACAACGGAAATTAAGTGTTACGAAATAAAGCGATCGAGCAACGAAAAAATCCATGTAATTACCTAATAATTGTAATCTGTTCTCGTCAAAACATGAGTATGGAATATGATGAAAGGCGAAATAAACTTCAAGTTCAGTTTATTTACAGACAGTGATCCCATATCTATTTATTTCAAGAAAAAAAACAGGGATTCACTCTCTAATAACACATTAGAGAATAGAGTAGTAATCTATTTTACTCTTAACGACATGCTATTTGAAATCTTCCGCGCTTAAAAGCCAATCTCTGGGTCGAAACTCAGGTGTTACATGTCGAATTTCAGGAGAGCAAAGAAGGCCGGAAAAACTGGAGGCCAATGGCAATATGGTATTAGTTTGTGCTGACTTTATTGACAGAATAAATGCCGCAACGCAATAAGGGAACAAATCAAATAATAACAATCGTTATCTAATTTTGAAAATAAATATATTCAAAGCTTAATTTCGAAAAAGATCCTGTTCACATTGAACAAGACTGTTAGGCGGTCAGGAGTCTAATAGCCAATACGTGTCTTGTTCATGAATGCCAAAATAAATGATTAGCAAAAGAATGAAATAAAAAAGCTAAAATTGTTAAGCACGCCTGAATCTATATGAGAAAAAACATATATAAATATGTTTTATATATATGCATTCAAGATTAGAGACAGGAAATTTGGGTCTACAATCTAAATTGCACACTGCTTGAATATTCCAAATTTCGACAAAGAAAGGCACAAACGCAAATTTAAATCATATCAGCACAACTTTGTCTAAACTACCCTACCGGCAACCACCATTTTGTATGCGCATTGAATTTCCAAATTAAAAACTTTATGTTTACTGCGTAAATTTCGTCGAATATTAAAAATAACAACTTCAAATTTCTAAATATATCATATATATACATGTAATCGTATCTACTTCGTATACGAATGGTAACAACTTCATCTAAATTCAATCGACACCCCGTATAGGAACAATTGTTCCTATATTCTCGATATTATAAAATATCGAGACCGAGAATGATGGATACTGATTATCGGACTAAAGAAGCGATGCTAATCAGCTGATAAAAGATTTTCAATGGGCATTGTTATGATAAAAAAATATTGATCATGCATGCTGCATATGAAATAAATAAAATTATGGATCAAATATAGTTTTATAAATGAATGCTCTTCTTCCTACAATAACCAACGTTCAACAACCAATCGAAACAATAAAGAGCACAAGCGCAGCAGGTTGGAAATCTAATGATTTACTGTTGTGAACTCAAGTAGAAACTTAGAACATAAGTATAGCTGCATTAGAGTTAGATTTACGTTACGAGGTATGAATTTAGCGATATGAAATACCATGAAAAAATAATTTGAAATACAACGTGTACGAAAGACTGTAAACTCATTTCAAAAATCCGCAGTAGTTGTTATTAAATGATTCCCTCGTCTCGGATTTAATACTTTCCATCATCTCGCGCTATGGGAGTATTTTGATGTGCTGTTAACCGTGCGAAATAAACGGATGAAATCTAGAGACTAAAAACCCTGCGTCCTGTCCTCTTACGAAGAAATAAAGGAAACAGAGTTAATAAATAATGATTACTAATGACTAAATATCGCTAAAAATTGGCCCCTCTCTGTTGTACGACCTCAAAGAACATAACACCGATAAACTGAAAAGACAACAGTTGCAAAAATAGAAAATCTGGTAAAAGTTAATTTTCAAAAAGATACAAGTCATGTGGAATAGCAATGTTTGGTGATCAAAGCGCGCAAGATTACCAAGATCCATAATTGGACTTCAGAAGACTCAATAATGTTCACCGGCAATTCAACAATAGCTGAAAAGTATTAAAATTCAAACGGGGGTGGCAGATATCCCATGCCTCTTTAATGCTTAACTCTTGCTCAACTTGCGACCGAAGTGATCTTTTCCATTCAATAATCAGCAAATAGAAGTCGAGGAAAAGGGCCTTGATGGCTTTGCCATGTTAATTTATTACGGCGTTATGAATCTTGAACTTGAATCTTTGATACTGAACGAAAGTTGAAAACACTTTTAACCTGTTTTCAACATTGGTCGGTGTGCAATGTTAAGGAGCTTGGTTGAAAGTTCATGGAACTGGCGCCCAAACCCAGTTTTGGCCTGGACAATCTCATTTCGATAAATTTCAATTAAAAGGAGCTTTGATTGAGAAAAAAGTAATCTCTTTTGCGACTTCTATCGAACCACTATTGATGTCTTCAATTCTCAGCGCTTTACCTTCTCCTTTGAGTCGTATCGACCGAAGTGGCAGGAACTTTCATCCGAAATACCTATCTCGTGAAAATCTTTCCTATAAACATTCCTAAATTTCAAAACAATGACAAGTCAAGGCACTTAAGCGAATGTTACGCTTATCATATCGGAAAAACTAAATCTATTAGGCATTTAAATGTTATTTAGTTATAACATTACCACGAAGGGATTCAATAGTGACTGCGCAAGTCGTACACAATATGTGAAACAATCCCAATTTATTCCGAATATAAATATATTCCAAAGATACAAATAAAATACTCCAACAAATCAGTCAATCAGATGACCAAGTTTCTTACACTCACAAGTGAAAATGGTATCTATTCCGAGTTGGAAATATACGCAAACCGTACGTGGATAATGTATAATGCTTATGAAACATGACGAGGACTCACGAAACTCATATTTGAACTCATTATATTCACCAAGAATGACACAGCACAGATACTGGGGTTATATATAATTTAATCTCAATTTACATTATATTTTCACGAATGACGAAGTATCGAATAATTCCAGCCATTTTTTCGAGCCAACAAGAGCAATGATAAAGATTTCACCAGCAAATTTAGGCAAAGATATTCACCGTATCCCAGTAAGTAGGCTATTAAAAGTGAATGATAACAATTTAGAAGCGTGCAAATTCACCGCTATTCACTAAATTTGCTGCCTCGCTCAAAAACTCGGAAAACACCGAGAAACAGGGAACCCATTAAGAAAGAATTCAGTGTGCGATAGAATTGTGTCTCAGGAATAAGGTGATCATGGCAGAAAATGCAAATCTTCCAGACGGGAACTGAAACGTTGGCGAAACTGTTGTCACCCCAGAATGGACACACACGCGGAAGAAATCCCGAAACGAATTATGGATCCTCGAACCAGACACTCGTCGGAAGCCTCAAGAAGGAATGCAGTAGTCTTCTTACATGTAAATAGTGCATGTTTGGTGATCTTCACCCCTGCCACACACCCTCGCGGTGGCTAGCAGGGTATCGGGTAGATGTAAGAAAAAGGTTTAAGACGAAATGAATGCAAAAAAATTGTGATTTAAGGATGAATAGTGACCGAGAGATGTTAATACCCCTAAAAATGGATTACAATCGAAAGATTTGAGGCATGAACGCAAAGGGTGAAGTCACGAAGAAGTCAAGAGAACAATAAATTGTACTCGTCCGCTATCAGCAATCAAAACATAAAGTTCCTGCTTTCGGAGGACATCCACGTACGGAGGTACTGGATTGCAAGTGCGTTATCAATGTGAAAAAATTATTTTTTAAATGTTCTGAAAATCAATAATCCAAATGTACTCTCAAACGAAAAAAAACTCCTTACATGCAAAATTAAATTTTCAAGAAATACGAGCCCGGGAAAATGGATTGAAAGTACAAGTCGAATCTTGTAACAGTCGAATCACACACGCCGTAACCTTCCAATTAAAATACTTAATGCTCTAATTAGTCCTCAGTTAATGGAAAAATAGCGGACTCTACCTACTTAATAAAAAAAAATATTCATAATCTCGCGCCACGTAGCGAACAGGCAGTTCATACATCGTATCTGCTGCTCCCGAGCAAAAGTATTGACGAAAATCAGTACACAGCTGTATCCCTCTCCTATATTCTATAGAGCTATCCGTCTCTCTTCTGTAGTAACAAGAAACAGAAAGATCGCTAAAAGAAAAGGTCATACAAATGTAGCTCAAAGGTCGGCTATTGACTCAAAATTCGAAAATTAACGTCGCGAACCTTGGATCATTTTAAATTATCACGGAATAATGTACTGTCCAATGCGCAATACCTACTTTCTCCCGTAACATACAGGATGAGAATTGATTGGACAATGGAAATGGGCTTGTAAGTGGAGATCGACTACGAGGTCAATGCAATAGATGTTAATTGTTTAAGAAATCAGTTTGCGAAACTGTAATTATCCACAAAATCAAATTAATTCCAAGGAGGTAGAAAGTTAAGATACGTGACTGCACTCTCGACTTCATTTTATTAACAGTATCGTTTAATCTCCATTTTAAGTTAATTTCAAACAGGACGAAAGGGAAATAGACTACGATTTCTCGAATAACGCGTGGAGATGCAGCAAGAACAGTCAAGGAACGTCCGGGAAAATTCTAGCAATCGAAACATTCTTTTGAGATTTTCGGCGGGAAGTCACGGTTTAAGAAAAAACAACCTAGCAACGACCAGAAGTAAAAGAATCACAAAAAAGGCGCGAAAATCATTACGTGAAAATGAAAACACTTGTCAGTGAAACACATTAGCTATTAAGCGCGGACTTACCATCTGAACCCACTGAAGACCGTTTCTCACAGGCAGTCTCTCGAATTCCCAGTTGTCCCTCGTAAAGTCCCACGTGATCGATGACGAAGATTCCGTTGTACGTCGCAAGCAACTCGAATAACTCCTTCCTGTAGAAAAATTCAAACCATTAACAAACGGAACACAAATGTTGCTGCACTGCTACTGTAAATACCCATCAATCAATGGAAAAAGAATTATTCATGAAATATGCAGGAGTGGATTACTAAGTAAAGCAAGAATTTCAAATGTAGTCAAGTACATGGTATCTCTACTCTTCGTATGTATGTACATCCAGAAAAATAAGTCACGAATTTCCCTTTCAAAAATAACTGCAAACTCAATGAACGTTAATAATGGAAAGTGACTGAAAGTAAAACTTTCTTAAATTGGGACTGAAAACTCACCTGGCCTTCTATTGCCGCGTCCAGACGAATACTGAAGATCTGATCTGATCACGTGATTGAACGTCACGGTCTGGCGTGACGTCACCGAGACCGGACCAATCACCGAAGTGCAATGTGGAATTCGTCGTGATTAATAATTTCGAAAACGATTTTTTATTTTCGCAATTTAAATATTCTGTTGTTCATATTATTGCTGGATATTGATAATTGCCTATTCTTGCAATAAGATTCCTTTCCCGAAAATAGTTTACTAAAAAATAATTGAGAGCGCCTCCTGCTATTCGTTCGTTAACTACTTGTTTTGGCGGGAAAAAGTGATAAAAAACTCAATAGACGTTATAATCCTCAAGTTTCTCAAAAAGGTCCTATTGTGAAATATTTAAAAAAAAAGAAATTGTTTTCAAACAAATATTACGCCATTATGCAACGTGCAGGGGTTTTATTTCGGGTCTACCAACACTCACAGTTGAATGATATCTGATTTCAATTTTGCATTGCTAGAATCATTGCAATGATTGAAATAGTTACATCAAAATTATTTTCAGATTAACATGTCCATCGACATTCGAATAGTAACTCCATTTCACTCTACTGTTCTTAGCAATCCAATGAAAGAGACTCTTCAATAAAACCACTGGAAACCACTGCCAACCGCCTTTCTAGTTGCTTTCTGGATATAATAGGATATCTGGATATGTCGTATATACCTAACTTGAATTCCAGCAAAGATTAGCAGTTGCTAATTGTAACCTTCCTACTGCAAGAACAAAGAAATTCGTCGGCATCGTTCACAGAATACTTCAGCAACCGAAATCACATTTGGACGTGGGTAATTACGTACACATGGGAAATGGAAGCAAACCATGCAATTGCTTACCTTTACGGGAACACCAAGATCTGTGTACCGTCATTACAGCTAGGGTAGCAGATTCACTGCAACGATTTTGCAGTTAATTCTTCCCAGCAAGGCACTTATAACCGCGACGCACGACACGACATAACTTGGTCACTCATCCAGTGATCCGTGCAACTGAGGCGCTACTATTCATATTTCACTTGCGAGGTTATGTTGGAGGATGAAACACTTCTCGGTACTTGATAAACACTCTCACAAATAACGCTGGATAACGTCTTCTTACGCATTAGCATCTTGAGGAGTGTCGATTTACTAACAGGCTTCTTTGGAGTCAGGATTTGGTGAGCAACATAATACTCACGGGAATAATTCACGTTCACGATACTTCTCATCGTGATACATCGCCAATCTTAGACTTTCTCACTCACTGAAACACTAGCGGACACTTCTTGCAAAAGACTTAATACGAAAATCAGCTTCTTATTACATGACGGCATGGCCACCAAGCATTCTCGCAAGGATTCCACACCACGGCTGATCAGCTGTTCGGGGTTGTGTTGTTGCCTCGTACGAAGAAAACATGGAACTAAGACGAAGAAACACTCCGTCGCTTGAACTTGGAAGGTCGTGGGTTTCGCAATCGCTGAAATGACTCCTTCGCTCTCAATGTCGAGAGCGAAGCACTTCAGAACAAAATGAAGCATAAGGAATTGAATGCCCTAAAGGCAGACCTCGTCGGAAATATTTCCAGCGACGTCAACGGAACCGACGAATTGAGCGAAATGCAATGAGTACGTAATGAATGTATTGACTGCAATGCAATGGATAAATTTGGTGTAGCGTAATTACACTATTGAATGAAATGTAATGACTGATATGTAATAAGTATAATGAGTGAAATTTAAGTCCATATTACTATACGTACATGGTACATACGAATACCAATGGGGTCACCAGACGGGTAGTAATTATTTTCTGCATGAGGACTTTAAGCTAACCCAACTGACAGCATCTTTTTGCATTCATCTTTGTTTTTGATCTTTTTTTAATTGTGAAGTTCAATATAATTACTAATCCTTTTTATGCATGATATTTAATGCGTGTTTTTGTTAATTCACCCCCTGCCTCACACCTTTATGGTGGTGTGCAGGGTATTTTATAGATGTACTTAATTTACATATTACCCCGCAAGCCACTACTAGGGTGTGTATCAAGGGATAAACTGGAGCTATGGTGATAGGGTAAAGGCTGGCTCAGGAACTATCCTACTCCATTTCTCAAATTGATTCCTTGTAACTTCGGCGGTGTTAAAGATTCAGGCATCCACACACACTGCGCAAGGACCATAGTTTAAATAGTGTAGTTCTGACTACTATATTAATACTATTCCTTTTTTATGCATGATATGTAGTGCATGTTTGGTGAGCAATCACCCCCTGCCACACACCCTTGTGGTGGCTTGCAGGGTATTATGTAGATGTAGATGTAGTTTCGTTGGGATCCCAAATTACCAGCAACTGAGAGGAAAATTGTTGTTACAATAATTATCGATAAGTCAAGAACTTCTTAAGCTGCAGTAATTAATTGTTTATCTTTTTCTAGAGCATATTGTTGAGCAATAATTGTTGGAAATGTTGAAACATGAATATGTTAAAGTAATGGGGGCGTTTACTCGGAACCGAAATCGCAATTTCGTACACGAAATCGTTAGATGGAAAAGAAAAAAGAATTTTAGTGAAAAAATTAATCTTCTAACCACAACCATTCACTCATAAATAAAAAATTAAAATAAGCAAAATGTGACGCCCACCGAAGAAGCTGTTTTGAGACCATCGACGTCATTACCTCCCGTCCTTGACTGCTTTTAGGGGAAGGGAGTGGAGGCGGGTTGTCGGAAGGTCTGCTCGCACATATCCTGTCGCAATCGCTCCCATTGGCAGAGTCAGCTGTGCCCCCCCCCCCCCTCTGCGATAAGGCGAAGTAGCTTCGCGGGCTCAGTTGTGATTGGACGAAGTCGATATACGTCAGAGGTTGCACCACGCCCACTTTTCCGAAAGGGTTAAAAACATCAGTTTTTCGCCGCTTGTAACTCGGGAAATAATTGTCGGATCAGAAAACGGAAAAATATGGATCTCTTTATTTTAAAAACTCTACCAGATTCGGCAATAAAAAAAATATGGTAAACGACCCCATTGGAGATTATTTCACCAGTCTTGTGCGTCCGAATATATAGCAATGAAAAAGTTTGGCAATCAAGAGTTAATTTATGCAGAAAAATACAATTCCGTCCATCACCCTATTGATTAACAACCTCAGATAGCAAGTAGACATTCGGCTCCAAGACAATAAATTCACAACATCCGTCCACACAAAACCTACCAATCACCAACAATATCTCCACTACAATAGTTGCCACCCTATTCACACCAAGCGCTCCATTCCTAACTGCCTTTCCATTCCGCGGACACAGAATTTGCAATGACACCTCTTCCCTCAACAAATACTTAAATAATCTTCATTCTGCTCTCCGCAATCGCGGATATCCTGAAAAGCTCCTCCACAAGAAAATCCTCCCCCACTCTTCCAAATACATTCCAAAAGACAGACCTCCATCTTCAGACACTGGACTGAATATATGCACCACTTTCTTTCCCGGTTCCCACAAACTGAAAACCATTCTTAAGGACCTCTTTCCCATTCTGAAAAACAGCGACGTCACTTCCTCTCTCCTGCCTCGTTGCCCCTCCATTTCCTACAGACGGCCACCGAACTTAAAAAATATTCTCAAGTCCACGAACCCTCTCTATCGCACTTCTGATTCTCCTCCCCCACGGCCCTCTCCCTGCAATCGTCCCAGATGTAAAACCTGTCCTTTAATGCGGTCCGCACCTACATCTCCACACCCCCTCATCACTTCTTTCCCCTCCTCCCAAGCTACTTGTCAGTCCAAAAATATTGTGTACCTTCTGACCTGTAATTCTTGTCCCACATTTTACGTTGGCGAATGCACTACACCCTTGGCAATCCGTATGAATAATCATCGATCTTCCACAAAATCCGCCACATTTTCATCATTTCCTATCCCTACACACCCTCATTCCCACGATCTCTCCTTTGATAACTGCTTTTCCCTCTCAATACTCGAATCCCTACCGAACCATGCTAGCAAAACGGAGGTCAGGACTCGTGAGAATGCTTTTATTTGGGCTCTCCGTGCATTCGAGAAGCCCGGCTTGAATGTACAGCATTAATTACCCCCAATCTCATCCCTCACCCCTCTTCCTCCCTTTCAATTGCCTTCACACCCTCTCCCTCCCCTCCCCCCCCTCCAACTGCCTTCACACCCCCGCCGCACTCAGTTCCTCTCCGGCTGACGAAGACTGCAGAGGCAGTCGAAAGCTTCCAACTATTTTAAATGTGAGTGTCCCGTTTTTTATATTTTTGTGTTTCTATGTTTTTCGTGTGCTATCATCGTATATATATGTATATATATATATATATATATATATATATATATACACAAAACACCATTCATACGCAACGCCATAGGCGCAAATATACAAATATAAATTCAGACAGAAGGTGAAAGAAAGAGACAGTGAACATACAATAAACAGTGAACACAACGGTGGTGTGGAGATGAAACTGAGGAACCTGCTCTTCGAGTAATGTAATTTATGAAATTTCCTGTAATCACTGCCAGGCCTTCTATATAGGACTGACGACCACCTCTTTTAATATGCGAATCAATAACCATAGGAGCAGTGTCACCCGACATTTAAGGTTGCCAGTAGCCGAGCACGCCAATTCTCATAACCTTCCCTTCAATGACTGCTTCAGAGTGAAGGTAATCAGAGCATTCCCACCTGAAACATTTACGTTAGAGCTCCGTCACTGGGAGCTCGCCTATATTTCCATATTAAAATCAACCACTTCTCCCGGCATCAACATTCGCTAGCTTTCTCCACCCGTCCAATTTCCCTCTCCATTTCCCCTTCCTAGTCCACCCTCTTCCCCCTCCCTCCTTTTTACCCTAGCCAATCCCCTTTTCACACACCAACCGAAACCCTTGACTCCAGTGTGACACCCCAGTAGTGATCTCCTCCAGCTGAAGAAGGGTTCGTGACCCGAAAGCTCCAAAGCGCAGTGGACACCAGGCTCTCCATGGGTCATCTACTGGTAAGTGTCCACTGATTATCCTTTCCTTCGCCCCCACCCTCAACACCTTGTTGCTAGCATTTATTAGGACATCTCTTCTCTCTCTTCTACATATTTTATATATATATATATAATCATTCTAATCTTCTGAGGAAGGAGGTCCATGCCTCCGAAAATTTAACAAGTATGTTTACTTTTGTGTTTTTTCTTTTTTCTTTTTGTGTCGCCTCATCTGTCTGCTCTGTGAATTTTTTATTGTACGTCCAATGGGATTTTTCACCATTTTGCTATATATATATATATATATATTCCGCATTACCACACAAATAGTTTAAATTCACCAGTGAACAAATAAAACGGAAATGTAGAACTCGTCGTTCTCCACAATGTTAGCCCTTTTCGCTTGGATCCGTTGATGAGAAATGAGTTTGCAGCTGTTAAACAGTGATTTTTGACTCGTATACATCTACGCGATACCCTGTATGCCACCGCGAGGGTGTGTGGCAGGGGATGAAGATCATCTCCCGCATTGCGCGGAGCTAATAGAAGCGGCTAACCTCCCGCTAGACACGATGGCATCCACCATTTCATTTATCACAATAATTTGATTCTGCCAGGAGTAATGGTTTTTTGAGACATTGCCACGTGTCGTGACAAACAAGTTAATAGCGTAGCTCCGGACGGCGTATCAACGTGGCATTCACGTTCAACGATGTACCACGTGCATGACCCCGAAGGTTTACCAACTATACATACACCAGTCTGTAATTCGTGATGTCGCGTGGCAGCAAATTAAAAGTGTCGAGAATAAAGGAAAGATGACCTTGCTTTAGAGGCTGGAGAAGAAGAACACTGTATAACTTATACAGTGTTCTTGGTCGCGACACTCAACGTTAAAAAATGGAGACCACGGTCGTATATACAGGATGGAGACCTCAGAGTAACCCATCCTTACTCTGATACGGAGGGTTTGAATAGCAGACGATCTAGTTGTGCAGCGCCAGAGTGGTGGTGGGCAGAATCTCCGTATGGAACATATATGGTAGTAACCTCCCCTACTTCCCCCATCCCAGATCCCCTCCCCTACATTCCCCATCCCCTGTGTTCATACTGTGACGCGGGTTGCGTTTACGCAGGAGTTGCTAAGGAGCGTACACAAATGAAATCAATAAACTTCACAGATGGCACTTTATTGTTTCACAAACAATGAAACTGATGTCACAAAAAATACTCAAGGCACCCAAAGTGAAAAAATATGAACACACACGAAGGAAATGGTGCGTGAAATAGAAATGCATATGTAGGTTCCATACATGAAAAAGAAAATATGGAAATGATGAGGCAACATAAAAGATATATTAATCGTAAATCATACAAAACAAATTCAGGCTGAAGCCAAAAGTGATCGAGTGAATTATTGCACTTATAAAAAGGAAATAAACAACTTCGTTACTTCTGAAATTGAACAGTTACAAAAAATATTACGACAGCCAGTGACAAAAATCAAGACATTCATAGAAAATGGTGCGTGAAATGAAAATAAGTTCGATGTCTGATAAATAAAATGTGGAAATTATGAGGCAACATAAAGAATATCAATTTTAAATCATACAACAAACAATCCAACATTCAGGTTGAAGCACTGAACAAATGAATGCGTACCAAAGTCAAAATTATTTCAATTATAAAAATAAAATGAACAATTCCCTTAGAAAATTTTATCCACCCGTGGAAGAAGTAAGACTTAGAATAAGTAGGGAGCCAATGAATAGCAGGGGAGCTATACACAAACTATTGAACTGAAAATGGAAATGTGAAAACTCCAATTTCATTATAAGGCACGCACATATGGAATAATTTACCAAAAAAAAAGTAAATGGAACAAAGAAAGAAAATGAAGAAAGGAAGAAAAAATAACGTAATAATGAAATACCTAAATGAAATTGGAGAAATTTTTAAAGGGAATAAATAAAATACATTACTAAAATATAGAAATTAAATAATTCAAAAGAAATAACTGAATAAAATAATAGTTAAAATAAATAATATTGGGTTAGGAAATTATGAGCTGGCAGTGAACATCAATTTTTAGATTTATTTTAGCCACAACCAACACGAAAACAAGATATTAAAGAGAAATGTTTATTTTTCCGGGATTCATTCCGCGATGTTTAATATTTTAAAAAAACAACATTTCGCTGGTCCTCCTGCCAGGTTCATCAGGTTAACTGAAATGATTCTTGCTCGTCTTTATTTATATGTGTGAGGACTCCCATTGTTGCTGGAATTTTTTTTAATTTGAAAAATCCGTTTGAGTTTTTTACTCAATGTGTAATCGTCTTCTCGGTAGACATTCTCCGGTCTCTTCGCAATTTCTATAGCTTCCCAGATTAATCTTGGGTAATAGCGTACCTCCTTTGATATTAATTTTGTCTCCTCAAAATTGAAATTATGAGTGGGGCCGCTGAGATGGTGTTCGGCTAAAATCGCAGAAATGCGGTAATTACTATTTTTAATTGCCCGTTGATGCTCTTGGAGGCGTATTTTTAGGGCTCTGCATGTCTGGCCTACACATGGATGTCCACAGCTGCACAAAACTTCATATATTCCTCCGTAGAGGTTCCGTGGAAGCGGGTCTTTGGCTTTGTCCAGACGTACGTCCCCTGTCTTTGTTACGCATGTGCTAACTACGTTGTATTTCGATAGAATTCTGGAGATTTTTTCCGTAGTTCCAGACACATAAGGGAGAGTGGCATATGCCTTTGGCTTCTCTCTATTTTTTGTCGGGTCAGTGGGATTTTTATTTCGGACCACGAGAGAATTTCTTTCTTCTTTCCGTGCAGTTTTCAAGATGTAGTCACGGCGGAAACCTTTTTTCTCAAATGCCCTTAAAATAAGTGCTGTTTTCGCCGGTGATGGAATCGGCGTCAGAGATCGTAAAAGCTCGATGATACAGCGTTCTCATGACTGAGGCTTTCTGTTGAGGATGGTGGTGCGATGTGGCATGTAGGTAGCGGTCAGTGTGGGTACATGTGGGCCAAACTTGCGAGAAGAATTATTTCAGCGAAACCGGACGCTCCGTTAAAACCCACTTACGAGAACCGATTGGGACAACCCTCAAAATCAGAAGTAGCGGAACCTCGGGACACGCGATTGACCTCAAACAAACAAAGGTACTTGGCATGAGAAACCAAAGTGAAATACCTATCCATTGATAAAAAGGAATATATAAAGGATACCCAGGTAAAAATATTTGGTCTGTAACTAATCTGGATCTGGCCTGCAACTGGTCTGAAAGGCTGAATTTTGTTCTGTAAGTGGTCTGTAACAGGACTGGACTGGTCTGGATTTCAAAGAGGCAAAGGAAAATGGTCTGTAACTGGTCTGGAATTCTGGCCTGTAACAGAACTGTAACATTCGATAGTGTGTAACTGTTCTGGATCCATTGCCTGTAACTGTACTGCAATATTCGATGGTCTGCACCTGGTCTGGATCTATTCTGTAACTGTGCTGAAATTTTCTATGGATTTTAACTGGTCTGGATTCTGACATGACGCAGAGCTCTGATATTTTATTCGGTGATCTACAATTGATCTGAAATTCATATGTAACTGTTCAATGATTAGAATATATTTTAGGCATTAATGCTTAATGGGATAAGGAATCCTGAGCTATATAGCTCAGGACTCCATATGGAGGATTCACTTTTTAAGTTATCTGAGTTTTTTCTAGAAGAGTTGCAATTTATATTTGCTGTCACATAGATGAATTGCACATGGGTTTAAGGGTACCCACTACCCATCACTATGCCTTATGGAGAGTTGCTTTACTTGGATAGCATTACAAAAGGCTGTGTCATAAATGTACTCTCGGATATTAGAAGTTTCAATTTCCTTTGCTAAATTTGCTAAAATAAATAACCGTAGTTGTGAAATTTTACCGTAAATAATTTCTAAATGTTTATTAAGATTTAATAATTGTTTCCCGAATTATCTTCGTTTCAGTTTCTACTGCATATTTGAAAATGGATTATATCTTATTTACTTCGCTATTTTGCATTATTAATAATATTTTTATTGCCTGGCGCATTATTATTAGTAAAGAATTTTATTAGTATTCGGACTTATGTAAGCGCTACGTTTACGCTTTCAAGCCTCCACGTACGTTTTCATTCCCCTTCCTTTCCTTCCTAAGAACTTGCCGATCCTACCCGGGAATGCAGTCTGCAGCTTGCTTCTCAGATTTATCTGTTTAGGCTGTTTCCTTTTCCATATTGTCTGAGCTGAACCAGCCAGATCAATGAGATTGACTGGTCAACAAGTTATCCTATCTCAGGTTAAGTTAAAAATTACAAACCAGCTAGTCACTAGAACATATTAGCTCCTGACCTGATAGATCCTCAGAGAACAGACCAGTTACAGAAAAGATAAACCCTCTAAATCCAGCCCAATTCCAGAGCAGCAGCTCAAGCGGTACAGACCAGTTACAGACAAGACTGGTCTGGAGCCATGTTTCAATTTCTTCCCAGTTTCAGACCACCTACAGACCTCGTGCTCCACCCCGGTTCCAGACCTGTTCCAGTTTAGTTACAGACCAAATATTTTTACCTGGGATATGTTGACTTACTTCAAAATGTCTGAATGTGATCCCATTTCCACATCTGTAGAAGTTAATTTACACAGTTTGCATAAAGGTAATCTGGAAAAACTTCCTAATGTACCATATCAAATGTTAATTGGAAGTTTGATGTATGCAATGGTTTGCACTAGACGCGATATTGCATTCACAGTAGGTAAACTCAACGGATATAACAATTGCTACTCCATGGAACATTGGGAGTACGCCAAAAGGGTTCTTCATTACCTGAAGAGTACAATATTGATTATGTAATTGTGTACAAAAAGTGTGGGAAGCCACTGGAAGGGTATGTGGACTGGGCCAATGACAGAGAAGACAGAGTTTGGTTAAGTTTGCAAAAGGTGCAGTGGCCTGGGCCAGCAAGACTGTGTGGCCACATCAACTGCTGAAGCAGAGCATGTGAGCTTAGAATCGCGTGCAAAAAGAGGTTTTGTACTTATTAGCATTCTAGAACATACAGGGTGCGTTCCGAAAGTAATGCAATTATTATTTTTTAAAGTAATTTATTGAACAGATTTTCACAAACACTTGAAATTCTTCGAAGTACTGTCCTTGGGCCTCTACACATTTTTTCCAGCGACTCTGCCATGACCGGTACGCGACCTGGAAGGCGTCTTCGGGGACCTCTCGCTAGGTCTTCGTCACGGCTGATTGGATTTCTTCTATGGACGAAAAACGGGTTCCTTTCAGAGCTGCCTTAATCCGAGGGAACAAAAAGAAGTCTGCTGGGGCGACGTCAGGACCATAGGGGGGCAGCGTTGGGCACCTGGTGTTTGGCCAGGAACTCGCGGACTCGTAGCGAATTGTGGCATGGCTCGTTGTCGTGATGGAGTTGCCAGGTAGTGGAGATGTGTTTTCTGGTCCTGTGGACCCTTTTTCGGAGTCTTTCCAGCACATCCTCGTTGTAGGCAGCGTTAAGTGTCTGTTCTTGGGGAAGAAACTCCTTATGGACCACTCCTTTGCTGTCTAAAAAGACAATGAGCAGTGTTTTCACTTTTGATTTGCTCATTCTTGCCTTTTTGTGCTTGGGGGACTGGTTGGTGTGCCACTCAGAGTTGGTGTGCCACTTTAACCACCTCAAGACTTTTGAGTAGGACAGAGTAGAGTCCTCGTAAGCCTCAAATCATATTGTTAGTCTCCTCAAGAGATTTTTTTCAGTTTAGCACAAAACTTAATCGCGTAACGTTGCTCGATCGTCGATTCCATTTTTTCCGTGACACGGTCGGCGCGCAGAGGTTTACAATAACTGATGTCCTGCCGCTTCCACAGCTTGGAGTGCACTGAGACTGATTTTGCGGCAAAGATTAGCGTTCCCCCCCCCACCTACTCCAAGTGGTCCGATCCCACTCCGACCAATAGGAGCTGCGCGGGAAATTCAATCGCATTACTTTCGGAATGCACCCTGTACGTGCATAGTGAACTTGAAAACTGCAATAGCTCCAAGCACAGTGCCATTGATGAGTTATGTGGAAAGTTTGCATTATTCAATGACAATCAATCTGCTGTAAAAAATGCCAACTCTCCAGAAATTAAAGACATATAAGCACATTAAGTGCCATTCTGTTAAAAGTATGGTTGAGGATGGCAAAATTATTGTAAAATATTGTCCTGCAATTGAGAAGGTGTCGGTTGTAATGACCATAGGACTGGTTAAGGTCAAACATCAGAAATGTATTGAGGGCATGAGCTTGTTAATTTAAAGTCTCGATTAAGTGAGGGTGTTGTTTTTTGTTGTGTGTAATCGAGAGGTCAATGAGTCTCAAAACTTGGCGTGTTCCGCTGCCACCTATGTATCGTTTGGTTACTAAAATAAATGAGTGTTGTCTTCTGGTCACGTATGTTCACTATCGTGCAATTTTTTTTGGCTCCCATAAATCCTCAGTATCCACTGCCTGAATGAATAATCGCAACATCTATTCGAAGATGTACGAAGCGACCTCGCAAAAGGAAAAGTGGAAGTTGCCTACAGGATGGTGAGAAATCACTTAAAGGAACGGGCTGCAAGATGTAACAGCTTCAGAGACAAGAATGGAGATATCTTAGAGTGGAAGTAATCAAAGAGGAAAATGAAGTCGATAAGGATGAATTGGGAGCCCCAATCTTAAGATCACTGTCTGTCCTATCAAGGCTGTCACTAGCTCTGCCCATATTGCATCTGGAAATTCAACTTCACTGTTCTAGTACTGTCCTTGTCATCTCGACAATTGTTTGATTCTTGCACTCACTGCCGCCATTCTGCTGAGGTGTGTATGGTGCTGTCAGTCTCTACGTGATTCCACTCTCTGCTTTTTAACACAACTTTGACATCTGACTTTTGTTTAATTATGAAGCTATAACGAAACTTTGTTTAGCTATCCTTGGACACAACAAGATATCGTTTTTTGCTGAAGGATGTGCAAAATGCAACACCAGTGGAAAAGAGTACTCCAGGCCTTGTTGCCTTTCTCGCAGTGCCAAACGGCATGCGACTTGCCAAAGCTCACAAAATTCTCTCGCCATCTTCTCAGTGACACCCAGCTCTCTGTTGAGCATCTCTCTCACATGCGTCGCTTGTCTCGATTGTCCCCATCTCTCGTGATACAGCTGCAGTGTCAAATTTTCTGCTTCAGCAAAGTTGACCCTTCCAGTTTTCTCGGTAGGTGAGCATCAAATTATGTGCAAATCTCAGGAGAAGTGCTAGGGAGACTCTTGCAATGATTAGACAAGTCTTCGGGGAACGATGCATAGGCGTGCGCTTGAGTGGCATCCTCGGTTCCGGGCCAGCCGTACATCCGTGGATGACCACACAGGAGACCCACCACACCCGACATTGCTGCTGAAGTTCAACAGCTCGTTTGTGAGGATCGAGGTCTAACCATTCATGACCTTTCTGATGAAGTGGGCAATGGTGGCCAGGGGATTTTATCTGATGAAGTGGGCATGCATCGGGTCACTGCAAAATTTGTGCCAAGGGCTCTGTCTGTTGATCAGAAGTCACAGCGTGTTGAAGTTTGCAGGGAGCTTTGTCAGGTCACATCCAATCCTTCTTGTCATCCCAGGCGATGAGTCCTGGGTTTACGACCCTGAGACGATGCTCCCAGTGGAAGAGCCCATCTTCACCAAGACCAAAAAAGGCGAGGAAGCAGAGGAGCTAAGGCAAGATCAAGCTTCTCGTTTCCCTTGATGCCCAGGGAATTGTGCACAAATATTTCATCCCAGCAAACCAAACAGTCAATCCAAAGTGCTACTGTAACCCACACAGCACAAAGGGAATAATACGCACATTATGTTCAAATATTATGCACCAAATATACCATGGCAGTGGTATAAGGTGTGCATAAAATTTACATGAACTGTCTATATAGATGGGCTAATGTCCGCATAGCGACCACTTTTATGTGCATAATATGCTGAATCTAGACGGTGACTGAAATAGTACGTTTCATAATACTTCAATATTTTGTGCATATCATTTAATATTATATATCGCGTGCATAGTACTGTAATCGCATATTATTTAATCTATTGCACATTTTATTAGGTCCATTATATATCTAGTTAGACCATGGATCCATGTCAAACAATTTACAGAAAACTAAGGACATACTTCTTTGCAGAATAGGCACTGTAAAAGTTGAACTGGCACGATCTCGGATTGGATAAGGCAGATCACGTAATTTGATACGGCATGATTTGGCACACGTTAACTATACACAGACTTATACCGTGCAAAATTTGTGCACGTCTGCCGTTTCTTGATATCACATAGAGAATTCACAATTTCAATAACACATTTATACGAGTTAAGACGATTACAAACGAAAACGTCTGTTTCTTAATAAAATTAATTACATTTATTGACACTATTTCCATTTTCAATCATTGCATTCACTAGACATTGTAACACATAATATTCCAATACATAAGGCATGACCTCAAGAACAGCCAGTGCGACAATCACCAATATCAAACTACATTGCATGTGAACACCGTTTTGGCGGGACAAGTGTTTGAAGTTCGATACACTTAAGCTCACATCTACCAAATGTTTTATCTGGGTACACAAAAACCTGCTGTCTTTTAAAAAAACAACGCTCTTCTAAAAATTGAAACTATATTTTTCCAACAGTTGGTTCGTTCAAATATCACCGAAAGTCACTGCACTGTCATAACACACGCAAAACTTTTCACGTTTATCAAATAGTTGAATGATGATCTGAATTATCGCTGGATCATTCCTAATGTCCCAATTTGTTAAAGACTGTATGTGCCTGAAACATGATAAATAGAGTCAATTGGCAGCAATTAAAAAAATCAACATGGAAGGCTGATATAAACAATGACGAATTCGTAAATAATCAACGCAATCACTGGTCATAACAATCATTTAGGTACTCACCGTAACTTAACTGTCCATTAGAATTAAAATTAAGTTTCTACGATCACAAATTGCCAGAACACGTAAATATTGGAGGAGCTAGTTTTTTCTCACGTTACCGGCTTATCAACAGGACTGCCATTTTGATTTTCGAGATGGTCCAAGTCGATCTTGTTTGCAAGACATCGATTTGCAGTGCGCGCATATTATTCAAATTAATGCTAATAATTGACGGAATATTGTTTACTATTTATACCAATCCATTTATGCATATTTTATACGGCATAAATTTTCTGTGTGCTGTGTGGGTAACGTTTTGCGATGGCTCCGTGAACATGTGTGAAGATGTCTGCACAAACTTTGGCAGAAAGGGAACTAGCTGTTGCTAGAGATGGGTAAATTACCGTATTTTTCAATTGAGGTAAATTACGGTAATTTTCGAAAATTACCGTAATTTTAAGTTTTGAGCAGCAAATCCTTATCTGAGGACTCCAAACGAAATCAAATAGCATTGAGATATAAATGCCGATGCTTATTTCAAACATATCACGACGTTTACCTATTATAACTCATTAAAAAAATTAAAATGAAGTTGGCAGCAACACGCAATTTGCCTCTCTTTTGTCACACTATGAGAAATTTTCGTTCCAAAGACATGCGCAATTCCAAAGACCTCTGCGCAATGTGCATTTATTATTTTACTCTGAATTAATTGGAATTAATCATGGACACAGCGTAAACAAAATCGTTTTAGCATCTTAATTTATAATATTACCCATTCCAATGGTTTCTTCGTGAAGAAAAAATTTTCTGAAAATTACCATTTATTACGGTAATTTTCAGAGGTGTTGAGAATTTACGAAAATTACCGCGGTGATTTACCAAGTTGCCCATCTCTAGCTGTTGCACAACGCACCCAGTCACACATCCAGGCACTTCTTGAGCAAAAGCAACACAAACCTTGTCCCCTATCCACCCTGCTCACCTGATTTGCACCCTGCGACTGTGTTCTATTTCCCCGACTGAAAACCACGTTGAAAGGCCATCGGTTTGACACAATGGAGCAGATCAAAGAAGAAATGCAGAAAACACTCGAAGAAAGTGACTTCTGGGATGCATTTGGAAAATGTCAGAAACACTGGGGCGAGTGTGTACGTGCGGAACGGTGCTGCTTCGAAGGTGGCTGGCACCATTAGACCCAAAATAAGATTTTGACCACATGGCAGCACCAGTCCCGCCCATTATTCCAGCAACCGAGGTGGGAAGCAGTGTATCATTCATTTACTAGAAGCCAACATTGAGCTAGAATTATGAACTTTCGGATTTCAATAGCAGAAATTCCACAGGGAAAACAAACATTTGCCTTGGCCGGGACCCCCTATTTTTCTGTGCAATTTCAGCAGATAATGCCAGTAAAGTTTGACGAGCTTTGAATTTCTTTTGGATCTCAACAAAATGGGAGGCAACTCAGGAGATAAAGATTTTTAAAATGGAGGCTTCCCAATGAGACCACCTTAATACTACTTGGCTGTAATGACTGTGCAATTGTGAATTCTTGTGATCCATTCCTTAATGTGGCTTGAAGTTGTGACAATTGTTCCAGATATCATATACACTTGGGAGCTAACTTAATGTAACGCAATAACTTATTACTAGTTTTAATTAACAGATTTCTATTATAGGCATAACGACTGCTTTTCTGATGTTTTCATAGAAATTTTGGAATAATTGTTGCCTTAGTGTATACGAAGTGCATTCTCTTCTTCTAGACAAGTTCCGAGTTACTTTAACTAGAGTTACTTAACTATGGTTTTAATTGTTAATTTTATTCTTTTTAGTCAGACTACTGTCCCCATACTAACAGCCAGTGTTTAACTAGTGTATGGCAGCCTGATTTTAGTCTTCAAGTGTGCTAAGGAAGGATCCATTGCCAGCAAGGGGTAAATACCGAATTATGTGGTTCATTTTAGTTTCACAGGAGTTCTTTGGAGCCAAGGCTGTAAGCATAACAATCGAACTAAGATTATTCTGAAAAAGTGTATGGTATAATCAGTCAAACTTCAGAATAAAACTGCTTAGTTTTCCTATTTGTTATTGCATCTCCTGTTTCCTATTTTTACATAAAATGAACTAATTTCATGAGATTTCTTATAGCCTACAGGCCTTGCAGTAGTACACTCACTTGCAGAAGAGTAATATATTATGCAAATACTCTCTCTTTAAAATTTTGACATAGTCCATTGTCACACAGCTGGAATTTGGGTTCATCATTTCAAAGTTTTACATAATCGATTTCATTCTATTGTTAGGATTTCACTCACTTGAGAGCATCGTAAAGTTTGTTTAAAATATTTGTATCAGATGCTCACCTTTTTTCATTTTCATAATTATATTTCTGCTGCTTGGTAATAGTTTTTTATATAGGTATTGGTGATGAGTAAAACCGATTCACATTAAAATATGACATCACCACTTTCAATTTTTTTAATGCATACATACCCACCCCAAAAAATTCATTCACAGTATATAGTCATGCTATTTTATAGTGTAGAGACAGTTATGAGGTCAAAGTAGGTATCAATAGAGCACTTTCTTAGTTTTCTATAAATGCAGTACGTAGCTCAGATGTTACATCAAAAAACCTCATCCTGAATATTGTTGAACTTGCCACCAGTTCATCATGCCTGACCTGATTTCCTTTCAGATATGTAACCTGTTAATGCACACTGCTTCCATCATTTACCCGTGCTGTATCTGTGTAAATGGTTAAAATGGAATGATGTACCTATGTTTTGTCCTAGCTAGAAAGTCTTCAATTCTACCCGAATCTAAAGAACTTTATGTCATTATCACTAAATAATGATTTGAATCATCATCCAAGTTGCTGTGAATTCTTAGGTGCATTCCAAATCTGAGTCCAGTCAATATATATGCTCAACTGCCTGCACTACACAGCATTCCGACATCCGAGGTGGTCTTTTAGCCATGAACTAGCAGTTACTTCTCAATGTCAATTTTTTTCACAATTAATTTCCCTTCCTGCATATTTCCCCTCACAGCTCCTGCTTAGCCAACAGAAACATTCCCAACACTCTCTTGGGTGCTCAATCCACACATCTTACCCAATCAATTCTTGCAGTGGCACTCACTTCCTCCCTTCTGTCCTTCCACCTACCCAAGAAAGGAAACATTTCATCAGGTCTGCTTTCACCCAAGACATTCCCATACCAATCAGTCCTGTTTATTCAGCTCTGTGGCTTACCACTTGCTCTGCTTTTACAATCCCTTGCTTAGATTTGGCATCAAATGTCATACCTAACATATGTCTTCTTCTCATAGGCCATCAAGGGCACTTGAAAGCTTGGTCTATGAGCCTCTCATATCCAGCTCCAGAAAGTGACATTTACCACTTGCCAAACGCAATCACATCCACACGAGAATGAGGAGGAGTACTAAAATGGAATGGGTGGAGCTCGATTGCTCTCCTGAATAAGATATGCCTTTAGTTTCCATCAACAGAGAGCACACTGTCTTCATTGTCATGAAAACTATATCCAGGACTGAAGAGAGAGCTATTGTATGCCTACCACACTTCATTTTCCTTCTTCTACAGATTTCATAGATCATTGCAACCACTTTGTATGTGAACAGCACTGCCCCAGGATTTTAAAGCAATGGTTACAGGATGGATTGAAACATCCTACACCACTAAAATATCCATATCACAATGCAATGTCATATTTTTTTATTATCATTTTGATGGAATATATCATCACCAAGACAATTCTTGTTTGCTAGAAAGCTCTGCCACAGTGCCTATTAAATAGAAGAGACTACACGAGCTCAATATTCAGGAAGAAATAAGTGTGAGGTTAGACGACACAGAGCTGACATATGTGCAGGAATAAAAGTATCCCAAAGGATTTTCATAGGAGGCATGATAGATACAACTATTTCATTGAAATTTCACTTTAATAAATTAAATAGTTCCCACAGGATTGCCAAAAGGTTATTGCTGTTACCACACATTTTCTACTTTCATGGTTTGTATTTTGAAGTTTTTCACAGAAAAAAATCAAACTTACAATGCACAGGATAGATCAAGCAATTCAACTATTTCGTTTCAAAATAATTAAGCTTTCCACTTGGGAAAAGGCTGCTTTCTAAAAATATCAATTTATATCACAACCCTAGCACACAATTTAAGAGGATGGAAATGATTCAATATAGGTACTCTTTTCAATGTACATTAAGAATATATTACAGAAGAGCCATCAAGATTAAAATCAATTATCCAATATCCATAATCCACACACCTTTTAAATTTGCTAAGTGGGAACAGAGGCAAAATAATTACTACCCAAAATTTCTCAGTCATTTTCATCATGTCCTCAGCCAGCAGCCACTTTGATCATCCCACTGAAAACCACCATGAAGCAATTTTGGGCAACATTGAAAACTAGGCAGATGGAAAGAGCCAATGGCAAAGGAAGTACCATCTGGAAGTAGGTTTGAGCCACCTTTGCCACCTATGCAGGGCACAACATTTGGAAACAAAGCTCTTTCACCAACGTTGCTGATAAATGCAGGGTAAATTAGTCACGAAGGAAAGGAATGTATCACGGATTAATTATCAGATAGTGAGAGCTTTGGATACTTGCCTAAATAAAAGAATCCATATTGTTTATGACAATGCTTTAACAAATATTTATAATTAACAGTGAGGACGTCTTCAAAAATATAGGGGAGCATAATAAGTAAAAAAAACTGAAATGAAAAAAAAATCACTCAAAACTGAGCAACATTCTTCCATGATTACAATTGGGAAATGTACCACAGGAAAAGGATGACATTTCATTAAATCAGGTATTTCAAAATCAATCTGCTGACATAAAACAGAAGAAAGTTCTTATGAGCTAATTCATCAATTTCTTTCACAGGCCCAGATTATAATTAGCACTTTATCCCTTTTAATCATTCGATTTTGCCTTAAAACATTTTAAGCCACTCCATTTAATCACAGTCTATTTTAGTGTGTTGTTAACTGTCTGAAACATGCCATAAATACTCCAGTAAAATTAATGACTGATGAAAACCATCCCTTATTCCGTTAGTATAAATTCATCTGGAGATATTTCCATGGCTCTCAAATGGCAGGCATGAATTACGGCAGTCGGCAACTTCCTCCACTTCCTAAGTCACAATTGGAGCTCCTATCCAAAGAGCTGCTCGGTGGCCCTTTCAAGGTCCCAGTCGTACGACGACAGGGCCACACGGGCTGTGTGCTCTTCAATGCCCATATCCATTAAACGACGTATTTTTGCTTCGAGTTCAGGGCTACGATTGGGACCTAAAAGTAAATTAGATGAGATTATGCTTCCAAAAATTTAACATATTATTTCTAAATCACATTATTGAGAAAACACTTGCCAGGGTGTCTACCAAAGTAGAAAACAAAATTTCCAGGCATTTTCAAAGTTTTTAAGGCCTACGACCAAATTTTCATTGTTCAAATCTACAATTTATATAAGGAGACTTAACTTTTCAAAAATATTCCTTATGATGGACAGGCAAAATTTTGCTGTACAATACACACAATAAACAGTGGATCCCAACAAACAATCAAGAATAAAAATAAGATGTTAACAAAAAACCAAACTTCATGTGCTTTGTGTGTGCTATTAACGATGGTGAGATCACGAAAAAACACCTTGATAAAAATCCATAATAGTGGGAATTAATAAAAATAAAATAGGTCATTTAAACAAAAGTTAATAAACCTGGAGGAGTCTGAAACTTCAGTCACCCATTGACAAATGCAAAATGTCGCCTTTCCGAGTTTTTATCAACAGTAGCAAATTGAAAAGTTTTACCTCCCTTAATGGTCATTATATTCAGTGACACAAAAAATTTGAGTTGCTTATTGTACATCCTTCTGTGATGTGATAGGCTGTTATCAAGCAATCTCTATGGCTGTGTTGACATTAGAAATGGTGTGAATCATTCGAAACTACCAACGAGCAATGCTCGTCAATTTATAGGAATCTTATATCAATATATATTTAGCGGAAATCTGGTGAATAAGAGTGGAGCAAAGATGCCCAAGCAACTTGCCTTTCAGTTAGTGAATGATGTCATATTTCCCTCATCTTTTCTATTTTGTTCAAAAAACGACAGCAACAGGTAATAGAAGTTCATGCATTAACACAAGTTCATAATATTAGTGCCACCATTTAAGGGGCTTAACATTTTCCACAGGTAACTGACATTACGAACACAAGCAATTGCCAAGTGGTTGCTACTTCCCATTCCCTAACTCCTGTCAGACTATTACTTGCCTTAAATGTTACTCAAGAACTTAGGACATATTAGGTACATAAATAGGGACAGGGTTATCCTTTAACAACCAAATGTGTGTCATTAGGCACAGTATATTCTAAGTCGCAGGTATAATGTGCCCTGATATTAACTTTATCTTGGTTGTACTCAGCATAGCCACCAATAGTTTGAAAATACACCTCAGTTTCACCATCACTTATTTGCAAATTGCTTTTCAGAGTGCAAAAGCCAGATTCAAGTATACTGTTTGAAGATCACCAAAGCGAAAATGAATATACAATAGGTGGCCGACATGTTCCATATGCCAAATATTTACTCTCCAACGTTCCAATGATAGTCTGGACAGAACTTTTAAGAAATATATAGATAATACCTCAGTGTAAGGAACTAATATACATAAACAAATAATAACAACATTTGAGTGAACAACGCAAAGCAAATGTTGAAATACAATGTATTTCTGGGAAAGCTTTTACTCATAGAGGACAAATATCAGCATAAATGATCATTTCATTCAAGAGTAATGTATTCAATTATAAAAACGTTAGTATTCAACTGGAAGATTATTTTGATAGGTGAGGGTAGAGCCCCCATCCCTGTACTAAGCCATTGGCTGGTGAAAATTCACACATATTCAAGGTAAGGGGGCCAGAAAAACTATACTCTGCTAAAGCTTGTTCTGGCTCTATTCAAATAAGGTCCCATTCTCTTCAATCACTAAATTGCATTCATTATTTTAAAGTTTCGATGCAGGCAAAAAATGAGGAATATTTTTGCGTATCATTTTTCCTCAACATCCGATCAAACAAGTTGTCTTCGCACTGCAGCTCCTATTCCACGCCACACACTCCTTCCTCCATCACAGAGGGGGTTACTCCATTTGCCCTCATGAAAAAGCTGCAATGTCTAGTCTTACATCGCTTGGGAGGTTAACCCAGCCAAGATTCAAGGCCAAGGACGTACGCGGGAAATGAAAACGGAAAGAATCGAAGTTCGATCTGAAGACGCATGTTGGAATGCAGCCAAAACTGTCATCCCTTCAATGACGATGCGGTGAAACCCGGAAGACGAACCCTTCAATTTCATCACACTGTGGAAGCCCCTGTACCTTTGAAAGAGTCAGTCTTTACGCTGCATTGTCACATCATGTTTTCTATTAACTCCCTGCCTACTGCTCTGCCTGCACATGAGTGCACATTCAGAAAATTTCGAAAGGCTATCATCCAACAGAGCAGGAACAAGCCAGAGTAATGAAGAAGCACAAAGAGGTGATGGATGGACGGTGGAAATGGCTGGACACACTAATCTAATGCTGTATTGTCACTTTTGGTAGCACTGTGCTGACCACATCCTCCTGACTCTCCTTCTACATTGTTTCACAAGAAATCATTCTCTGGAGAAAACACTCCACATTATTTATTTCTCTTATCATTATCAAAACTGTTTCAATCGCAACCACATTTCCATATTAAAAAGTCGTGTTCAACCCGAAGGTTTGTCTGTTTGGGGATGTAAGAGCTAATCTCCCTCTAATCACTAAGCTGAATAGGGGCATGTTAAATTTTCACAACAGGCTACAAAGGCTGTTTCCTTTCCCTGTGAGGTCACCCAGGAATATCTGGCATCGAGAAAATAACCCAGGGTGGATACAAATGAGATATCACTTGGCGAATTCCACAGACCTGGCTTTCAACATGTTGTGTCGCTTTTGTGACTCAAATGTTTTGAATCCTAGGTCAAGCCTTTACTCGGAACCGAAATCGCAATTTTTTGCACGAAATTGTTAGATGGAAACGAAAAAAGAATTTTAGTGAAAAAATTAATCTTCTAACCACAACCATTCAATCATAAATCAAAAATTAAAATAAGCAAAAGGTGACACCCACCGAAGAAGCTGCTTTGAAAACATTAACTTCATTTTACTCCCGTCCTTGACTGCTTTTAGGGGAAGGGATGGGAGTGGAGGGTGGTTCTTGGAAGGTCTGCTCGCACAGATCCTGTCGCAATCACTCCAATTATGAGAACCAACTGTGTCCCCCCCCCCATTGCGATGAGGCGAAGTAGCTTCGCAAGCTCGGTTGTGATTGGACGAAGTCGTTATACGTCAGAGGTTGCACCACGCTCACTTTTCCAAAAGGGTTAAAAAAAATCAGTTTTTTGCCGCTTATAACTTGAGAAATAATTGACGGATCAAAAAACAGAAAAATACAGACTTTTTATTTTACAAACTCTATCATATTCGGCTATAAAAAAGATGGTAAACGACCCCATTACCATATTTGTCCGGATATAGCTCCCGCACATATATAAGCCCCACCCCGACTTTCTAGCCTCACTTTCGGAAAAAATTAACACCTACTTTTAGCATCATCCTTTGCAGGTAAAACAAACTTTTTACGTCAAAATTAGATTATGTACCTGAATTATCACTTAGGTTTAAGGTAGGTACTTACTACTTTAACTTGAAATTTTCAAATGTCTATGCAAGAGAATGAAATACTTAATCAACTTAAAACTTTTCCAACCTTTTATTGTTCGGAACCTTCATTATATACTTTTGGCCTCTATTCTTTTCTGAAAAATACATTAGCATTTTCCTTTTAAATACAATCTAAGACTAATAAATATGATGAAATGCAACTTTCCTATCTTCTATTTTATGTATTTGATTCCTTCTCTTCTGACACACTACCCCCTGACTCATCACTTTCTTCTGGACCACAAGGAAACCAGCCCTTATCATCCTCATCATCAGAGTCCATCCAAACAATGTCTGTACCATCCAGTTCATTGGATATATATTATTTTTTTAAACTATTAATCACAATTTCTTCTGGGATGCTATTCCAACAATTCCCCATTGAGTGATGAGGGAAGGAGAAGGTTTCTTTACTCTTCCTGATGGAGTATTTCCCTCTTCCAGCATCCACTCAGCATAAGTTGCCTTCAACCTGTCCTTAAATACTACTTATAGGTATGTCTCTGCTACATACCTATAAGTAGTATCATCTCTGTCAGCCCTCCCATCACCAAGGGTTCTGCGAGGATGTACTACTTTAGTGAAAGTGAGCCTGACTTTGTGCAATGCCAGTACAGCATGGCACTATTTACCACAGATTAAAGTAAGTTTTACAAATTTAATGCATGATGTAAATAATTTTTTTATGATATAATGCATAAAATGGGTCTAATAAATGTTAATTCCACATTTTTCATGGACTTAACACTTGTATAAATAGGTAAATGCCTGAAAAAGTGCATCAATTCATAGTTGCTTAAACATTTGGGCTCTTTTCTCTTCGGCTGCCACGAGCCGTGAATTATTGTTTTCAAAAATTATACTAACAAAAGTCACAGTCACTAAAAATAGATGCCAGGCCTTTCATTCACTGACCATTATTTCAAATATTTCCTCATGAAGGTATGCATTTGGATACAGTCATGCTTAGGATCTGTATAATACCTGTGTGTCCAAAATCCCCCTCACCGAGTCAGAAAAAAAGTAAAGCCTGAAATACTCACAGTGGCAGTCAAAACACCACCATTTTTATTTCACAGTCAATTAGATCACATGTTTAGGTACGATTAAAAAAAATATTGGATGAGTTAACTACTCTGCCTTAGGGTGATATTTGTGAAAATATGAAGTAATGTTTTTGAGTTAAAAAACTTGGTTAATTGAAAACAAATGACATAATAGTGACTAACATAGCTATGCAAGGGTGATGGAAAATATTTCTATGGAATCTATGTACTTGGTTAGACAAGATGTAAAAATTTCATGGTGATATGTTAATTGGTTACTGAGCTATGAATTTTTAACTTGTGCCCTGTACTCTGAAAATTGAATCCCACTACCGGCACTTCTGAGCAAACTTCCCAAACTTTGACCCCTCATATCTTGCAAACTACGAAGGTGAGAGCGGAAATACTTTACATGGGTTATCACGTTGGAGATAGTGGCTAGTGACAAAAATTTCATAAAAATCCGAGTCGGTGGGTGACATTTTGAAAATTTTCTGGATGATTTAACATAGAATGACTCAGCTGTGTTCGCTTAAGTCTGACACTTTTTCCATCCACACCGTATTTTTCAGCTGCTGAATGGTTTCCACTGGCTCCGGCACATTTTGCTACAGCAATTTTATAATTTGAGTCGCAACTCCTACACTGATGGGCCTTTAATTGCCGTATCGTAGACCCTTCTCTCTCTACTGGATTCATACTTATTACTTATCTGCAAACAGCAGCGACTGCCTGTGATATGAAAGCTATTGAGTCATTCCACGTCAGTTCATCCAGGCCATGTCACCCACCGACTCGGATTTTTATGAAATTTTTGTCACTAGCCACTATCTCCAACGTGATAACCCATGTAAAGTATTTCTGCTCTCACCCTCATAGTTTGCAAGATATGAGGGTGAGAGTCATATATATCTTGCAAACTATGAGGGTGAGAGTCAATCTCACACTAGTCTTGGCCTTGTTATTTATGTTCAGTAGTTACTGGTTAGTAGGTTAGTCACCTTTGATGTGATTTTATAGTAATACAATGCATTTCAATTTTCTTTTTAGTTTGTTTAGGTAGAAAGATAAATGTGATGGGGTAATATCTCGACTATCTACTCAATGGACTTCATATGGTACCTATGGAGTAAATTTTGGTGCAAGGGCAAATTGGATGTTTTGGCTAAAACGAGGGTTTTGATTTATTAGAGATCTCCTTGTGATTCCCTTTTCCCCGAATCTGCTTAATGTACTTCATTCACAATGTTGCTCATCTTGTTTAGACAGGACTGAATCTTGAACGCAAAAGTATAGTTTTTACAACGGAGTTGTGGGCCACAGTATTTACCGAGATATGTGTAATAAAAATATTAGTATTGGTTATTGCTTATTTCAATTGCATTTATGTTTTACGCATTTCCTAATGTTTTTCGTGTTTAGGCAAGTAAGTGCACTTTTTATAACTCAGTTTTATGGCCGATGTTGTACTTTGCTGGGGGAATATTAGGGATATCAGACAGCATACTGAAAAGTGACAGTACATATCCGAAAGAGAAAATGATGAAATAGAAATAACATTTAAGACCAATTTACGAAGTATCATGGTGTTTATTGCCTTTATGTATATTCATCCATTATTTCCCAATAACGTTATCATTCTTTTGGATGCATATACATAATAAAACTTTGTAGTGGCCGAAAACACTTTTTATGGCCGATATTTTGTCAAAAAAGGGGTGCTTATATTCGGACAAATATGGTAAATCAACTGTTGAATTCACCAGGTGAATTCTCATTTTCATCCCCAGTGGATGTTTCCTCAAACAGGTTTGCATTTGACTGGACATGTCCGAGTTATCTTGTGGCAATCGATCCCTCTAACCACTGGTCACCAACCCAACCCAGGGCTAGCATGTAATTTCCAATTTCGTTCATTTTATAATTTTCAAATAATTTATCCAATATTATTAATTAAGAAGAGAATTTCATGACATTGTTTCAATTTCAAGTAAGTACCCATTAGTCCTGTCCAATTCTCAGTATTTAAGATCCAAACAAAAATGAGCTTTTACCCCATTTTCAAGTTTTTTGGTAGACACCCTGTCTTTCTTTTCCTCCCAAGTTATGCTGTATTCAAGAAGGCTGCAAGCAGGAAGAAAAGGTGATAACTGAAGTAAGTCTAAAAAATAACCTAGATCTGTCAAGCATATCTTGCTTTGGGACACTAACTATGGATTCAACATTAAATGCTACAAAATATTTCCATAGACTGACCACCAGCATACACTTGAGTCCAATGTCTTGCAGTCTGCCAGAATATCTCCCGGCATTCTCTAAATTGCTTTGCTACGACTGCATCCTGAGGGTCATCTGGTTCAGCTGCAGCTAGCAATGCTTGCAAGGAGAGCAAAACAGTGCGGAGTGTCATTGCTGCAGCCCTACAAAATGAAACAACAGATGCAAAAATCATTAACCTTATTCTCAAAGTACACAAGCACTAAACAAAATTCTTTTTCCCCTGATGCTAGAAATGGATTACAACCCAAATCTATAAGACACATGAGGGAACTGCATAAGATAGGACTTTCATATGAATACTGTGGATAATTCTTCCCTTTCAATTAATAAAATCTTATTCTCAACCAACTTGGAAGGTCAAAAATAACAAAAATGTATGCTGATATATGATAGCTATGCACCGAGAAGATTTTTTTAAGCATTCATACCCTTTTCATACCATTTAATGCTTAAATTTTATATTTACATCCTCGTGAAACTTCAGCCCTTTACTGCAATAGTGGACCTGTGGCTAGGGGTCCGAAGTGACGATGACTCCAACCAACCATGAAGTATTCAGCATGTCAGAACTTTGTAGGTAATCGCAGGTGGCCCAGGGAAAGGAACTGGACCCCTTACCCTGAATGTATGAATATGACATGCCGATGGCTTAGTACGGGGTGAGCTCTACTCTCACTTATCAAAGACTGACCTCTGGGTTGAACACACAAAACAAAAAAAGTCGAGGAAGAAAATTAAGTTCAACATACTTTCATAGCACACAGAATGCACCCATTTGTGCCTACAGTAATAAATAGAGTATTTTCTCATGTGCCACATGCACCTTTTTCTTGTTTCACCAACGTCAAATAAATCAGGTGCGCTTCATACATGGGGATGTGTGACTTACACGGGGTTTTTTATTACGTTGTGGCCAAAGATACATGATGGCCAAAATCTTCCCTTATACTTGTAGCATGTTCATGTCTGTTCAAAAGAACCATATAAATGTCACTAATTTTGCCACAAAATACAAAAATGTCAATGCAAAGCGAGTATTTACCAAGAATAAGAAGTAAGTCGATTACATCGAAACAAAAAATTTAATGAGTTAGCTCTAGCCAAGATTCTTTTGATGCCTTTCCATTGTCCGGCCTGCCTCATCAAATTACCAGACATGTATTCTGCTTCACATACATACGTCTCCTTCAGTAAATCCTGTGTGCTTGGTGTGCAAAGCAGGTGCCTTAGGATATTGATCAACAAATTCATAATTTCTTTAGTGAAATTACATAAAATGAACAATGGTAAAGATGATGCTCATTTTTTGTTCACCAAAAACTAAAGATCATACGAGTTGTGGAAGATATCGGCAATCATGCAGCGAGACAAATATGACGTGCCAGAATCTTGAATACGAGAGTGGAAGAAAAAAAGATAAACCTCTTCCATGTAACAGAGAGAAAATGACATTCAGAGGCAAATATGCAAAATATCCCGGCAGAGAGAAACAACTTTCAGCATAGATTTAAGACAAATGCCAACTTTGGTTTGCATTGTCAATGGAATTGTGCCAGATGAAAGCCTAGCAGATAGCTAACGAGCTTGAGGTAACCTTTGATAAATTTAAGGTTGGTAGGGATTGGATGCTGTAATATTTTTAGCAGGAATTGTCTTTCAATCAGAAGAAAAACAACTATACTGTAGTACACGCCTGAAGCATATGAAGCTCATGACATCTCAGAGGCACGTCAAAACCTTCGAAGCACGCATTGCTATATGTTAAGGCAAACTGGGAATGCAGATCAGACTCCTGTTCACTTTGAAATGCCTCTTGATGCTACAGTGAGTGATGCTGGGGCACAAACAGTTCATGTGTGCACTGCTGGTGCAGATAAACGTTTTACTGCTATTCTAACAGTATTGGCAAATGGAAAGATGCTGCCTCTATAAGCTATACTTAAATGTAAAGCACTCCCAAAAAATGAAAAGTTCCCAGCAGGAATAGCGGTTAGGTCACAAGAAAAGGGTTGGATGAATTATGATCTTGTTCTGAACTGGATTATGTGCCCGTGTCTTGTTGTCCTTCTCCAACCCTGTAGTATGCCAGTGCTGGACAGTTTTTGGTGTCATCTTACGGATGGCATGACGAATTGCTTAAAAGAAAGAAAGACTGGTTATGTGTTCCAGGATTCCAGGAGAAATTATTGATTGATGATTGATTATTATTGTGGTGGAGTTCCTCAAAGGAGGCCCTAAGGAACTTAGACCTATTGGTCCATTTATCCAACCACAATTCTGGAGAAATCACCCATAGAGGTCAATTGCCTTGCTGAAGGCTCACAGGTCCCCCCTATTAGGACCTCCCTTATCTCTGCACATCATTTCTGGGTTCCAGGTATCTATGATGTGCTCAGGTATCTATTTCTAGTCCTCATCACAACAGGGCACTCACAAAGTATGTGGGATGTTGGTTTCATCCTCTTCTTTGTATCACCTGCATCAGGGTGAATCTATGATTCCCCCAGGAGGTGTAGATGTCACTGGGCACTACCATCACTTGCTAGTGCCCAGTAAGGAGTCCCACTACCGTTCGTAATTGAACCCCGTTTAGGGTGACAGGTCTTTTGGCAAGCCCAGGCTGAATTTCCCCTATATGTAATTTGGCCTTCCTGCTATTCATATTGAAATGGCAATAGGAAGGATTGGCTCCACTCCAATCGGATTGCGGTTGGATCCAGCCTTTGCCAGCTCATCAGCCATCTCATTTTTGGATACACCTGCAAGACCGCATACCCAGAAAATCTCCACCTTGCCACATCTACCTATTTGTCTTTGTACAGGCACTTCCAAAAAAAAGTTAACACTTCAGAGCCGAAATTTTTCTAAGTCCCGAGTTGACGGTGATTTGACAATGCTGCGTCACGGCTTCCCTCTGGCGGAGCCTCGCGATGTTCTAACAGAAAACAAACCCCCTTCCCTCCTCCCCCATCCTGACGCAGCCGTGATGCAGCGTTGTCAAATCACCGTCAACTCGGGACTTAGAAAAATTTCGGCTCTGAAGTATTAACTTTTTTTTTGGAATTGACTGTACCTCCGTTGAGCAACCCTAAAGTTTTCCCAATCATGAGGCATTCTTGTCCTCTTTGCCTTGTTAAAGAGTCTCTAGTCTTAATGTGGAGGCCATAGGATTCTGCTCCCACCAGGGTAATTTACACCCTTCTTTCCTGGTCTTTAAGGGGCAGCTGTTTTCGTAGGATGTGATGATGCTTCTCTGTAGATAGTCAACAGCAGCATCTACCTCATCCACATTTCTAAACTTGCACTGAGGTGCCCCCTCTACGCCAGCTCCCAGCCTTTCAATATATAGTCCCCCAGTTGGTAGTCCTGGGGTTCCTATATGTCATTTCCCTGCAATTGGATTCTAAAAGAGTGAAGAGTATGTGTCTGTGGTCGGACAAAGTCATCTCCCCTGACACTCTCCATCCATCAATCCTGTGCAGCAGAGTGCACAATGTGATATCTATCACCTCCTGCCAAACACTCTTTGCAAAGGCAGGTAGTGATCCTTTGTTGAGTACATGTAACTCTGTAGACATAAGATACTCCAACACGACCTCTCCCCTACCTTCGGTGCTTCCACTCCCCCACACAAGGTGGTGCGAGTTAGCATCACAACGAATAAGAAGATCCCACTTGCTGGTCTTACAGCGACTCTCAGCCAGCCTCTCCATCTCATTCGATGGTGGAGGAGCCAGTATGGCAGGTAGGAGGAGCAGATGACCACCCTCCTCCTGTTCTCACCTTCCATTTTGATCTATTGTCATTAAGGCCAAACATAAAAATACAGTAGAATACAGCTCTATTCTATTGCAAATATGCTTCTATTTTCACGTTAAGAATACATATTATTTTTTGCTGATATTTTTCCTTACTTATTTTTTTCCAAAATTTCAGTGCTCAAAAACCAGGGTGTGCATCTTACAAGGAAGCACATGGTACATGAGCAAATATGGTTGTTAATTGATGACAAAAAATATTTAACTCTTTACTAGTGACCTGCTTTACTGCTATTCAATTATAAGCATATACCCAACATATGTCTAGTAAAATGTATTCATTTGTTGTTTGTTAATCTATTGAAAATTTAAGTACTCTGTACTTAAATTTTCAGTAATAAAACTTATAAGGTGATTAGGCTTAATACGAGTGAAGAGCTTAGAATCTGCCCCTTTGAGATGTTGTAAAGAGACCTATCGGGTTCTGCTTCCTCAACAATGAACTTCATCGATGATACCAAATCCTGCACTGAAAGTGCTGAGTGCAATGATGTCATCGTCAATGCCCTCAATCAAAATATTAAAATTTTCTTTTTTTTTAGCTTGAAAAGCAAACTAATTTTATAACCTTAAAACACAAAACTTTAAAATGCTGGAATGTCTATTTTCGTAATATGTACCTTTCAATTAAAAACATGGCAAATGTATAATAAATTTTGATAAATATCTTTCAGTTCTTGGACAATTTTTATACTTTTTCACATGTTTTGCTTCACCAAAAATATAGGGCACGTGTAACAGGGCTGGCTTAAGTGCATGCTAAGGTTATATGTGAATCCTATTTCACAATAAATGAGGAAGTTATTTTTTTTGGTAATATTAGTTCACCTGTTTGTTTTTACATATTTCTGAGGATTTTCTTTCCTAAATAATAATAGTTCCATAAAAAAAATATAAAATATGGATATGCCTCTCCCTCTCTGAAAAATAAAATCATAATTATTTTCTAATTTTGAGCAGACTTATTGTCTTTCATTGATTTTTATTCCTGTTTATTCAAGTATCTCGAAGTGTTATATACCTATAGGTACATACAATAATAAAAGCGATAAAGCAAAAGCATTAAGACTATTATGTCAACATGGTTTGTTTATATTCATTTGTAGACCTTTTTGGTTCAGTGAGACGCAGCTCAATCACTCGTGTGAGAAAAGGTGGTGCCACCAATGCCTGCTAATCAGCATATAGAATCATTAAGGGCTGTAATGGTCAAAAAGTACAATACTATAAAACGAAGACAGAGAGAGAGAGCATGGTAATAAATCCTAATGCAAGAAGGTTAAAAGCCAATAAAAATATAACTCACCATTGATCTTTCAATATATCCAAACAGATAGCTCCTGTCACAGATGATATGTTTGGATGCCATATTTTGGTAATAAACCGAACCTAGAAAATGAAATAATGACACAATATATAAATATTCACTTTTTCTGTATTACACCAAACATTGTACCCTAGACCTTCCGACAATTTAAGCATCAATAAAATTGTATGGAGCTTGAATTGCATACATAAAGATGTCGTGAAATCAGAGAAAACAGCAAAGGAAGTTAATTATGATATCAATCAAATCACATACTATTTATGCCCATTTAAATGTAGACCAGTAAAAAGATCTCTTAATACACAACTTGTAATGCAATTGAAGTAGCTATAATTGTTATGGGCCAGTTTTCATGTTTTGTAATATATTCCTGTGGCATGAGGATTTTGCAATTCTGTAACTGTCTTAACCTGAACAGTAGGTAACCAAAATATCAACTTATAGTCAACAAAAAATAACAATTACCTAATATTAACTAGACATTATAACATCTGGGCCAAAGTGAAAAACCACTAACAAGAGGCACAGTCCGCTAATCATGAGCTATACAAGTACAACAAAAGCTCATTCCTATGACAGAATACATATTCCTTCAAAATATATGGACTTACCACCAATGTTTGGGTTGAAATTACTTTAAATATACTTAATTTTCTTTCACGATTCAAAAGTTTTGCTTGAAGTCAATCATAAACTTGGCCAAATAGGGAATTATTGCAAAAAGTACTTGAAAAGTCTCAATATATTTGTTTCTTATTAAAAATTAGCGAGAAAAAAATAGTGACTGGAAAAGAAAACGCACTTATGAAATCACACCTACCTTAGGGGGATTGAAGGGATAGGTCTCAGGAACCTTGATCTCTAGTATGAAATTTCCACCTTCGTACGGAGTGTCTGGTGGTCCTGCTATCTCACCTTTTAACTCGGTAAAGCTATCGTTGACAAGCTCTACCTTAATGGCACATTTCGCTACCTAAAAGGAAAGGACAAGACTCTACATTCCTTATTATTATCCAAGGAGTAACTACATATTGGAGACAGAGAAGGAGCTGAATAAGATGCTAACAACCATGGAAAGGACAATGGCCACACACCAGCTGGAGATCAATAAGAAGAAAACTAAGATACTGGGGAGCAGCAAGAGGGAGGAGGCCAAAACCAACGTCAAACTAGGAAAACAAAAACTGGAAGAGGTGAAAGAGTACCTGGGAAGCAGAGTAACCAACGATGGACGAAGCAAGAAAGAAATAGTGAGTAGAATAGCCCAGGCAAAGAGGGCATTCTATCAAAAGAATCTACTTACAGCTGGAAATACAAGCTTGAAAGCAATTCATCAGAACGCATATATGGAGCATGTTTAGTTACGGCAGTGAGGCATGGACGATGACAGCAGCGGAGAAGAAAAGGGTGGAAGCATTCGAAATATGGTGCTATCGAAGAAAAAATGGATCGACCAAGTGACAAATGAAGTCCTAAGAACAGTGGGAGAAAAGAGAAGTCTGCTGAAAACTATTGAAAGAATACGGGACAACTTAATCGGCCATATCTTAAGACACGATGGCCTGATGAAGACAATCGTTGAAGGAAAAGTGAACGGGAAGAATGGAAAAGGCAGGCCTCGTATGAGTTACATAGAACAGGTCGTAAAGGGCGTGAAAGAGAGGAACTATGTTAATATGAAGAGGTTGTCCGATAGAAGAATCGAGTGGAGGGCTGCGTCAAACCAATCCTAGCATTGTTGACCCTTGATGATGATGAACTACATATTGATGGCACGAGCAATGACCATGATGTGCCACTTCACTAAAGACCAAGTGTCATGATCAATTGGCAGAAACATACAATTCAGTGGTATTAGAATTTGGTTTTAAGATACTCCAACTGCTCCGGCTATATCGCACCGTCTAACCTAACTTAATTCTCCAAGGCGGGATTGGAAGATGCGATCTTCTGGTTGCACGACCTGGCTACCTCGGATGGCAAAAACTACGGTCAAACATAATTATTTAAGTATGATTACACACATTTCATTAGAGTACTATTGGTTCTTGACATTTAATCGAATTCTTACAAAATACTAAAAAAAAGGCATCTCCTTGACCATAGGACATTACAAGAAGTAAGCACACACATTTTCAGTCTTATCAAAAATGTAGCAATAACGGTGATGTTTATCTCATGACGTTTGACCCGAGTTCTGCAACAAGAATAGTATACCAGCATTGATTCAAATAAGTTAGCAGCTGCTAACAAATATTTAAGAATTGCTAAAGCATACAACGGAGAAAAACCAGCAACTCAAGAAAGACAGAGGATAAGAATAAAGGGAATGGAAACAGGTGAGCTTAAAAACTTATAATATACTAATTTTCCAAAAAAGTCAACAACATTTGCTAATCATCTAATTCATGATTGGAAAACGAGAAGCTGAATCTACGGGAAACTAATTATTGCACACCGTAATAATAATGACATTAAAAAATATGACACGCTCGCTCATAATCCGTTAACCTCTTCATCACCCTCAAATACAGAAATTATGGGTAAGCGAAAACACTCAATTCATGATCATACCTCCTCACTCTTAATAACCTCCTTAAATTCTCTCTTTATTCTTTGGGCCGCAATATTAGCCATGATGAAATCCCATTAACTATATCATGTCATTTTCAACATACACTCCACTAATGTAAAATTAAATTATCAACAATTCCAGAACTCTACACTTGACAACAACTAATTCAGTTGATCAGTCTTCTCAACTCAATAGGAAGTGACGACACGCCTGATACCCTTGCCTGTGATTGGTCAAAGATATGGCTTCGTCTTCCGGTCAATTCTAATTGGAGTTTTTCTTTTGCAGTAATGCCCGTGCTATCAGAGGCGATTCGTGCGAAGAGTCTGTTACGAGCTAATCTTGAATCTTCAAGTGTCTTCCTTCGCAGTAGAATGCCCAACATCAAGGTATTTAGTGGAACATCTCATCCAGACCTGGCACAAAGAATCGTCGATAGATTAGGAATTGATTTAGGCAAGGTCGTCACAAAAAAATTTAGTAATTTAGAAACATGGTAAGAATTGCTGTACCATGCATGTTCTATTCAGTATCATAGTGTGAACTCGTGTTTTATGTAAACTAATTAACGATATCCGTCAAGCAGCGTTTGAATAACATTCACGTTAATTTCTCTGATCCGTAACGTAATTTGCCGGTGATATTGCGTACAACGTTTACCAACTGAAGTATTGTTCCCTATGCATGACCCGGTTATGATAGAAATCGTTTTGATCCATTTTGTCATACGTTTACATTTATATTTATGAATGTAGAAGTAGTTTTTTTTATTTCTGATAATGTGTGGTAGTAGATACATTTCAATTGTTTTATGTAATGGACTGTTGACAGTGTGGAAATAGGTGAGTCCGTCAGAGGAGAAGATGTTTACATCGTCCAAAGTGGAAGTGGGGAGATTAATGACAATCTCATGGAGCTTCTCATTATGATCAATGCATGCAAAATTGCGTCGGCGTCACGCGTGACAGCTGTAATACCATGCTTCCCCTATGCCCGCCAAGACAAAAAGGACAAGGTGGGTGCTCTCGTCTCATTTCGTGTGTAGTCTTTATTTTTAAATTAACTATTTGTGTTTTGCTGGCCCATGATTAATTTTTGATTGCTGTTAATGATGAGATTCGTGTAATGATATTATGGTTAGATATTTCGTTGATTTCTAATGGTACAAGGATTTCCTCCATCCCAGAAGTACGTCGCGACTTCGTTCTTATTACTCTCCAACCTCTGTTTTTGTTATGTAAATGTGATTGAAATTCATTGATACTTCTATATTATAGAATTTTTTTAATAACTTAAATATAAACATTCAGTATTTGCCCCTTGTTTCCATTATTCATGAATCCAATATTAATGGCCTGAATCTTCTCCTTACTATCTTGTTTGCATCACCTCACAAGTGTGAAGTGAAGTGTTCTTTTTTCTGTAAGTCTGTGTTGTTTTGAATTATTATAGTTCAGTTAAAGGTTATGCATAGTTTTCATAGAAATTGTTGGTTGGATATGCATTTTCATTTTTTCTCGCTAAAGTGGCAGGTGCGGACACCTTCTCCCTTACCACGAATGGAATTAATTCCATCCGTCGATTCTCCTTTTCCCATTCCTGGGCCATGGATGCCCCATCTTATAACGTGTTATATAACGGTGGTTCTGCATGGTTTTTATTCTCACGCCGATTGATCTTTAACTACCACTTAAGTTCATAACCTTCCGGTGTGGCATAGTGCAATTTTTATGCTGTATAATTCATTGCTTTTGGTTAGCATTCATTTTTAAATTCACTTATTTTTCAAGTATTTGAAAACGCAGTTCAAATAGCTCTCAACTATCTGCAGCACGGTTGAATAAAACTATTTATGTTGTGTGAATGCAGTGCTTACTCTCGGACTTAGATGCTTCGCAAATTATTTTGTTTCATTGTACAGTCATAATTTCCAAGCCGCAGTTTATGTAATTTAGTTTGTGGTTGATCACGTTTAACTTAATGAATGCACTGGCGGTATCCCATTATTATGGGTTCGCGCTAATGTGTTTTAATTTTATTTTCACTCATTTGTAGTGCCTATTGATACATGTAGCCGTTTTATTGTTTTTTTAATCACTGAACTGTGTACATATTAACCGTTGATATTAGTATTTTCTTTCGTCGCGGATTTTTATTTATTGGCTGGTGGTGGACTGGGTTGGCAAACTTTTGAATGTTGTTTTTTGATCTCCCAATCTTAATACTTATGTTTCTTCATTCTTTACTTCTCTATGCATACAAACAAATTTTTTCTCTCTCCAAACTCCAATATTAACTATATTCCCGTCATCATTTTTGGTGATTTTTGGACGCTGTATCAATGAGATTCGTTGGAATGACCGTCGACACACATGTGAAGTTTTTCAGCCAGTGAAATTTGTGAATGAAACTAAATCGAAGAGTACTGTATGTATATATACCCACCCAGTACGCAGCACACTATCATCTTCGTAATTGCCCCGTAGTCGCGTGCATGGTACTAATACAATGTATTAGTACCATGGTCGCGTGGATATACTTACCCTGGCGTCGAGCGGTACTCACCACAATCTTTCACGCAACAATGAGGTGCACAATAGCAGAAGAGGAAAGTGTTCATGTGGCTTAAGGCCGCTTTACACGATACAATTTTTTGTTCAAACGAATGTATGAAACTGCACGATATTGTATGTTGGTCTGAATGGAATTAGAACGTTTTTTTAGTTCTATTTTCTGTTCAGTCATTCTCACAAGCGTTCACACAATTTGCCTCATTACGTGGTACAATTTCCTCATACAAGCGTTTGTACAAAAAATGTACCGTGTAAAACGGCCTTTACTCATTACGATTTTACGGGACTTCATGAGTTTTAATCTCAGTTCGTTGTCTACTTTTTTAAAATTAGTTGTTCTATAATATTATTGGAGGTGGAGGCCTGGTGTGAAGTTCGTTTATATCATGTTCGTCGTTTTATGCTTTCCTGTAGTCTTATAAGCTTCCTGTAATCCTGTCCAGACATGCCCTTTCAGTGGAAGGATAAAGGTTTCTCGCATTTATTGCAGTGTGTATTTTCTACTATGCGTTTCAATGCATCAGCCGACGGAATTTATGTTCTGTGGCCTTTTGACCTAAGGACAATATCCTTCATAGATCAATGCACTTTAGACTTCATTATAGTGATGACGTCGATATTCTAGATAGATAGGCTGCTTTTGCGTTCAATTATTGACGTGATAAATGCCACTAATATAGGTCGAGGGTGAGAAATGGTGAAGAAATCCTGGTTAGATATGTCAGTGGCTATCTCTATCAATGCGACCCTGTTCGAGTGACAAATGTCATTTAAGTGCTAATTTTTAGGGCTGATACTTGCAATTCGTAGTCTTACTCGCTGTTAGTCTATCCCGATGAAGTTCTTGATTTCTCAACGTGGGTGAACATTTCACCGTTCAATTATGTTTTTAGTATGCCAGATTGCAAGTAAGGAGTAGCGATTCCATTTAATTTTTTTAGGGACTCTTCACGCCGAATATTCTCGCTTTCTGATAGCGAGCTAGTACGTTTGTCCTGCTGCGTCTAATGGCAGGACGGAACTCCTGTCAATTTTGAAGGGACTGCCGAAAAGATACTAATTCCGACAATGAATGTTATTGTGTGTAGTGTATATATGTACGTGTGCAAATATATACACACACACGCACTGGGGGGGTCTTTCTTTGTTCTATTTTATGTTTCCTCAACAGGGCCGCGGTGAGGCTGATGGTAAGGCCTCCAACGTTCACCTGCCCATCCTGATGAAATCTAACGAGTGGAAGTTCAGGGTAAAGGCCCCTCAGCCCATTAGCGAAAAAGTCTATTTGCGTCCAAGGTCGTCCCAAGGGTTTTTTTCTTTTGGAATGCATGGAATGCAGGTGGCCCTCGGGGACTAATAACCGCGTTCCTGTAGCGCGTGTTCCCACTGCTCACTTCTGCTGGGTATTCCTCGCCGGTACCCGCCTCCACGTTCGTGCTTTTTCTGGGGATGATCGATTTATGCGTTTTTTCCTCTGCAGGCCCCTCGTATCGAGACGTGTGGGATTCCGCACATCCGTGATTCTCAACCTTTAGTGCGTGGAAGATATCGGTGGTTGCTATTCACGGGATTAAACATTCGTGCTTGATTGCATTACGTGCCCAACTCTACCTCGAGCTTTATTTCGCCCTTTCCGTTGTTCGTCGCTAAAAATCACTTCCGTTGAATGAATGTGAAAGTGCATACGTTGGTGCAATGGAAACAGAAGGGGTGTGGATAATCAATCCACCCAACGTGTTGCGTGATCTGTTGCGTAATACAGTTACTTCGTCGGTACCTGTTATGCGCGCGGGATTTCTTGTCGCTCAAAAAATTCCAAATCGAGGGTTATTTTTTTAGTAAGGTCCGTTTTTCAATTTGAAGGCGAAATTGATGAAAATTTTGTGAAGAACTTTTAATCTCATTCTTTACACCTTAACCGGTTTTCTACATAGTGTTTTCCTTCGTTAGATTAGGCGCCTTGGCGATTGAGCAGCGGACGATCGGCCTGGCGAGGAATTCCATCCACACCATCCCTAACCTATCCTCTTTGTAGCTTGTCACCTCCCTGCAAACCTCTCCCCAACCCCTCCTGACGGTATATACTGACTATGCTTATATTATTCGTACCTGATTGTGGCGTAACTGCTGATACCAGTCGTTCGATAAAATAATTTTGTGGAATTGGCAATGTTTAATTCATTAATATCATTTTATTGTCTGTTTGAACACTTTTACGTACTATTATTTATTGTATGCCCACATCGTCACTGCGAAGTTTTCCGCCAGTTACGACAGTTGTTCATCAACCTATGTTTTCACCACATCAGTGGCAGCACTGACCAACAAGTAATGTCCTCAAATAGCTGAAGGGATTATATTTCCTCGGTGACGAGCTGAATAGGGAATACTCCATTTGCTCCCCTCGAAAAGAATCGAGTCACTGATTCGTTTGAGTGGCAGAATGAATGGTGTCGTGCAATAGTGATGGAGCAGCTGAATTCTAAGCAGGTCATATTCTAGAGGCGCCGCTTTATTCCGAATGGCACACCGAGGCTTCCTCAAGGTCCCTCAATGCGCATTTCGTTGTGAATGACCGATGCTGACGCGTTCCTCGCTGACAAGAACAGAATCACGGACAGTATTTCGACGTCGGCGGGACAATCATGAAGTGCGACTTCACCGGCGACGCGCATGCGCGTTCCCTCAGGTGCGCGGGATTTAGATGGCAACAGCCATTCGGACCTTACTTATGACAAATAACCCTCGTCAATACTATCGAACGTTTTGTATTTATAACTTGTATTTTTGGAGCGGGGGGGCAAATACAAGACTTTGTTGGCACTCGGGCAACGTTTGCGGTTGCCACGACCTTGCGCATACTTGCCTTCTTGTCACTATTGTCCGTCTGCTATTAACTGGTCTTGCAGCCGCAGGGTTGCGTAAACATCTCCCCGTCTCCAAGGAATTGGACCTTGCGCCGGTTGGAAAATGCACCGTTGGTGGGAAGATGTGCGGCAGTCGCGCAGTTCTGGTGGTCGAGTCTTTAAGTGTTTGCTCATTTCATGGTTAGGATCCAGTCCTTGGTGGACGCAAGCGAGTGTGTGTATGACTAGGATTGCATGGCATGGTGTGGGCATGAGCACTGCGCGCGGAATGACGCAGGAGCCTGTTGCTCTGTCTGAGATTGTCTTGCGGGCGGGGTTACTTCCATAGTCTTAGGCTGTGACGCCTAGCGACGACTCTGATTGTTTGGTTTTTGAATTATGTTTCTGACGGGATAATTATATTGCCAGGACAGTGTATTTTCAAAGCTCGCCGAAGGTAAGCTTTGAAATGTGGGGGATATTTCATTGTGCATCATGAGTATGTGTTGTGTCTTGTCATATGCCTAAAAGTTAACGTTACATAATTCACGAAGCTGTAGATTAAACATTTGTGTTACATGTGAGGGATAGGGAAGCATCTGTGAAATGAGCCAATTATTTGGAAAAGAAAGTCTTAGGCTCTGGTTTGAATAAATATCATGTGTTGTAACTTGATTAGTTCAGGTATGCTGTAACACACAGAACTCTTCCTATCTCCTTGAATTTTCCTGAGGAGAATATTTTTTTGCATCTACATTCATAGAAATGAAAGCCACATATTGTTTCTTGTCCTCCTATGTGTGTGTCTGTCCCATCCCAGAGATATTCTGGATAAACAGCATTGCTTTTGGAGCTGCCTCTAAAGCCTGGAGTAACCATTTTTGTAGCTTTCATGGCGTAAATTTTGTTCACATTTGCTTAACTTGAGTATCCCAATTTTTAACCTTTAAATTCCCGAATAAATTTGACCTTATCTGGTTTATCACTTCCATGATGTCTTCACAATTCTTTCACTTCATCTTCATAGTCCGACATAGGCATACGAACCTGCAGCACTATAATATCTGTAGGCTTGGTCTCTTATCTTCTCGACAACTATCCTTTCACTCTTTTGACTATATTTTTGTAGCTGTCCTGGCATTGATTTTGTACACATTAGCTTAATTTGGGCATTCCAGATTTCAGCGATCAAATCTCCAAATCAATTTGACCTAAAGGTGACAAAAAATTTTAAAAGCGTTTTTTCCAGAAACAAAAATGGATTAAAATTATTTTAGCTGTCATGTTCAATGTTAATATCCCACAATTTCATGAATAATTAACTGTCGTTTTATCTAGAACCTTATAGGAATCTTGTAATATTGAATCAGATTATAATATTTCTTATCGTAAGTAATCCTGACATGAAACTAAAATGTGGTGAAAGTGATGGTGGCAATACCATATAAATTAGATACAATGCACCCTGCAAAGTGCAATAGCACATCTCAAATTGCTTGGTATCATTGCAATTATTCACCATCGTGATATCACCTATCACGATATTTCCCAATTGTATAGCGAAGCTGATGTATGGATGTATGTATTCGATATCAATGAATCTAACCTCAAACTAGAGAGTTGAAGTTCAAGTAAAGTGAGAATTCCCAGAAAGGATTAAGCTTGGTAATATTAACCTCAGATCGGACAGAATGAACCATGTATTACTGTGCATGTAATTGACTCACGATTTGGTGAGGATCTACTGCGTAAGTATAGTAAGTGGACATCCCTGAGTTTGAGACCTCTCTTCCAAAAGAGAGAGCCAATTTTATTGCAGTCAGGTAATACTGGTAATTATTATTTTTCTACGTCAGGACGTTCCTTGATGGCACGTTTTCCTTGTTAGCACGTTCGTTTCTTCAGGTCTGCTTCGCAGTGCCTGTAAATAATACTGGTCAGCATGTTTTGGTTCCCTCTTGAGCACATTCGGTGGAGGGCGAGATCAAGTTTGTCTCAGGAAAATAATCGCCGTGTGGGTTGATTTGACGATGGATATCTCGCGAAAGGATTAAACCTGGCATCGAAAATATTGTTATTACTTACAAAAATATTTAAATGGGGATAATATGAAAAAGAATGGTTATGAAGAATTGAAAGGGTACCCTAAAGCCCTGAATTTTATTGCGATGTTCGTTTGTTTTACTAGTGTCGACTAGACGTGACTAGACACAAAACTACGCGAGCACTGATACTTGTGAAATTAAAGGTGAGACAAGTGCTTAGCATTAACCATGGGAATGCCTGAGGTGAAAAGAAAATTATTTATTGAACAGCCCAACCTTCTTTGAAAATTAGACAAAAATCCACATACGGAGAGTGTTTTCCATGTCGTTAGGTGGTGTTGTAAATACTGCTTCAGACAATGACAGAGTGTGGAGGACAGGAGGCCAATGCCAATGCTGGAACTTCGAGAGTGAATCGTCAGCAAGGTTTCATTTGCTATTATAAGCACTCAGTGCCTCTGTTCTTCATTATGTCCTGTTCATCATGGATCATATACTGCTTCACGTACGGAAATTATGGTGATGTAATGAAAGCATTATCCATTACGTACTCAATCATATACAAAGCTCAATACACAAATTTGGAATACCGTGTGAAGCCTACAGATTTTCTTGTCAAACCGATTTTAATGCTAATATGAACACTTCAGAGACACAAAAGGAAGTAGAACACCTTATTTTGTAGTTCAGCATTTCATAGGCACTGGGTACTATCTTTCGGAAACATTTTGCCATCATTTGAATGACACCACTAATGTTTCGGGAACACACAATGTAAACTTGTCACAACTGATTTCGGCCAAGAAAGATATGAATCTGCAACATTCTGATCGCTTAATTTCCATACTGTTTTCAAGAAATACTGAAATTTCTCATCACAGGCGCTCTAGTGTACGTTGTTTATGACGAGTATGTGACAGTGGACTTGCAAATGAGGCAAAATTCCATCAAAAAGTTGTTTTTAAGGACTTCTCTTTTCGATAAGATTGGCCAAAGTGCATAGCATGAAATACCTCACCACCTGAAGGTCACAGATTTGAAAAATATAATTATATGGCAGTACAATAGTCACCCACCTTTAAGATTCTCGTATCCATTACACGTCTGGGTCTTTGGCATGCCAAAAATAAATGCATTTCTCAATAATCAAGCGACGAATTACGGTAAAGTAGCTCAAATAAAGGAAACAATGGCTATAAACCACGTAAAAGAACATTAAACTCAATACATAAAATAATACAATAAATAATATATCGTCTTACAAACGCCAAGAAAGATACAAAGCAAAAAAATATGTTGCGTATTATTACAACGGGCATTACCAGAGAATCACAACGTGCCTTTACCTTCCTTACCTTTGCTCTGATATTCTAATTGCATTTCATGCATCACAAAAGCATTAAAAGTCCTTCAACAACGGATACAACACTTAGACATACGTCAGACTAGGCCAACTATCATAAACAAATGGCAGCCATGTTGATTATATGACTATGTTTTGGACCAAGAATTTGTATTGTGGGACACCCCATTTCCATTTGATCATAAAATTTGGATGGACCACACGTTGGACCAAAAAAATTTGATAGAAATTTGACCGCTTTAGGTAAACTTCAATGACACAGCCTGCGAATAACAGGGAGTTACATTCTTATAAGAATTATTCTGATCTCATGAAGTCATTGAAGAAATACCACAAATCATATCATTAAATACTAGCCATTGGAACAAGGGATACTAGTGGACCATGCTCCTTATCCTCATGCTAGCACACTTTGCTAAGTAAGCAAAATAGTAGAGAAAGAATTCATGTAACACATGTGACCTCAGGAATATAACAAAAAGTTGCACACTGAGCTAGCCACTGCCACAAAAGAATCAGTGGTGAGCTACACGCATCAAGGTAACCTTAGCTACATTGGCACGATAGGCCAAATAGAATTCACAGTTCATAAATATTTGCTGGAGTATGTGGAGGAGTTGAAAACAGAGCAAAGGAATGAGACCCTTCATGGAAAGAAAAAGGAGCAGATGAAGCGTTCTTGGGTACTTCAGACAGGCATGCATTTCTCAAGCCTTTTTTGTTGCTGGCTTGCTTTCAGCTCTGTTAGTTATTGAAACATCCAAGCACTAAACAAGTCTCCACCATAGAAATGTACAGGGAAGAACTGCTTTAGACGGTATGCTAGCATGTCATCTAAAACAGTGTCTCTTGTGGTCGTGATAGTTTTTTCCCGCCACTTAACCTTGATAGCGATTCGGACAAGTTTTTGGAAATGGAAGAGATTGTGCAACGCCTCATCCAATCATAGCACAGGAGCCACTCAGAGGCTGGCTATAGATACTGGCCCAAATTGCACAGCAGTGACGGAATAATGGAAGCTGATAATTCTAGACGTTGCAGTAGCCTTCAATTGAATGTTCCCTGTGCTTACTGATGATAGCAATAATATTGATTGCTCCAGGAGTAGTAATCCTTTGGGACAGCAATCAAATTACAAAATTTATGTCTTATACATACATTTTACAATGTATATCTACATGCTGTTGGCATGTTGAGTACCAGTATTTTATATTTTCCCTTGTAATGTGTAAGAGTGGATACTGTAAGAAGAGTGAATACAAAATAATTGATAAGAAGCAGCAGTGCACCCTGGTCAGCTGGGAACAAGTCTGGGATCTTAATTCTTCAACTGAGTAGCCACCCTGTTACTGCTTATTGAAGAAACGTGATGCCGTTCAATATGAATACTTTTATCAGAGTTGTCATTTAAATCCCTTGAGGAGCAGGTTAATATGCTTATCCCCATCATTGTTAATGACCAAAGGATTCATATTTATTTTTGATTTGTAGGCACTAATTAAGTTTTTCATTGGTATTAAAGTGTTGCTATTTGGAGTATCGACTCTGGGGTAATAATGTTTTTCTGTTGCTATAATTAAAATCATAGAAAGATTGCTTGTGGTGGAGGTGAGTCACTCGGATCACTTTTTTCTTGCCAAGTTGTTGTTAGCATTTGTGTCAAAGGTGGAAGGTTTTCGGAGGTGGGCAGAGGTTGTTCTAGGTTGTGATCGTGCTGTTGATATGGTGCCAACTTGGATGGCAGGTGTGGCTGCGTGTAGAGCCACAGACTGGCTGTGTGCCAGGAAGCGTTGTGCCATTTGGTGCTCTCTGTATGCCCAGCCACGCCTGAAAGACGGCTTTACTCTTGATTTTGTGTCGTATGCTGTTTTCTTAGTTTTCTGTCCTTGGAATTCACAATTGCCCATTTGCATGCTTGTTCTTTTTATGTTTGGATCTCTGATTGTTTGCTTTTTTCTTGTTCTATGCAATAGTTTAACCCACCATCAGTTGCCACGTAACTAAAGGTATTGATTTTCTATCAAGACTATACTCACTGGTTGAAATAGCTTTATATGTATTCGGGAGAATTTTCTTCAGCTTTTAGAATGTAATACTACACACAAATATTGTATTGTTGAAAAATGTTCACGTTTTACATTTATGTGGGGTTTTTTGTATGTTTATCAATAATTATCCATTACTCTGGTCAGCATGAGAATTTTGACCCGTTGTAAGTGCATGCAAATTAAATTGCACTTGTCTGCTCTTTTCCTGGCAGGATCTTCCCCTTTAATGTTCCTTAATTTCTTTGTAAATTTGCTAAATATTTTTCATTGATCTCTTTGTTATGCATGCATATATATGTATCTAATCATTTTCTTGGCTTAAACTTCCTGTTTTTATTTATATTATTATTCAACACCTTTTATTATTGTTCTTTGTACAGCCGTTGGTAGTACGATGTAGCAAAACCACATCCTGTAGTGTGGTTGGCTGTTTCATGCCAGTCATGTTATCATTCTTTTAATTTACCACCTTTCATACACATACTTAGCTTCCACCATATGTGACTATTTTCTCATTATTGTATTTCTTGTTTAAGTGTGGGGTTTATGTACATAATCTGTCCACAATAAAATGTTACCACTTCGGAGGCTGATTTTTTTCTAAGTCCCGAGTTGAATGAGATTTGACAACAGTGCTGCTCTGTCCCTTTAAATGCCCTGACCACGAAAGACCTGCAAGACCGGCCCTCTTAAGAGAGCCCCTTGCCATGGCTTGGGGCTGAGACCCTTCTTGCTCAGTGACCTGGATGGGAATTTTTGCGTCGGAGGGGGAGGGAGCCTAAAGGGTGCCCTGTGGCAATTAGTCGGCTCCAAGGAGTGAGACCTCCTGAAAGAAAGCCTTCTTTTCGATTGCTGCTCGGAGTGACCCCCTTAGAGATGGGTCGCCTAGGTTTGTGGCTACAGCTCTTGAGAGAGTGTCAATGCAAATCTAAACGCAGTGTGAAGCAAAAGTTGTCATCTACACCATCAATATTTCCTAGTCTATGACATTTCCAAAACATTCGATAATACTCAGTTATTGCCTTTATTTCATCGTAGGAAATAATTTGATCTTACAATATTAATGAAATAGATGATTATTGTTATCAAAATTAATGTGTCTGTTAACGATCAATGATATTTTTGAATTATTGGTGAATTTTATTTGATTGCACGATGAGCTCGAAAAATGCGCTTGGCAAAAATATTTATGCTACAGCTGATACATGTAGATTTCAATAAGAGTAGAGAAGACGTATTGAATGTCATTGCGGAATATAAGTGTTAAGTTTGTGGCTCAAGCAGGTAATATGTGAGGAAAAATTATTGCAGAAATATTTAGAATTTCTTTCAAATTACACACAATCCTTTCCCTCGCATACTCTTCTGGTTATTTCTTAGAATGAATACTCATCGACAATTCATACCATAGTATATGATAAATAAAAGTACTAAGGAGATTATTAACAATACGTTGAATGTCTCAAAAATACTTGTAGATGCATTGGTCAAAACTATAGGTGTGTTTTCATGTTCGAAGGCCCCAGTTCGAGTCCCGGAAGTCCTTACTTGAGAACTGCGTGGTGCAAATCGCAGGGAAAAATAATCACCTTGTATGCAAAGTTTACGTGCTCTAGTACTTCATTGTTTGTCCTCCTTTGGCCCACTTTAATTTCTCCATCCTTCTCCACACCCACATCTCAAAAGCCCGGAGTATTTTTTCATCTTCTTTCCATTAAGCCTATTTTTAAGCGCCATATAGTGCCATGCTCCATTTCAACCTTTTCACTAGTATTTTCTTTACTTAACGCCCCTGTCAATAGTTCACGTCAACGAGTACGCGCTTATCTTGCCAATACGATGTTCCTTCTAACATCGATGCTGCTATACTCCTTTTTCTCCAATACACTATTAGATAGCGGACGGTAGAAATGTGAAGAAATGGAGAGCCTGCGCAAAGTCAAACCTTGCTTCAAATAGCACACGCAGAACAACGGCAAATTTGGATACCCTGGTTCAAGTCCTGCTTGAGTCAAGTTTTTTTTCTGTTGTGATCGGGCTTGCTTCTATTTCCACCCCCTGCTTACTGTTCGGGGTTGTAGGTGTCACAAGACGTGTCAGGAATGTTTCTGTGGGTGAAAAAATATGCCGACCGACTTCTGAACGTATTGCAATTATATCGGAGAGTAGGGTATCGGCAAAGTGCTCAACGGCCACTCTTCTCCCTTCTCTGATTTCTCAACTCTCTTTTGGAGAGAGGATGTAAGGAGGCTGGGAAAACGTAGAGACTTCTCCTTTGCAAGAAGCTACGTAGGCCACTACTGTTGATTATCAGAAATGAATGGCTTTTGAATGAATTTCCAGGAGTTCTTACTCAAGCGTTATGAAAACATGGGAGATAATATTACTGATCTAATTTCATTTATACGTAATACAGCTGAAGCAGTGCTCAATCGAAAGAAACAATGGAATATTAATGCCATGACTTAGTGTTTACACCTTCCTCACTGGGTGAGATGAACACTGGATGAATCGGAGAGAATTGGTGATTTAGTGATCAATAAATGTAGGCCTTTTGAAGTAATAAGGTTACAGGATATAAAATGCCGACTAGGACATTGAATTATTTTAAGGCCTTATAATATCTGTGGAAACGCTACAACAATTCAGCACGTTAATCGTTAACTTCGGAAAATCGTCCACTTCTCACGAACTCAACAGTGACATGGACATAAATTTAGGTATTTTCGGTGGAGGTAGAGAAAGCGAGTGTAATTATCGATGATGTTACTACTAGAAATGTGGTGAGCCGCACTTGGAACTTATCTCTCGTGCCTCTTCTCCTGACCTGAGGCCACAGGGACCTGTGCGGCTCGGATGACTCGTATTCTGGCAGAAATCGCGGAGAAGGTGGTTTCCCCGAGCTGTTTCCTTGAGAAAGGGTGAAAACATAGAAGATATTATTAGGGTACCCCCAATAAAAGGCAAGAGCCAGAGCTCTGGGCATTTAAACTCTCCACGCCAAGGGACAGTGTTGTCAAATTTCCTTCAACTCGGGACTTGGAAAAAATCGGCCTCCGAAGTGGTAACATTTTATTGTGGATGGGACAAATGGTGAATATCATTTAAAGAGATGAAAGTAGTGGAGTAAGACCCTAACCCAGCAAAATATGGGCTGGAATATCTGCAGGGTATTCCCCCACCCCCTCATTTGGCAACGGAAGTACCATATGTGGCAGCGTAATAACACTGTCACGATGAGCAGTATTTCTGAAAATAATTTACTTATTTTATAAAAGTTTATAGGTGTTTTTGTTTGAAGGGGTGCCTGGTGGATAAAGGAGGGGGGGAATGGACTTGGAAGGGAGGGTATGCAGGGGGCACAAGGGTTGGAAGGCACTGCTTTGCTTCGTTGGTCTCTCATTCCTTGCATGGGATCTTCCCATTGGCATAGTCCCCTTTCACATTGCTCACTGCCTGCCCCATCACTCTCCCACGAGGCCTTCCTTTGCCGTTCTTCCCATTCACATCCCTCAACCATTGTCTTCATTCAGCCATTTTGTCTCAGGGCCCATATTAATTTGTCCCATCTTTTTTTTGGAGGTCTTCCAGCTGCTTCTTCAAAGCCTTCTGAAGGGCACCTAATGTTGATTTTCCTCCAGAGTTTCTTCTTACCATATGTTCTTCATTGTTTTCTTCAGATTTAATTAATTTTAAAAAGCATATAATCATCACCAAGTTCTGGTCACTCTTGGTTACCACCTCTGGGTAGCTTTTGCCGTCCTTAGGGCAGGTGCGACCACGGTCACGACCACAACAGATGATTTTCGTACACCCTCCGACCAGGACACGACCACACCACCACCTGTGATTTAATTTTAGTTGCAAGATGAGGTTGCTGTTGTAGTGCACTTGTAACGCAGGTGTGTGAAGCGTAAGAGAAAGCAGTATTGGGTAAATCCATTGTTAGCTGTCAGATCAACACAAGGACAGTATTCAACATTTCATGGCGTGCTGCGGCAGTGTGAAGATAAGTAATTCAGTTACACGAGGATGTCTGTTAAAAGTTAAAAGCAAGGGTCTATCCTTAATTGCCAGAGTAATACTTTCAGTATCAAACTCCATAACATAGCGTGTTGTTTGTGACCGCAAAAACTGGTGATTCTGGGACAACCAAACTCAAATATTTTGGTTGGACGACTCTGGTCCGACCCACGAGTTGCATTTGGCCTAGTTGTGTGCGTTTATTCCATTTATTATGATGTTAAAACTGGTGGTATGCGACAGGTGGTCACGCTAGTGTGTGCCTGCCCTAAAACTGGTCCTTGGATCTCCGCTTCTCTAAGACGCAATTGTTGTGAAATATTCTTTATCTACTGGCATTTTCCAGTGATTCTTCTTTGGTAGTGTTTTATGAAACTGTGTGTTTGCTACCACCAACTTGCAGAATTGTCTTTCTCCACTCTCATTTTCATTTCTCACTTCATATTTTCTAGTTATTCTTCCTTCTTGACCATTGAAGATGGTGTACAATCTCCATAAATAATTGAGTTTTCTTCTCCTCTTATCTGGTTAATTACTTTCATGATGTCATCGTAATTCTTCCACATCATCTTCATAGTCCGACATAGGCATACAAACCTGCAGCACTACAATATCTGTAGGCTTGCTCTTGATCTTCACCACAACTGTCCTTTCACTATATTGATGGAATTTAATATTAGGTATGCATAATTAAATATTTAATTTAAATCAACATGTTGGGTTCGATTGGGTGCTGACTTTCTGGGGTTAAAATAGTATTCAGTTGTGTTTTCATGTGGCTGAACCTTCACACGTGAGACATGGAGGTAATTTTTCGAGTCCTTCATTTGGAAAGAAAGATGCATCAGGTATAGCAGTCACTAGCATGATTTTATCAATTCAGATGGCTAATATATATAATGGAGTTATTATTTGAAGACATGTATGGTTTTTTTTTCACTCCAGACACTACATGCGTAGCACATTTTCTGTCCAATTCTTACTTGGCTAATACTAAGCTCGTAAATCTCTGCAGAGGTCATTATGTACAGAGGGAAATATATTGATGAATGAATGAAAGTAGAACTGCCCGTTCCCTGCACAGTGGTTCATGCATTTGGCAAGTTCTTCATTGGCATTTGCATCTTGAAATGATGCAGTTTTTGCTGTGACTTTCCCTGATTGCCCAGTGTCAAACCTTGTGTGATTTATGGCCTTTAAGCAGCATTATGGAGGTGAGAGTGGAGATTTGTTGGGGTACTTAAAAATTTGATATTGATTCTTTAATTTATTTATTTGTTTGGAAAGCATGACTAGTATAAAACAAAAACAGGTGCCTATTCTGACACACTGTGTATTTCTTGTGATTTTTCTCAAGATTTTATTTCAGTTACTGATTTTGCTAAAATCCATTTAAGTTTTTTCTAGAATATAACCACAGAAAATATAAGCAAATGCAAAGAATCATTACCATTCACTCCCATCTTTTATTTGAGAGATGAAAAATTTCATTTAAACCAGTCCAGTCCAAATTTCTTCTATGTTTGTGAAATGTCTATTTCTTGGTGTGGTTTTTTTCTATTTCCTCAAAAACTGTATGAATATTTGCCTTAGTAATATAATTTTGTTGTGGTGTATTAAGCTTATTAAATAGTTATATGCAAGTCAGTGTATTTGTTCATGGAAAAGAATTGGACCCAGTTTTATTTTATTAAATTTTTTTCACTTTTTGTTTTTGCGTAGTTAAAATGCTTTTTATTACTAAATGCTCTTTAATTTACTAATTGATATTCTTTGTAGTTAATAAGGTTTACTGCTGTTCTGTGTAATGTGAATCTTGAATACGCATGCATCATATGTTAGCATCTACACGGCTGCACACATTTTTATGAATAGCAGAAAGATTTCTCCGTGCGTTGTGCGTCTTTTTAATAAGCTCAGTTTTCTCTGGGTGCACATTTTCCTCATTCTTGTTTTCTCTCATGTCATTGTAGCATTTGGGTTGTTGGTGCTGGTTGCTGCTGCCTGGTTAAATGTCTCTCAAATGGTTGGGGAGTGTGCACTGTGGGATAGTGCTGTGGTTGATTGTCATATCTCTCTCTTTCTCTCTGGGGTGGTGGTGAGAAAAAGTGTGGGCACTGAGAGCTGCTGCCTTGAAGCAGCGATGCTCACCTTTTTTATTCATTTTGAGTCTCTTGTATGTTGGGCAGTAATCACTCTCTTCTCCACCCTCTACTCTTTCAGGAAGCACTTCCCGATCTAGGGGGGGCCGTGAGTACCATGAATCTAATAGGAAGGGATGGCAGAAGAGAGTTTGATTATTAACATAATGTAGAGTAACCAGATTAACGTGGGGGGGGGCTCAGAAATGATACTGTTTTCCAAAGTAACTCCATCGTTCTGGCTGTTTTTTTTTATTTGGGAGTGTTGTTTTTGGTGCGCTTTGTTTGATTTTCCAAAGTCTTGTGATTTTGTGAAAGGCATGCAGTATGCCGTATGGAATGTGTGCTTAGCTTGAAACCAAACCATGTTGAAAACAGTCCACGGTTTGTGTGAATGTGTAGTGACACACGCGGACGTTGCTTGGGAGTTTCATTTGCATTAGTCCCTTGGTCAGTATGTTTTTTTTCCATTAATATTTGGGAACCAAATGTCTAGTTCTTGCAAACATGATACGATGAGGCACATATGCGAGTCCTGCTTATTTACATTTGACCTTGTTATTTTGTGGAAGATCAAAGTTGTGTCTGATGATCTCAGTTTCTAAGGGTTTTTATTTTGAGAAGAAGATATTTTGAAGTCTTTTGATGGTAGTGTGTGCTATAGTAGACTCTCTTAACTCATAAAATCCAGTCTTGTAGATTTAGTCACGTGTGAATAACTTACGGCAGTAGAATTTTGTGTTGCGAATGGAAGAGTCACATTCTATAAGCCTGATTTGAGTGGATGATGGATATAAGTGGATTAAGAGGAGATTCACATCATATGACTGACTGAGAGTGAGGTGGTTGTTTTGTCCACTCTCTCCCTTTCAGGCTAGGACTTCATATAGACATGAAATTATATTTCTGGGGCAAATATTGTCATTTACTTTAAACTTCTATTGTAAACAAACTGAAATGTATTTTTTTGGAAATCATAATATGAGATTGCAGCACTCGAGTAGTGATGGATGTGAGTTTCTGATGACTTTTGGGTCTGAGCCTTCAGTTTGTTTTTGAAGCACATCCGTGGTAATAAAACAGACAAATGGATTGTGTTTGAGTATCTAAAAGCGTGGAAGGGAAAAGTAGCATTCACCAGTGATGGGAACGATTTCTGTGGTCATGTCAGCAAGCAGAGAGGAAGTGAAGAGCTGTGGGTGTGTGCAGGGGAGCCGATGTTAAGTGAGGGTGTGCAGTGTGTGAGGGATGCGATGACGGGAAGGGATGTGCGTTGGAAGGAGAGCAGTGTGTGGAGAAGCAGAGGTTGTTTTGGGAGAGGAGTGCGGTGCGTTGGCCAGCCAGAGTGTAGAAACAGAGGGCAGCCATGTAACACTGCGTAGACACTGGTGGGCACCGGATTGGGAGGAGAGGGGGGAGAGTGGTGTGGCGGGAGTGTGTGTTGCACAAGACGAGTTGCGTGCTGCGAAACACGTGCGCACCCCTCTCAATACGTGTGCGCATCATCCCCCTGCCTTCTCTCCTCACCTCCTCAATCATTGATTTGTTTTCCATAGTTTGTAACCCCTTTTTCAAAATCGGCCAAACATGCTATTACATCCTCATTATATTCCCCGTTGCTTTCCACTAATAGGTATTCTCTTCACTGCAACTAACTCCAGTGTTGATCTCCCCTCCCTCCTTGGTCGCGAGCTTTGGCTCGACCCCCTCCCCCCTAATCTCACGTGAGATTTTTCGAGATGCATATTTTTAGTGTATATTCGTTAATCTGTGCTTGATTACGTTGGATTTAGTAAAAAAACATAATTTGCTTAATTATTGTTATTCAAGCCTAGTTACGGCTACAGGGTGGCGATCATCAGGGAAAACCTGGAATATTCAGGGAATTCTCGTAACAGTCAGGGAGAAACTGGGATAGGAAATTCTCGTTATTTTTCTACCATTACGTTTACCGCGTCTTTCCCGCCCCTAATTTCACCAAAACATTTCACCAACTAAAACTAATGTCCGTCGCCGAAGTGTATAGAATAAGCCCCGTCAATTCGTTGAACATTCAGTTGTGAATCAGTCGTACAATGTATCCCTTTTGTATATCCTTAATGCGATATTTGCCTAGTAGTGATAAAATTCATGATCACTGTGTATTCTGCTCATCACAAGGAATCCAAGGCTAGGTAGTTCGGAAGATTTTACCTCGCGTTCTTATTAACTTCCGAGACTCAGGTCGACAGGTAGGTGGAGCACACTAGCTTGTAGTAAATATGTGTTTGAGTTCTAAAAATACGAGACGATGATTATTAAAATGGTAATACAAGTACAATCACAGGAGTAAACAAAATCTTACGCAAGATCATCTTCGATTTCCATACCCCCCTTCGCGAGACCATGATAAGAGTCCTCCTCCCCTCCCCACCTTTCACGCTTGACGTAATTATTGAATGGCCCCCTTAGCTCCCTCTGGAAGCAATTTAGTTAGGTCACAAACCACCTCAAATATGTTATTTCTAAATATGACACTGCCGTTGCTAAATGCCTCCTGTTTTCGCTCGCAGTGGCGCGATTACGTTTTGTTTGTATATACAAATATTTTTACATTTTTGGTTCCCTCTTACAATCAAGGGGTTATGACCACGTTAATCAAGTTGTTATTCGATTTTACAAGTCACTCATGCCATCCGATTTTGATCCTGTCCAAGAACTTCACTTTGGTTTGTATTTTTCGCGCAGCTTGGTGATACCTGTGCCGGAGTCTGCCAGTAAATTGGCCATTAACTTTCCTTTCAATGCCTTTTCAGTAATCTTGAACTTCCCAGAACTACCACGACACGCCACATTTTCCTTGAAGAATTAGACATTGTTAATTTGTAATTTTACCGAAGATGCACGGCCACAGAAATACGATACATGGCCGCGGATATGTGACCGCGAAAAATGTATTAAATGTGTGTACAATTTGTGTGAGGGCTTAACTTGTGAAGGTTTAATATACTTTTTCATTAGGGCAGAGGTTCAATATATTTTTTCATTCACATAGCTTTTAATTTATTGATTTCTGCTTTTAACATTTTGAGTTTTGACGAAAAGTTAATTCAGCAGGAAAAAATATTCCGATAATAGGAGACCTTTTGGCGATCGGTCAGGGAAATTGGTAAAGCCATCAGGGAAAAGTCAGGGAATTTGAAAATTAGTTATCAGTAGCCACCCTGGACTAGTATTTAAGACTACTAAGAATGTAGTCTAGAGTCACAGTGAGGAAATCGAACCAGAAATTACTTAAATGGAAACTACTGAAATTCGTTAAAGAATAATTCGCAGTCTAATTCAGTCCACGGGGACTCATGTGTGGTCTAAACAGTGACTTACTGGAAGCGACAAGTCCATGTGGTTTTCACTAAAATCGTCTGCTCCTTCAACCTCGCTCTGATTTAGCCTCTCTAAATCGTTGTCACTTGCACACAGTAGCTCGACGTGTGACAATCCATGAGGGTCGCACCTTGCATGCTGGTGCACTGTGGACCGCACGCCGGTGCTCTGCAGCTCTTGTGATGGATGACAAGTAGATGCAGCATGTACTGCAGCATCTCTAATCTCGATCACCACGTACACTTGGGCAATAGAGGTCATAATTACATGATAACACAAAGAAAAAATGAGCCAAATCCACAAAAATAAACTTTACTACGATTCGGGTTTCACTGTATCACAGCATTGTCAGATGCTACGCTACGTATATACACTGTCAGCTCCCCTATCAACTTGATGAGCTTTCTGAGTCATGTCATCCTTTGGGCATTCCAATCTGTTGCCGAGTGCTTACTAACTTCACTACTTCATGGTTTTGGACCACTGAATAACTTTCTGGTAGCTTGCCCCATTTCTTCTTTCATCACATTTACACTCTGAATTTTCATCCTGCATCTCATCTGCAGTTGGGCATGACAACTGGATTAAAGTTGTCACTGTAAGTTGTTCTTTTCTTTTTGATAGCTTGCCCTTGGCACTTGAACCAAATATATTTTTACCTGATCGTTAATTTTTTGAAAAGGTTAAGTTCGTAATTTGTATATCAGCCATGATTAAACCTAAAGCTAAGTCTAAATGTGCCTAAAGTGGAAGTACCAAATGATTTTAGCATTCATTTGTTTTGTGTAAGTATTGCCCTGTTGACACAACTAGCTTTCTATGATGGTTAGGCTTACCATGACTCGACATTGGCTGTATGAACACAAGTTGGCACTAACCTGGTAAGCTTTTCTACTGCAGTCGAGTAACCACGATGCTGGTGTTTTAAGAGCGTGTAAACTCAAATCAGTAGAAAGAAGGGTTGCGTTGAATATGGAAGTGGTAATGAAAGTGGAGTGTATTTAGGTGAAAAAATTCTGTGCCAAAATTAAATGACTATGAGCTTTGAAAAATTCATCTTCATTCTCCTATGGTAAATTTTCACATCTTTGCACCTTATGATGGAATTTGTTAGTTGTTTCAGCGTTATGACTTTGATTAGCTCACAAATGTACCTTTAAATCATTTACAGTGGCCATGTTCAATGTTAGATTACATTTATTGATGTGTTATGCACCTGATCCATTGATAATAGCTAGAAGTATTCAAGGATAGGAAGGTGAAGGTTGACTGTGTTAAATATAAGGAAATTAGTTCAGTAGTGTGAAATATTCTGAGGCCCTCCACAAAGTTAAATCATGGTTATATGCCAACGTTTTGGGTAAAGACTCATCACCCATCCTTGAGGCAAGAATGTTGTGATTTTAAATTTCGGCACCTTCATATACACTGTCTCTAGCTATTTGTTGGAAGTCTATTGTTGACTCCGGAGACCATTGGCGCACAGCTTAGCACTTGAACTTCTAATCTTTTCAAAATGGGATTCCACGCATAGCCACTGGTAATCACGATTGAACATTTTCTTTCTCAGTTGAATTTCAATGGCATCTTTAGTCATTCAATCCCAGAAGCTTACTGAATGCCACAGAAGTTGAGTGCCCTCCAATTTATGGTCCAAATTGATATTGTTCGTTCAAAGGTTTCCACGGCATGGCCATGAATGGCTCTGCATTTCTTTTGGGATTGCTCGGCGTATGTTGGCTTCACTTGTCAACGGTTTCGCTGGCATTCCAGCTGGCGTCTTCATGTCGACTGTTGTGTTCGACTACTGCCCATTCTTCAGGTTGACCAAGCCTAAAATATCTGAGGAGTTTCTTCAGTCTCGAGGCAATAGTTGCACCAGTCTCAGCCCTGGAGACGTCTCCACATTAACATGGGATTTGGTAGACCCCGGGTGGGCGTCCGGGTGCTTTGCTTCCACTAGATGGTCTCTTAATTTGGCCGTGGGTTTGTGGACAGCTTCAATGTCATATCTCGTCAGAATTCTTGAGATTTTCTAGAAATTGTATAAATGTGGCAGGTTTGTGGCATCTCTCTCTTTACATCTGCATCATTCTGGGATTTGGAAAGACTTGTTGAGCACGCACGAAACATGTCTCGCTCTTTGTATCCATTTTGAATGGAATGTCTTTCTGAGATGTTGCAACTGTTTGGCTCTGCTCTCAGAAGTGGAAATGGCATTCGCTTGGTGCATGAGTCCTCTCAGCTCAGCTCCTTGTTGTGAGGGGTGATGATGACAGTGACCGCTCAAATACAAATAAATATGTATGTGTAAACTGCTGTAGTTTACCCTTACAGGTAACAACATAAAAAAAACTCTTAAGTTTCCCTAGCATGTCAGGAAATATGTGGTAGTGTCCTTCCTAATTCTTCTTGTTGATTAATCTCTACACTTAAATTTTTTCCTTTTGTCTTGTGTCATCCATTTTGTGTAGTAGTGGAGGAGGATGCTTAGGTAATAGGTTGAAATGGGAGAAGGGGCAGAAGGGAAAGTGAATGTTGTAGTAGTGATTTTGAGAGGGATTAAGTGGGATTTCAGGATGAGTTTTTATGAATGGAACGTAACTGTTGACTAATAAGAGGTGGAAGATGTGCACGCCTGATTTCTTCTACCAATTCAGGGTCTTCCTTTCGATCGGGTAATATGACATCATTTAATGAAAGTGATAATCATAGGTTCATAATATTTGACAAGGGCTTTTCCAGTTTGGAAATGTTTTTTCACTTCCTCTCTGGTGGGGAACATCAATCATTACACTCCCAAATTGAGAGCTGATTGTCAGTACATCCCGTTTGTGCTTCCACTTCATCACGGATATAGTTACATTAGTGGAAGCGTGCACAACTTCACTTGTTTTCAATTTTGTTGAAATTATATGGGGACGATTACGCGACTGGTTAGTTCTGATGGTCTCAGTGCAGTAGGTTTGACACGAAAGAAGTTGGTAGGCAAAGTCCCCATTTGCATGAAAATTATCCTTGAACAATGAATGCCGGAGGTCAAGTTGACTGTTAATTAATTTATGGACAACATTGTTGACGTGACCTAGGCCACCTACATCGATGTCGGAAGTACTGGCATACCCAAGGAACCTCAAAGCCAAACCGGAAGAGGTTGAATTTGCACGTAGGGCTTAATTCTGTTGCAGTGTCTGTTGCCTTTCATAAAAATCCTAAGTATAAGGCAGCCCCTCAAAAGAACCATAGATCGTATCCATTGTCTTGTGATGAGGGTCCACCAGTGGTCATCTTATGTGGTAAAGTCTGTCAGTGAACACTGTAATCTCCTGGTGAACCTGTTGTGGCACATGCAGTGCCGAAAACAAGGAGAACTAAAAAGGAGGTTGGTGTTCCAGTATTCAGAGATTCTGTTCATTTGGATTGTACTCGTGTGGACTAAAATCGCCAGCAGCCGTGGAGACCTCTGAGGCAAAACCATAATTCATTATCAGAAAAACGACACAGTAGAACGTGGTTAGGAAGTTTGTGCATTGGTAGTTTTCCTCTCTAATTAAAAATTTATGGGTCTAAAATGACACAATAGAAGGTGGTTAGGAAGATAGCGTATTTTTAGTTTCCCCCTCTAAGAAGTTTCATGTTTTAAGTCCCAAATTTAACCCAATGGTTATTCTTCCCTTTTCTAAGTTTTTCCACATAAGCTCGGAGCTTACCCTGGAAATAAACTAATGAACAGGGCTCGACTGCATCATGAGATTTGACAGGAGGCTGGTCGTCAGATGTTTTATTGTGTCTTAGTTCAGCTCTTCATTATTTGAAGCAGTGCCATGGCCTGTTTATTTGTTCACACCCTTTGTCACTGCCTTTTGGCTTCCAGACTTTCCTCACTCCTGTAAGGAGACATGTAGCGACTCATTTGCAGAGAGCTTCCAAAGTGATAGTCGAGAATTCTAATCAATCGGGCAGCATTTTATCAGCACGTAATCCACTGATTCATCCACATTAATCTACTTAACTGCTCCGTATGTTTTTATTTTTATTGCTAACTTTTTCCCACCACAATGCTTTGTTTCATATTTCTAATGAAATATTTAATTTTGAATCACAGTTTTCTGTGTAGTATACTTTTTATTATTTTTTCAAATCATTAAGCTAACATTGAGGGAAGGACTGTATCATTTGGTGTTGCAGATTCCATTCCGTGTCTTTCAACTAATTTGTTTTCATGGCATTAACTACAGCAGTGGCATTTTTCATCAGTAACTGCAATGCAATGTTGATGATTCACATCTGTCCCTGCCTTCTCACCTGTTAATTGTTTTTGAAATATTTTTTTTTAGTATGAACAGTTTTTAATTCAATTGTGTAATTTTAATTTGCTGAGGGTATTTATTAATTTGTTTGTTGATATGTTATCTCAGATTATATATAATTCAACAAGATGGAAAGTATTACTTCATAAATTCAGAGCCACTTATGGCACTGCATCTGTATCTCCTGCTAGCAAACCTGCTTGTTCGTTTGCCTTTAGATCATGTTTCCTGAAACCTAGTAGTAATACATTTTCAAGTATTGCAAACTAGCTGGTGACTCAGTTTAGGATTTGTGTGGCCAGTTAAAAATTCTTGAATTAATGAACTGTTGGCATGGTAGTGTTGAAACCTTGTGGGCGGTGGTGCAGAGTGCTTGTTACCTAGTTGGTCTCGACATTGTCTAACTTGATTAATGCCTTTAGAAATCAACATTGGAAAGAGTATTGCCTCAGCCGCTGCTTAACTGGTGGATAAAACACGTGTTATGGGTTTGGGGGATCGGGGTTCGAATCCTGCTCTAGACGAATGATTATTTTTTGGTGGATATTGTGCTACAAAACAGTTTGTTTTCCCTTAGATTATGCTTTGATGTGAGGCATATGAAACACAAGCAATATCAGGGTGCCCAGCGGTAAGGGGAAATCTGGAAATCAGGGAAAAGCCAGGGAATTTGGAAAAGAAGTCAGGGAAAATGAGCCTAGAATTCTGCATCAGGAATTCAAGTGACTCAATCACTCCATTGTGCCAACGGAGATTAAACAAAGATATGAAAAAATTAACCATTTCTGGCATAACTTTGTGGAAGTCCAACATATTAACAAAGAAATTAAATCTTTGTATTTCCACGCAAACGGTTATATTCTCGCGTGACTGGTTTCACTTGCTAGGGCATCTTCAGGTAAATGCACCTGATGTACCTTTGTGAAGATATGAAAAGGACGAGAAACGAAAATATGCATTACGTTGGAGCGATATTCCTCATGGGCTGTGGTTGGCGTTAATATTTACTAAAATGAACTTAGCATGGATTATCAATCTTTAAAACTTCTACAGAGCATTATTCCCTCTAGAATATTGAATTCCTTCATTACCGTTCATGATGTTCACAGCCGACCACTCTTCCCCACATCTGACATCAATGTGTCACAGGGGTGGCGACAGAGTGGGGTTCCACGTTTGACAGTTTTTGTTCTTTGATTGCCTTTTCTTCACGATATTTAGGAGATGTTAGTTAGTGGCTGCGGGAAGTTGTAGCTTTATCAAGAACACTTTTCTCAACCAAGCACTGACGTACTTGACTGCTTTGTTGAGAAAAGTGGGCTTGATGAAGCTACAACTTCCCTCAAATTGTTGCCAACCAATTTGATACATGCAAAGAATTAAATGACAACAAAGAATGTTGACATTTGCATAGCAGCTGGTGAGGAATTACGTGAAGCAGACATGTTTAAAAAAGATAAACTTCTCTTTAGAAACGAGTGTAGGACATTTCTAGTCAAAGCAGCTGAGAAGATTATGGAGAGGGGTCCCATGAAGTATAAACTTGTAAAGGCAGCGAGCGCTATCTTAAACCATCCATTACACTCAATGAACCTGAGAAGTTCAAGCGTTCTGTGAAAACTTGTCTGACAATATTAATAGAGCGCAAACATATCACTGCAGTTCAAGATGAACATGCAAATCTTCAGTTTTCTAATTTTCTTAATGACACTACTGCACTTGGAAAAGTTCTAGGAGGGTTCGATAGAGAAAAAGACCATTTAGATAATGTTTGGTGTTCGGCCATGGGCAAAAAAGAGACTGCAAAGACATTTGGCATTATGTCACGATTTAACTTATAGTGTCATGGGACAACTTTGTTGAGAGTGGCTTCTCTGTGAACAGAGACAGAACGGTAGAGAGCATGTTACAAGATACATCAATAGGGCTTCGTCATATTTGGGACTACATCTCCCGTCACGGTGGTGTTGTCAAATCTATCATAATTACTAAGGCCATAGTGAGATACACACGATCAGCACATGTGCGTTACAAAGCTGCCTTTGAAGCTAAGAGTCATGTAGAAAAGGATAGAAAGAATGAGTTTTAAGTCCAGAGAGAGGACGGAAAGAGAAAGGCGGAGGATTTAGAACAGTTGAAGCTAGAAAAGAATTAGGCACAAGAAACACTTAACACGTTCAACGCATCACTATTTTTTTGCGGTTTTGCCGGTGGTTGAAATTTTTTTTTGGGTTTCTCAATGTATTTTCACAAAGAACAATAAGTCAATAAACAAAAATTACGTGTAAAAAATGAATTTTTATTTTGGACGACGATCATCGTCCTCCGCCACCCGATAGCACCACGCGGGTGTTGTGTGTGGTTGCATACACTCCACATACAGTCCATTTCGAAGTTTCTTCCATTGATCCTTGTTACTTGCGACGAAATACGTGCGGACTTCCGTACTTCTGTCTGGACTTCAGTTTTTTCGCTATGGGGTGAAGTAGATTCCCCTTCTGGGTAGCTCTAAGAGTTCTGGTAAAATAGGACCTTTGCTCAAGCAAGTGGTGTGCCAAGTCAACACTTTTGTAGGAAATATCCACGAAAAGAGGCTGTCCAGCTTTCCTTCCATTAATTTCCATACAACATTGTTGAAATGTCCAGCCCACGTACATCAGAATCGGAAGACCCAGTGTAAATAAGAAATCGTAAAACCAATCCTGATGGTTCGGTGAGCACTCCCCTTTTCCTGGTAATGCCTTCCCTTTCCGTTGTTTTCTGCTTAAGCCACCTTGTTGAGTGAAACCATTCTGAAAGAAAAAATGTTTAAAAATGTGAATTTTGTCTTGGCTGCACGGCATATTTATGTGCATGCCAGAGGAAAAATATTGAAACCCTAAGAAAATCCGTAAAATTACATGCCTACTTCCAGTAGAGGAAAACGTAACCCAAGAGTTGACATTTCGGAGACATCTTTCTCTTGTCCCTGCATGAGAGTTAAAAAGTATTAGTAAAGAAATCACAAAAAACAGTAATTTATTTGCTAAATGAACGTTAACATCAATTAGTTTTATATCACGTAGAGGAACTGGGTGGAAAACTAGGAAAAAAGCAGATATTTGATCAATTGGGAATTCTTAACGAAGTATATTCTGGATATTTGCAAATAGCCTACGACTGTTACATTTTCAATTGAGACGCAAATTATAAAATCGGGAATACATATTTGTGAACGCTTCATTGAAGCCAAATTTATAAGTAACTAACGAAAATACACCAATAATATCAACAGTGCATTTGTAAAAATGGGGCTTGATAATGGAGAAAATAAAAAAAATGACGATTCATATACTCGTAAACTTATTTTTACATCATTATAACAAATCCATTAGTGTGACATACGTGTGAGAAGATGTTTTTTAAAATACATTCAAATAAGAAGACATTTTGATAAAATCAGTCAGATGTCATAGTATTCAATGAAATTCGGGGTTTGAGGGAGGGGGAGTGTGATTTAATCGATTGAAAAAAATTACATGAGTATATACGAAGTGTTTGAGATTGAAACAAATATTGTTTTTCATAAAAGTAATGGGAAAAAACTCTCAAAAACTGAAAATATAGAAGTAATACAAGCACAAAAAACATAACGTACGTCGTAAAAAGTAAATTGTAACTCCAGCTGCAGCAACTGCACACGCTCCGAGGGCTATCAAATGACTGACAATGAAAAAGGAAGAGCTTAGAAGCAAATTATAAAATCGGGAATTGGTGAAAAAGCTATATGTGAAAGGTGGCGTCTTCCATCGACGGCCTTGAGAACGGATTACGAGCTTGGACGATGATCGTCGTCGGCAGGCAGCGGATAGCACCTGGCGGGTGACGATTGTCGTCCATCAGCGTTGAACGTGTTAATAAGCTGAACAAAGAAATTATCAAAAGATCCAAAAAGTAATTAAAGTATGTCTATTGTTGTAATCCAACTTATAGTTCTCCATGATAGATTTCTTGTTCTTGTTTGCAAGTTTTGATCGGAGGCTGAATAATTTTTTTAAAATAAATAAATGTTTTATGATACTTTTATGTACATTTGTGATCCTGTAATGTCTGAAACTGCATTTTACTTGAAGACACACACAGTGTGGAAAATGCAGATTAGAACAAATGCATCCTGAAATGGTTCAAAAGTCAGGGAGGATAAAAAACAAACTGCTGGTCACGCTCTCTGAATGTGTGATTGAAATGTATTGGCATAATTTAAAAAATTGTGGAAGGAAGTCTGTTGCACAATATGAATTCATAAATGTAGGTAATGTTCTTGCATTCTTCGTATGTACAGTCGTGTCCGAAAAAATGCTGCCGCTTTCAAGTAGGCTGGGAGCAGCAAAGTTGAAAGCCCTGTTAGCAGTCTTGATATTGCAATGCTGCTCCTCCAGCAGACAGACTGGGAAAGTATGGAATTATTCGTGAGAAAATCGGGAATTATTCGTGAATTTTCAGTATAGGGAAATGTTTGTGGATTGTTTGTGATTTTCTGGTCTGAGTCCGGAATTTAAAAAATTATTAATTGGAGACAAAAAATCCTTATTTTATAAATTGGATCAACAACGATGACTTTTTAAGATGCATAGCTTTGATAACTGTACAAGATGTAATGGATTTGCCGTTGGTATGAATAAATAAATAAATGACGAAAACGTAGTTAGGCTAAATGTATCATCAGCTCTGTGTGGATTGGAGATGTTAACTGATCGAATATCGTCGAACAGGTTCATTCTGCATCACGTCAAGTGCCCTTTGTTGTCATTCATTGCGCATCGGACTCAGCCAAGGAGATGACACGCAAACAAATGCCTAACGTGATATTTAAACCAATACATTTACCCAACATTTTTGGCCCATGTAGTTGTCCCAGTGTCTTGTAGCAGTTTTAAAATGTCGGTTACGAAAACAGTAGAGTGCTGATTATCCGTGCTAATGAAGAGGGAAGCCCAAACAGATAATACGATCGCTTGGCGCCTGTCGTTAAGAGTAGGCTAATGCCGATGCCGGGTTTCCCTCTCCACCCTCCTCCCTCCGTTCCCTGAAATGTTCCCACCCAATCACCCACCTATCCTATAAATGACTTCAGCTGTCGGTTGCCTCCTCCCCTGAATAACTAACTTGTGGCCTTGATTTCAGCGCCATGCTTTCTTAAATGCTTTTGTGGCAAAATCAGGCATTCGTTCATTCCATTTAGTTCCCCTAAACATTTTGCCGCCTAAAATTAATGACTATTGCTTGTATGCAATAAGTATGTTCTATCAATTTGTGAAACAATCAGAGGTGAACCATATTTTGAGACGTACAATGCGTTCCGTTCTATACATTCTCGTAACTATTATTATACTTACCTACTTGTGGTATTTTCCCGTAATTTCTGTTCAGTTGCCATCAATAAGCATTTAAATTCAAGATCGCAGCGTATTGAACCATGTTTACATGATGCGTATCCCGCGTGAGCAGATTCGTGAACACATTCACCATCAAAATTAACAACATCGTGTAAATATGCAAAATTGCACAAATGATTGAACGCCTGGCCATAAAATAAAATTTGGAACATTTGTTCACATAATGTCCAGCCACGTAATTGCGCAACTACATGCATCGTGTAAACGTGCCTTACACCCATTGTGAGGAATACGACCATGCAGATTGGCAAAATTTGCTTCACTTCCGAAACATGTCAAGATAGTTGATGCACACTTGAACGGCACCAGCTTGATTCAAATTTGACAGGTAGATTTTGAATAGTACGAATTTCGGCTCAAGTGGTTATTGAATTCTTAGTGACAATGTATGTTGTATGTAAATTATGCCCTTCTATTGAGCCCCAATCTGGTTGACTGTGTCATGCCACGAAGGTGCAGTTAATGAGACGGGACTGGTGTGACTCTTCACATCTCGAGTGATGCTCGTTAAATGTTTGGCCTCTGGAATTGCGCATGTGCAAACTTGTATGCTGCGTAACACAGGACTTATTGGCAGACATTTTTCATTGTCCATATGCACTGTTTGAATACGTTATTTCTTTAATATAGTTTTATTGTGTGTGTGTGTTTCAGCTAAGGTTAATGGTGGTAGATGTTTATTTTTGAAACATGAAAAAATACTCCTACCCAAATAATGCCGAGAGGATGTTCTCTGCGATATTACTTTGACAATTTGAAATGGAAAACTAATATGCTTGCTCACATTTCCACTTTCTTGCTTTATCCTTGTTTTCATTGGATGTATTTGTGTGTGTGGTGGTTACTTAATTTCTCCCTTCTCATAAATATTGCTCTAATTTTTGTTTACTTGTAGTAGCATGAATATTTCATTGTCATTATGAAGTGTAAAAATTTATTATTCAGTGCTGTGCTTTAGATGTCAGTCTTTTGGAATAATTTTTGTCCCACATCTTGCTGTTTTGTGTGGCAAAAATTTGTGTTGCATGATATTTATACATTTCTCTGGGCAACTTTTAGATAGTAAGTGGTTTTCCATGTTAGCCTCCCTTCTGCACCTTTATTTCGTGACAATGAAATTAGTCTCTTGGTGATGTGATCAAGAGTAGAATATAATTCAAGTACCAGTGGAATTTCCTGGAAGTACTTGTCCACTAAAAAGATTATTAACCTTCCAATACCTGTTCATTAACTTCTATTCATTGCAAATGTAATTTGCATACTTGATTTGTGTGCACCTTGAAAAGAGAAAAAAAAAGCAGAGGTCATCCTCCCATTATGCTGCTAGGCATCACTTGCAAATAGACCATCTTCTGTTCTTCCTACTCCTGCCATCCATGCCCCCGCCCTCGCACGCAACCCTTGTTCACGCAACCCCTCTCCCCTCCCGACCCCTCCTTCCGTTGGTGGACGACACGCCTCCGTAGAGTCGGGCGCCCATCTCTGCTAAGCTGGTGGCCAACATGCTGTCGGTGGCAGGAGCGGACCACATCATCACGATGGACTTGCACGCCTCGCAGATCCAAGGCTTCTTCGACATCCCCGTGGACAATCTGTATGCCGAGCCAGCCGTGCTAAAGTGGATCAGGGAGAATATTCCCGAGTGGCGGAATTCAATCATTGTTTCCCCGGATGCAGGAGGAGCTAAAAGGTTCATTTTACAATTTTATTGTGGTTTGTGCGCGCTGTCACCTATGAAAATTTTTCTGGATATTTCTGGAGCCTCAGATTCTGTGGTACATAATGATAACGGAATGCTGTCCAGCAGATATTTCACTGTAGAGGCTCCATCTTTTCTCCCAATTCTCCACCTGATTGGTTTTGTGGGGCTTGTTAGCATTCCATAGTTATTCTTCCTAATGATGCTGATTTGGATTGACTTGATGGGTCCATTGCAACACTTGGCCTTTTGTTAATAAATGATCAGAAAGGACCTTCCTTTACTCAAGGTGCAAATGCTACAATCGTTTCACAGAGAAATACATTCAAAGTGCTGATGTATATACGAAGCAATTTGCAATTCATCTTACCATTGTCACCTATGCTGAAAAATGTTTTCTATGAGTGTGTGGATACTGTTACAAGTTGCATGTAAAATATGGGTGATTTGACTGTTTAGTATATTAGTGCGCTTTTCTCTTTCTCAGGGTCACATCAATTGCAGATCGCTTGAACGTTGAGTTTGCCCTCATCCACAAGGAGAGGAAAAAGGCAAATGAGGTGGCGGCAATGGTTCTGGTGGGTGACGTGAAGGACAGGATTGCAATCCTGGTTGATGACATGGCCGACACTTGCGGCACAATATGCCATGCCGCAGAGAAGTAAGGATATTTGTTATTCGTTTAACTGCGTGAATTAAAATAAATGTACTGTAGTGACACTGAGAATAATTGCTAAAATTCTAAGTCTTGTTGTTTTTATGAAATTCAAGGTTGTTAGAAGCTGGAGCTACCAAAGTGTATGCTATTTTGACCCATGGGATATTCTCAGGACCTGCTATCTCTCGCATAAATAATGCTTGCTTTGAGGCTGTGGTTGTCACCAACACCATTCCTCAAGAGCAGCACATGAAAGACTGCCCTAGGATCCAGGTAAGGAAGTTCAGAAACAATGGTTGATGGATTGTTGTTAGTGCCAATTTTGACTGTATTTTGAACTGTGAATGAAGTTCTCATGAGGGTGTCTTAAAACAATGCACTGGAGGTGGCATGGGTTGGGAGCTTTGTAGGTGGAAGAACCTTCACATCCTTCGATTTTTGCAGAAGTGTTACTGCATATTCAATATTCTTAATTCTGTGATCTGTGGGATTCCAGGTTCAACACAAAATTTAGGAGAATTTCTTTTATGGGCAGCAGAAAACTTGTGTGGCTAATTGAAAACTCCATACACTCCTGCTGTTTGGATCTTGTCACTTAGGATGAGAACATTGTGACCCCTGAATGTCTCCTGGCGAATCTTTAAGGAACTGAAACATTTGCCAGCAAAACATTAAGTAGTGACACATTGAAAACCTTCCACCACAAGAACTCAAATTCTGCACGGACATTCCTCCACTTATTCCAACTTCCATATATGTGGTTATTAACAAGAAGTAGAGTGTCCAAAAATGTGACAGTTTACTTTTCATCATAGTTTTAAAATTTTGTTTGAGATTTGTGTTACAGGGTGGCGATCGTCAGGGAATTCTCGTAACAGTCAGGGAGAAACTGGGATAGGAAATTCTCGTTATTTTTCTACCATTATGTTTACCGGGCAGTCTTTCCGACCCTTCATGTCCGTCGCCGAAGTGCATAGAATAAGCCCCGCGAATTCGTTGAACATTCAGTTGTGAATCTTAGTTATTTAGTTGTGAATCAGTCATACTATGTATCCCTTTTGTATATCCTTAATGCGATATTTGCCTAGTAGTGTTAAAATTCATGATCACTGTGTATTCTGTTCATTACAAGGGAATCCGAGGCTATGTTTTTCAGAAGATTTTACCTCGTGTTTTTTTTTAACTTCCGAGACTCAGGTCGAGAGGTAGTTGTAGCACACTAGCTTTTAGTAAGTATGTGCTTGCAGTTCTAAAAATATGAGACTATGATTATTAAAACGGTAACACAAGTACGATCACTCGTGTAAACAAAATCTTACGTGAGATCATCTTCGGTTTCCTTACCCCCCTTCCCGAGACCATAAGAAGAGTTCTCCTCCCCTCCCCACCTTTCACGCTCGATGTAATTATTGAATGGCCCCCTTAGCTCCTTCTCGAAGCAATTTAGTCAAGTCACAAACCACCTCAAATATGGCATTCTTAAATATGATGCTGCCGTAGCTAATTACCTCCCGTTTTCGCACGCTGTGGTACGATTAAGTTTTGTTTGTTTGTACAAATATTTTTACATTTTTTGGTTCCCTCTTACAATCTAGGGGTTATGACCACGTTAATCAAGTTGTTATTCGATTTTAAAACTCGTGCCATCCGATTTTGATCCAGTCCAAGAACTTGGCTTTGGTTTGTATTTTTCGCATAGCTTTGTGATACCTGTGCCGAAATCTACTGGTAAATTGGCCATTAACTTTCCCTTCGATGCCTTTTCAGTAATCTTCAATTTCCCAGAACTACCACGACACGCCACCTCTTCCTTGAAGAATTAGACATTTTCAATTTGTAATTTTACACGGCCGCGGAAATACGATACACGGCCGCGAAAAATGCATTAAAAGTGTGTACAATTTGTGTGAGGGTTTAACTTGTCAAGGTTTAATATATATTTTTTCATTAGGGTGGAGGTTCCATGTTTTTTATTTTTATAGCTTTTAATGTATTCATTTCAGCTTTTAAAATTTTCTGAGTTTTGACGAAAATTTAATTCAGCAGAAATAAAATATTCCGATAATATGAGACCTGTTGGCGATCGGTCAGGGAAACTGGTAAAGCCATCAGGGAATTTGAAAATTGATTATCAGTAGCCACCCTGGTATTAGTCTATTAATACATTACAGTAGGATGTATTGTGTTATCTCTTGATTTATACTGTAGATGGAGTGTTATGTTGGATTTTCGTTCAGTTGAGTACGAGATTTCTACTGGAACACATGCTATATATGTAGTTAATCTGAGCACGTTTTGTATGGTTTAATGATGACATTTTTATATGTCACACAAGGTGTAAGAGCCTTTTGGGAAATCCTAAATGAAGGGGTTATTTTCTGAGCAATTTAATTTCCTAATTTATAACCCATACAAGCTGACCCGGCCACGCATTGCTGTGGCTCAATCTGGTTAAATGGAAAGCGTGCGTTTATAGTATGTTTAATTTCACAATTCTTATGGGTATACAATATGTTTTGTTGTTCCATTGTCTGTGCAGATATAGACATTGTCTGGTTTGCCGACTCTAGAACACGCAACACACACGCAACAAAATACACGTACATGTGAGAAGCAATCAGTGTCTAGATCTAAACGGCATAGTTCTAAAGTATGGCCCTGAGCTTTGTTGATGGTGAATGCAAATACCAATCGAATTGGGAATAAAATCACTTAAATTGAAATGGCATATCTGTTGGATACATAGGAATGCGAGGAATGAGGACATCTTCGCCTTTGAAAGTTCCTGTGCAGCTTGTGGATTCTACGACGTTGCTCATTAATTTCTTTACTGAAAGCCGCGTGCCGTTGCAAAGCTTTATTTATTTGTTGATATTTAGCAACATGATAATTGGCACGCCATTTTCAATTTCAGTACGTTCGGTGGCATCCCTGGCATATCGAGTAAATTCAAAAATTCTGTTCGATAACTTCCATCTGCTTCCACAACATCGTCGACGGTCTTGTACATATGTGCCTGCGTCGCTTAGAGTGTTAGACTGAATAATATTGTTTAGTTCGCAGAAGTCTTTGTTCTTGGCCGCAAGAATAGCTCGTTCACTTAGCCAATTGTGATCCTTATAATTGATTTGAATATTGGGAAATACTTTTTCAACCTTTTCTTCTTTTGACGTTACTAAATTGCAAAAGTTATGAGGCAGTGAATTTTTCCTGAGGTCAGATCAACCGGCACCTTTCCGTTCCCAATTTCCAGCAATTTATGTGAGTATATCTCAGCTGATCGATTGTTTTGCAGCTGGACCGGCATATTTGTATATAATTTTAACGTCTTTACATGTCGTCACAAAGTAGAATATTTCAGGCAAGCATTTATTTCATCCGCCGGATGATTTGAATATGTTGCACGTGAGTGTTTCAAGGAATTGCAAGTTCAATGGGATGCACATCCTGTCTCCAGTGTCGATATTGTATTCTCGATATTGTACAAACCTTCATGGAGTGAGCAAAAAAACTAACCAAAGCTTCATGGAAATTGGATGAATGTTGTGGTAATGCATGAAGTTATCAATATTGTATCGACACAGTATCGATATTGTAATGATACTTTATAAAACTTTGAAGAAAAAAAAAACACCTAAATAATTTCACCTCAATTTTGTATCAATAATGTATCGATGTATCCACATTTTATCGATATTATATCGATACAGTATCGACATTGAATTATCGTTTTTGTAGAAACCTTTGCGGAGCGAACTCAACAACTTTCCAAAGTTTCATGGCGATCCGATGAATGGTGTAGTAATGCATAAAGGATAAACACATTACATACATTCGATACAGTATCGATATTGTAACGATACTTTCTTTTTAAAAAAACTAAATAATTTAACCTCAATTTTGTATCAATAATGTATCGATTTATGGATACTTTAGCGATATTATATCGATGAAGTATCGATATTGAAATATCGATTTCGTAGTCCTCTTTTCGGGAATGTTCTCAACAACTTCCCAAAGTTACATGGCGATCCGATGAATGGTGTAGTCATGCATAAAGGACACACACATTCATTTTTATATATATAGATAATGGAAGGAGTCGTCGTCAAGCTTCCAACTCAAGCCTATACATAAAAACTTCTTTGCGTGAAAAGTGTACACAAAACGTGCTAATTGGTCGTATAGTCATCATTAATTACTGGGTGCACATCAACGCAAGGTATCGTATGTCTCTTTTGGGAGGCGTGATAAATAAAAATGATACTTTGTTACAATAAATTAATGCCAGCAATGAACTAACTTGATGGCGAGCATATTAGTCCCCTGGAAGTTTTGCAACCCACACATACATTTCCAACAGCCCGAGAAGGCCTTTTCCTGTTCAGCAAGTTGTCCTCGTTCCCCTGTTCAGGATTTTGGGTCCCTACAAAAAGGTGCTAACGGGAGACCACTGTGTTTGGGTGCACCTGCAGGTTTAGAGTAAAATCCTGAGCAAATGTTTACAGAGACTGGTGCTGCGGTCCAGATAGAAGTACCCTCTTCACTGCTGAGCATGTTCAGCAGCCATGTCAGTATTATTTCAATGAGCAATACATTCAAATATGAGCTGCTGAGTATGTTCAGCAGCCCTTGTTTGTTAATAAGAATTTTCAGTAATTATAAATGCAAGAGGGCTCAGAGTCTGAAATCTAATTACAGTGATAATTGAAAGAGTATCAAAATGAAAAGAGTTGTCACAATGTCATTTCTCTCAATAATTAGGTGCTCTTTTACAACAGTTTTGATTACTGAGTTGACTTCATGAGAAGGAAAGCACTTATCAAATTTATCAAAAAAATTTTTGGAAAAATAAATTAGGTATCGGCATCGGCCACTGGTATCGAGGTGTCAGTTTGTTATCGGAAAAAGTGGTATCGGTACAAGTCTACAAATAAATTAATGTTTTTTATGTATTTCTAAGTTTTAGACATCTCTAGCTTTCAAATAACTAAATGTACTTTTTTCTTGACTTAAAAGTCACACGAAAGTGGGATTTTTTCTCTTTATGGAGCATAAAGGATACAATAAGCATAGATATCATTGTCTATTGTGAACATCAGTGATTTTATATTGACAGCTATTGAAAAGCATTTGTGTTACCTTTTTGGTTGGCTTCATGTGCATCGGGGCTCATTGTTGCACGGGCTTTATGCTGCTATGCAGCATCATCACCTAAAGGTGCTGCACAGCTGCATAACCTAGGTCGTGTGATTAAACTTTTATGTGGAAATGCAGTGTTGCTTTTTACTCTTCGCAAATAATAATGTAATTTACGAGGATTGTCTTGTAAGTGTGAATGGATACAAGTGCTGTTATATGTATTTCAATTATGTTTTACAAACGGTAAATAAGTTGTGATGGTTGCCGGTGGTATGCTCTCTGTGCATCTCCATCATTCACTTTGATTTGATACTTTTTGGCAAGAAGTGTAACATTTGTTTCCTGTTTAATTTCTTCAATCTGGAACCTGTAATGTAGATGGTGTAACTCGTTGAAATGGCCGCTATGCTCAGCCATTCTGGCTCTGCAGCTGAACTGCTCTTTTAATTTTTCAATGCTGATTGTGTTCCCTCTCTTTGGCAGTGTATCGACGTCTCGATGATGTTTGCAGAGGCTGTCCGAAGGACGCACAATGGGGAGTCCGTCTCATATCTGTTCTCCAACGTGCCGTACTGATGCGCTTTGGTTTCCTCGTTGTCGTGCACGCTTGTGTGGTGGCCGATCCAGCAAATCCTTCTTTTTTTACAAGTGGAGGCAATTCCACAGAATCTCACTTCTCTCCTGAGCCACGGCTCGTGGAGCATCCTCCTGAGTGCGGTTTGGAGGTAGGGTTAGTGATCTGCTGTGTGCCTTCTATCAAAAGGATGTTGTCCTCTTGAATTCTTTCACCCGACGGACCGTCAGGTCCAACTGGACCTGGGCATCATTCCAATGACCAAAATAAATCAACTATCCAAATCTCATCCATGTTTCTGTTTTTATTTTTCGGGTATTAAAAAAAGATAATGTAATGCAGTGGGGACAGTTTGTAATTAGATTGTTGCTAAAAATAGCCATGTCATGTTATTCTCGTGGCATTGTTGGTGGTTCAATCGCAGATATTCCATTCACTAGAAATCTTCCTTGTTGGCGTTAACAAGTGACAGGACTCTCCTTTAGTGCACTTGAGTACCAAATCAAATGTGTAGATGGCATTATGACAACCACTCGGTCAACCTTCATTGATGTCAGGCACGGCAGTTGTCAGGAGAAGCAAGAGGTGGTGACCATTGTCTGTGGTGGCCATTGTCTGCATTGTTGCTGCCATTGTGTGACAGAATTTTGGGATTTGTCACCACGACCAGTGTCACAGTAATGTTTAAAACAGATATTCTTAAATGTACAACTTTGGATGGGTTAAATTTATTAAAGGTGGCTTACTCAATGTGAATTGCAATCAATAGAAGAAGCAAAGTGTGTGCCATCATTCTGTTTTTGTATTTAAAAAGTTCTTATGTCCCCGCTGTAACAAGTGCATTAACTACTTAATATAGTTTCCCTGTTAATTGCATAATAAATGTACCTTTTTGATATTCTTTGATTATTACTGCAGCCTAGGAACAAATATATCCAAGTTTGCAAGAATTTTGCATGGGACTAATTATCCTAGATTCATGGTTGAACTAGTCTGAATTTTTAAAGAAGACTGGGTTATTGTGCCAATTACAGGACTTTTGCACATTGATGTTTTACTAAATGTTTTTAAACAAATATGGCATGTACTGGCACTATTTTATTTACATGAGGTGCAGAATAGATTCATCGCATTCATTTGCCTTTGCTTGTGATGCTTTAGTGTTTCATTTCATTTTGTATAACCTGTTGTATAAATTTTTACGAAAGTGCTCTGTATTACTGCCCCAGCTGTAATGAAATTTTCATGTAATTACCCCATTACCGAGTGTCAAGGGTTTTGTAGCTGGATCTGATTTGACCTAATGAGTTCACAATCATTGTTATGGCTCTGATAATCTTTCTGATGTCTTTTTAATTTGTACTCATCTCCCATTTTCCAGCCATGTTGCTAGGAATGAAGATAGTTCCCATAATTTTTGACTGATAGTTTTAGCGAATTCGAATTGTTGTGTGTATATTTTCTGTATGGGGGTATGCTCAATTCATTTGGTAGCTCGCAAGTCCAAGGCTCTTTATAACATGGAGAATTCCCTTTTTTTTTTTAATAATTGTAAGTTTGAGAAGGTCCAGTAGTCTAAATACTATGCAAGCATAGTAGAGCATTATCAATATTTTGAGACTGGGAATGTAATAGAATATTTCTGTGCAGGTATGTAGTTGTAGATTTATACATGAGAGTTTATTTTCTGTTCCTGCAACTTGAAAAATATAAGTTCCTTTGAAACGTGAGAGAAGTACTTGAATGTGCCTGAATTCATTTCCTCTATCCTGAGTAAGTCGAGTCATCTTGTGTTGGTATTATTTTTTAAGAAGTATGAATAAGATTTCAAATTTGGCACATGCTTAAGTGTGTGTGTGTTTCATAGTACTTGACTGTAATTTGATAAAAGGTATTTCAATCAAACCTTATTTATTGTTCCGTGGTAGAAGAGTCTTTAATCCATTAACATCGGCATTTTTATACATCTTATTTTGTTCAGTTTTTCAGGAACTGGTCTTAATTATTTAGAAAACTTATATAATGAATTATGTGGAAATAGTCATTGTGGTATTGTAGGAAAGTCAAGCTAGGCCAGATACTGTAGTAATCTCATCTCCATTTGTGTGCCTCCAATTCTTCAAATAAAATATAAAACGTTTATTTCGTGCAAAGCCTTGAAATAAAAATATTTCGAAGTTATTTGCATTAATTCTGTGGAACATATTCAGTATTTATTCTATAAAAAATTACAAAAATATCTTGCAAACACATGAATAATCAAATTTCATTGTTAGTGAAAATTTGCAGGAAATGGTACACATAGTCCCGAGATACATTTTGAACATTGGTTGTGAACAGTAATTTGGCAGAAATGCACTGTGGTGTCCATTGGAGCTCCTTGGTTCATAAGAAACAAGAACATACGAAAGGACATCAAACTTCCAGCTCTTCTTCATCAGTTCGAGCATCCCTTCCTACTCATTCAAAGATAGTTCTGTAGATAACCAACTATCTATGGGACTATGCGAGCACTTGAGACACGAACGCCCTAAGTATGCCCTGCTCCCCTTCCAATCCCCATCTCTGATTTATTTGCCTTTCTGCCAGGTTATTACTCTATAAGCAAAAAATTGGACAGCAACAAAAATTTGAGAAACTCCTGGTAGACAGGCTCCGGCTGTGAACTAGGAAATAGAAAACCACCGTGAGATATCGGCGTGGCGGGGTATACATTTTTTCTTTTGGTCATTGTAAATTAAGTATATGATCTTCAATTTCCTAGCCTTACATGTGAATACATTGGATTTTGTACTTTTATCTACTAAATAGAGTGCAAGATAATAGCCTCGCGATTTCAATCGAGATATCTCCATGACGTAGTAGAATTGTAGGTCTTGGTTGCAAGCAAGTAGTGCATGTTCGGAGATCGTAACCCGCTGCCACACACCCTCATGATGGCTCACACACTATTCTGTAGATGCTATCATGGGTACACTCTCAGGAGATGAACGAAATGCTGCTTGTCCCCCTTTGAAGCACACCTCACGAATATAGGCTTATTATGTGTGCATACCCTTCCTCTACGCTTTGTCGTGCCCGGCAGCTGGGGAAGCGGTCGTCATCTCCCATGAAAGCCTTGCAAGGGAATAAAGACAGCAGCAAAGAAGGATCCTGAGCGGAAAGTAACAACGCAAATTCGTGATAGGAAAAGTAGCTGATAAAACTGGGAACAGTAGACGTGCGGGTGATGAGAAAACTCTTGGGTGACAGCAGAAATGATGGAAAGAAGGAAATGGAAAAATGTGTAAACACAGCCAGTCAAAATGCATAACAAGGAAATATATCCTGCAATTAGGAGAGAAACAAAGAGCGAAGTGGTGTCTACGTGAGTTACAGGCTCTGAAGAGAAATAGGTGCCCTGCGCTCGGAAGGTTAGAATATTGCCTGGTGTCAAGAAATGGAAAATGGTACCATGCATAATCGGCATTTGGAACTGGTAGAGATTCAACGTCGGTGAAAGGAATGCATGGAAGAGCTCAAAGATAGGACTGGGAACTTGGACAGAACATGATGAGCTGGGACCCAGAACACTGGATCATGAAACACAGAAGGCATTACAAGAAATGAAAATGGCTGTACAGCTGTGGGAATAGATAATTTCCGTGCTGAACTTCTGGAGAACCTAGGAAGAGGTGGGTGAGCTTTTATGGGCGTGTTCGTAGAATAAACAAGGAGGGATCTTGGCCGGAGGAGTTTGTAAAAACCGTACTCATACTGAGAAAGAGGGTGACAAAAGAATGGGAAGACTATAGAACGGTAAGTTTGATTTCCTATTCGGCGAATGTCGTGCTTAGAATCACAATAGAGAAGGACAGAAAAGAGAGCAAACGAATTTCCTGGCGATGGTCAGTTTGGATTTCACAAGGGGGATGCAATTGCTGTGATAGGAATACTATCTAAAACATGACCGGGATTTATTCGCGCGCTTTGTTGATTTCGAAAAGGCGTTGGGCAGAGTGAGGTGGGAAAAATGAATGTAAATTTTGCGGAATGTAGAAGTAGACGGGGGAGAGTGATAAGGAATTCACAAACGGGGCACAGAAGACGTGTGTGATGGAGAAGAATCGCATTGGGGGGTGTGAGATATCTTGGGCTGTCACGGGAACACTTTCAACACGTGCTGTCGGGGGGAAACTGATGAGGTCGGTGACGAGTTCGTGGGTGACCAGTCAAGGCCTGCGAAATATATAAGTATAGTAGGTGCGCTACAAAAGCAGTGCGAAAGATGCGGGCTGAAGATGAACAGCAAGGAAACGAAAGTGATGAGAACAATGAAGGCCAGATTATATTGAAAAGTGAGAGGGTAATGGCAAGTGGAGCTATCTAGGGAGTGTTTTGGAGGGAAAAGAACGGGGCTAAGCTGTATTGTGGTGAGAAGCAGAATCGCACGGGCAAAAGAAACTTTTGCTCGTAAGCGCAAACTTGTGACAGGGATGTAAACACATTACTAATGTGGAGAGTGGCCCTGCATACCGCGGTGTGCAAAAGGAAGAAGATTAAAGAGACTTGAGGGCTCTGTGGGCATGGGAAGGTAGTCCGGGTCTAAAGGTGGAAAGGGCGATGGTGTTTAGAAGGAGGTGGCGAAAGAGGGGAAATGTTGGTGGAGAGGGAGGGGCTGAAGAGGGGGTCATCGTGTGGAATGTAGGGGCATCATGGGAAGAGTTGATGTCCATTTAGACTTCACTACGGTGCACCATTAGTGAAGGTAAGATTTTTTTATTTGGAATCGCATTAGTAATCGAAAGTTGCAGTTTAGTATTCTAAATTCAAAAAAATAAATTTTTAAGTTGACATCTTCAGTTAGCGCATATAGCTAAAAGTGTGAAAAACTGAAATTTTGGAAAAAAGAATGTTATAATTTTTTTAACGCAACAAACATAAAATGGCAGTTATAGCATAGTTTCAACCTCAAAAATATAACCGCAATGTGATAAAGAAAAGATCCCCATTATTGAGAGAGAGTTCTTGTGCGACAAGCGAAATAACTGGTTGAAGCATATTGGCGCGATAGACGAAGAGTAGAGACTAAAAGGCTAGTAAAAATTGAGATGAAAGAAAACAAATTCATACGGAAAACAAGGTGGTTGTGCCTGATAGTGAAGGAGGTGCTCCAATAATTTCTGCCCAAATTGAGAGTCACAAAGCAAATTGTAACAATTCATGATAGGTGAGGGCCCGTAGTAATGCCAATGGCGTGTGAAATTCACACATTCAGGTTAGGGGGGCCAGTTCCTTTCCCTGGGCCACCTGTGATTTCCTACGAAGTTCTGACACTCAGAAAATCAAATCGCGAGGGTTTTAGGTGGGGGCGTCCAGAAAGGCACTGGATTTGAACCCGGGACCCTCCGGTCGGTAGCTCAGTACTCTGGCTATCAGTATGTATTTAGTCATCTTTGAAAGGCAAGCGAAAAGGGCACAAATTCCCGGAGAGGATCGTGCATCTTAATGGGTTTTTGCCGAGAGATATTACAGAATTGGTTGCCAGGGAACAAGAGGAACAACAAGCAAACCAATGTGGTCATGTTAAAGCCCTGTTACTGCAGATGTTCAAGTTATGTCCCGAAAATTTTACGCAGTTGTTTTTCAGGTATTCTAAAAGCCCTGACGAGTCGTGGAGAAGGAAATAGCGTACAACTTAAGGAACTATGGATGAGTTTATACGATGCGTTTACCCGCGCAAGTACGTTGCTGGACAGATGCGTGGACGACTACAAATTGCTCGCACACATTCACCAAAATAGAACGGGCTATTTTCTGTCCACGCATTTGCGCAATTTTGAGTGTTTACACGGTGCAATTTTGATGGTGAATGTGTTCACGCATCTACCCGCGCGTGTAAATGCATCGTATAAACTCGGCTTTAGACAAAAGAATGGAAGTTGGAATCGAGAAGAGACCAAATTCCGGATATAAATGAACCAGCCGAGGAAATTGAAGAAGCTTTTGAACGAAGAGCCTTGCGGAAGTGTTATACATCTGGCAGTCGACGTCTCATCTGAAGGCTGAATGTCCTAAATTGCGGACCATCTGGCCGAAAACAAAGGAAGTAGTGTGACGCGTAATGACCTTTGGAAGCGATGAGTTGACGAAAAGAGTTTGTATCTGAAGGTTTTGGTAAATGGACACAAGATGCCAATTTTAAGAGATACGGGATCGTCAATGGACGTCATATCACGAGATTTAGTCACCCCTGAAATGCTGACGGGTGACACATAGTGTTATGACTCCCTTCACTGAAACCCCGAGTACCTACACTTCCTTTAGCGCAGGGGTTCCCAAACTTTTTTGTACTACGCCCCCTCCTGTTAAAATGGAAACCTTCCACGCCCTCACCCCCTTCACAGTAAATTTTGTGGCATGTGAAAAAAACAAGTATTACATTGAAAACAAAATATGTATTTTTACTATCACAAAATACAACATTATAAGTTTCAATTCAAAGAAATAATGTTAAGAGAAATCGACAAAAACTATACATTTTTGCCATGAAAGAGGTTCATACAAGTGGATTGTTAAGTTTTCTAAACATCAAGGTTGATTTTAAAAATCTACACCATATAATTAGTACTTAAGAAATGTATGGACTTTTTTTACTTTGAGATTTTTATTTTTTAACTGGTCTCGCGCTCACGCCCCCCCTGAAATGTCTTCGCGCCCCCCTGGGGGGGCGCACCCCCAGTTTGGGAACTCCTGCTTTAGCGGAAGTCGAACTAGGAAAATTTGGACGTGTATTTGGGAAAGCAGCTATAGTGAGACGGGAGTTGGATCGGGACGTATACTTGTTACGTTGTTGTTATACGGTGAAGGTCCTTCACCCTTAGAAAACTAATGATAATACGTGTCAATCGAATGAATTTCCTCCATTCATCTGCTGTATTTTCGGATCATGATTCAAACGTGAACACGGCGGAGAGGTGTTCTCTGCAGTCGAAGGTCGCATTGGAAGGAAAAGAGGAATGGAATTACATCGGCCGAGATCGCGCGAGCGGAAGTGAGAGATCTTGGAGACGACCGCAGCGCAGTATCACTCCCGACGGCGAACTCGTAAAATACAGTTGCGTGCCTTTATCTTTTTTGCAAAAAAGATTTTCGGTCGAAATGGCATTCCTCATAAGCTGGCTCTGCACATTCAAATTAAGATTGATCAATTACTCCTAAATACACGGATACGACTACATTCCCTGACCATTTGGTGGGAAATCTTAGTGGCTCCAGTATTTTACGGTAATTTTCCAATTTAATTTGACGATATTTTTTTCCATACTTCCGAAAACCTATTCATTGTTATTTGTACTTCAGCTGACACAAGATAAATAATGCGTGAGTTTTATTGTGTGTACGTCGTATGCAAACGTAAATCATTACTTTCCGAATATGATTTTGAGACCGATCTTGTCTCTGAAAAACAGGTCCGATGTGTGGATCGGAAGGGATTGAGAAGGTTGGAGGAAATTAAATGGTGCGGGAGGAAGGGCGGCTCAGCCGGTGGCTCCGAATTTAAAACAATCGCATTTCACCCTTGAGCATCGACTGTCATTACAGTGTAATTGTGGATCTCATTGCAGCATCGATTTGAACTGTACGATTGGATGACCTTCTATACCTCCCATTGCAGTTGAAGGAAGCATTGTCCATTGATCCGCGGTTGTCTTCCGAAAACAACGACATTTCGCAAGGCAATGGAATGAGATTCTGCTTTGGAACCTCAAGAGCGGTTCCCGCTGGAAGAGGAGGAGGCGAATGTCTCAGACAAGGGCGGATCCAGGATTTTTTCCTGGGAGGGCACAAGGGTCTGACGGGCAAAGAGTCTTCTCATATTTGGGATTAACAGTCAACATACAACAGTGACTGTACGAAATATGCTCTTTATTTTAATATAAAGGTTATTAACATGAAAATATTATTAAGAGACATATGAAATAATATTTTCTTTTGTGTTTCCTGCAGAAGATGTCCAGTAGTTCGTTAACGTTCACTTTTGACACAATATCGTGTGTACGTGTGTAAGACATATGTCTTGATGGATATGCATTAAAGCCAGTTCATTCAAACGACCTTCTGTCCTTCTGCTGCGAAGATATGTTTTTAATCGGCGTAAGGTGGAGAAAGATCGCTCGGCAGTGCAAGTAGTCACAGGGAACGTGCACAACAATTGGCACAGAGTTCTAATATTTGGCAGCGCCGTTGCTGTTTTGTAGGCATCTGCTGGAGACTTTGGCATCATATTTTCTCTCGTCTCTTGCTAAATTTTTAGCTCTCCCTTCAAAAAAAAACAAGGAAGGTCCTCTTTATATACTTCAGTAATTGCAAAACATCTCAATATCTTCGTTGCTGAAGTTATGGGACAGCAGCTTTTGAATGTCCGATTTTTTGCAGCTGAGCGTTAGGGAACCAGGAGGATATTTCCTTTAACAAATAATCTAGAAAAGGAATATATGTATAGTATGTCGGCAATACTCTTCAGTGGACTCAGTCTGAATATTCGACCTATTTGTTTGACGGCCGGTAATTCTGCGGACCGTGATTTCTCTACCCATTTCATTTGCAAGGGCCTCAGCCATATTGAAATGTTTTTTGAATGCATCCGTGCTAGTTTCACGTTGCCTCTGCAGACTGGCTGCGGTCGTATTGATAGGCTGAACTGCAGAAAGTATATCAATTTCAATGGCTTGTAATGATCGAGATAAAGACAGCGTGAGTCCTAAAATATCAGCGAGGATTACCAAGCTTACAAGAAATTCCGAAGGCATGATAGCTTGGAGCAGCGAAAATGCAGGTGTAGCACTTCTGACCCCTTCTTCAGCCATATTTTGCAAATGCCAGGAAGACATGGCAAGGCGTCCAAAAATGTCAAAACAGCTTCATGCATTGCCACACATTTTTTTATTATATTTTGTTTTTCCTTTGGCCGATGAACCTGCATTTCTTCCCTGAGGAGTTTTATTCGTTGAGTTGACTCACGAAAGAAAGTTGCTACACTTGAGATAACCCCTAAAGTAGGGGTTACCTCAAGTGTATAGGCATTTCTTATGCTGGGTATGGTGCAGGCAGTACAGATAGTTAAGCTGAGTCGTCGGCTTGCACGGTGAGTGAAAAAGGTTGAATGTTAGGTATGCATGCCTGAACACCTTTCATTTTACCACTCATGTTGACTCCTCCATCGTATGCTTGACCCCGGCATAATGTCATGCCCAGGTTAAGGATTTCGATAGCCTTCAAAATATGCTGAGCAATTCAAAGTCTGAGGCTTCACTATGTGGAACCACTCGATTGGAAAAGAAAATCCACTTTGTGCGTTCCACACAAAGATTTTTTGCGCGGAATGTACAGAGTGAATTTTCTTTTTTCAATGCCGAGCAATGTTTTCACCAGTAAGTTTATCAACTTCGACAAACATGGGAAAGTCTTCTTGTGTTTCACTTTTATCTACATCGAAATAGCGAATACGAATGGTCAGTTGCTCACAAACAGAAACATCTGTGGTCTCATCAGCTATAATAGCAAAATATTTGGCCTTTATAATGTTGTTTGCTATTTTGGTTGTGATTAATTCCCCACAGCACTCAATCAAGGCATTTTGTGTCGACTTGCTTATGCAGGAAGCGTTTTCAGCACACGTTTTTTACGTGTTCATACAGTATCTCATCTCCAGCATCAATTCGGAACTTCAACAACGCTCTGAAGTTGCCTTCTCCCTAGGACCTTCCCGATTCTGAATCATCGTCATCCCTGTGACCTCTTGTCGGTATGCTTTGCATTCCACATAATATAATTGTTTTTAAAATGGGTATTTGTTTTAAACGATTCTCTTTAATAGTTTTCTTTTCCTGGGATCTCATTTGGACAACAACGTCCATTGATTTTCCCTCCATTACCACAAAAAATTTTGAGAATCCGCCACCAGCAACTTTGCTGCATGCTAGCCATTCATGTCCTTTTAAGCAGCTCATTTGAAAATACCGCTTTTTCCCCCACACTCACCAGTGTCTGTTGTTACTTAAAGCTGTAGAAGTGTGTAACTTAAAGTCTGTTGCAGGTTTCCAAGTATTTTTCAACCACTGGTACTTACTGGATTCGCAAAGACGGACAATGAGTTTCACTCGCGTACTTTCTGGTAAATCTATTCCTCTATTTTGAAAATTAGCGAATTCTAGGATAATTTAATTTTCCCATGATAAGTATGTACTGCCATTGAGGCTCCGTAGTACACAAAACAAAACGAACGTAATTATAACGGGACCATATTAAAAATCCTGTCTATTCTTTAAGCGTCTGGGGGGGGGGAGGTGGCCCTAGGGGGGGGGGGGGGGCACGTGGCCCCGTGCCCCCGCCCTAAATCTGCCTGTGGTCTCAGATATGGTGTGTGGAAGGCGCTCGTTCGCGAGCTAAGGCAGGCATACGTCGTCGGGAGCTCATTTTGGGTGGAGGGGAGTGGGGGGGGGGGGGATAGGGGGGGAGGATAGCCCTCGCCTTGGGTGTCAGTTGGTGTCGGCGCTCCGTGGAGGCAGGACGTACCGAGGAGAGAGAGACAGCCGCCAGGATGAGCTCTGGAGGTACGTACGCCCTCGCAGATGTCAACTGCTTTGCGGAGCATTCCGTCAGGTGGCTCTTTGCTCGTCGTACCGGGAGTCCAGCCTGCGTGCCGAGCGATTCAAATGTTTTATCGTTTCCGGGCTTAAGGGTCGAATCGCCACTTATTTTTTTACGGAAGGACGCTGTTCCTCCGTGAAGAGCAGGCCCGCGCCGGGTTTCCCTCCCCCGAAGCATCGCACGTCCTCGAACCCGCGTCCCTCCGGTCTGAAGCGCCTTCTTGAGGTCGGCTGCAGCCCCGAAAGGCGGTGGTGATCCTTTTGCCAGCGCGAGGTCGGAATGCGGTGGAGCGGGCGATGGTGGACGCTCGCCACGCCGCTGCACGGAATAGCGGAGGATGCACGGTCACCGCTCCACAGTACGCGGTGGAGACCAGTGACACGACCACGACACGCGTAGCCCAGTGGATTTCGATGTCGGCTGTCGAAATCTTGAGCGAATGAAAGTGAAATTCACTCCCTGGCATCTCATCGCGCTAATGTTGAGGTTGGTTTGGTCTCCCATCACCAGCGACAACGCACTGAAAAATTAAGTCATGGGAGTGTCTTTTCGTAAATGTGAGAGTTAACTCGCTAATTTTTAATCAAACAGGAAGGAATGTTACAGCTCCAATAAATGCTTTCTGAATGTAAAAAAAATAGTCTCGCCTCATCACCCTAATGCCGAACGAGCCTCGAATGTGCGCTGTCATAGCGCCTAATCGAGTTCCGTTTGGTTCTGTAGAAGGGAAGGAGCAATGCTTGGCCACGCGCAGAGTTGGATTTTCAATCGGAGATTCACGAATGCAGGAGGGCACATCCGGCTGAAGAATACAGAGAGCTATTCTGTAGGAGGTAGAGCCTTTCGTGGAGATAAAAGTAGGATCTGGGATCCCCTGTCGATGGATGGGAACTGTCCGCCCCTATCCTGACGTGAGAATTTGGCGCGCCCCATGTTAAGTGATGGATGGTTCCACCCCCAGCGATGAAGCAGTGACCTTCAGAGACGCAGCGAGCGCTTTTTTCCAGGGAAAGGAAACCGCGAAGACAGTGAAATAAGTGGCTGCTTCTATCGCCTGCTCAGAGAACGCAAGTACACTGAAACCAACGACTTGTGTCCTTGTGAACGGATCACACAAAAACATCTCTCTGCGTCGCTTCTTTACAGGACTGGGAAAAATAATCCCTAGCACTCGAATTAATCGCATCCATGTGAATACATGTAAAAGTGAAAGATTTGTAGGTTTGCTCGGAATACTCTCTCCCTTAAGAACAAATTTAGATGGAACTATGCACATAGGAAGAGCGATAAAAGTGTTTGTTATGTTACCATGGTTTATCCTGGTAAAGTTACTATATTTATCTTAGGTCGATGTTTTAAAAATATAATTAAATCTACTTTCTGAAGAAATTTACGTCGAATTATGCTTTGCTTTATAACGCTTGAAGTTTCGCCAACGGCCTATGAAAAGATCTAAACAAGCTCAAAGAATCACAATTTTCAACCCAAAACCATTTCGGTATGACGATCAACAGAGAGGGAGAACTCCAAAGAGAATGGTGGGACATAATAATAAAAGGTGCTCTCCTGTAACACTAGAAATCTCTTGTAGACATGAACATGGCTTTTGGCTGACTAAAATTACATGTCGATATGAATAAAGTGTTTTAAAGGTTTTGCATTCATTAACTCTGATTTTGAGTGCTATTATACCAGCCATCTGCCTTCCGCATAATATGCCTAACTGTCTGTGCGACTCCTGCTGATTCCGCAAAGCAATGCAGATTTGAATTGATGCATAGAATATAGTATTAGTGGCTTTGAGATATTCGAGGTGAGGATAATTTCGGGGGAGACTTGGAAATTTGAAACGCGTTGAGGGGAAAAGTCGGCCGTCGAACTTAAGGAGGGCAGAGAGAAGGGAAGGTTCGAAATGATGATTCCTGGGCGAGCGAAAGAGAATCGGAAGGCTCGAACGGCTAAAAGGAATCACCAATGTAAGACGAAACATGGATTCCTTGGGAAGGATAGTGGGTGGGGTGTAAACTTGGGCTGACGCCGAATTCGTTGGATTCTGATCTCCAATTTTAGTGTATTGGACGGGAGAATAATTTCACTTCACATATTTGTCTCCTTTCGTAATTGATTCTTATTATGCTCTAAAAAATTAAGTGATCGGTCATACATGATCAAACTAATACCATAGAGTACGATCGTGCAGTCATTTTGTGTACTGCATGCGTTCATGAAGTACTGCAGTAAAGAAGTTGATTGCATGTTCCTCAGTATCTTTCGATCTCATACAGGAAGCAATCGCGTGCTCATAATTATCATTAAGTTTACGCCAATCCCGACGGATCCCAACTCTCCACTGACAGTTGGTTTGACGCAGCTGGATTCGCCAACGACTTTTGCGTCCTTCACCCCTTCGCTCTCTTCTTCCCAGCACTTCCTCGGCACTCACTCGATACATCCATTTAGTCTTCAGTTCATTCTTCCGTAGCATTTCGAATACTTCCAACCTTGACTTGTATGCTGCCCGATGTTATCGCCCATGCCTCGCTGTCATTAGGAAATGTGACAGATAGGCATGTTTTTTAACGAAGCGATTCCCCTTGCCTCCAAGCTTGTTTTTTCCAGCCGTGAGTAGAATTGGGATGGAAACGCCCTTTCCGCCTCTGCTGGAGGTTATCTGGCGGAAACAAACGCAATCACTCCGCTGCCCACAGGTAGGTATGCGGGCGAAATCGACGCAAGGTGGAAACTTTTGTTCTCAGCGACTTCCCCGAAGAATTCAATTTCAGAAATGACTACCTTTTTAAAAACTCTTTCGTTATTCTGTATTCACTAATTTAGTGTCTTGAATTTAGTGTCTTGAATTTAGTGTCATGAATTTAGTGTCAATTGTTTCAAACATTTCACGTGGACTGCACACTTAATATTTTCCGCCTGGTTATCGCTGTGACTTTCTTTCATGCAGGTACGTAAGTAGTGTATTTTTTGCGTGCATGAATGGTCGCAAGTGTCCTCTCCGATTGATGATGGAAGCCTGAAGATGGTTCACCCCCTGCCACACACCCTCGCAGGGTAGCATGCAGACGAATCGTTCAGTTCCCCACAACACATTCGTGGCTTTCTCCCGAGGTCATCACTCTCTCTCTCTCTCTTTCGGAGGAGGAGGCAGAGCTCGTGTTTGAGAGGAAGGCCGTTGTCCTCCGAGGCGTCATGACGTCAGCATTCTCTCGCTCGAGGAGAGCAGCCCCCCCCCCCCCCCGAGCAAGGAGAGAGGCTCACGTTGGAGAAATTGAAGTGCATGCACTTACCTACATCTACATAATACCCTGCAAGCCACCACAAAGGTGTGTGTGGCAGGGGGTGAACTCTCACCAAACATGCACTACGTATCATGCATAAAAAAGGATCAGTATTTATATACTGTTCTAAACTTGATTAATTAAAAAAAGATAAAAATAGCAAAGCATACATGCAAAACATGCTGTTAGTTGGGTTACCTTCAAGTCCTTATACCAACATGCAGCTACCAATGTTATCCATTGCTACACTCGTACTGGATGTATTTACCGTTATTCGTATCCCTAATAGTACGAGTAAAAGAGGACATTTTGAATCTGTCAGTTCGGCAATCAATTTCTCTAATTTTATGATTATGGTCCAGTCTGCCATAGTAAGTTGGGGTTCGCAAAATATTTTCAACGTCATCACTGAAAATATGGTCTTGGAATTGGTTTAAGAGATTAAGTCTACATTTCGACCTGCGATCTGACCATTATTCCCATTTCAATTCATTTAATAGACTGGTTACACTAATTTATAATTATCGCACCGTCCCTTTACAAATCTTGCCGATCTTCGCTGCACACGTTCAAGTTCATACTTTAGACCGATTTCGTAAGGACAATGTTATCCCTTACGTTTGCGTTACTACGGTTGAATAATTTCATTTCCTTATTTTATCAAACGAGCGTTCGTACGAACTTCAAAACCCGGTAGCTAGCGTGAACCGGGGTTTCTTGGTAGAATAGCTGACCAGGATTAGTCCCAACCTGCTTTCACACGACCAACTTCCAAGCGTGGGAAAGCCAACCAACGGCAAGATCCCCCTGCCACACACCTTCATGGTGGCTTGCAGGGTATTATGTATAGATGTAGAAGAGCAAGGCCGATAGACACAGATCATCTTCCCCTTCGAGACGACAGTAACCATGCATAACATCGCTGTCCATACATTGGTGAATCAATTCAAACCGGGAATCGGGCGTACAAAAAAAGCCTCGTAATGGCCGACTTTTGATGCTCCGAATATCCCTCGTACGCTGTAGAGTGGCACCAGATTTATTACTTCCCCATATCCTCATCGAGGAGGAGGAACGCGGCTAAATATTAATGGTGACAAATGTAAATAAATAAAATCGTCGCGATGCAAGTGGAAATGTTCCCTACATTTGTTTCTGTATCTATACATATATTTATTTTTATGGATATTCCTTGTGATTCCAATGTGATTTATTATTGAAAACGTGCAGTTTCTGTCAGTAATAACTCGCCGGCCTGTGAAACGTCAACGAATATATGCGTAGGTGCAGTTGCCCATTCAACCGTTCAAAGTTTATTACACATGCATACCTAGGATTTTTGTTTCTTTAAGCCTTGATAACATACGATCGGAATTCCTGGAAGGGTGAGCTTTTATGGGCGTGTTCGTAGAATTAACAAGGAGGGATCTTGGCCGGAGGAGTTTGTAAAAACGGTACTCGCACCGAGACAAAAGAATGGGAAGATTATAGAACGGTAAGTTTGATTTCCTTTTCGGCGAATGTCGTGCTTAGAATCATAATAGATAAGGACAGAAAAGAGAGCAAACGAATTTCCTGGCGATGGTCAGTTTGGATTTCACAAGGGGGATGCAATTGCTGTGATAGGAATACTATCTAAAACATGACCGGGATTTATTCGCGTGCTTTGTTGATTTCGAAAAGGCGTGAGAGACAGAGTGAGGTGGGAGAAATTGAATGTAAATATTGCGGAATGCAGAGCGGAGAGAGAGAGTGATGAGGAATTCATAAAAGGGGGCATAGAAGACGTGTGTGATGGAGAAGAATCGCATTGGGGCGGGGTGTGAGATATCTTGGGCTGTCACCGGAACACTTGCTGTCGGGGGAAACTGATGAAGTCGGTGACGAGTTCGCGGATGACCAGTCAAGGCCTGCGAAATATGCGAACTGCGAAGAGGCTTAACTCTGCAGTCAGTCAGCGCTCACCGAAGACACATTTATTTTCCAATGAGTGCCTCCTCTAGAAGAGATCTCGAAAATACGCCCCAGGACTAGAGTCGCTTCCTTCGGCGAGGGGAACGCCCGTCTGGAAGATGCGGAGGTATATTTATAGAATACGACAGCGGAGCGGATTAATGGATTTTGTGGGCGAGAGAGAATAGCGTCGAGCAGCTTGGGGAGGACAAAGAGAAATAATTTCAAAAAATTAAATCATATTGGCAAATTGTTTTTACGTAGAACATCAAGGTATTGCTTTAGGATAAGATTCGGTGATTCTCCCGTTGTCTCACTGACGTTGAAATGAATTTGCATTCGGTGTCAACAACAGCAAGCAGCATTGTGGAGTGGCACCCTTTGCAGTCAAAGTAATTGGACCCGAGATGATCTATGTGCTGAGAACCATGTGTTTCCTGTCCTCTGCTCCGATATATGTGCACCGCAAGGTGTCAAACTGAAGTGCAAAATGATCGTCCCGCTCCGTACGTGATCGTTGTACTTAAAAGAATTTTTTTCAGGGTTTAAAACGTGTCATTCCATAAAATATATTAATATATCATTCCGTAAAAGCTATATTATGAATGAGAATACCACTCCAGGGATTTTCCTTTCAGATCGAAGTAGATGCTTTCCCAGACGAGGGGAATAATCGCGCTCTGGTGGATTCTCGTGGAATATATCGATGACCGAAAGGTGACTACAGTTGCCGAAACCGTAAGGTCAGCGATAACCAGGAACTATGTATTTTATTCCTATGCATTACTTTCGCTACAACTGCTAATTTAAAATTTAATCAATTTGAGAAGTCCAAACGAAGTAGACGTCAAAGTTAATGTTACAAACCGCGTTTCACATAAACAAAGCATATCCCGCTATTAACAACAGAATGTGTACGAATACTGATAATGTGTACCAGGGAATTAAATGAAAAATTATACGAAATCTTTCGCTGTGTAACCACCCATTCAGGATCTTGAACAAACGATTGTACAAAAATCTGGGCATGAAAAGAGACTAATTCAGACAATAATTTGTACAATAAACACCATCGTTTAACCAGGTCTTTAAGGGATGCTGCAGCTCCTGTCAGAACTCGAAATTTTGAAAAGTTTTTAACACTTCAGGAAGAAACTTGAAATTTTACGTCAAAATACGTCAGCATGGTGGAAGTAAAATCAAGGAGAGATTGATATCTTTATATATAAAAATTCAGCCTGCGCATGTTTGCGCTCGCAATAATCTAAGAGCTGTCGGTTGAACGACTTGAAATTTTGACACAACGTTGCATTCGAATGCGCGCGTGTATTTATAGTAAAAACCGTTGGGACGCTCCGGGTGGAACTGGAAAAACGTTCGTAATTTCCTTGATCCTGTCTAAATTCCGTTAAAACAGCCATATTGCGATGGCCATTGCTTCTTCAGGCACTGCTGCCCCGTTGGAATGGAAGGAGAGGGAGAACAGGGAGCACTCAGTTCAGTAAACTGTCACTAAACGTGCAATTCACAGAAAGCCCAGAATTACAGAAAACACATCAGGAATGGGAAAGGTTCTTCATGCGTGCAAAATAATTGAATCGGATGAGTGTACAATGCCTCACGAGAAGTAATTGGAAGCATTAGACCATGCATGGAAAGAATTGCGAAATAATCAGGTTTCATTCGATGGAGCATTGGTGTTACTACAATCCAGTGACTTCCAGCATGTCCTCACATGTTTGTCCATTGGTCTCATGAATCCCCAGACGACGAGAGCTGGGATATGCCGTTACAGAACACAGCCAAGTTCGCCAAAAGTTATCCATGGAGCAAGTATGTACTTCTACATCTACATCTACATAATGCCCTGCAAGCCACCATAAAGGTGTGTGGCAGGGGGTGAACTCTCACCAAACAGGCACTACATATCATGCATAAAAAAAGTATTCTATTTCTCACCAGTAATTATTGTCGCTATGAAGCTGTTTTACGCAAGCTGTCCCCTTAAAGAGCCCTCCCTCCTTAATTATACGCCCAGGGTTTGCAAGGGCGTCGTCATCTTCGGGCGTCAATCCTCTCCTGATTGGCTGGTCACACTCCTTCCCACTTGTCATTGTCCTGTCAGCCAACTCCTTCATTCCTCTCTTTCGAATTCTTTAAGACATCTCCATGCGAGCGCTTCCTTCGCCACTATTCGCATTTCTTCTAGACGATTGTCTCACTCAGAAGACGTGGCCGAATAAGTTCTCCTTTTGAGAGGTTTCAGCAGGTTACTATTTCCTCCAACTCCTCTTAAAGGTATGTGCTTTTCCGTTGGTCATACCATCATCGCTATACTGTAAGAGCACCACATTTCCAATGCTTCCAGTCTTAGCTTCTTCGCCGCTGTTGTCGCTCAAGACTCACTGTAAGTGCAAATCAATGGTTTACTTACTTCAATGCTCACATTACAGCTCTACAGGGTCTTCTCACTGCCATATTGCCTGCGTGATGAAGTATGGAATTCTTCGTGTTCCTTCAAGTCAATGTGGCGATAGGTCAGCAACCTCGACAAAATTCAGGAAATCAAGAGTGAATAGGATGATTCTCTCTCTTAAAACTTTGTAATCTCGCTTTTCAAACTTGTCCGCGTTATTTACTTATTTACGATGAGAGTCTCTCTCTAGTGTTTCAAATGGGGTGATGGAGCACGAATCCTGAAATCTTTAATCGGTTACTTCCTTGCTGCTAATTCAGCTGTGTCTTTCGTGCCGTCGCATCTACTATCAGCGAAATCGGATTCGTCCCTAGCAAAAGAACTTCCAGACACGCCATATTGCAGATTGCCATGAGAATGACTGAACTTCTTCCATGTTATTGACTGTCATCAGTTTTTGACAATCGGTGAGCGAATTCTCGGTCTTCTGGAGCCACACTCGTATTTACCGCCAGAAAAAAATGATTTAACATTGCTGGCCCAAAAATCAGGACACAACATCCGATGCCATGGCGACGATGAAACAGTTTTCACCCGAAGCGCCACGAATCGTAATTTAAGTCGAATTAAAATTCTGAATAAATTGACTACAGGTATTACTTTTGACGAAAAAATTCGACGATTAAAATTTTTTGATCTTTGTAACGACGTAAATGATTATAATATTACCTTTTAAAACGCTATTGTATTATAACACTCGAAAGTAATTGCAATTTGATTTTTAATTTCACAATATGATTCCACTTTTGTTATAACTAGGGACCGGAAAAAATCGCATGTTGCGATCTACGCGAATTTTATGCAAAAATTCGGGATAAAAGCGAAATATCTGCGAATTTAGTAAATATGCGAAATGAGGTTATGAATACAACAAACTAGTAGGAAATGGCAATAAAAATATCTTTACATGTTTTTCTATATGCAATATCCCTTTTTTATCCATTAGAGCTATGATTATTACTATATGAACATATCATATTAGCATATTTTAAACTTAAACGCAATAAAACACACATAAATGTGTGAAATGATTATACCGCTCAATGAGCAGAGGAGCGTTGTTACGCATTTTGTTTCACCTTTGTCAGTAAACAAAAGTGTTTGGGCGCGCACTTGCATTCACATTGCGCATCAGTTTCGTGAAGCAGTGTACATACTACAGACACCATGAGGATTCAGGCTTTGAAACTTAGGCGCAACAAGGTTATCCCAATTATCGACAAATGCGATACACAATTAAAATTCGTATTAGCGGTACGGGAATTTACGTTTTCCCGCGATTTTCAACGTTTATATCGGGACCCATCCCATTTCCTACATCTCCAGCGTATATACAACCCCATATTTACACCATGACATTTTCCGTTTCCCACTGTTTGCGTTAGATGCGGGTTATAATGCGATAGAATTCAAACTATACGAACTTTCAAAAACAAAATTCCCTTCTATGACAGTTTGCCATGCATACTAGTGTATATAAAACATTTTTTTTACCCCGTTTCGTGCATATGCACTTCAAAACCTTCACATATACACTTCAAAAGAGAGAGTGCAGTAATGTGCACCATTTTACGGAATAGTTTGAACTTGGCGGCATAGCGGGGCAGTATACAGCGCCACTAGTGACGGAAAGATGGAATGTTTACACCCGCGATCCTTTTGCCAGGAAAAGCTTCGTACTATGAATGAATGCGTTTGGGACGCGATTTATTGTCTAGGAACACCTGGGGGAGTGGATTTAAACTGTACCGAAGTTCATATTGTGAAGAATATAGATGAATATTTAACCAGACATTATGAAATGTTAAAAATGCATTTACTGAACTGGTGGACGATAACGGGGAATCCTTCGTCAGACCATCACGCTGAATTGGTTACACAGTTTTATTACAGGTTACTACAAAACAAAACTTAATGAAAATTGTTTTATCGCGTGAAAATCGCATTGAATAAATAATATTATTTTGTTGAGAAATGTTTGTGGTTGGATAACTGCTTTTCAAATAATAATGTGGCGCGCTCATGCGGAATATGCGAGCAATGCAAATGGTGTCGGTGGTGATGTCATGCGGGACATGTCGACAACTTCCGACCCGATATATAGCGTGCGTCCAATAATTGGTGCGTGTCCTCTTTCGCCAGTGAACCGGGGGAAACCGTGTCGATAGAGGGATCAGTCTAGGCCACGGTCGTATATTCATTAGTTAGTGAATTAGTTTGTTAGCTTTACATTAGTTAGTGCATTAGTTTAGGTGGCATGGTTCCTATTCATGGGGCTTTGGTAGTGGTAACGGAATTAGAAAAATAGTAATGATATTGCGATTTAATGACACTTCACTTGCGGTTAGCACTTTCCGCGAAAAATACCAAAAGACCAGGTAAGTAATGTCAATGAGGCAGTCAATAAAAATCGGGAGCAGACTTTATTCGCATGTTCTGTCCATAGACGGTACGTAGGTACGTATGTATCGATGCTTATGTGTGGGAAATTATAGTTACCTCGTCTTGTAAAGACCGTCTGATTCCAAAGAGGCAACGAAAGCTCTTGAATGCTAGTATTGCGACCAATAATAGGTATACTGGAGAGACTGACATCCCTTAATAGAAATAAAGTAACGGAAAAGTACTTCCACGCGATATTAAGATAAGAATACGAATTCATCGACTTCCACATCAGCATTAGATTTCCCAAGCAGACGGAGTTTTCTGGACTACCAGCGCCACGTAGTTCGCTAATCCGCCACGGCCTCAAGATTGAGTCAAACAACCCCCACGAGTGTCACTGGCGTGGCCGTGATTGAGGCCTCTCTTTCGAAGAGACTAGGAGAGAGCACTCCTTTTATCTGTGATATTCACAAGCCAAGATTTTGCGCCGATAAATACTAAATATAATGGATGCGGAGTTGCATTTCTCTTTACGTGAAGCTCCGCGTTAATCATGTTTAATGATCTGATGATGCCCAAGATTTGACGAACCGGTAGAAATAAAAACAACAAATTGAAATCTATAAAGTTTAACTTTTCTGTCAACATGAAGTTTTTTTTTTAATAAAGCTTGGAAATATCGATTTAAATAAAAACGAAGACTGCATTTAACACGAAAAGAGGTCAAATTCGGACAAAAAGAGCAAATTCGAATTCATTGCTCGGGCAACTTAAAAGGCGAGGATGAATAGAACGGAAATGAAAAAAAACATGGAATAATGAGAGATTTTGGGACTCTGGTTCTAAATGAATCGTCAACTCTGCCTCAAATCCTTTGCTGCCCGCCTGTCTTCCCTCTTTTGTTCCTGGACACAATGGCGTTCGGTCCGCGTAACTATCCACTCAACAGAGTCTACTACCAACCACTGATTTCTATATTTCCGGTTAAATTTGCGCATTTTGTTTTCAGCCCTTCAGCTCTCTCTGGCAAGTATTTTCCGCCATTGTATCGAGACCTGTCCATCTTTCCAAATCATGTTCCGCGTGAATGACCTCTCCTCCTTTCTCATCCAACAATGCTGAGCTCACCTCGGAGGAGGAAGAAGAAGAGGCAATGGGTTCTCTTAATCTGATCACGTAGATCCTTGCCATTTGACGTCACGACTGCAATGAATCTAAAACAGTGTTCCCGAACAGCGAGCTGTTAACGATTCACGGTGTGCCGACACAGGAGCGCCGAACGCACGCAATGCATGCCGGGCAGAGTCCGTCGGCTGCTTCGAATTCCGAAGGTGGGGCGAGATGGACATGAGAGGAATCAGCGCCGCCTGCGACGGTCGGACGAAACAGTGGATCCCTGCGACCATGACTGCGCAAAAATGTATTCGGCCTATTGTACCAAACACACGTGCCTCTGCGAGCAGATAAGAACTTACCGGATACTTACCTGGATCCGGACGAGAGAGCGAATGCTTGGATTCGTGCATCCGGATAGGTACGAACGAGCACCCAGGCGAGTACCTACATCTGCATAATACCCTGCAAGCCACCTCAAAGGTGTGTGGCAGGGGGTGAATTCTCACCAAACATGCACTACATATCATGCATAAAAAGGATTAGTATTTATGTACTGTTCTAAACGACACTATTTAAAAAAAGATAAAAATAGCGAAGCAAACAATCAAAAACATGCTGTTAATTAGGTTACCCTCAAGTCCCTATACCAGCATGCAGCTACCAATGTTATCCATTGCTACACTCGTACTGGATATATTTACCGTTATTCATATCCCTAATAGTACGAAGGAAAAAGGACATCTTGAATCAGTCAGTTCGGCAATCAATTTCTCTAATTTTGTTACTATGGTTCAGTCTACCATAGTAATTTGGGGTCCGCAAAATATTTTCAACATCATCACTGAACATATTGTCTTGGAATTGGTTTAAGAGATTAAGTCTGAATTTCAACCTGCGATCTGACAATGATTCCCAATTTAATTCATTTAATAGACTGGTTACGCTAGTAAGGTTATCATACCGTCCCTTTACAAATCTTGCCGATCTTCGCTGCACACGTTCAAGTTCATTATTTAGATCGATTTCGTTGGGATCCCACATGAACTGGCAGTATATTCCAAAATGAGGTATTACAAGGGAATTAAATAGCTACCAGGTACCTCGATCAACATTGCATGCACTCTGCATGCCTACACGGCTGTTTTCATTTTCCGACAGGGTGCGCACGACTCTCCTCTCGCACGAGAAGAGGAAACAGACGAGGGTGCTTTTACTGATGACCCGTACCTGAGGATGAGTCAGTCAGTCTAATTGTCAGACTTAGCGCAACAGTCGGAATCGTGAATTGCGATCACGTTCACTGAGGCACGTGGATCCTTGGAAGGGGTGACGCCCAAAAGAAAACACGACTCCGTAACTGAAAAGCACTCGTGGTCAAGGTAAGATGAGAGTGAGTAAGAGTGGAGTGGCGGAAAATATAGTATATAACCATGAAGATGGCAATCGAAGGAATTAGGTTCCATCACGTATTTACTCCAAATGCGTGAGTCGGAAAGTGACCCTGATCTAGGGATCTCTACGACCATATGCGAGACAAAGGGGAATGACGCATTTTTCACATAGAAATAATACTCGAAGGAGAAAAATTATCAGCCTAAGACTTCCGTCGAGGGGAAAACCTAGAAGCCAGAGTTAACGCGACGCCTCCTCGGTCTCTCTCTCACAAAGTGTCCGTCGATCAAGTGTCCAACGTATATAGGCGGGCAGTGGTTAGTGCTTTGCGAATCACCATCTCATGGGGCTATCACTTATGTATCCGACGGTTTGGACAAAAAGCGAGCTTGAATATTTTGAGTGGAAAGACAACGCTTGGAATTACATGATTGCCAGGAGTGGATAAGGGTGTTCATTGGGGCGAGAATGGGAAGAGCAAAAGTCCCCCCCCTTTTACATCTAACCAAATATAAACGTTGCTCTAAATTCAAAAAAAATTTGTTAGATTACAAAAGAAAATAAAATATAAAATTGCAATGAGGAAAAAAAATGAAAATAAGTTGACATTGAGAAAAATGCATAATTATCATTTCACGATTAGAAAAATATATTATAAGGTTTCGACAAGGAAAGAAATCATGAAATCAGCGAGATGCAAATGATAACATCAAAATAAGACTGACAAATGATCTTTCCTGGGGTAAACACATTCGTGAAATAATTGGTCAAGCGAATCGAAAACTGGGTTTCATTAAAAGAGTATTGGGTAAATGTGACGATCATGTACGAGAAATCAGCTACTTTTCCCTTGTTAGACCTCATTTGGAATATGCTGCCAGTGTATGGGATCCCTACGAAATCGGTCTAAGTAATGAACTTGAACGTGTGCAGCGAAGATCGGCAAGATTTGTAAAGGGACGATACGATAATTATATTAGCGTAACCAGTCTATTAAATGAATTGAAATGGGAATCATTGTCAGATCGCAGGTTGAAATTTAGACTTAATCTCTTCCACAAATTCCAAGGCAATATTTTCAGTGATGATGTTAAAAATATTTTACGAACCCCAACTTACTATGGCAGACTGGACCATAATCATAAAGTTAGAGAAATTGATTGCCGAACTGACCGATTCAAAATGTCCTTTTTCCCTCGCACAATAAGAGATACGAATAACGGTAAATATGTCCTATCGGAGAGTAGCAATGAATAGCATTGGTAGCTGCATGTTGGTATGAGTACTTAAAGCTAACCCTACTAACAGAATGTTTTTGCATGTTTTCTTTGCAATTTCTATCATTTTTAAATAGTGTAGTTCTGACTACTATATTAATACTATTCCTTTTTTATGCATGATATGTAGTGCATGTTTGGTGAGAAATCACCCCCTGCCACACACCCTTGTGGTGGCTTGCAGGGTATTATGTAGATGTAGATGTAGATGTATGTGTGCAAGATGTGTACAGTAGTGGAAAAAAGTGAGGATGTTGTTGGCTGATGTCCATCACGGAAATATCCACAGCAGGATAACACAACACATGAAGGGGGTGTGAAAAACCCTGTTGAGAGCAGGCTTATGTGGTTAAAAATAGAACATATATAAGTAACACCTGACTATATGTATACAGAGTAAAATTATCTTGTGCTTATTCGGTGGCAAGGTGCATTATTGGTATTTTGGCATGAATGGCACGTGGTGTCACTCTGCTGTCATTTCAAAGCGCATGTCGGCCTGTTGTGTTTGGAGAATTATTTCATGCAATGACTTTTGAAGTTAGTTAGCGATGGTGCATTTATTATGGAACTGTCAATTCCCTTTCGCGGCAAGAGGTTACAGTATATGAAGAAGGTTCGGTGGTGAGTTATCACATGTTTTTGATTCCCTATGTGGTTTGACTTTCATTTATGTGCTTTGCTGAGTTTGTGGAAATTGTCTGTAAGGTACCTCGGCGTTTTAGTGCGTGATACTTGATTCTATAAGGAAGGCGTATGAAACAGACGTCGAGAACTGGGTTTCGACCAGGAGAGACTATTTGTGAGATTTATAGTGTGATCAGATATTTGTAGATTGAAAATGAATCGAATGCAGGCATTGAGAGAGCGCTGAAGTTTTGATGAAAGTTCCTCAGATAGATAGTTCCATGATACGCTGCATCAGCGTAGTCAAAGTGGGGTAGAATTAAGGAGGAAACTGGTTGTTGTTGTAGAGAGGCAGGGATGAAGTGTCTCAATCTGAGAAGAGTGAAATTATGACTTATTTACAGTTTTTTATATCTTAGTTACATGAGATGACCAGGACAGACTTTCGTCCATGATTACCCCTAGGTTTTTAACCTCCTCACAGTAAGTTATTGGGTCATTTGCTATACTTAATTGGGGTTATTCATCTTTTTTTAATGGCTTTCAGTATTCTCGGGTATCCATTAATGATAAATTGGGATTTTCCAGGATTTATACTTGAAAAGTTAGTTTTACCCCAACTGTTGATGTATTCAAGGTCATTATTTATGAGTCTCAGGTTGTTATACAAGTTATCGACATTCGAGTGAAAATATATTTTGAGGTAGTCCGCGTCTAAGATGATGCTTGCAATTTCTAAGCATTGATGGGCCGTCGTTAATGTGAAGAGAAAATGACAAAGGAGTCAAAGGAGTAAGGCGTAGACTTTAGACGTAGGCGTAGACAAGGCGTAGGCCCTGGATCGAGGCATTTGATTTCTCTTCTGCAGTTTGTTTTCTATTGTGGTACAGCCTGGTTATAAATATTTTAATGTGCATATCCGGAATGCGCTTTACACTTTTTGCGCTGATTGTGCGCTGGTGGTGTTGAACGAAGGGTTACCCAGCATCGGACGACCCACTCCCGGAAAAATGAAACAAATTCATCGTGTGTGCCGAGCGACTACCAGATCCCTCACTTTACGTCGTCTTTCACCTGTGCGATGGCCATTATTACGCTAATTATTTCGATCGCATGCAAACAAATATTGTGATGTGGGTTTCCAAAGGGTTTGCTGAATCCTGAATATTTCGAATATAAGAAGTCGTTGATGGCGTAACTTTGTGGAAGTTATTAATATGCATGATGAAACTCAATGGTAATACTCCACACTAATTGAATGATGGTCAACCCGGGTTTCGGCAACTCAGTGCCATTTTCAAGGTGAATATTTCGCAACACGTGGAACATGCGAGGGTATGAACGTATGTACAACACATCATGGATCTTCCTGGTCTATGTGCTTCAACACGAATCTAAAGAGGCCAACAGGATACCCTGGCTGCTAGGACAACGGCAGACGTCCGATTCAGTGGTTACTATGTTGCCTGGCAAAGAATCGCTTCACCGCCTCGGCGACTTCCTGGAGAATGCCAGTTTCGATGCAATTACTGCACGAGAATTTTCGGAGGAGGTTCACTCGCCGTTGTGGCTCTCGTAAATGCCTCTCCTCTGCCGAAACGGGCGCTCGCGTTCGTCCTCGCAATTTCTCATAACCCCCCTTGGCCTCAAACTACGCATTCCAAAGTACGGCCTTCGCGGAAGAAGAAACTCTCGCCTTATAAGAGGCCGATGTGGCCTTGAGACGCCCGAATCAACGTGGTCGGAAATCGAAAGTTGCTTTTTGGAGGGACATAAACTTGGAACTTCTGACAGAAGGGGACGCCAACATTTTGTGATGAAGGAATGCTACATCACTTGTCAATCGTTCCCATCTATACAAAGGGTGTCAAACACGCCAAATCAAGAAAAAACACTCCAGCATTCATTTTATCAGTAAATCTTCCAATTTAAGTTTGATAAGGAATAAAAAAATGACATGATCTATTAACGTTGAGGTGTACTTTGTCATATATTTTAAGATTGAATAATATATCTGCGCTATTACGTCACAAAACGTCAGACTCTGTTTTCAGGAGAAATCTCGCATTAAGTTGTAAATATCTAGGAGGCGTGCCAAGAAACTTATTTCATAGCATTCGCTGACGACTTATAAAGACGGAACAGAAGAGAAATCAAAACTCAATTTGCAGGAAAATAGTTTTGATTTTCCGACGGCGCATGCGTGTCGCAAATGCCGTGACTCCATTATACTATAGAGAAGAAAATATCGAGTGACGTGGAATCCATTTGAATATGAATGACATCTTATCATTCTTGGGGTAAACACGTGTGAAGTCATTGGTTAAGCTATTCGTGGAATGGGATTCATCAGAAGAGTACTGTGACGATCATGTAGGGGAAATTAGCGTATTCCAAATGAGGTCTAACGAGAGAAAAGTAGATTATTTCTCGTACGTGACCTCGTCACATTTACCCAGTACCTACTCTTTCGATTAATCCCAGATTACGATCAGTTTGAACAGTGATTTCACGTATATGTTTACTCCAAGAAAGATCGCGTGTCGGTCGGATATATTTAATGGATTCCACGTTTGTTAATTTGTTATTCTTAATGTAGTAGTGCTCGGAAAAGGACTATTATTTTCCCAAAAAGTCATTGGTCTACACTCATTGAAATTTAATTCCGACTGTCTTGTATCACACCAATTTTGGTTCAAGTTCCTCATTTAAAGATTATTTATCGACGGACGACGTCTTGAATTGGCATTTCCAGTCGGACCTCTTCTTTTTTCTTGAGAAATGCCTTGCAATAATGGGATCCCGGGATCCAATCAATCGTTGCTGCACTCCATGGCTGCTGTATTGGTCAACTACGACTTCGCCAACCTTTGAAAAGTGTTTCTTAATTCACGGAATGGACACGTGCCCAGCAGTGCACATTCACTTGATTTTAAATTGGCAACAGCGCAAGACGTCAAGTTGTCTCGAGGGAGATGCTTCGTCACGTGACAGTTACCGTGGAGGTGACATTTGACTGGCACCGCCATTCGAAAGCCTGCCCATAAATTTTTTTTTCCTTAAACATGGCTGAAAACAGTCCTTTTCCTTTGTACGTATCTCCACCCTCCTGCTTTACACCTATGTTTGCCTCCGCGAACTAACACAAACAAACCCCGTGCATAATGGCTGCAATTTTATCACCGACAGGTGGCTATAACCCAGCGCTCCCTCCGAATTACAATGAAAGCCAAACGCAGCAGTACGGCTTTAAGCCTCCGGCCTATAACCCTGACGCGCCGCCACCTGTTCAGCCACCCCCTGCCGCGGTCACCGTGATCCAGACTGGTGAGTCACTACTCAATATGTAATCACATATCAGGGGTGCTCAGGCATCACTCATTGGAATCCGCGGCTGCTCCTGCAGCACTCTCGAAATATTCCGCGAATCCCATGTTTCCTCCTTCGCTCTGATCCAATTTCAATGGCGGCAGCTTCGAAGAAACTTGCTTCATTTCGGCGAATCGAACACCCACGTTTTACAAGTTATCTGCAGCTGATGTCTTGAGCATTCCAGAAGGTGGCATTTCACTCTTTCTTTTCTGACATGTCCGCGGCCAATTTCGATGCGATGCGGAAGGTGGAGTTGCAACTCTTTGCTTGTGTCCGATCTTTCTTCCAGTCCAAATGGCGGAGGAGTTCTCACGAAAACATTTCTCAAGACTGATCTTGCACGCACACCTTGATCACGGATAGTAAGCATAATCGCTCGCAAGACTTTCCGACCGGAAAGGCGGCTCGGCAACGCTGCTGCAACGTTTTCTGTCGCGAAGATCCGGGCCGAATAATATACGAAATGCGAGAACGGAACGGTCGATATACGGAACAGCCGAATTCAGCCGAAGTCCTAGCTGACAGAATGAAGGACGCTTTCTCTTCGAGCGATGGGAAGCTTCCCTTTGTTGTGGTTTCGCCTCCGGAAATATGCTTAATGGTTCGTCACCCAAACAATGCAGTGCGAGGCTAGTAGCGTGACGATTGTTGATGGTGGCCTACCGAATGCACCGGCGAGCACCGAGCATTGTTGCGGTCCCCAACTGATCAAGAATGGACGTGGCCACGTGGGCCATAGCCTGCCCTTCTCCAGGATGAGTGAGACGCCAACAGACGCCGGCGCCGTGAATCAGGCTCCGCGAATGATCGGACTGAAGCGCGGAGGAGGGCGAATGTGAGCGGTCGGCTCTTCCTGCTGGCTGGGGTAGCTGACGTCCGTGGGGACGCAGCGCATCTCGGGAAATATGCACGAGTTTGAATAATACTACTGGGTCCTATGCAATGAGCGAGTTTCATATATTAGCAATGCCAGAAATATTTATAACTTTCTGCCAATCATATGTAAATGCACTGAAACTTCAGTTATCCCCTGTGCATTTTCTGATATGGATTTATTTAGCGCTCGAAGCGCAAAAATTGTTGGCAGTGTAAATGTTGTGTTACTCTCTGCGCACACGCCACGACTCAAGACAAGCAAGAACTTCAAGACGAGAAGTTCAATCTGACGAGAGCGCCATGCGTCCCGGAAGCTGTGCTGAAGCCGGAAGACAATCCTTCTTCATGGAAAGCAGAACGAAGAACACACCTTATAGGTACGCCTCCACAGTGATTCGATGACATCCGATCGATTTCGAGAACACCTGTCCTTTGAAAGTGACATCCCTCGAAATCGATCGAATTTCCTGAATTGGCCAGAGAACTGTGTTTTTTTTGTGAAGTCGAGTTTTTCATTGCGTTCGCCTCATCGTTCCATCCCCGAAACTCATCAATTGTGTGCGGTTCTTTCTGCTAGCCACTGCCTAGAGTCGACTCAGTGTTCAGGGAAGAAACCAGTGTTCCTAGTTCCTCCGATGTGCAGACGATGGACATCTATCCAGGCCAACCAATCGCTCGCCTTCGCCCGACTGGGCCCGATTGCAACCACCGAACGCTTATCTGCGTGGATTACACGTCACTTCCTGGAGATACTCCGCGAAATGAGTGAACGCCTCCCTGGAAACGCAGTGCCCTGTGACTGACGCCATCCTCTGGATTCCCGAGAAAACTCTCCGCAGCAGCCTCTCCTCTCTTTCTAAGGACAGCCTCCCAAGATTCCATCTTCATCACCACGGGGGGACAGGGTCTCCGGAAGAGTTTCCTCTTCATCCGCCTCCTTTCTATTTCATCGACATCTTTGGAACATCCGTACACATCCTTCTCACGCCCCCAACACCGCATTCACTTTCCACCAGAGGCCACCGCAAATGCAACACAAAACTCGACGAATGCCTAAACAGCTCCCACAAACAGACAATAGGTACCTATTTATTGTCAAGAAAGAGCGCACCCTGCCCTCTTCAGCCAAAAAAAAAGAATCGCCCGTTGATGGAACGACATCTTCACCACAGTCTTCCCCCGAATGCAGGACAGGCCCCGATGTAAGAATCCGTCGTTTCTAAGGAGTCGCTAACCCAACCTCCTCAAAGCCAATCCTTTAGTCCATCTCTCTCGCGTTCGCCTCCTCCTGTGTTCCCTTCCCAATTCTCCCCCCCCTCCCCCTATCCCCCCTCACCTCACATTTTCCTGTATATAATAAGGCTTTCGCTTCCCTCTCAATTTACCTGATGATGATGTGAAACCACATCGATACCCGGGTTGAGTTTAAAATAAATCTAGTGCTATCGATAAAAGTTGCCTTTTCTTCCTTCGCAATACCTCCTCACCTCTCGCTGCAATTCCCACTTGCAACAAATGTTCTTCACGACACTCAATGGTGGGAACGCAGGAATGAATTTCGCATTCAAAGCCTGTGTTCAATTTAAAAAAATGAAAAAAACTTAGTACTTTCCAGCAAATATATTTAAACAAACCTATCGGTTTCGGCCTTCTCAGGCCATTCTCAAGATGTGTGATCTTGAGAATGATTCTGTAATCTTGAGAATGGCCTGAGAATGGCATCTTGAGAATGATTCTGTAATCTTGAGAATGGCCTGAGAATGGCATCTTGAGAATGATTCTGTAATCTTGAGAATGGCCTGAGAAGGCCGAAACCGATAGGTTTGTTTAAATATATTTGCTGGAAAGTACTAAGTTTTTTTCATTTTTTAAAATGGAAACTAACTTCCACATTGTAAATTCGTCAACCATTTCTTATAAAATCCTGTGTTGCACAAAACACGGTTTATTTGTTTAAATGCGACCATTGCCTAATGGAAAACCCCTTTCTCACACCACCCCACTACTTCCAAACTTGGCGCCTCTTTGCCGTTGTTCCAACATGTCTGTCAATCTAATGCGAGATGATTACAACGCGACGGAGGGCGACTTCTCCGTGATACGATAAACGAATTAGTAGAATTTCCTGCTGACGCACTCCTAAAAATGAAATGTGCATTACACGTAGACACCCTAGTAATTGAAATAGTCTTGGATTTTCGTAGCTCCAACGATCTAGGTTATGTCGCACAGTGTAAGCTAAGTGTTTGGACAAACGCAGCACCCATTCCATAGGCGGGATTCGAATCCGTCGTTTCTAAGTTTGCCAGACTTGGATAACTCATGCGAGCAGGACATTCTCTGCGTATAGTCAAGGTCTTACTGCTCTGGTGACATCGCGTGCTTACGTAAAGGAACCTCCAGCTGTCTCGGATCCTCCAGCTATTCCTGGAGGACAAACCTTTGCTTCCTTGACTGTGGGCCCTTGAGCATCTTGGAAGCGGGGTGTCCAACTTGAAGCGGAGGGCCCTTTGGACCCGAGAAATCGCGAAGACTTGGCGAGGCACGAATGTCGCTTCTCCGGACCAGAATCGACCTGTGCAGACCAGAGCGAGTTCAGCTATTTGCACCACGACCACTGCTCAACGGCCCTCTTTCTCTGTGCTCGTGTGTTTTCCGCTTCTGTCTTAAGCAGGGTTTACACGTAGCAGTTGACTGCTATGACAGTCGCGAGATGCGAGATATATCTATATCGCTACTGCTATGATGCGTCTGCACCAACTTCTATGCAGCTTGAAGCCGCTATTTAGGCGTTGCCACAACAAATAAAAAGCGTGTAATTTTCATAGTGAATTTCGCTTAAATTTTCATTAAATTCATCAATTAATAAATTCCATTGACGATTATCTTTTGTTCCCACTCTTTAAAGAGTAGAATCTCCCCTTTTGGGGAGGGATATCCTTGTTATTATATCCAAATTCCGTCGTGTATTTCTTTACGCTGGCGATTGTTGCGATTGTGTTGGATACATTTCCGCTGGAAAGTAGACGGGCTTCAACTTTGCTAATATCTCGAACATAACTGGATCAGTAGTGTTCGAGTTGTGTCCAGTATCGACCTGAACTCGCATCGCAGTTGCTATTTACACATACGAGTGGGGCTTAATAGTTGTTAGCAGTTGACTGTGATAGCAGTCAACTGCTATGATAGTAAACGCGCCTTTGGACCGTTGTCCAGCCGACCTCTTCCGACCGTGGCATGCGGTCCTCCTCCGGGACCTCATTCTAATTTTAAAGACGGGAGGGGGGGGGGGGGGGGGGGGCGTTCCATTTTGGCGTTGGGGCGAAGCCACGCTGCCTTCGGTGTTGAACGCTTGCTTAATACTGAGGAATCATCTCTCCCGTTTATTCCACTTGAATGAGTGGACAGCGTTCCTTCCTCATTCACTCGAACGCCCTCTTCTCTGACCTTCTTCTTTTAAAAGGAGCTCTCTCTTTGATCTCAGCGCCTTCTCTCGCGTCGGCGCCGGCGGCGGACCCTCGCACTCCTCCCATTCCTCAAAGCCTTTCCATGTCTTTTCTTTCCTCGAGACAAATACCTCCACGTTCAGCTCAAGAATGCCTCCGGTTCTTCTAGCTCAGGCAATCCCACGGTTGACCTCCTCTGGGAGACCCTGGAGCAAGGGTGTGAGTGACCTCGAATGGCAGGGGCTTGACAAAAGGTAGTCCCAGCAACGGTTGTTGCTGGGAGAAGGCATCAGCCGGGTCGAATCGCATCTTTCTCGATTCCCAGAAATAGCCGGCAGGGCGCCGACCAACGGACCTCCAACATTTTAGAGGGCCTCTAGTCACGGTAAGAGTATATACTTCAATAATATATATTCTACCTGCTTCCTAAAGAGGGGAAGAATACCACCAAAAAATCCTGGACATACTGCGAGACGCAGCACACAGACCGCTATCGCGTGACCACACCGAAAGCAGAGTGAGGAGGGCAACTGACCTAATCAAGAAGGCTGGAATCCAGGACGAAGAAAGGAGGAGCCTTAAACCTCCCAGGATATATGGACTAGCAGAAGTACACAAGGAAGGGATCCCCCCTGCGGCCGATAGTGAGAGTGCCATCATCTCGCTTACAACCTGGCGAAGTATCTCACCGGAGTCCTCGCGCCATTGGTGGGGACATGCGAAGACCGCATCAAAAACTCCAGCGAGTTCGTCAGTACCCTGAGGGATATCCGCTTGGACAAATGCGACATCCTAGTCAGCCTTGATGTCGTCTCCCTGTTAACGTGTCTCCCTGAAAGAGGCGATCCAACTGCTGGAGGTTTGACCAAAAAACTGTCAATCTATTCCTGACGACGACGTATACTTCATGTACGGGGGAAAATGTTACGAACAAACAGATGGGGCGTTGCCATGGGTTCCCCTCTCTCGCCGGCGGTGGTTGCCAATTTCTTCACGGAAGAGGAGAGGGCCTTTCCTCCGCGAAACATAAGCCGAAGTACTTCTATAGATACGTAGACGACACTTTCATCGTTTGGCCCCACGGACCCGAGACGCTGCAAGAGTTACTAGACAACACGAACGAGCAACATCCCTGCATCAAATTCACTATGGAAATGGAGGTCAACAAGAGCCAACCCTTGATATCCTGGTGCGACGCAAGGAAGACGGAACCCTGGGAACGGGGGTGTACCGGAAACTACGACACAACGGACCTTTATCTAAATGGACGCAGCCCAACGGAGAGCAGTCCTGTCGACCCTGGTTCACTCTGGTCCCCGATCGGTAGCGGACAAAGGAAGCCTGCCTGTGGAATTAAGACACCCAAGGCCAACCCTTCGACGAAATGGATACGACGAGAGAGAAATCGCAGTGGCCTTAAAAAGGTCCTTAAGACCTTTCGGAGTGAGCGTCCACGGAGGTAAAACAAGAAAGCTGCGATTCGCGAGTGGTAAGCCATGGCAGATGCAGAAAGGGGTCTGAAGAAGACTGTATATGGCGAACAAGAGGTGTGGGTGCGATAAAAGAATCCTTGAATCGATCGATCCGACATCTCTTAATGTGTCCGTCCTGCTTATGTGACGTGGGCCAACATGTCTTTCAGTGTCACGGTCGAACTCACGGTGAGATTTGAAATTTTCAAGTACATTCGATCAAGACCTTGCAGTCTCTGTTTACCTACAACCAAACCTTTGCAATATCCGAGCCACATTTTCCGTGTCGGAGGGGTTTTTTTTACAAAACACGCTGATTTCTTTGTGTAACTACCGACTTTTATTTTTACTCAATGGAAACCAAAATGCTGGGTAGATTTCCTCCAAAAATGGGGGCGTTTACTCGGAACCGGAATCGCAATTCTGTACACGAAATCGTTAGATGGAAATGAAAAACGAATTTTAGTGAAATAATTAATCTTCTAATCACACCCATTCACTCATAAATCAAAAATTAAAATAAGCAAAAGTTGACGCCCACCGAAAAAGCTACTGTGATAACATTGACGTCATTTTCCTCCCGTCTTTCTACTGCTTTTAGGGGAAGGGAAGGGAAGGGGGGGGGGTTCTCGGAAGGTCTACTCGCACAGATCCTGTCGCAATCGCTCCTATTGTAGGAGTCAATTGTGTCCCCCCCATTGCGATGTGACGAAGTAGCTTCGCGGGCTCAGTTGTGATTGGACGAAGTCGATACACGTCAGAGGTTGCACCACGCCCACTTTTCCGAAAGGGTTAAAAACATCAGTTTTTCGCCGCTTATAACTCGAGATATAATTGACGGATCAAAAAACGGAAAAATACGGGTCTTTTTATTTTACTAACTCGATCATATTCGGCAATAAAAAAAATATGGAAAGCGATCCCATTGCCTTTCTTTTTCTTGAATCGTTCGCACAAATGTGAACCTCAGACTCTTCGGCGCTGTGTCAGAAACATTTAAAACATTATTCCCCCCTCTTAATGGTGCACTTAAAGTTGGAGTGACGCCCAGATTTCTAACTTCAATTGCTTCAGTTGCGCCGGCGTGGGAGTCGTAACTTTTTCCGTGTGCTTTGGGGCCCTCTTCAAGTTGCAGCCCCCCGGTCTGCACACGAAGAACTCATGCAATTTGAATCGATTTTGAGAGACTGGTAGTTTTGTACTTATTAATTGACTGCGCAACGAGGAAATAATCTTAGATTGCTGGAAATGCCGCTAGCGATGTTGAAGACGTAAATGATGAATGACATTGCATGGCACTTGACCCTGTGGGGAGCTGCTTCCCTCTCCTCTCAATCAGCCAGGAAGTCTATTACACAATATACAACCTGTTCATTTAGCTCATACGCTCACGGCTCAAAAATTAGTTTGTTTTGAGGGACCCTGCCATATCCCAATCTTGAAATATTGACAAATTGCATCCATTTGTTGTGTCATTTCACTCGATTTCTTGAAGAAATAAGCCTGATTTAGTTTCAAAATATTTGCGGGATCCGTGCTGATTTCGTATCCGTATATCTTCCGGGCCTGTTGATTCATCGATTTCCCTTGAATTCAGTTGCTTCAAGTCCTTCCCAGTTGATTACAACGTCACTCGCTGGCCCATTATTCACAGGGAGGTCCATGAATGTCTTGTTTACGTAATCTTTAAATACACTCTTGAAGAAGCTGTTCAAAATGTTTTCTTTTTGAGTGCTGTGAGCGTTTATTTCCCATCATCATTATCTTTAAGAGGCTCGATTGTTTGAAATCTTCCATCGTCCCCCTGAATGAGACGGGAACACGCTTTCGGCTTTTCTTCCAGGAATTCGCCCTTGGACTGTTTTTTCTTCAAATTTCGCTGGGAAGTCCGAAAAATCTTCTTTTTTTCTTGAGCGTTGGGTTATGTCCTTTTCTCTTGCTGTAATCTCAATCGTCCCGTCTCCGAAATGAGTGGTATAGGAGAGATGAATAAGTAGCGGACGTCCGTGAGGGCAGATGGTCTTCGGCGATCGCATTCCGCAAGGCATTCCATTTGGCGCGGTGGAATAGACGTTGGCGACCTCTCGCAAGTGGCGTTCTTTAACTTCGCAATTTCCGGAGTTGTGCAGAACTGCTCTTCGAGGGCGACGAACACTTCGGAGTGTCAGCACGAAGCATGGCGTGATGCGCGCACGAATCCACGCACGGAGGAGTGCTTGGAAGAGAAAACCATCGGGTGGTGGTGATGGCAAGTAGGGAAGCCTCCTTTTTCGGAGCTTTCCGCGATGCTTCGGACTGCTTCCAGTTGCTCGGCAGCCGCTCTCTCGTACACACGTTCGCTTGTCATGGCTTCCCTTCTGGAGATAACAGACACATGAGGTCACCTCGCCTCGTCGAGGGCGTAACGTCATCTCTATTTTTAAGTGCATCGTCCATGAGGGCCCTCCGCATCTGCCTGGGAAATAACGTCAATTGAGGGCGTCTTCGAAATGAGGCTGTTTTTTCTTCCATTCCGCTGTGGTAGAGAAACAGACATGACAACCAAACGTGTCGTACCAACAGCAAGTGTTTTAACTTCGTCCCGGCCGCTGTCGCATCGAATAGCGATTCCCGATATTAATTAAATCTTCGTCGATACAGCGATGAGCACCACGGTACAAATGCCCGTTTCCAATCGAGAGGCGGAATTGTTTTGTCTTTGCATCGTGTGGGACGTACCGTTTCCCTTTACGTGTTGGACTTCGCTTTCTCCATCTGTCTTCAATCCTTGGTTTGGTCTGACGCAGCTATCCGCTCGATTTTCCTAGCGGCTAACCTCTTCGCATGTACTACTTAATGCTACACTTTCTCGTTCTAGACCACTTGCTCCACATATCAATCGGGGTCTTCCCTTCCGGTCAACTTGTCCTTGTCCAACGATTGTCTTCATCAGGCCATCGCGTCTCATGATGTGCTCAATTAAGCTGTCCCTTTTTCTTCTTAGGGTTGTCAGCAGACTACTCTTTTCTCCCACTCTTCTTAGCACTTCTTCTTTTGTCACTCGGTCGATGCATTTCATCATTCATCTTTAGCACCACATTTCGAATGCTTCCACCCTTTTCTTCTCCGCTGCTGTTATCTATCGCCCATGCCTCACTGCCGTGAAGAAACATGCTCCATATGTACGTTCTGATGAATTTTTTCCTTACTTCTACGCTTGTATTTCCAGCTGTAAGGAGATCCATCTAGTAATGACTGCGCTATCCTACTCTCTATTCCCATCTTCCCTCGCTCATTGCTTAGCTGTTTCTTCGGCTTCCCAGATCAATTTCTCAATTACGTCCGTGGAAAGCAAATGCAAGTAGGAGGGATCGCTCGGATCTTAAGCCTTTAGAAGCGATAGGAAATGCTTAAAACACACACCATCTACACTATATAGATTTTTTATACATTTTTTACTGGGGTTATAAAAAATTGACGCGGAGCCCTAACCACGCCCACTCCGCGAAACGTGTTTCTATTGGCCGGCTCCATCGTGACGTGGGAAGTGCACGAAGATCGCAGGAGGAGGCAGAACGGACGAACATTCTGGGGGAGGCTGCTCGACTTAAGAAAAAACGAATTAATGCTGAGAAACGGAATATTGTCAATTTGGTGCTTCGTGGTTATTCTTGGGTGGGATCTAAGTAAGGAATTTACGGGCTGCGTCTAAATAAGCATTTATGGGAGTGTTTCACGCGCGAAGCATATTTGCATCATCTCTGCTAGTCACCGTTTCCCTCCAGTGCACTCACATTATTGTAGAAGGGCAACCTCGACGTCTTGCTCCACGTCATCAACAATGCGTCGACTGAGAAATGACGCGAAACTGAAGTGGAAACTTCAAGCGGCTGTGAAACTAGGTGGTCCCCCATGGTGAAACTCGGTGAAAGTGGGAACCTACTGACATATGTCAAAAAGGTTATAAGCGAAAGCATAATCCGAATGTCCCTCCTGTTGCAAAATGCTGCAAAAGTCATACAACTGTGACGTAATACCACTGATTCTAGCATAACGTGCATGAATTATTTTTTAAGGAATTCGGCACAAAAAAGTTTCTCTGTCCATCAACCGGAAGGAAAGCGCCAATGTTCGACGCCTGATAGACGGGAGGAAAATGACGTCAATGTTATCACAGCGACTATTTCGGTCACCTTTTGCTTATTTTGATTTATGAGTGAATGGTTGTGGTTAGAAGATTACTTTTTTCACTGAAATTCTTGTTTCGTTTCCATATAACAATTTCGTGTACAAAATTGTGATTTCGGTTCCGAGTAAACGCCCCCATTGCGCATTTCCGCCCTCGTCTCAATGTTTGACGCGTCCTGCCATGACAACGACGAGCAATCCGAATGCTCACTGGGAGCAGACAAAAAAAAAGAACATAAATTTCGGAGCTATAAAAGCAGCGACTGAATTTCTCCACGCAAGATGTGTGTTCGTTGAGCGGCGTCACTCGGTGGCGAAGATAAGATACGTGAATGTTCTCTCCGTGAAATGAGTGACAGAGGCGTTATTTTCGAGACGAGACATATATTCACGGCCTTCCTGGACGGACGGATAGTGTCACTTTCGTGAAGCGGGCGTTTGCCTCGAATCGTCCGTTCCAGTTCCATTCGCACGTGACTCACTTCGTCGACGCCTAGTGGTATTTCGCCGAATAAGAACACGGACAGAGGAATGAACTAGCGACGGCTATTCACTCTCCTTCACTGGAATGAGCCTAAGAACAGGTTGCAACGGTGTTAAAGGCGACGGAGACACTTGTACCTGCGCATCTTAGGATGAAAGTACGAAGGAGGCTCTCGTAAAAATTAAAAAAAAGAGTGGAGAAACTGTCAGAGCGTTGAAATGCGGTGTCCAATGGAATAACTGCGTTCCAACTCTAGTAAAAATTCATCCAAACCTGGATTTATATTTGATTCATACATTTGCTTGCTGTTTGTGCCATTCTTGAAATGATGAAAAACTTGAAAAGTAGAAAAAAGTTATTATTTTCCGTGTCGTTGTACCGAGAAACCTTGAAAATAAGAGTAAGTGCGGAAAATAGTGCCATAGAGTAACAGGCACGTAGCCTGAATTTGTTTCGGAGGGGTCTAAGTCTAGCGTAGCATTCAAATCAGCCTTGCCCGTCGGTACCGACATGTTACAAATCTCTTCCTTAATTTTCAGCGCTTGGTATTTGCTTTCACAGTGCCCATTCCTATCTCTTTTCGCTGGTTAAGCTCACTGTTTACCTTGTCGTGAAGCGGTTAATTTGACCGGCCCCACAACAGAAGTTCAACGCATGCATACATATCAGATTGAAAAGAACAATTATTAACCACACAAATGCATCAAACTATTGGTCACGTTTCAAGACACATAGCACTTGAACTATACGCAGTTTAATCCGGATTATCATGCCCAGTTAAAATCAGAATAATAAAATTTCTTGGAAAAAGTTTTGAGGAGGGGGGGGGGGCTGAAGCCCCAGAAGCCCCCTCCCCCCCTTGGCTACGTGCCTGTAGAGCATGTATGTATGTAGTAGTAGAAGAAGAATTATATATAATACAAGTGATACCTTCATATGACATCGTGTTCGTATCTATTTTTTTTCGCCACTCATCCTGAGGGGTCGATGTTTTTGCGATGAAATTGATGTTGGCGTGAAAGGTGGGCCCTCTCTCTCCTTGTTGTGTTGGCAACGGATTCACGCAGTGCGCAGGGCGCTATATAATCGCCAGCAAGAACTCTCAGTTCACCGCAGTCGCAGATTCCCTCGAAGAAACAAAACTTCATCTCTGAAGAAGAGCGGCGCATATATATTTAAGGAGCACGGAGAAAGAAGAGGAATTGGCGGAGGCACAAGATCTGAAAATAAACAGGACCGGAGAGGAGAAAACCAAAGAGGAGACAGCAGCCACAATTGCATCACCCTGACTGGTCGGGCCACAGATGCCATGCGGCATAACGGTGAAGGAAGCGCACGATAGCTGCAAAACATGTGGCAACCCGAAACGTCAAAATAAATACTTGGAAAAAACGCCCTTTAGCCACGAACACGCTGAACAACAGGACGAGAGCTGTTTTGTGAAGAAAACTACGAACGCAATAATAAAAAAGTCGTCGATTATAAAAAGCTGAAGCCTCAGAATTAATTTCATTTAGATGGATTGCAGCGTTTCCAATTGCAAAAATAAATAAGGCATAGTGGTTTAAATTAAAACAAATGCCAAAAAAAGGGACAACTTACCAGAATTCCCATTTAAAACTGGTAAAAGAGATTTTGCTCAGGAATGGCGTAAATATTGATGCTACCAGTCTTTTTCCGCTTTTGGTAATCCGTCGCCTCAGCGACGAAAGGAATTGTTGACGCTTCCAGGGACAACTCGTTCATCGTCGTCATGGCAATGGATGTTGTGTCCCGATTCCTGGCCACCGATGTAGTAATTTCAAATCATTTTTTCCTGACCGCAAATACGAGTCTGGCTCCGAGATTTCGCTGCCTGTTAGTCAGAAACTGACGACGAGCACTTAGTCGAAGAGAGTCGGTAACATGGAAGAAGTTCAGTCATTGTAATGGCACTCTAACATATGGGAAGTTCTTCTGCTTGGGACGAATCCGATTTCGCTGATAGTAGATGTGACGGCACGAAAGACACAGCTGAATTAGCAGCAAGGAAGTAACCGATTAAAGATTTCAGGATTCGTGCTCCATCACCACATTTGAAACACTAGAGAGAGACTCTCATCGTAAATAAGTAAATAACGCGGACATGTTTGAAAAGCGAGATTACAAAGTTTTAGAAGAGAGAATCATCCTATTGATTTGATTGCCACATTGCCTTGAAGGAACACGAAGAATTTCACGCATCGTTACGCAGGCAAGACGGCATTGACCCTGTAGAGCTGTAATGCGAGCATGCAAGTAAGGAAACGATTGATTTGCACTTACAGTGAGTCTTGAGCGATAACAGCGGCGAAGAAGCTAAGACTGGAAGCATTGGAAATGTGGTGCTACTACAGTACAGCGATGATGGAATGACCAACGGAAAAGGGCCAAGGTACCTAAGTCGTTTAAGAGGAGTTGGAGGAAATAGTAACCTGCTGAAACCTCTCAAAAGGAGAACTTATTCGGCCACGTATTCTGAGTGAGACAATCGTCTAGAAGAAAAGCGAATAGTGGCGAAGGAAGCGCTCGAATGCAGAGTGTATGTCTTTAATAACTCGAAATAGAGGAATGAAGGAGTTGGCTGACAGGACAATGACAAGTGTGAAGGAGTGTGACCAGCCAATCAGAATTGACGCCCGAAGATTACGGCGCCCTGGGCGTATACGGAGGACTCTCTAATTGGACTGGGGACTTGTGTAAAACAGCTTTATAGCGACAATTATTACTATTTTAAAATATATATATTTTATATTTTTTTATATATTTCTATAGAAGTACGTACTTGCTCCAAGGATAACTTTTGACGTTTTGGCTGGCACTTGAGAATAATAATTTGTGCATGGAATGTTAGACTTATTCTCGAGTGTAAAGAAAATCAGTTTAAATGTGCTTTCCGCGCCAGAAATCTTAAACATGAGCTTAAAGTGTCACGGAATGAGATTGTTTTTAGGTGAAATGGACGTTAGTCGCACTACTTGAATGATTGCTGACGAATACATTTTTGAAATAATACTAATGACGTAAATAATGTTCTCAATACTTTCTAAATCATACAAATTTAAAGTTTGGAGAGTCATGGTTAATTGCTTTAAAAATTAATCAATTTTACTTTAAAAATAAAAATAAACTTTAAAAATTAACAATATGAAAAACTTATTTTTTTTCGATTAAAACGGGGAAATTGTGGACGTAAATTAAAATAAAGTGAGGGAATACATAATTTTGAATTCCCTGAAAATATAAAATATGTAATCGAGCTAAGCTCTGTCCCCCAGACATTAATATCAGTTAAAATACGGGAAAATTCAAATGTCAATGAGGAAAGACATTTGCCTCCCATGACAAGTAGCGGCACAGCCAACCCGAAAGAGGGTGTCGGTAGCCGAGCCGAAGGATCCCTACTTATCCTCACGCTAATTCTGTTTCCAGAATCGCGTCAGATGAGTGACCGCCGGGTTCGCTTCAGCGTCACCCTCCCACACTTCCTGTTACGCCCCCACGGAACCTGTTGCCCAAGTAGTTGGGATAAGGTATCCGAAAGGAACGTCTTAAGTGATCACCCCGTGTGGTCTCTTAAGACCACTCGACTCGGATGCTAGAATGGGGAGTGTCCCCACTCCGATTCCTCAAACGTCGGGGTCACGGTGAACCCTTCGCGTCAGGATCGTTCAGCCTGCACCGGTCGCTAGAGGACCGGGAGTTTCCAGCGGGACCACTGACACTTGGTAGCAAGAGGCTCTGTGAGACGCATTGCAACTAAGGCCTCCTCTCACGAGGCGTACTCTCCTCTCACTAGAGAGTCATAGTCACTCCCGCCACGTAAGCGCGTGTCTTACATTTCCCACGAATGAAAATCGTGGTAAACTTTTACAAAATTACTGTGAGCACAATATTAAACACTTCAGTTTGAAACAGGCAAAGGAAGATGAATGTTAGAAGACCATGCTCTTTGCAATGCCGGTGAATGGATCGACATACATATGATAGGGAATAGCACGATGGAGTTTTGATCGATATGAAGTTATTTTTGTAAGATACCATTTTTCAGATCTCACGTGTGTGGTATTCCTGTCGTACGTTAATGAAATCAAGATGCGGTCTACAAGCAGTTAACTTCACGTTAATGGTTCACGTGTTGTAATTTACGCTGCCGATGAAAATATAGTGGTTATTTGTGCGCTGTTTACGGAGATATATATTTCTGTATTGTTGCCTAGTTTGTTGAAACGAACGAAAATATATTTGACCTTACCTACACTGATTGGCCTGTTTCCGAAGGAAATCTTCGAAATTATTGGAACAAGAAAAACGTTAGCTCCCTTTCGAGCGAACGGCTTGACTTGAAAAAACTGAGGCTTCACTTTACGACAGGCGCTATTTTGGTGCGCAGAATCAATTAAGGAAAGAAAACTGCTAATCTTAGTAAATTCGTAGCGCGTGTCGCAACTATAGTCTCACTAATTTCTCAGCACAAGCCCGTTTGCGACACGGTCCAATTCACTGGCCATTCCACTGGTTTTGTTGAATTGTGGCACGCCTGGCACATGTCAACCATTTTCCCTCCCAATTCCACAGTTTCATCGACATTTTCTAACGTAGGAATACGAAAAATTGAAGAGTGGAAAGAGTGTTGTTATTCAGGAAGCCTGGTAACCAGCGATGGACGAAGCAATGGAAGCAGAGTAGCAGCAGGGGAAAAGGGAATTTACTAGAAGAAGATCCTGCTGCAAAGACAAGCGTGGAAGTGAGGAAACTACATGTCATCAGAAAATACATCTTTAGAATGTTTCTTAATGACAGTGAGGCATGGACTATAACAGCAGCGGAGAAGAAAAGGGTAGAAGCATTTGAAATGTGGTGCTTCCGAAGAATGATGAAGATAAAATGGAACGATCTAGTGACAAACGAAGGAGTCTTAAGACGAGTGGGAGAGAAGAGAAGTCTGCTGAAAACTATAAAAAGAAGACGGGACAATCTAATCGGCCATATCTTAAGACACGATGGCCTGATGAAGACAATCATCGAGGGGAAAATGAACGGGAAGATTGGAAAAGGCAGGCCTCGTAACAGATACATGGAACAGGTTGTGAAGGATGTAAAAGAGAAGAATTACGTTAATATGAAGATGAGGTTGGCCGATAGAAGAATCGAGTGGAGGACTGCTTCAAACCAATCCTAGGATTGTTGACCCTTGATGATGATGATGAGAGCACGTTCTGTTTTCCGCTGGCCAATCAGAGGTTGGCTTCACCGTATCCTAGTGACCAAAACAACAGAACGTATCAATGCTGTTTTCTGCAGCATTCATCTCTGGGCAGTTTTTAGCTTAAAATTTCTTTTATAGACGCTTCTATTGTTCGTTATAGTATATAATACGCTTATTTCCATCTTCTATCTCGTATTCAATTAACCAGCGTCTAACATTCTTTTTGAATGTAATGTGGCGCCGACATGTGAGCATTGCTTATGACCTATGCTGGTGGCGTCATGTCGACCATTTTTCAGCTGACATTGAGTCTAGTAATTGTGCCGATTCATTGACCAGTAAAGTGGCCAGCCGTGTCAAACGGGGTTCACAGGGCCCAGAGGTCAGTCAATTGGCCCGTACGCTGCTGTGCCACTGGTTATAATACGCCCCCTCTCTCTTTCCAGTTCCGCAGAATTACGGTCCGGATCCGGCCCACGTGACCTGTCCTTCGTGCAGGGCGCCCGTCAACACCAAGGTGGTGCACGAGAACACCACCAAGACGCACATCATCGCCCTCGTCATGTGCCTCGTGGGGTGAGTTTTTTCACCACAGGAGAGTCAGTGTGCAAACGTGGTTTCCACGTGAAATACTTTCAAGTAGAGATTAGAGAGAAGTAGAGTAATTACCGTAATTTTCAATTTAGGTTAATTACCGTGGTGAATTACGGTATTTTTCCGGTAATTTTAATTTTTGAGCTGCAAATCCTTATCAGAGGACTCAAAACGAAATCAAATAGCATTGAGATACAAATGCCGATGCTTATATCAAACATATCACGACGTTTATCTATTACAAAAATTATAATGAAGTTGGCAGCAACATGCAATTTGCCTCTCTTTTGTCACACCATGAGAAATTTTCGTTCCAAAGACATTCCTCTGCGCGATGTGCATTTGTTATTTTACTCGGAATTAATCACGGACACGATTTAAACAAAATCGTTTTAGCCACTTAATTTATAATATCACCAATTCCAATGGTTTCTTCGTGAGGAAGACATTTTCTGAAAAAGAACTTTTCTGAAAATTACCGTTTATTACGGTAATGTTCAGGGGTGTTGGTAATTTACGAAAATTACCGCGGTAATTTACCCAGTAGTCCATCTCTCTAGCTGCAAGGGCTCGCGTCAGCTCCAAATGGCTCTCTCCTACTTCGGGACTGAAGTTTCACTCGAAGCTAACCCCGGGAAAAAAAGACTGGAAGCTAAACATCCTGTGACTTTACCGAGTGTTTCTTTTAATGTCCGAATTTTTTCGCCCTGGAACTCTGCGATCGACCCATTTTCAATTTCTTTAAGTCTTCTGCACTTAGAATCTTCAATATTTCCGCTCGCATCCGTGAAGAAGCGTGCTCTTCCTCAGTAGTGGGAGCCAGTCGGTGAATTATCTATCACCAACGGTGAAGATGTCACGGTTTCTCCTCCACCACTTCGAGATTCTCTCAAGATTGGTTTGACGCAGCTCTTCTTTCAGTCAACATCTTCACTTTTACCGTCTCTTTCACCACTATTTACTCCACATGTCTAATCTCTTCGATCCTTACAAGCCATTCACTTGTCTTTTGAAGACCTACTTCACCATCATGTCTCCAATTCAGCCCAGTATTTAGTTGCGACATCTTCTTCTCAATTCCCATCTCTCATTCGAGACATTTTGAAACATTTCCGGAAAAGAGATCCGGATCTTTTTTCAGCCCCGAGTCGACTCCCCACGGCCCTCAACCGAATGAGGGGAACGTGCACTATTTTTTATGACTCATTGAATGCGAAGTTTATTAGCTAAACTGTACTTGGCGAAAATTTTGCTGAAGAATTAAGTCAATTAATCAATTCATCATTACTCTTTGAAAATTGTACTTTTCCGGCAGCTTAAAAACACGACGTCATCGCATGACGTCACGGCACGGTATCACTAAGGGCGTTGTTTATCTGTTTATGCGTGGAGGTAAGTTGTTAAATGAATACTTGGCGTTAACGTATGTATTTATCTCATTTGCTTAATACAATAAACGATTGTATTTCGATATTTTATTTACGTAGTATGGATGGTAACGAGTAAATCGTCCATTAATTATGCAATGCCTGTTTAGTGCCATGAATTTCTACTACGTCTATGTAATCGCTGGTTTCTTTTAAGAAGAACGCCGCCATAAGGGAGTCAACCAAAGGAAATTGTCGGAATGTGCTTTTTTAAGTATTTTTTCAGTCATCCTTTCGTTCGAGAAACGGCTTAAAACCTCAAAACAATATATTCACTTCGTTTTCTTTTAAATATAAATGTCTGCCTCTGTAGCAATATGGAACCTATACCGTGCAGTGACGTCAGAAGACGTTCCAGGTCACGTGACTTTCGTCGATTTCCGGGAACATTTTAATACCATTTCATAATCTTTGTGGTGGGCGTAGAAAAATGTTGCTTATATATTTAAATTGGTGAGAAAATTTCGCATCAAGTACATCATTAATCTTCCAGAAACAAATTTCATGCATATTCCCCATTACAGAACGGCTTATGTTAGAAGCATAACTATAGTTCGTACCTTTTGCACGAGTCTTCGGATTAAGGAGAATGGAAACCACATTCGGATTCTGCGATTGTTTCGCCAGCCGTCTTTTGTTTAATTTTCGACGTGCTCTCACCTCCTGCATTTTCCCAACTTCCAGGTTGTGGCCATGCTGCCTCATCCCCTATTGCGTGGACAGCTGCAAGAATGCCTGCCACTACTGCCCTACGTGCAACTCTTACCTGGGGGTGTACAAAGGATAGGGGGATGATTTTTCCGGACGTCCGTGGCATCTGAATACGCAAGAGTCGAAGGACTTCATACTGGAGAGGCGGAAGTGACACTTGGAGGCTCGCGGCGACATATTCCAACGCTTGGACGACGACGCAACTTATTTCATCGCCGTAAGGGCGTGCATTTTGAAACCCTGTGCTTGGACTTGCTGTTTTAAGTGGAAGAGAATCTAAACCTCAAATTGTATTGTGTTACTGTTTATTGTAAAGTTAACTTCCTTCCAGCCGTGCCTATTGCAGCCAGCCGTGGACTATGTGTTATTTTGTACCGACCAACTATTTCTATTGTACGATGGGTCATATCTAATATTCATGTCTCATTAGAAGGTTCATTACATATTGTATGCATTTTGAATAAATATTTCAGCCTCATTTTATCACATATGTACTACATACATTCCATCATCTAATTATTGTTCCTGCGAGTATTAAACAACTTCTTGCTGTGCAATGGGAAATTGAACCGGTGAATTCCGCGATTGGTAACGCTCGATGCTATCAAGGGTGCAAGGTGAGATCCAATGGTGTCATCGATACAGACTGCGATGAGTATTTTGAATTTTAAAACAAGAGCCGAACTGCATCCGCCATTGGCTTCAGCTCGTCATCGGAAAATCCAATGCAAAGTGAAAATGTCTAAGCAGGGCTTTGCTCCTCTGCTGCCAGGAGTCGCGTCGGGCGGCAATTGTCAAAATAATAGGACACTCAGCCGTTTAGTCTATAACAGAGGAGAACGGAAGAGTTAGAATAACCTTGAGGTATTTCATCGAGTGAAGGGAAACATATTCTTGCATTATATAAAAATGGATAACTTAAGCTTTAAATATAATAATTAGAAATATAATTTCAAAGTAATGTGAAACGTGAAAGGCAGCGATTATAGGAGGGAAATGCTACTGATTGACAGACCTTATTAAATTACTGGAAAGACCACTGTATTCTTACTCCCACCTCTGAAAGTGTTTCAACAGCTGTGATTATTTCTAACTTTGAAGTATCTTTCCATTGAGAAGGAAATCTAGAAAAATGAAAGGTTTGAGTGTGTGTACTGTAGCTGTTACGTCGCAGTTGCCTTACCTTCGAGAGGAAGCCCTCGACAAGAAACCCTTATAATTTTCATAGATAACATAAGGGCTACCTATTATCATATTCACTATTATTCTGAACATGATTTAGAAATTGAGTCTAAGTCATGGCATATCCTTGTGTTTGGTGACCTGACCTGATTCCCTCTTATTGATGGGTCGTAGCAAAATGCGATAGAGATAGCGTATGCAATGTGATGAACGTTATGCATCACAAGAAAATAACCCATTAATTAAGATTATTCATGACCAAAATTTACAAAATAAAAAAGGCCAACAAACGCCGAATTCACCAAAACATTTTTTAAAACCTCTTGACAACTATCTGTTGAATAATACGCTATTTTGTAATCTGTATCACGCCCCGAGAGTCCGATGCTATTATAAGAAAGATGGCAAAAGCCTTGAAGATGGAAACTGGGCTATTGGGGGCACAGAATTGTATTTCCATGCATACACGAGTTAGTGTCTGGGATCGAGAGCAACATATTCAGCCAATGCCAAACAAGATCCTCCAACAAGCGAAAGTTGTCTGGATGGAAGACATAGTATACCCCTACAGATTGTCTCACAGAAATGAAGTCCACCAATGATTGTTATTCATATTAGGACTAATACTAATGAGTAAAACAATCTTTATACACGTACACAATGCAAAGCACACATCACACTAATTTTATTGCATATTTTATAATCCCAGGATGCAATGCTCAGTCCCTATTGCATATGTATGTCCCTACACAGGAACATATCAAGGATGAGATGCCCTCACAAGAAGTTACGGAATCTCATCTGCAGGGTCGGAAATTGCGATTTTCCTTTCAAAGGAGATGCAGTGAATCAAATGCTATCCTTAATCAAAGAAATTTATTCATCTTAAATTAGCTAAATTAAAAGGAACCATTATTTTGTCTTGTTTCGACTTAGCATGTATTTCGATCTGTTTGAGCCCCTTCCCTGTTCCTGCGTCCATTATGTGGATATGATGGCGCGGAGGTCTCCACGAATATTTGGACTCGATAAATATTCGGTGGTTTTTTTTTCCGCAGAACATTTTTTAATTTTTGTCCACATTGAAATCATATTGAGAAAAATGGAATTTAAGGGACGTAGAGGTGCAGTCGTGTTGCCAAACAATTGCTTGGGAACTTTGAACCAAGAGAACGATCTTTGAGGTTACGTAGCAAAACCTGGGATCAACTGTAGCTCCTTATAACCCCCATGAATGTCTCAGGGGAGAAGAAGGTCTCTGACAGTTGTAATGGGCAGCGCGTCTATCCGGCGAAATGTTCCAATGTATCCTACATTCTGCAATCAGGAAAGCCAAGGTGGAGTTAGACAATGTACTTAACGTCAGGAACTTAAGTTTTAGGACTTAAAACTGTAATTTTTAAGGATGGATGTGCACAATACGGTGTGTAATGACAGGGGTCCAATTCTGTAAAGCCAAATTCGAGATTCCGACGTCACAACAACAATACCCATATATGGAAAAAACGTCATAGTTGATAGTACAAACCGTGCTCCCTTGACGGTCGCCCCGGCTCAAGGCGACGGAGTCGGATTTTTTTGCGGATCATTTCGTTGTTTATTTTTTCAATTTACAACTCATCTGGATCGAAAATGTCGGCCGAGAAATCTGTGCCTTCACTGCGCAAAATAGCAAGGAGAAACATCACATGAACAGACGAGCAATGTCGACTTCATTTATTATTTTATAATTCAGGTAACACCACATATTTAACAGAAAACTTTAGAACATAAAAGTATATCATTTGAATACCGCACCTCCCCTCGAGATTCAGATTTTGGATGCAGATCCAACGACCATGATCTAATCAACATATCAAAGATCACATACACTGAAGAATTCCTCGCACGACAAATATCTGGAAATCTACAGCAATAGTTACATTTATATGAAACCACTAGCACAAAAATGACACCACACTCCTCCTTGGTATCCTTAGCGAAACAATAGCAACATAAGCGAATTTAATTCTCCCAGCACTCCTTCCAATCTACCACTTTACAAAGTTTCCCTGTCCTCGCGCTAAAGGCGAGTTGAGTGCGGTAACTGGGAAATACCGCACGATCACTCCTGCTTTTCCAGAGTCATCTCTGTCATCGGAATGGGGATCAACCCCACTAAATGCCTGTGCCATGGTCCTGGGCCATCGGAGAATCCGGGAGAGATTCCTCGGGCCACAAACCCAGACCATTTGTATCAACAGAATCTCCATCCCCTTCTCAGAAAAGGTTAAATGCCTCGGTGTCATCACGACCCCTCCTAGGGTTCCCAGGTGTCACAGATCCTGAGTCCACTGGGGCCTCCGGCGACTCAGGGGTATGCATTACCGGCATGGAAAAAGAACCAAAATTCTCCTCATCGAAAACTCTTCTATTCCCCATCATTGTTTACTGCTTGGTGCCGTACATAGCGACCTTTCCGGCGAGGACGTGAGGAAGGTCGCTCAAAACTCGTGCATGCGAAACACGCCCTCAGGCCAGACTACATGGAGCACCTTACCCCGTGCTACATCCAGGATACTAAAGATTAAGGACCGGAAAACGCTCGCCATAATCCAGGAAGGGATTAAAGCCTGGAAGAAAACATCCCCTCTGGCTCCTACATCTCATCCAGGCTACAATCGCTCCAGACATCGGTCCACGGCACAAGGAACGCAGCCTCGACGATCCAAATCCCGTGCTCATCCAGGATGGCGGGATCCTTTGCTGTTAGATTTCCACGGGCGTACAACGCCATGCCAAAGGAGTTAAAATCGAATTACTCGAGAAAGAGGCCTCAAGCTACTGCTCAAAAGTGAGTGAAAGTTTCTCCGTTCTTCCACCGGGTCAAATCTCTGCCGACGTTTCGTAAAACGACTCGTTTTCCGAATGCACTCGCATCCACGCTTCTAGTTGATATCGGGATGGTTTCTCAAGGAGATCACGTGCTTTTTCAAGTGGAGAATGCCTGGAGAGTCTTTCAGCGAGAAGTCCGGGGAAAATGGTTCATTCCAGGTGGACCACTACAGCAATTCGTATTCTTCGATTATATGTTTCAACCGAAAGTCCTTCAAAAGAACAGATGACATTGGCAACTTTTGTGATGAAAGTATAAACTCCTATGTGGTTCGCGATAAAATTAACACCAAAATGCACGGAAGGTCCGAAGAATATCATGAACATGATACATTTCATGAAATATATGAATCGAGACATCAAATTACGCCTTTACTCAATCATTCCGGGAAACGCTCTTTTTGCTCACCCAGAGAATATTCTGCTTGCAATGCTAGCCGAAAAGAGAAGACCGATCCGTGAAATGGCCGTCGAAAAAATATTAAAATCAGAGGAAAATCAGAAGAAGGAATTTAGGAAATTCGAACTTCCAACTATGAATTTTGATGCACAAGATTACGTCCACTTAGTTGACTGGAAAACAGTAGCGGTAACTCAACCACCTTTAATAGCTGATATCATAAGAAAGGATTTTGGAGATATTCTGAAGGAAGGGGGTTTGTTGAAAGTATTTGCATGCCACACAATTTCAGTTGAAAGGATGGTACAAATGATCACGGCGGCGTCAAAATCCGTGTGCAGTCCAGAAAGCAGGCATGGATGGGCATTATCATGCATAAAAGGCCGAAAACTTCAACCAAAGTTTGAAAATAAAGCACAGCATAAGGTATAATAAGAACCGGTGATAGCCAGATACCTACAAACGTGCCCCATGGAAGGGTGGCTTGGGAGGGCACGGGTGGAACTCGATAGTAGCCACCTCCTCGTAGTGAGTTCTGGGTAGTTTCTCCACGAAAATAGCAGAGAGCTACTTAAATAAATATTTGGTGATCAGGCTGTGCCTTAATCCTACCTTGATTAACTGATTTTTTTGTGGTAATAGCTCCAAATGCATAAAATTCTTCATTATAATTGAGGTTAGTTTAAAAAAATTAACTTTACCGTCTGTTTTAATGTATTATCTATACCCAAATGAAGTATGAGACATTTATAAAGGAACCGCATTCGAAAAAATATTAATTTATCCCAAATACGGCTTCCAAAAATGATCTATTTGAAGTGATGCTTGGAGCGTGTAAAATTTTTTGTTGTTGTGCGGGTTGCCTACACTCTAAATTAGCTGTTTATTCTTAGGCATCGTGTAAGCCATAGATTTCGTCAAATAAACTTCACATTTCAGTGTTGTAATCTAAAGACATGTATCTATCGTTGATATTTACCAATATTCCAGTATTCGCAACAAATTATTCTCCATAACCGTTTGTTTCCCATTTCCGCCTGAATTTTCGCAAAATTTCAAACTTTAGAGCTCGGGCGGCAGTGGTTAATATTATCCGATTTCGAAAAGATTTGCATGCAAGATCCTGATATCAGTACACAACTTTCCCGCGTAGGGCAAATTTGATCCGGAAAAAAAACCTTTTTTCGGCCCACCCTAATGTGTAGTCCTGCATTCGCTTCAGACCGAGAGGAAAGGTAGGTACAACATCGGGAACAGAGGAAGGTCGGAGAGGAACCAGGCGTCGGCATTTGCCTGCTCGAAGCGAAAAGGCGCCACGGGGACCTCGGCTTAACGTCCCATCCGACGGGCGGAGTACTAAACTTGAAATTCCCTCCACGAAACACTCGGGTGAAATGACCAACGAAAAATATCTTCCACTGCCGGAACTCGAACCCGGGCCCAGAGGATTGAGAGGAGAGAACCTACTCTACACCTTTCATGCTCAATCGATGCTCCTCCATGCTTTCCGCTCTGAAAATCTTTCATCTGTTGCTGTCCTCTTGTAGTTACATTCCCCCCCCCCCCTGTCGTGGATTTCCATGAATTATTCGAGTTCTTCACTCTTGTGTTTTATGCTGTGACGAGCCTGAAATATTCATCAATGGGTCATTCCTCCTCAATTCAACAAACGTTTGTCCCTTAGGGTCTCAGATTTTGATAAAAATTGGTGTATGGGAACAAAATCAACTCAAACTGGATATCCTCAAACAGTTTTGTGAAGAAAAAAATTTTTTGAGCGAATTATGCATGTTTTAATTTTTTCGCATTTTTAGCAAAAATCCGAGCCTTAAATCATATTATCACTTACATCTCCGCTTGTAATTGTCATACATCAATGATTAATAGCTCTTTTTAAAGATAAATATTTATTGAATGCAAATATATCAAGAAAAAATTATTTTCTTCAAAACGTTTTTGTTGTTAATCACTAATGTTTAAAAAATTGTTAATAAACTTTTCTCAAATACTCCATCTCAGAATCGGCCGAAACTTTTTTTCCTTAATTTAAACATACCCAGCTAACTATTCCAAAAATAAAATTTAGTGGCAATTCATAAATGCGTCTTTTATAAATATTTACACATTTACAATTTTCGATCGCGCGGCCCGTCGGCTCCCCCCCTTGGAATACATGCAGCGGACACGCGATGCAAGCCTAAAAATTTCCTAATTGCTCAAGGTCGTGGCTATATGAGATAAAAATATATTATAAACTATAAATGTTAACAACAATTGTTATTTGTTCTTTCACTTTTCGAGCTAAATATTGAGTTGATTCAAATTTCTCTTGAATTTTTGCCACACTCCAGCTTTTAGGCAGTGTAGACAGGACTAAAATTTTTTCACTGTAGGAATTAGCTTCAGCAAATTTTTCCTTGAGTTGACTTAGCATTTCACACCCTACTAACTTTTATGGGCCGAAGGAAGTTTTTGCTTTTCCCCATACTTTCCCGATTGCTCTTCGATAAACAGAAGTAATTTTATGAATTTTTTCTTTAGAGTTTTTTCTACTTCTCAATTTTTTTCTATTTACTGGTGATGTACCGATTTCAGATAAACTCAGGTTGATTTTTTCTAACACAGATTGACGAGGTGAATAAGGTGCACCATCGCTCTCTCCTTGTGAGTCACTGTCATTGCTGGGGTTGTTTGTAGGTAGGGATACATGAGGCTCCGCAAACTGCAAACCAGAAGGCCCCGGTTGTGACAGTACTGCTTCTGCAGCCACAAGCTGCTCAGGAGCGTCTTCTTGATGACTGATGGGAGACCTTGGTGTGTCACCTTTCGCGACTCCCTTATTCAGAAGCACTCTGCACTGACGACACAATTTTCTGCCCTCCACCAAAGACATCGCTCTAGTGCCGAAAATTTTCGATTTGTAATATTTGGCAGTAATAGTATATAAATTAGCACTACGCATAATGCAATACAGTTTCGGTGGATTACAACACTGTTTTTGACGCTTTGAATAGAAAGCAATAAACGATTTTTCATTTTAAACGCATGCTGTTTCCACTTTGACACCACTTCTATCCTCGATGAGCTGCAGATCTCTTCGACACATTTAAAGACACTGTCTCGCGAACACTTTTCACCTCTCACTGCGCCGATGGAGCAAATTTTGACAATTAGTTTAAAAAACTATGCACGAGAAAAAAGAGAAGGCAGACAGCTCTTGAATAAGGAGAGGCACACGCGGTGACAGACCAAAAACAAACTGAGACTACTTCGGTGAATAATCGCGGCTGTCAACAAAAACATGTGCAGCTAGATGGTCTTCCTTCAAGCTTTTAGGCACATAAGGCAATGGGCAGGATTGGCCCCCATCGGGGTCATAAAAATAGGGTTCTGAAAGGAAGTGGAAAGGTTTTTGCCCTCTTCCCCTAATCCGTAGGTGCCATTAAATATTTCTTTTTAGAGAAAGCTACGTTTACGGAAAACGTCTCAATGCACGAAAAGCCACAGCTGCAGGCTCTCGACTCGAATTGAAAATGAAATGTTTTGCATGGATAAAAAATATTTGGACACAAAAATCGGAGTTTGCAGTAAATTTGTCTATAGAGATAAAAAGAGTGAGATAGCAAAAACGAAGAAATTATTCTGCTAGAACAAATGACGCAAAAATTCCAATATTGTAATTTATTTTCATTTCATTTCATCAATGAATTATATTTGAAGATTCTTAAAAAGTTTTTTCAGATTAATTGTCACAGATTTTTAGCTCAAATAAAAGTTAATCCGCCTCGAAACTTAAATGGGGCTCAATGGTAAATTTCTCTGCAAACATCCATTTAACATAACAAATAACAATTGTTGTTAACATTTATAGTTTATAATATATTTTTATCTCATATAGCCACGACCTTGAGCAATTAGGAAATTTTTAGGCTTGCAGCGCGTGTCCGCTGCATGTATTCCAAGGGGGGGAGCCGACGGGCCGCGCGATCGAAAATTGTAAATGTGTAAATATTTATAAAAGACGCATTTATGAATTGCCACTAAATTTTATTTTTGGAATAGTTAGCTGGGTATGTTTAAATTAAGGAAAAAAAGTTTCGGCCGATTCTGAGATGGAGTATTTGAGAAAAGTTTATTAACAATTTTTTAAACATTAGTGATTAACAACAAAAACGTTTAGAAGAAAATAATTTTTTCTTCATATATTTGCATTCAATAAATATTTATCTTTAAAAAGAGCTATTAATCATTGATGTATGACAATTACAAACGGAGATATAAGTGATAATATGATTTAAGGCTCGGATTTTTGCTAAAAATGCGAAAAAATTAAAACATGCATAATTCGATCAAAAAAATTTTTTTCACAAAACTGTTTGAGGATACCCAGTTTGAGTTGATTTTGTTGCCATACACCAATTTTTATCAAAATCTGAGACCCTAAGGGACAAACGTTTGTTGAATTGAGCTGGAATGACCCCAATGAAAGTGACACCTTCCCATCATCATTGACGTTTCGCACCACCAGTCCTTACCCTTAGGCACCTCCCCTCAATGCCCTGCGACGTCTGCCGGTGGTCAACTGTCCATCACCCTTTGAAGAATACCAATCTTCTTCATGCTTTGCTCATGCAGATGACCTAGACGACTACGCCAGGTGGTAAAAGTCACTCTGGGAGCCACATTCTGAATCCCTGCACGAATTTCTCGCACCTTGTCGACACGCCGTGGAGTCCTGAACATCCCAGAACATCCCCGCAAGCCAGATGCAAACTATTCCCTGAAACGCCTTTATTTAACATCCTTTATATTCTGTTTGTCCAAGAGAAATCAGAATATCTTGGAACACACAGGACATTGCTTCCGTCCCACATCCATCCGCTGTGGTCCACCTTCCTTCGATGGACCTAAAAGGACCAACCCATTGGCCAGCAGAGTAGAGTTGTCTAAAAGGGGACAGTCCAACAGTGGCGCTTGGCGCTTCTTTCTCTTGTTTGGCGACGCCACGGAACCCTCTGTCCTCCTTCAATTCCTTAAGATTCCTGCTTTCGTTGTTCCTCCCGCACCAGAACCTTTTCTCATCGCTGTGATGTCTCCCTTCGCCTCACTCATCTCCTTTTGCCACACCATCTGCTTTAACTCCCTGTTTGGGGGTTGTGCTCTCCGATTCCCTTTGATTGTTGGCGATGGACTCGGGGAAGTTCACGAACCACGGAGTAGAGGTAGACGAATGGAAGAAGCCGCAGAAGTCCATGTCCGCTTGAACACAACTTCACACTCTGTCTTTCGGCATTTGCGAAGAGCTGCAATAAGCCCTGCTCTTAGTTTGTGGCTGAGTTCGTCTTGATGGATTGTGGGATAGGTATTCGACGCGACCATCCCGTCATGTCGGCATTGTTGATGACGATGCTGTTTTCTATATTTACGAAAATTATTTGTAAAATAATAATAATTTACTGCCTTAAAAAAAGGAGTAGGATGAAGTAGCTTATCTTAATTTTTTTTACCTTTGTTAAGTTTATTTTGACTTCATTGGGAAGGGTAAAAGCAAACTATTATAAAAATTCTTACGCAGATTGCTGAAGATAAAAATTTATATAATTCATCATTGTTTCTTTCACTTTTATACAGTTGTTTAGGATGCCCATTAGCCCTGGCCTGATTTCGATATGTGGAGGCATTATGCCATTATCTCTATTAAAAAGTACTCACTTTGTGTTGGAAGGAGACAAATTATAGGAACTGTGATAATGTTATGTGCCGGCTATGAAAATTCCTCTCAAGACACTTCTAGGTCAGGTTCTTATACTCAGGTTAATGGACAAGGCCCGAGTATGTGTAAACTGCCCTAGTGGTAAATGCTATTGGAATGTTTGCTCTTAACATAAAATTGTCTACTAAACCCTTCTGCAGTTGAATGTCATGTTATAAATCAGCTTGCGTGAACAACTTACTTCACTCAGAATCACTTACATGTTATTGATCTACAGGCTGAGGTCTGTTAAAGTGGAGCGTAATGGATTCATTAGGCATTTCCTGGCGCATAGTACTGCCTATACCTACACATTTCCATTCCTGATGTCAGTGTAAGTCCTAATTCACTTCATCTCTTTGGTTTGAATGAATGAAAGTGTTGTCTTTGTGGCGTCCTCTGAGCATTTTCAATGTAAAGCATAGGGTAAGAATTTTATTTTTATAACTTGAGGCAGTTTACTCTCTTAGGGAGATATTGCTTCCATTGCAACCTATTCATTCCGTTTTCCTTACCTGATACCTTGCCATCACATGGAGTATTGCCATTGGAATAACAATCATGATATCACTGGGGAGAGCACTTCATCGTGAGTATGTTAAATAGTTACGTAATCTTGCCATAATCGTTTTTTCTGGAGATCTACATTTATCATGTTCACATGAGAAATTCAAGTTTGAGAAAGTGTAACCCATAGCTCTTGCAAAGCCATGTTTCCCCTAAAGAAGTACAAATGCATATTAATATCATAAGTAAGTGGCAGTTATTTCAGTACTGTGATGTACATCAAAAGCCAAACTTGTGTTACGGGTTATCGTTTAAAGGAGAGAATATTTGTGCCTTATGCTCTGAGTTACTTATTATTTTTCCCATCTGTTTCTAATAAGGTGTTGGTTGTTATTTTTATTTATGCGCAGAGTTACTGCCAAATGTCGGGGGTTTGTGGCTCCAAAACCTTTAACAAAGAGGGCCCGGTATATGGTGCGAACCCTGATTAAGAAAACTCATGGCTGACAGGATCAGGAAGAGGCAGGGGTGCAAGAAGAGTAAGAGGATCAAGAAATGCACTGAAGATCTGTCGGATAAGGGCTACTCGGCTTCATACGCAAGGTTTGAGCACTTATCTCATCAAATAATATTTCTTGGCAGGTTTTTTTGGTTGCCTCAGTTCTATGATCTTTTCAGAAACACTAATATATTTTATTTTGTTGCTGAAAGATATTTTGAGAATGTGATTGGTAAGAGTTTTTGTTGCCCCTAAGAGAGATAACATTCGCCAACTCAAGTATTTACCTGTAATTTTTAAACCCCCAGGTCAATTTTCTCTGGGTGACATTAGAGGCCATGAAAAAGAGTGTGCTCATGTTTCTGAGGAGGCCCTAACGGGTACAAATTTCATCTCTGCCATTGTGTCAGCAGGAAGTTGCTAAGGCCTGCTTTTCTGCTGCCAAAGCCCGTGTTGCCAAGGTACATACATTCGTGACTGGGTGTACGAGTGCCTCCTGCTTCGCATTAAAAGTAGAAAGGCATATAAGCACATCTGGACTCGTGGAATTCTGGCCCTTCCATGTGAAACCACACTGCAACGGTATTTAGAATCTGTGAAAGGCACTTATGGTTTCCAGGAAGGTATTACCTTCGGGTGCTTGAAGCAGAGAGCTGGTGAACTTCCAGAGGAGAGGAGAAGGGGTAAAAAAAATAGTCAAAAAGATTGTCCTATTTACTCTGGATGACATTACCATGAATTTTCTTAACTTCTTTTACTTTAGCAACACTTGATTAATTTCTTCAGAACAACTTTAGAATCTCTTTACTGTCACTCAACGTTTTCTTCATCACTCCCCTTTTTGTCTGCATCCTCATATTAAAATATTTCACGTTGTCACCACCACACAGTTCTTACTGGCCTTCTTCCCCTATTGCTCTGCCCGTTTTCCTTTTCCTCTACCACCATCAGGGATCACACTTCAGCAATGCTTTTTTTCTTTCCTAAGCACCTCTACATTTTTTATTTACCCAATTTACCCAATACCCTTTATCTGATTCCGAATTTTATGCTTTATTAAAGCATTTCACTTCCCTACCACCCTTGACTTATTACCCCCTTTTTCTTATTACCCTAACCCAACCATTTCTAGCTCTATCAAGACCCTATCTATAACAACATGCTCTAGTACCACCTATTTTCTCCTCTTTATCACCATCAATGTTTTTTACTTTGGCACCACTGACTTTTTCTTGTTACACCACTTAATTTCTTATTTCACTCTACACAATTTATTCCTTTCAATCTACTGAACTTTTATCACTTTATTGTCATCACAATATTTAACTTTACCAGAACCCAATTCTTCCTCACCCAACACCCTCTCTTTTGTATGCCACTCACTTTCCAAACTCCATTTCCAATTAGTCTATTCACCACTCGTTTTTCTTGCTTTACAACCATTCATTTATTTTGCTTTGCAACAAAATAATCATTTCCTTACCACCAGATATTTTTTCTGAAGCACCACCTTCTCTGTTCATAGCATGTATCTGATCCAATTGACTATATGGTCATGGATACAACGCCTTCTTGCCGCAGTTCAGATTTGATTGTTGGATGCATCGCTGAAGACTCCCTCAATGTCAACAAAGACCCCCATACCATACATTTCATGTTCCAACACGATCAGTGGTGCCAGATTTTTCGACCCGCCACCAGATCGCCCTCAATCCGCCCAACCCACCTTCTCTCTTTTCTCGCCCCACGCCAAGATTTAAACAAAATTTGATGTATAACGACCAGGTGGTTTAATTTTGATATAAAAACTAATATACAATATGGTAAAATGTTCAATTCCTATTTATGTTGTCACATCGAAGCGACACATAGTAATAAGGTATCATTTATGAAACATTACGAGCAAAATTGACCAAAATATTAACTGTTGCAAGAGGTCATTCATTTAGTGTTTTGAAAATCAATTATTCGTATTTTTAATGATTTCTAACCATCAACATGTTTATAGTCAAATACTCTATTTGAATACCAAATTTTACCTCGTTGAATTTTCCTTTTTAAATGAGGAATAACTTCATTGTAAGTTCTAATGTTGCAATGCTCCATTATAAAAATATTTTTTTTCATTGAAAATTGTTGCTTTTTGTACATGAAATGAAGAGCATTCTATTAATACTAAACATATTTTAGAAGCAGGTACTTAAATTAGTGCTTAAATAATTTATTTTTCCAATTCTCAACGTACATTTCAAATATTCCTAACTGATCGATCATTTTGGTAGGGTTTCGCGTCAGGACTCTAGTCAGTGATGCTTTGCTGTTGCTGCATCAAGGTCATGGACAGTATTAATAATCATTCCAAAGAAGGAGAAAACCATTTTTCGAATGGTTCAAAATTTGAAATGGAGTGTGTAAATCTTACCTTGGAACAATCTATCTCTTCAAATGTGATGCACCAAGTATTCTCGCTATCTTTACTGTATTCTTTTCCTTCTTTAAATATTGTATGAAATACTAGTAGAACTCGTTGACATTTATTTCTGTTTTATTGATAGCTCTCTGCAACTCCAGCCCACCTACTAGCGACATTTTTTGCGGAAATCTGCCACCAGTGGGACCGATTGCACTCAGACTAACACCCAATCAGTTAAGGAATAATAGCCAGTGTGCTTGCTCTTCAATCTGACTTGACATCTAAATAATACCCTGTGAGCCACCCTAAGGGTGTTTGGTAGGGGGAAATGGTCATACTATTGTTAACGATCGAACTATTTTTTATTCTAATGCTTTCGTGAGTTCTACGGTATCTATCAGTATAAAATAGGGAAGTTAAGGATATTTTTAGGAACCCGCCCAATTTCCGGGGAGGTTGGCCCAACCAGCCCAAGTTGGCGGGAACCCGCCAAATGAAATTTTTACCCGCCAACAGCAGAGCCCCCCAACCCACCCAATCTGGCATCACTGGACCACCCTACATACAAGATTTTGGAGCTCAGTCTCGATGGATTTGCCTTCCGATATGCGTGTTGGTACGGGTGTAAGGGATGGTCTTTTAAGGGCCAACTCCTATGCAGTACCTATCCACTATGCCTTCAAAAAGAAGGACATTAGGCTGATTCCACGGAAGGAGTAAGCTTTGGTGTAGTCTTCAACGTCTCCAGGACATGTCCATATGCTAGGCAGGAGCGAGAAATGCGACAGTTGGGAGTAGCAGAATCTCCTGCCTTTCTTGTAGAAGTACTGGAAAGAGCCCGTCCACTCCAGCAGATTCGTAGGGGCTAAAACTCGTGATAGTCCATTTGGTAGCATTGTGCATAAGTTGCGATGCTGGAGGGATGGATCCATGCCGTCCGCTTACACGACGGGTGGGGGGACGCCTACAACTGGGTGGTGGATACGGAGCATCATACGGCAGATAAGAAGAGGAGCAGATGACCAAACTCCTCTCACATTCAACACCACCCCCCAAGCTTCAACCAACCTGCCAACTGGTCGCCATGGTGATAAATTCAGGTAAATGACACAGTCATGTATAAAGTCAAGACAACGCAGTCAATGACAGCAGGTACATGACGTAGTAATCATTAACACAGCTCATACCATGGGCATCACCTTTTGCTTATTTTAATTTTTGATTTATGAATGATATGGCTCTGGTTAGAAAATTATTTTTTTCACTAAAATTCATTTTTAATTCTGCGTTTGATTTATACAAATACATTTAATTGTTGATAAAATAATTTTTGATTTGTAATTCAAAAAAGGTGCTATAATAATTTGCTTAAAAATATAAAATAATTGAATTTTGTATTTTATGATTTTAAAAATATTAAAAATTTGTACTTGATTTGCAGAATACAAGATACGTTTTGATCATATATTTGAAATGCAAGATATATTCTGTTCGAGTGCTTGAATGACTGAATGTAATATACATATTTGTACCAATATACATTAATGATTGTACATCAAATATTTATTTTAATGCACTTGTATTTGAAATACCATCCTTCCTTGTCTATGGGGCAGATCAAATACTTAACTTGAAGTACTTACAGAGCGCTTCACTAGTAGACGTTATTCTACTTAAAATGCCTGCCAGCACACCAACCTCATTACAGGCAAACATTGGTGTACAGTGTGTCGTTAAACATATTTTATTGCCAAATCTGATAGTTTGTAAAATAAAAAGACCCATATTTTTCTGCTCTTTCATCAGTAATTATAGTTCTCGCGAAAAACTGATGTTCTTAACACTTTTGGAAAGTGGGCGTGCAAAGGACTATAATACGTCATCCACTTAACGTACGATCACAACTGAGACCATGAAGCTCCTTCACCTTATCACAATACGGGGACACACAGATGACTCTGCCAACGGAAGTGGTTGTTAGGACAGGATCTCTTTAAGGCCGACCTCCCACCTCTGCTCCCTACCCTTTCTTCCTTGACACAATCAAGGACGGCAGGTAGGTACCTATATGACATAGTAATCCTAAACACAGCTCTTTTGTGGGCTTTTGATTTTTTTAATTTTTGATCTGTGAGTCAATGGCTCTGGTAAGAAGATTATTTTTTTCACTGAAATTCACTTTCGTTTCCACCTAATGATTTCGTCCACAAAATAGCGATTTTGGTTCTTAGTAACCATTACTATTTTTTCAAAAAACCTGAATAGACTGCAGTGTACACCATTTATTCATAGATAATAGATTATGATTCCATTGGATAGTAAAGAAATGGTGGCAACACATTAACAAAGAATTAGGAATTTATTTGAAAAATGTAGTTTGCATGTAATGGTATGGTAGCCCAGCAGGTAAGTAGAGAGTTGAGCCACTAATCTGACGTCGCAGACTCAAATTTGGAATGGGCCTTTGGGAATGTCCTACTACACCTTCCACTTGTAAGCCATTGGTAGACAAAGAAAAAACCTTATGCTAAATTTATGAATTTTACATTTCACTGTACTAGGATTTGGTGATTTTCTGTTTGTTTCTACCATGTCAACCAGCTGTCTGCCATAGCAACCAGATGACTGGTTGAACAGCCAATTGGTTAACACTATGGTAAACAGAAATTATATTCTAGAGCATGCTTCATATGAAGTGTTGCACATTGGTGCACCACCTCATAACGGTTGGTGTTGGTCACCAGGAAAAAAGTGGTGACCATATCAGCCCTTGTAAATGACATTCTAGTACAGACGTGTGAAATTGTAATAGACACTCTGGTCATCAATAGGCTTGATAGATCCAGTAGAGATGGTATAGTTCACAATTCAAAACGAACTATTCTCCGAAGTGTGTAGTTCAGTTTGAGCTAAAACTCCAATGCTCTGCTGCCTAAGTATTCCATGGGCTGGATTTGATGCTTCGCATTAGCTTGGCAACAGCTCAGGCAGTGCAGACAACAAGTTCACTTAATTAATGCCCAGGGAAAAAATTGTGATCAAATTGTACATATTGTAATGGGTCAGCCTGTATACTAATTGTGCACAGATCTTTCACACATTTCTTGTGTACAGATTGTATGCAATTTGTGTACAATGTAAACAAAATTATACAGTTGTACACAATGTAGGTAGGTATACAATTTGTACACAGTGTATACAATTGTAACTTATAATATTATAATGGGGTGCTTGAATTATGACATAAATTGCAATTTACAATTATTTACATTTATTATTAGAGAGTACAGCAGTTATAACATTTACATTTATTGCTACAGCATTAAAATTATAGTCATACTAACCACTTTTTAACATTACACATTATATGTATCACATTAATGACAAATATGCACTGTTATACACCATCTGCATCCTCCCACCATCCACTTCCAGCATTCCGATGGCCCTATTCTCTCCTGGAGTTGACAGTCTCCTTAGCTAATTCAAACGTCGTCCCATTGCAGCTACCAGGTCAGCATTCCTCACTGGATCACTCCCCTTTTCTGCAATTATCTGGGGCACAAACGCTGAAAAAATAATATTAATTAGTGCATGAGTTAAGGTGAGCTTCAAGTTGGCTTCAAGTAATATTTCTGAAGAAAGGAGTGATCAGAAAGAAAAATTTAAGGAGGAAATACAATCTCTGAAACCAGTTTCTCCTCAAATAAATAACACAAATTCTCCCCCCCTATAGACTGTTGCAAAACCGAAAGCATCAACCTAAACACTGGTTTTGAAGATTTTATTTCCTACTTTAACTGGCTTTTTGGACTATTCCTTTCTTCAGAAATATTCAGTGATGGTTGGCAATAGAGTAAAAGTAATCGAACTACCATTAATATTTACTTCTTGGGTAAATTTCACTTGTGAACGTTCATTTTGAAGAAACACTCCTTTTTTACTTGTAATCTACCTCAAAATTCTATTCCTTCATTGACATGCTAGGAATTTTAAATTAGAACCATTTCCAGCCATATTGACCAGAAAAACAAAATTTTTCACAACCAAATACTTAACTGGCTGGTAAAGTCATGACTTTAGCAATTGCTACTCAACTGTTTCTTTTTCCAATGTAATTTCAACACTCTACCTAAAAGCATAAAACATCTGGATTTCAACAGCTTGTTAATTTTTCTTGCTTCACAAAGACACTTGCAGGCCTCAAGTTTAACAGCAATGGGGTAATTGAGCATGTTATTAATTATGTTTCCTTTTTGCTTTACCATTCATAGTATTTATATAAAAGATTTTGTTTTGGAAACACGAAATTGCCGAATTCAAAATTGCAATTCACAATGAACAATGCAGCTGAATCTTTCAGGAACCTTCAAATGTGCAGCTATCTTAAATCATGTACTTCCAAAATCATGGCATGAGAAATGGTATAATGGTACCACTGTGGCCCAAGCACCTATTGACAGATATAATGATTTGAACCATTACTTTCATTTGTATCTTCACCCTTATCCGGAAATAAATTACCATCGTGCCACTGCCCTTCTTCACACTGAGGGACCCTGGTGAAAATAAACCGTGACAGACAGTGTGACAGACAGTGTGACAGAAGCGTGAACACAGTGTGCTTAGAATGTGACAAGAGTGTGATTACAGTGTGCATACACCGTGACAAAAGCGTAAATTGGGACTCAAAAGCGTGCAGAAAGCGTGATAGACACTGTGATGGTACAGTGTGTTCACAGTGTGAGGACACCGTGCACACAGTGTGAAGACACCGTGCACACAGTGTGAGGACACCGTGCACACATTGTGAGGACACTGTGACTAATACCCATGTACAGTGTGCTGCACATTGTGGTCACACTGTCCATCACGCTTTGAAGGGAGCACAGTGTGCGTACACTGTGACTAATAGCCTTGTACAGTGTGCAGCACATTGTGGTCACACTGTCCATCACACTTTGAAGGAGCACACTGTGCACACAGTGTACATACACTGTGACTAATACACTTGCACAGTGTGATACACATTGTTGTCACACTGTCCGTCACGGTTTATTTTCACCAGGGGACCACTTATGTAGTTCCAAACAAGTTGTACTCCTGCCATCACCCACCATGGTGACAACCTTCTCATTGAAATTGGTGTGACATGAGGCGTAATATAGGTATTGAAATGGACAACAATGCCCGAATAGGGGAAATCCCTGAGTAATGGACTAATGGGATTTCATACAATAGATGTGTTCCCGAGGCTACACATAGGGATAAGTAAATTTAATAAAAAATTTATTAAATAGAATGAATTGGAACTTAAAGATGCATGCATAGAAAGAAAAGGCAGTTGTGATGACACTTAGTTGCAAATAACTATTGATTTAATAATTTCAAAAAAGGGCTTCTGTGCATCAAAGTGCAATACAAGGCAGCTAACGCAGATGTAGTTGCAGCAAGCACTATGCATGTGCTATCCGCTATGATTCAAGGTACGCACAAATTTGTCGCATGTAGCTAAAAAGAAGAAGTCCTCATCCATTGGAGAGATCTTAATCTTCTTTTCTATCTAACACTACGGTACATCCCTTATATTGTTTTAAATATGCTTTATTATAATTACATTTAAATGCGTTCGTTTCATGTTTGAATTGCATTCTCGATGACACGTGCTTATGCCTCCACTTCTCTCATCTCTGAGGTCCCTTTCATGGGCGTAAACTCAAACGATATGTATTCAACATTCCAAAATTGAACTTGAGGGAAGAAGGTGATGATTATTCATCAAATCTTGTACTTCTACAGCTAATAGTATATTACAAACGTTGTCGTTTGCTAAACTGTTTTCAGTTATATTTTCTGAGAAGGGATGTCCTGCCATAACCATGGTTGCACTCCAAATAAACAGCGGAGGAACAGAATTTACTTCATCATCTAAATTATTTGAAAGCTGGAAATGAATACATGCATTGAATTGAGTGCATATATGAAAGATGAGAATGAATATTATTAATAGCCAGACTTTAGTATGTTATTGTTCGTAGGTGGAGGTATAAGTCCGCTGATTGATATCCCTTACCCATCTTATGTGGACACTTCTTTACGTGGAAAAGATTACCAAGATGAAAATTTAGCGTAGGTTTGAAAGTGACAACCGGGTGGTTGTCACTTTTAAACCTACGCTGCTCAACCTATCATCTGTCGCACATAGTATTTTGATATTTTGCATTCGTATGGATTGAAGGGCCGTATTGATATAATAAATTGGCTTGACGCTGAGATGATAAGGAATAATTGAAATTTCTTTAAGTGCGAGTAGTGGGTATCAAAGAGCATTTGATCATTGGAAAGGTAGGTGCGCTCTGAAGTGCCTGAGATATTGGAGGAAGTTAGGAGACAGGTTATATGTGTATGGGACAAGTGAATAACAGGAAATGCCTTCAGAAGGTGAAATCTTTCTGTTGGTTTTCAGTGGCTAGGAACATGCTGCCAGGATCAAGTCCAGAGAAAATAATTTTAATCTCAGAATCTGACAATATCAGTGTTGGTGAGTAATCGAGTAAAAGTAATCGGATTACTTGTAATGATTACTTTTGCAGTAATTTGTACTTGTAACGATTACTTTTTACAAAATGTAATTTTCATTTGTAATTTACTCCTTACGCTGAAAGAGGAATCGTTACTTGCTAGTAATCGACGATTACTTTACTCGCTCCCACGTAAACTTGAATTTCTTTCAGGCAGCTTCGCTGGCTGGTATACAAGCTTGAACAGGGAAGCGTTCAAGGTCGCGTACGTTGGTCGGTCAATCTTCCCTCACAGGAGAATTTGGTGTCTCCAGCCATGGAGGAGACACTTTCCTATTTGTCTTGCATTAATACCGCTCTGTCCTTGCTATTTAAATTTCCCTCTCTGATGTCTCTATTTGTGAAATATAACACAGGTATTCCATCAAGTGCTCCAGTTGAAAGACTTTTTAGTGTGTGCAAGGAGGTGCTATCGCCAAAGAGATCAAGACTCAGCGATGAAAATTTTAATATGCAACTATTCTGTAAGGTGATCAAGGATGCGATAGATTAAGAATATCATTTCATAATTTTTAGGTTTGTTTCTAGGTAATAATTATTTTCTCTTTGTCATGTATTTCTTATTTTGTGCATATTAACTTTGCATAATTTACTTCATCGTATTTACTTATTCACTGATTTACCTAGGCCTACAGATGACTTCGAATCCCTGAGTACCATAATTTGCTTGTTTAGGTTCAGCCACCCTTTTGTTGTAGCCTACTTATGATGGGTACAGAATATGACACCCCTTACAGCAGTTATAATTGTATGTATCGCAAGTGAAATTGCAACTTTAGCAATTTCTATGACTCAATCATTCCACATGCTGCACTATTCGACAGTTGCCAGATGGTCTCTAGAGTGGACAATCTTACAAGAAGTAATTGTAATTGTAACTGTAATTTTACTGATTACTTTTTAAAATCAGTAATTTGTACTCGCAATTGATTACTTTTTTAACGAAGTAACTGTAATTGAGCCCAGTTACTTTTTCTCAGTACTTTTACCAACACTGGACAATATACAGGGAATAGCATCAAAGATTGTTAAAAGGAGCTATCCTAATGTAATAGTGCCTCCTAATTGAGAAAAGCATGCGTTGGAGGATCACTACAGTTCGTTGGCTTGATTAGTACAGGGATAATCACTTTTCAGAAAATTCTGGTTAAATATTTTCCATGCATACTAAACTCCTTTGCGACACGGTGAGTTTGAAAGTGTTGATGATGTCATCTTCTCACGGACCTAAAGCGAAACGCTTGTGATGGAAACCTCAGCAGAGATGAGTCATCGAGAGAGACTCTCAGTAAGACGCAAGAGTATTCGTTTTAAATATTTATATAAACTAAATTTAAAGTAGCTCCGCGTAGAGTCCATGCATTGTCCTTTCTTCACATGATGCATATCTATTATTATAAGCACTAGTGCTCTATGAGCAGATGTTTGATTAGGTGCATCCTCCTACACATCCACTTTTCCTTTCTTCATAAATCTTTACTTACACTATCTCGCAATGATATCGTTTGCCATATTTTCTTTATTGCCGAATATGATAGAGTTTGTAAAATAAAAAGGACCCGTATTTTTCCGTTTTTTGATCCGTCAATTATTTCTCGAGTTATAGGCGTCGAAAAACTGATGTTTTTAACCCTTTCGGAAAAGTGGGCGTGGTGCAACCTCTGACGTACATCGGCTTCGTCCAATCACAACTGAGCCCGCGAAGCTACTTCGCCTCATCGCAATGGGGGGGGGGGGGGGGGGGGGTCACACAGCTGATTGTGCCAATGGGAGCGATTGCGAAAGCATCTGTGCGAGCAGACCTTCCGAGAACCCCCCTCCACTCCCTTCTCTTCCCCTAAAAGCAGTCAAGGGCGGGAGGAAAATGACGTCAATGTTATCACAGCAGCTTTTTCGGTGGGCGCCACCTTTTGCTTAATTAAAATTTTTGATTTAAGAGTGAATGGTTGTGGTTAGAAGATTAATTTTTTCACTAAACTTCGTTTTTCGTTTCCATCTAACGATTTCGTGTACAAAATTGCGATTTCGGTTCCGAGTGAACGCCCCCATTCAGGCCAGTTCTTTACCTGCCATTATATCTTCTAATGCCTTAAATTCTCTACTCGCCTTCGTCTGGGGAGCAGCTCAAGAACTTGAATTATGTCACTAGTTGATATGGGGTGTTCCTGCCTCATCATAGGCCATCTTATCTTACAACAAAAGTAGTAAATGTTGCTATAATTCATTGCACTCGTAAATACATTCAGCAATTTCGCTCATAAATGTTTCTTCATTTCGCTCGTAAATTACGATTTATCTCAGTGCCTTTTACTTCAATGGACCATTTACGTACGATGCACTGCAATCCAACGAAATAATAATGTTATTCTCAAGCTATGAAAAACAAATACTTATTCCTTATATGCTGCTTGGAAGTCTACCTAGTTAGGGGAGCACCATCGAATTTGCAGAAGTTCATGCCCATGTAGCGTGACACCGCTTGCTACAGAGCCTTATTCTCGACCCTATTCCCCCTCTCCACCCCTACTTCCATCATTCCAAACTCACACCCTCAAAACACCGGAGGAGGCGAGGACCAGAAGAGAGCGATACTGGAGAAGGAATGGTCAGGGTGAGTGAAATCCTATTGGCAATATAACGAAAGGATTCTGATGGTCAAGTTAGAAGGAGAACATACGGACACTGTGATGGTGCAGGAGTACAAGCCGACGTCCAGCCACTGTGAAGAGGAAATAGAAGAAATGTATGAGCAAATGGAAGAGGTCCTAGGCACAGTTAAAGGAAAGGAGAACCTAATAGATATGGGGGAGCACTGGAATGTAGTGGTCGGAGAGGGCTGAGAAGGAAGTAGCGTGGGTGAGTTCGGTTTTGGAAAAAGAAATGCCACGGGAGAAAGGCTGGTAGAAAGAAAAGAACATGGTAATAGCAAACACCCTCTTCGAGGAACATCGGCGAAGAAGATACTCATGGAAGATGCCGGGGGACAGAGGAAGATACCATATAGACTACATCCTTGTCAGGACGAGATATAAGAACCAAGTTAAGCTGTGTAAGATTTACTTACTCCGGAGCAAATATAAATAGTGACCATAACCTGGTGATCATGGAAAACCGCCTGCGACACAAGAAGATTTAAAGTGTTACGATGGAACACAAATACACTGGAGAAAAAAGTAGTAAGTAGTCACCTCAAGCATCGATGCAAAACTATAATTGAAGGAGGCTAGCATTGGAGGAAGTTGTAATGAAATAAAGAAGATAATTACTGAAGTACAGCAAATGAGCAACTCGTGAGTAAAGAGGTGGGAACAAAGCGGGCATGGATAAAGGCTCGAATACGAGATCTCAATGATGTAAAGAAGAAAATACAAGAACCCAAGAGATGAAACTGAGGAGGCCCAATATAAGAAGTTGCGAAACCAAGTAACACGAGAGTGCAAGCAAGCTAAGGAAGAGTGGTTAGAAAACTGCTGCGAAGAAATAAATAAAACAACATAATGAAAAGAAACGCAGAAATGGTTTATATACTGGTGAAGAGAAAATTCGGAGAAAGGAAAACAAGATCCCACAACATAAGAGACTCGAATGGAAAGATCCTCATAGAACAGGAGGACGTAGTGAGGAGATAGAAGCAATACATCGAAGAGCTCTATCAAGCACCAAAACCACTGGAAGCTGACTTAACGGAAGAAGAAATCAGGGAGGATGAAGATGAATGGGGGCCCGAGATACTGAGAAGAAAATTTGACAGAGCCGTGAAAGACCTAAGGAACAACAAGGCACCAGGAGGGGACAAAATAAATGGAGAAATCATCAAGGCACTCGGGGTCAAAGCAAAAGATACCCTCTGTGGAATGATCAAAGATAGCTATGACGGTGGAGGACTACCGGAAGACTTCCAGAAGAACGAAATGATCGCAATCCCGAAGAAGATAAGAATAGAGAAATGCGAAGAACACAGAACATTGAGCCTGGTGTCACACGCATCGAAAATACTTATTACGGTAATGAGCGGAAACATGGAAAGGAAAGATCGAAGGGAATCTTTCGGAAAATGAATTTGGATTCAGGAAAAACCAAGGAGCTAGGGAGGCAATACTCAGCTTAAGGATACTGGCCGAGAAAATGATACACGTAAACTGGCCGTTGTATGCGACATTCGTGGACTTGGAAAAGGCCTTTGACAGTGTCGAATGGAAAAAGATGTTCAAGATACTGGAAGCAATTTGAATAGACTACAAGGATAGAAGAACAATCTATAGCCTCTACAAGAACCTGGTCACCACAATGTGAATGAAAGACGGAAGGAAGATAGAAGGCAAAATAAATGAAGGAGTCAGACAAGGATGCAACATCTCCCCAGCATTATTCAATATATATCTGGAAGAAGCCATAAGAGCCGCAGAGGAAATTGGTATCAAGGGCATCAAGGTGAATGGCGAAGAAATAAACATGCTCCAGTTTGCTGATGGCATCGCATTTGTAGCAGAAAGTTGACAGAACCTGCAAGCATCCCTGACCACAATGGACCAAGTACTTCAAGAATATTTACGTGAACATCATCAAGAAGACAACTAAAATGCGGAAGAGAGAAGCTAAGGGCAAATATCACAATTCGAGGAGTGAATTTGGAACAAGCGGAGAGCTTCACCTACCTCGGCAGCACTATAAATTGGGATGGAAGAATCTCGACGGACATCAAGCGAAGAATAGCACAAGCTAAGGAGGCGATTATGAAGAAGAGACAACTACTGTGCTCAAAGAGCCTACGGCTGCAAACAAGGAAGCACTTCATCAAAACATTCGTACGGAGCGTGGCACTCTATGGATCAGAGACGTGGAACATCGGGAAAGCAGGCCAACGAAGAATAGAAGCCTTCGAAACATGGAGCTGGAGGCGAATGTTGAAGATTAAATGGACAGATAAAGTGAGGAAAGAAGAGGTGTACGGAAGAGCAGATGAAGAAACCACAATATGGAAAACCCTACGGCAAAGAAGAACCAGATGGATTGGACATGCCTTGAGGCACAATGAATTAGTTAGAAATATAATAGAAGGGAAGATTGAAGGGAAGGTCCCGCGAGGAAGACGAAGTGATAAGTATTTAGGGAAAATAATAGAAGGACGTGAGAGAGAAAGCGCATCAGAGAGCGTGAGGGAATCAACACTGAATAAGGCAGAATGGAGGGCTGCAGTAAACTAATCCTAGGATTAAAATACTGACGATGATCATGTATGAATGGCTGTCAAACCTTTTGGTTCTTTCGGAAGAGAGAGACGTCCTTTCGAGTACTTCTAATGGAGATGTCATTGACAATTTGTTTAGAACAACTTCATTAATAAAAACGTTATTGTCGACGCTTTAAAGCTGCACCTGGAATAATACAAGAAAGTAATGTAGTTTTCTTTGTGATGGAAATAATATACTGTGATATATCCTAGGATTTTTTATTCGTAATATAGCCTTTATTTACCATTTGATTCGATTGCATATTTTCAACACTACATACAACTTTAAATACAAGTCATAATTAGAAATGTAGGCCTGTCCAATGCATAACTACTCGCTGTATTGCTTACGTAAAGAAATTTTTCCATCAATAGCTGGTGAAAATGAATTATAATTTTTTACACTCGTCGTTATATTGAACATTTGATACCAGAACAGAATTTATAAATGTGTTTTTTTTTTCATTTTAAGTGAGTTGTTTATTTTGTCAAACGTTTAAAACACAAACGTTATAAATAATAAAATAACTATGCGATTGTTTATTACTCCCACGAAAAAGCTAGTAGTCGAGAAAGGTGAGGTTGATTTGCTGGACATTTCCGATTCAAGGATGTTTGTCAGGTACTTTAAAAGTTTGAGGGGGGGGGGGGGGAGGGTTGAGTCATTAGGTTTGGGGAGGGGGATGAGCCATCCTGGTTAGAGGGGGTGGCCACCCCTGCCTAACTTAAGAGTTTTTCGAGAGAAGAGTTGTCACTAGGTCGTTTTTTAAATAGAGTTGCGAGCCATAATTCCATTTTCACAAGTGAGCATCGTGTGCACCACACAGTAATAGTCACGGAGAAGCAAACCGAGCACCACCATCTGCCCCCAGCATCACGCGTCTCGCTCGTGCAGTCTTCGTCTAACTAGGACGTAGGTATCTTCATTGTGTGGTGTTTTTAGTTTTGTGCCGTTCTTGTTCCAAATTTCTTTGTTTCAATCACAGTTCCTAACGAGGTAAGTGCAAACTATAGTGGCAAGAAAAAAAAGAAAATGATGGTGTTTTTATTCAAATAAAGAGTAAAATGATTGAAGAATACGGGCGTGGTGTGCGTGCAGTTGACTTGGCCAGACAGTACTAACGTAGTTGTCTTATTTGCATTTTTTTCCTTTTTTTAAAAAAAACCTAAGTAATGAAACAGTGGAATGGTTTGTTGCGAATGGAAAGAATTATTGTATTTCAATTGATTTATATGAAAAAAAACATTATTTGACACTCGAGGAATTACGAGCGAATAAAACTCCTAGTTCAACATATGACTGAATGTTGTGGGATTCTTTGGCATGATCTGATACCATAAGGCCTATGCGAAACTTTGGCACATTGAACCTTCCCCAACCCCCCAAAACTGATTTAGTCTTTTGTTAGTTTTGTGAAATAACAGGGATGTGTGCATACAAAATAGCCAGGACATTTTCATTATGACTAACGCATCCACGATTTATAACATCTTTTGTTAGTTTTTCATTTGCACGATAAAAAGCAAATGTATGTCTCCTGTCGACAGTAATATTTCATTCTTCATCTTTTATTTTTACAATTGCATTTTACTAGTAGCTAGCAAATGCTTCCTTAGCATGCGTGGATCAGAAAACGCTTGAACTTGCTTCACGCACTGCACTAACGATATCGCACCCACAATGCTGACTACTAATGTTCTCTCGAGGTACGTGGGAAATGTGACATTTTAAATATATCGGCACGACAATCTGTCTCTATTATCCTGGCATCCTTGTTTTCTTACATGTTACACTGTAAACTTTGAGTTTCCAATTTGTGTCTTGCGTGCTGTTTATGTCCTATCATTGAGTGGTTAGTAGTATGTGTGAATATTGGTGCATGTCCGTGGTGCATTTTTGGTGATACTCACCCCCTGCCGCCCACCATCAGTGCTGCTTACAGGGTAGTCAGTAAATGTAGATGCATGGTCACGAATTGTTCGAGAGAAGAACTAATACTTATACAGAAGTGAATCTAAGGTTTTAATATTTCTCCAGTGCCAACTGTGTTACTTGTCTACCAATAGTATCGGAGGAAAATTCGTCAACCTCCTTAAGTCTGGCTTGGTGTCTTCGCGCTCGAAGAATTACCTACTCTTTCCAATGTCTCCCTGGCAAAACAGTTTCTGCACTGCCATCTTATATCTCTTGTTTACAAATCTAAGAGATCTTTTCTTATTCCCATGCTAATTCCTTTTCCCACATGTGCCAAATATTAGAGGAATTCCACTTTTGGCCTAATCAGATGAAGCAACACTCCTTCTTAATTTTTATATTAACCTTTCCCACTGCACATCTGATGGAGCCAAGTTCATTTTAAAGGGAAGAACTAGCAAAACTGTTCTGTGACCTTAGCCGTTGGAACACCTTAAACCCAAGTTCCAGTAGTTAGTTTTTATGTTTTGTTTTGTGATCCGAGTTTCAGAACTAATTACGTCCCTCAGTATTTCATCTGTAGTTCGTGTCTTCTCGTCTGGTTCAGAGCCATTGTTCACAACACAGCTTTCGATTTTAAGTGATGGTTCACCCCATGCCACACTTCCTGGCGGTGGCTTGTGGGGTATTTAGTTTATTCATCTACATCTACATCTACACGATACCCTGCCAGCCACCGCGAGGGTGTGTGGCAGGGGGTGATGATCACCAAGCATGCACTATTGACATGCAAACAAGAGTTTTCATCATTCACTCAACAACATCATTCACTACAACCTATTTCCCCAACTTTGCTATGCTGCCTATTCTGTCCTCTTATAGTACGGGGGAAAATACCATTTTGAATCCATCGGTACGACAATCTATCTCTCTAATCTTATTTATCTGGTCGAATCTAGCATAATACGCTGGTGTTTTTTTGTGTTATCAGTAAAGCAATCCGATTCAAATGTCCATAATAGATTTAATCTGTACTTTAACCTGTATGTATATTAAGTAGATGCATGCTGTAGCGATTGCACTAATAGCCGATGGAGGAGTTGAAGACCGGATTCATAATTACTGGAAAAACACATTACTTGATCAGAGGAGTGTCGAATCCGCACGACGTTATATAGCAGCGGTCTCTTAAAAATCCAATTCCTCTCGCGTCAAAATCGGGTTTGTTTTGACGTCAAATAGTCCGCCTCGAGGCTCCATCGTTTGACCTCGGCCGAATGCAAAACTACAAGCCATCCGATAATCCTCCTCCTTGCCGTGAAACCCCGTCGGCGGAATATTCAACTTGACCATGCTTCACTGCTGGCTGCTTATGTTGTGGTATCGGTCACAACTCGTAAGAGTCACGATGTGTTCAGCAGCGTTGTCCATGCCTCGTGTTGAGTCACAGTGCGCTCTTTCGTGAATCTCTCGTGCTTCGAGGCAATGTGCATATTATCTAGTTTCTGCTTCACTCACTTGAAAGTGAATTCATGCTATTGATGACTATCGTGACTGTTATTAATTTTTAAAATTGAATTTTAAACAACTTTGGAATTCGAATTGTGCGTTGAAAGACCCATGTAAACATTATTATTCACGAAAAACTCCTGCCAAGCCCATCTCAGGGTAAATGAAAATCCTATAATTTGAATACGTTACAATGATGTGCGAATCTTATCGCTGAGTATTGTACCAATGTTGGTAGCTCCATGCCTACCAACTAGATCTCTTCCGTCAATGGATTTCATCGGTAATTAATCATCAACAATTTTTGAACCAACTTTTTTTCCTGCATTGAGAGTTTTCTCCTTTCCTTCAGCTTAACCCTACCGTTAGCATTTCCCTCACTCCTCCTTGTTCATCAGGCATTCTCTCCTCTCCCACTGCTTTTAATCTCTCAATTCGGCATATTCGCTTCGTACGCTTCCTTCGCATTTCTTCCTCTAGTGTCAACCTTTTCGCCAACACTTCCTCACCCATCATATTTTCCTTCCAGCCAACCAACTCCGTTTCTCGCGCAATTCACATCTAGTAAGCCACCAGGGTTCCCAAGGTTTCGGGGACCAAGCAACGCTTAACTACGTATTACATCTACGTAATAACCTGCAATCCACCGCAAAGATGTGTGGCAGGGGGTTCATTATCACCAAACATGCACTGTATATCATGAATTTAAAAAGATTAGTATTAATATATTAGTCTAAACTGCACTATTTATAAAGATAAAAATATAAAACTAAGCATGCAAAGACGTGCTGATAGTTGGGTTACCTTCAAGTCCTTATACCAACATGCAACTACCTATGCTATCCATTGATTCACTCGTATTGGACATATTTACCACTATTCATATCCTTAATTGTACGAGGAAAAAAGGGCATTTTGAATTCGGCAATCAATATCTCTAATTTTTACAATTATGGTCCAGTCTACCATAATAAGTTGGGGTTTGCAAAATATTTTTTACGCCATCAGTAAAAATGTATCTTGGAATTTATTTAGGAGATTTAGTCTAGATTTCACCCTGCGATCTGACAATGATTCCCAATTCAATTCATTTAATAGACTGGTTACGCTTATATAGTTATCGTACCGTCCCTTTACAAATCTTGCCGATCTTCGCTGCACACGTTCAAGTTCATTATTTAGACCGATTCCGTAGGGATCCCATACACTGGCAGCATATTCCAAATGAGGTCCAACAAGGGAAAAGTAGCTGATTTCTGGTACATGATCGTCACATTTTCCCAATACTCTTTTGACGAATCCCAGTTTACGATTCGCTTGACCCATTATTTCACGTATGTGTTTACCCCAGGAAAGATCATGTGTCAGCCTTGTTCCAATATATTTAATGGATTCCACGTTTGTTATTTCATTATTACAAATTTTGTACTTGCAAGGAGGGAAACAATTCTTTTTTTAAAAATTCATTTCTAAACATTATTTAAAATTTAATTCTAACTGCCAGGTTTCACACCATTTTTCAATTGCTTGTAGGTCATCATTTGAATATTCTTCATCATTTGGGCATAGAATTTCCCTGTACACTACTGCGTCATTGGCAAATAGACGAAGCTTACTTTTTATCACCTTATTGATATCATTAATGTACAGAAGGAACAGGAGTGGAACCATCACACTAGCTTGTGGGACACCTGAAGTGACTTTGATTTCCGGGGAGGTAACACCGTCCAAAACAACCCTTTGCACCCGATCATGTAGGAAATCATATATCCATGATATAATGTTACTGTCTAACCCATAAGATTTAAATTTCAAGATTAGTTTGCTATGAGACACCTTGTCAAAAGCTTTCTTGAAATCCAGAAATATAGCATCCACTCGAATACTATTTTCGCCGGAAACTAAAATATCGTGGGAAAAGAGAGCAAGTTGAGTTTCATATGATTTACTCTTCCGGAAGCCATGCTGAACATTGGACAATAAATTCTGGTTAACTGGGTGTCCCATGACTGAACTGACAATTATATGTTCCAGGACCTTGAATGAAATGGATGTGAGGGATATAGGTCTGTAGTTAGATGGCTGCTCCCTATCACCAGTTTTAAAAATGGGTGTTACATCGGCTGCTTTCCAGTCCATCGGTACGACGTGTTCTTTCAGGGATTTATTAAATACTATTTCAAGGTAGGGGGAAATTTCGGAAGCTAACTCTCTATACACGCGGGAGGGAATTTGATCAGGGCCAGGAGATTTGTCGGGGATTATGTCCTTTGGGCGTATTACTTGGTTTTATTAGTTGGAGCGTATTACTTGGTAATATCACAACTGAACATCTGCCATACTCCTCCGGATGGTAACATTGTGCCTCTCAATTGCATGTGAGTAGTGTATGCACGGAGTGTTATTTTTTGCATGCCTCCATGGTATTAAGCATTTCGGAGATGTAGATGAACTCAATCCAATTGATAATTCATGCCAGGTTCACCCCCTGCCACTCACCATTTCTGCGGCTTACAATGTATTATGTTGATGCTACTGAAATCCATCGGCTTGACTTCCTTACATCCCATTCTCTCCCGTGTCATTCAGGCAATTATTATGAACGCAAAGAGCGTGGCTCACGTCTCCTAAATAAATAGTGACTGGAGATCGAAGCACACGCCGGAATGCTCTATCGATTGGCTCTTAATGATTTCGCCTTTCATCACGGGCTGCACGACCTGCGCGCTCACGGAACGTTCTCTGATTTGCTTCCACCGAGACAAGAACGAGACATCAGCTACATTTCCCTTGTTAGACCTCATTTGTAATATGTTGCCAGTGTATGGGATCCCTACGAAATCGGTCTAAATGACGAACTTGAACGTGTGCAGCGAAGATCGGCAAAATTTGTAAAGGGACGGTATGATAACAATATTAACGTAACCAGTCAATTAAATGAATTAAATTGAGAATCATTGTCAGATCGCAGGTTGAAATTTGACTTAATCTCTTAAACAAACTCCAAGACCATATTTTCAGTGATGATGTTAAAAATATTTTGCGAACCCCAATTTACTATGATAGACTGGACCATGATCACAAAATTAGAGAAATTGATTGCCGAACTGACAGATTCAAAGTGTCCTTTATTCCTCGTACAATTAGGGATATGAATAACGGTAAATATATCCAGTACGAGTGTAGCAATGGATAACATTGGCAGCTCATGTTGGTATAAGGACTTGAAGCTAACCCAACAAACAGCATGTTTGCTTTGCTATTTTTATTTTTTTTATAGTGTAGTTTTGAACAGTACCTACATAAATACTAATCCCTTTTTTATCCATGATATGTAGTGCATGTTTGGTGAGAATTCACCCCCTGCCACACACCTTTATGGTGGCTTGCAAGGTATTATGTAGATGTAGATGAAGAATCGGAGTCGGTCAGTTCCACGACCGCGAGATTGACTATGATGGAGAGCATAGGTGCTCACGACAGACATTGCTGTTCGTATTTTTCATCCATGCGGTATGATAAAAATTAGAATTACCATGTGGGTCTTATCGCGAGGAACCGGGTTCATATCCCAGACTTGCAGGTAATTTTTCGGTGTTAGACAATTCCCTGTGTGTGAGTGATGAAGAGAAACCACTCCAATGTAAGTTCCCCGTCGGCCGGATGTCGGGGCGTTGGACGGTGAGAATTCCTTGTGACCCTTTCCGGCGTCTCTCATCAAGAGAACGCTGAACCCTGGGGTTTCTCCATTCACCCCCCCCCCTCTCCACTCCCTTTAAATCCTAACCTCTTCCCCTGACCTACACTTAGTGGCGTAAATGGTCTTAGTTTTCGGCAGCATCATGAAATTACAACAACACCATCACCTTACTTAAACATGCTCTTGGTTGAATTAGTTGGGAATGCACGGTAGTGGTAACCATGTATCCAGCTCAACACAGCAGTATTTTCTTGCTGAAATCAGAACGAATACAACCTTAGGGAATTAATCTAATTAACTGAAAATGGTGATTGATAATAATCTTCTGGCGTGCGTGAATATAGAGTAATGTAGAACCGTATATACATCGGAGGTTAACGGACATTTTTTTATTCGAATAATCTTTCATTTTTAATGTCTTCTAACGCTACTTCACTCAATACATAACAAATAAAATTCACTCTGTATACTTATCTCGTTCAGTCACTACATCTCATTCAATACAGTAAGTACGTTTTACTCAATATGCTGATTTCATTTCGCTCAATACGTTGATTACGTGCTCATTATATTTCTTTCGATTCATCGGTTTCACTGACGGAGCCCCGAAATATTTCCGACGGAGTCTGCCCTTCCGGCATTCAATTACCTGCGTTATTTTCCTGCAGTGGTTCGCCGTCGACCCTGAGAGCGACAAGGAATCGTTTCAGCGCTTGTCAAACCCACGGCCACTCAAGTTCGAGAACGTAGGAATTCCTTGCTCTGTTTAGTCCCTTGTTTGCTCCGCACGAGGCAAGAACACAGTCCCGAACAGCTGATCAGCCGCGTGAAGTACGAGCGAGATTATGTGCTTGGAGGCGCTTTCGTCTTGTAATAAGCTGCTTATCGTTTAAAGTGTTTACAAGTAGTTACCGCTTGTATTTCAGTGAGTGACAATGTGTAAGATATGTGATTTTTCGTGTTGACGAGTGTCCAAAAGGTTAGGTATTCCCGTGAAGGTATTGTTGCTCCTCAAGGCACATAATGCATCTCAAAACGTTAAGCTTAATACATCTCAATACGTTATCCAGGGCAAATTGTAAGAGTGTTAATCAAGAACGAAGCAACATTTCATCCGCCAACATAACATCGCAAGTGAATAGCAGTGTTTCAGATTGTGAATCACGTGATGTGACCAAGTTATATTTCGACGCGTTCGCATGCTTCGAGGTTACAAGGGCCTTGCAAAGAAGAATTAACCGATAACTGATGCTGTGAACCCACCCTCGCTGAAGCAACGGCATGCAGTCTTTCTCAAGAGTTCCCGTAAAGGTAAATAATCACTTGGATTACTTCCATTTCCCATGTTTGTGCAGCTACCCTCGTCCAAATTCCAAATGTGATTAGGATTGCTTGTGTCTTCAGCCAACGATGACACGACGGATTTCTCTGTTGCTGCAGTAGGGAGGTTTCAATTAGCAAAGTACTAACCTTTGCTGGGATGTCACTGTAGATTTGATACACTCGACTCTTTCAATATTATCCAAAAAGCAACCTCAAGGGTGTTTGGCAGGGGTTTCCAGTGTTTTCACTGAAGGATTTCATTCATATGATTGCTAAGCATAGCGGAATTCCCATTTGAAAAACGAAGGGCATGTTAATCTGAAAATATTTGTTATGCAAATTTATCGAAAATCGCAATAGTTCTGATGCCGGCAATGGGAATCAGGTATCGGATTTTATTAAAATTTAAGAGTTGGTAGACCCGAAATAAAATTTTGTACGTTGCATAGTGGAATCGTAGGTATTTGTCGGAAAACAATTAATTTTTTTAATAATTATTTGTAGACTATATTTCAGGGAGTTCAGAATTAAATCGTCAATTGCGATTATTATCACTTTCTCCCGCCAAAACCTGATTTTCGGTAGTAATAGCAGATGGCGCTCTTAATGTTGTGGTAAACTATTTTAGAAAACTGACCATATTGAATTATATGGAATTATTAATACTCAATATTAATATCCAGCAATAGAAGAGAAAATTTAAATCCGCGATCTTTATTGAACGTTTTAGAATTTCTTTACCACGTCTAATTCTCATTGTTTTTTGGTGACGTCACGTCGACGTCACGCCTGACCGTGATCAGAAATCTGGTCCTCAGTATTCGTCGGGACGTCGTGAAAAGAGGTGAGTTTTCAGCCCTTATTTTTAAGAAAGTTGTACTTTAAGTCATTGTGCATTGTTAACGTCTATTGAGTTTGCAGTGACTTTGATGTAAAACTCGAAATTTATTTTTCTGGATTTTCAAAGAATAGAGGTACTTTACGATATTTGAAATTCATGCTTCACCAAATAATTCACCGCTGCAAGTATCAAAAGTTAATTTCGTACCATTAATTGGCGGATGTTATCTTCAGAGGTGCATGCGAAATTGGTGGGAAAATATTTTTCCATTTGCTAATGGTTTGATTTTTTTTACCACAGGGAGAATTTATTCGTATTGAGTGCTGGATCGTCATCGGTCACGTTGGACATAGTGAAGGAAAACTGGACAGAAATCCTGGAACTGACTTTGAGGAACGCTCTTCATTGGTACGTCCGCTGAATTACTGATGTTTTTCATTTACGAAGGTTTCTAATTTTCAGGGAAAGCTATTCACTTCGTTTTTTTGTGATTCTGTTACTTCTGGTCTAAGCCAGGTCGTTCTCTGATATCCGTGATTGTTCCCGCCAAAAATCTCAAAAGAGGGATTCCAGTGTAAAGAATGTTTTTACTTTACTACAGTATGTCTCGTCGCTGTCCCGTTTATGCATTGTTAGAGATCGAAGTTTCTCTTTTGTTCTGCTGTAAATTAATATTAATCCGAGATTGAAGGATTGCTATTAATGAAACTGAACTTGAAAATTGTGTCGCTCTCCTTTACGTTTTCCCTTCTTGAAATTAATTTTTATTTGTGGATGACTTCAGTTCGCGATCTCTTAACCGCAGGCATTCGCCATTTTGAAATCTTTTTGCCTCTTAGTCCCTCGTCTGTTCCAAACTTCATTTTCATTTTCCAAAATAATTCTCATTTTTATTGTGACGGGGTTCGCTTAATTGAGAGTTATCTATCTCGTTCGTATTTCAATACTTTTCAGTTGTTGTTTCAATTACAAATGAAAATTTTACTGTCCTGAAATTCAACGACTGATCTTGGTAATGCGCGCGCTGGTGCTACCATTTTTTTTCTAATTGCGGTTCAGAAAGCACAACTTTTCTTTTAATTCTGTCTCCCTATTCCAACCACTAGATACCCACTCACATCTGGTTTTTTGTTGGACATTCAATATTTGATGATATTCCCCTTTTTCTATAGTGTACTACACAACTGAGGAATAATAAATATTTCCAATATTAATTATTAAAATTTGTTAGTTAATTATTCAATTAACTAACAAATATCAGTGTGTGTATCATCCATGAGGTGTGTTAAAATTCTGATTTTATACATTAATTGGTACCGATTTGACGGTAGCTTAAGGGAAGGAACATAAGCCAGGATACCTGAGACTAGTTGCCCAAGACAACATTCGTTCAATCTCTTCCGGAAACTACTAGTTAAGAAAGTAAGATGAAAAACCATTTCTCTCTTTTCATCACTAAACAGGTTAACCCCAGTCAAGCTAAGCAAATGATGTTAACTCCCATTTTTAGGTAATGATACCCACATATTAGCCAGACACATTCCCGATGACCGACTCAGAGTTAGCTTCTACGATCCAGGAACCTTAGAAATACTTCTTTTTAACTCTAAGGACAAGATTGAAAGTTCCGATAAATATGGTATCTACTAGACTATGGTGATTGTAACGGTGCTTATGTTCATCTACATCTGTATTTACATGATTTCTTGCAAGCCACCACGAAGGTGTGTGGCAGGGGGTGAATTCTCAACAAAAATGCACTACATATCATGCATAAAAAATTAGCAATAATATACTAGTCTAAACGTTTTTTTAAGATGAAAATAGCAAAGCAAGCATGCTATATAATGCTGTTAGTTGGGTTAGCTTAAAGTACTTATATCAACATATGACTACCTCTGCATGGATACACTTCTATTGGATATATTCACCGCTATTCATATCGCTAATTCTACGAGAAAAGAAGGTCATTATGAATCTGTCAGTTCGGCAATCAAATTCTCTAATTCTTTTATCACAGTCTATTATCATAGTAAGATGGAGTTCGCAAAAAAGTTTTTACGCCATCAGGGAAAATATTTTTTTAAAAATTTACTTTAGCGATTAAATCTAAATTTCAACCTACGGTCTGGCAATGATTCACATTTTAATTAATTTAATAGACTGGTTACGCTAATATAATATTAGTACCGTCACTTTGCTAATCTTGACGATCTTCACTGCACACGTTCAGGTTCATTATTTAGAACTTATTCGTAAGGATCCCATGTACTGGCATCGCATTCCAAATGATATCTAACGAGGGAAATGTAGCTGATTTCTCGTACATGATCGTCGCATTTTCCCATGAATCTTTTGTTGAATACCATTTTGCGATTAGCTTGACCCATTATTTCACGTACATGTTTACCCCAAGGAAACATTTGTCAGTTATTGCAATGTATTTAATGGATTCCGTGTTTGTTAATTTAGGATCCGTAATTTAGTAGATGTTAGGAGAACTATTGTTTTTCCAAAACTTCATTGCATCATATTTTTTTCAAATTTAATTCCAACTGCCATTTATCATTCATGAAGATGATCCATCTGAATAGGGTTGTCAAAGTTAGCACTGGTTTTTGCCGACTTTTCTTGGTATAGGGAGGGACTGGTACCAAGATACCGTCAGTTATTTTCCTCTGATTGAGGGCATGGAATGAGAATGCTGACGGTGAAATTTTTCCCGTAATTTTCAGGGTATACAGGAGAGATCGGGAGGGGGAATATCTATCGCAGTTAAGAACAGAATAGTCAGCAAAATAGAAGTGATTCCCGATAATATAATAGAAAGTGTATGGCGTTCCATTCCATGTGCTAATTCGAAAGTAATATACGTTTGTGCCCACTATAGACCACCCCATTCCAATGTAAGTACACTCAGTATTAGAACTCGAGAAACAGAACAGGTCCATTATTTCCCATAGCAAGGATTGACAGATTATTGAAAGGTGGAGATTTCAAGACACTATCGATAGATTGGAAAACATGTAGTCATAAGTGTGGGGTTAGGGACAAAGAAATCTGCCAGTCATTGCTTAACCTGCTCACATAATACGCACTACATCAAATACGTCCGTTGATCAAGATGAGTAACCTTGCCTGATAGAGGGAATAGAATGTTCTAGATTTACTTGCCACAAATATCCCTCAAAAGTTATAAAGTTGAAAATGTTGATGAAATAAGTGATTACAAGGTAGTACACCATAAATTTTCCCTCAATACCAAAAAAATGTTAAATTAAAAAGAAAGATTTACCTTTATAGTGAAGCAGATTTTGAAGGATTTATGTGTGACTTAAGATTTCTTTTGAAAAATTCGAGTACATCAGCAAAAATAGTGATACAGACAATGTATGGAAAGAGTTCCTCCAAATTACGCGCTCACTTATCAGCAGATATGTACCTACTCAGCAAGTATAAGAGTGAGAATAGGGAACCTAGGTGGGACGAGGCGGAGGTTAGAAAACCTTTAAAACGCCAACGAGTTAGCCATACGAAACCAAGAAAATTGAAGAGAAACGAAGCTAACGGCGATCTTAAATATATCATCGAACATCATAAAATTTGTAAAACAGCCCTTAGAAAAGCGTTTAGTGAGTTCGAGAGAAAGTTACTCGGAGAGCAGCTAGAGGGATGACTACAAGATGTTGAAACAAACAAAATTTTCTTCGTAATATTTTTGTCGTTCGTTAAGTTCAAAATACTATGTAGATATTTTTGTATCTGTGATGTCCGAGAAATCCGCCCTTTGCGACCAGGTGATAATTTTTATAGCACTTAGCCTATTACGCAGTTCACAAAGTGTTTGGATTTTAAATAATTGAAGTGTGTTTCTCCGATATGATTGAAACATTTTGTGCGAGTATCTGGTCATTATTTTTAAACTTTATTATTGGTAGATTTAATCACCTGTTGGAGTATTCATTAGCAATCTTTTATTTGTTATTTGTTTTAATGCAAACCATTTACTTCCGCGTTGAAATAATAAAAGGTACCTAGTGTGTAGTTGCGCTTATTCGTATAATATTTCTTTCATGATGTTAATACTTTACAGCAATTATTCAATGGCATAGTTTACCACACTTCTTAATTGCCGAAATGACAGTATGCGTGTGTGTGACATAAAAAGACACGTTCCCTCTCCCCCTCTGAGAAAATCCCCCTCGCTTTCATGTGCCTCCCCCACTCCTAAATATAACGATTAAAAATTGAATCGGCAAACTCTTCGTTACAAAAACGTTTCCTCTCTCAAATACTGACGTAGACCTTTTAAATGGTGAATGTTAAACTTATTTGCCACCAATTTATAATTATTGCTGCTATTCAATATAATATTTATTTTTATGCATAAGACGATCTTTGAAGGAAAAAAGATTTTAATAAGAGTTGATACACCGTATAAAAATTTGTGAAAAGCAAAAAAATCCGAGGTATCGAATCCTGAACGTCTAAGTTTTGATGTGAAGGAACGTGCCCAGTGACGAAAGCAGAAGAAGATGTTAGGAGATAGATTGGGAAGACGGCCCTTAAAAGAAACGAGAAAGAGTCCTCTTAAAATCCTTGAGATTGCTACCAAGGGGTGCCAAGGAAGCGAACCCCGTCCGTGTGAATCCCACCATGGTCTCCCAAGAAGGCGACGAACAAAGAGAGATGATGAATGAGCAAGCAGCTGCGCTTCCTCACTTTCAGCCTTCTTCTGTTTTTCTCGACACCTCTCCAATAAGGGTTGTCTCCCTTCTGGTTGTTGAACTGAAACAATAGATGAGACATTAATTTCTTTTGTCTTTATTTTATTTGTTTCATTTGAAACAAGAAAAAAACTATGGTTATATGTGAACGTAGCTTAGAAGAAGCTTTTATTAGTAATTTATTTGAAAAATGTAAATATAAGAGTATAAGAGAAGAATGCGGAAGCATTCGTACAGACAATTGATCGACAAACTTCATTGTTTACTTAAAACTATCTCTTGTTTTCATTTCCTTAAAAATTGTATCTGAGAGCTCTTTATTTTGATTAGTTAACAAACAGACGATATTTAAAAATGACAGTACTACGACAATAGTGGTAGAATAATCCGGATGGCTCCTTTTTTTCCACAACGGTCTCCATTGTGTTTCTTTAAGAATAGGGATGCTGACAGCAAATATATTATATGGAACAATCTAAGTATTAACTTTGTACATTGTCAGATTGCTTTTGACGGCACGCTAAATTGAATTCAATATTTTTTTCTGCCATTGCAGGACCTCAGAAGAGTCGTTTCCCAGATGGCGACGGGGTATCGGTGAGGAATCCTCAAGGGTGGACGAAAGTTGGTTTCCTCACGGCGGTGCAGCAATATGGTAGAACTAACTTTGTTTCAGATTCTACGGTGTTCAAGTTCAGGACACATTGTGTAGACGTGGGTAAAAATGTGTTCATGAACATTCGGTTTTTATATATGTATAAGGAGCGCATCGCTCCATTTCCAGATATGATTAGTGTCTGGACGAATGTGTATTGGTATCTTGATATATCAAGGTGATTTGTGGTATGAACGCCCTGGTATATAATGTCGGGGCCCCGACTGAATCTGGTACTAAAGAACCAATGCTCTCCCCTCCCCCATTTAGCACAAGTGGCCACTTGAGTAGCGAGTCATGACTCTAGGCAGGAATATTTTCTATAACATGTGTCGTATATGATGTGATGCCCAGAGTGTTTTGTTGATTGCTATTTCGTGCGTATTTGGTTATTCTTGTTACGATTGGTGTTATGTATTGTTTTGTGAGGTATATATATTTTATTTAATGGTGTTTTATTCATTTTCTTTCAGAGAAAAGACGCCTTTCGAAAACAATCCAGTCCCATGCAGGGAATGTAGGGATTTTTAAGGGTATTGCCTGCTTGTTTTCAATGTTCACTAACCCGCTCTCTCCATAGGTAACGCCTCAACGCCCCGGCCTGCTAGTGTGTAGGGTATGTAGTCAGTTCTTATATATTTTGAATCCCTGGCCCTTCTGGCCCGTCGTAACTATAGGGTACTTAGGATTGACATTTAGATGTTAGTGTTATTTTGTGGATGCGAAGGCTGCTCTAGTGTTAAATCTCTAATTTGGATCACCAGTTACCGAGTGCAATCAAATGCGCTTAGTTTCTGGCTGACCAATCCTCGCATTCATTTGAAATGCACTCTCGGCTATCTGCATTAAATGTGAGCAACTTTGCATTCAATCTTAGTGTTTATATTGTATTAACCCGCTCTTTCACTAGCAGACGCTTCGCCTCAACGCCCCGGCCTGCCAGCACCAGAGGAGAGTAGTAAGTAGAGGACCTGGTGAATCGTGTTTTCGTGTTGTGTTTAAAGGTGAAAGTGACGAATATTGTGTGTTGTGTGAGTACCTGGAAAGAGAAGAAAGTGTCAGTGTTATCTGAGTGAAGGCCGATGTCAGCAGTTCGTGTGCATCAAGATGTTCAAGTGATATTTTTTAATGTCCTTTATGTAAATATGGGCCTGTGTGTTTTATTTACTCTTCTCCACCTATGCTACTCATATCTTCTCTGTAACTTCGTACATAGCAAAAGGCTAGAACATCCACGACTGCCAAGTGTTTTATGTGAGTTTTCCCGGGATTTTTTTTGTTTACACCGCCATTTATACTCGCTTTATTTTTAGTGCATTATTTTTGCAGAAGTATAGTGTGTAGGGGTTCGCTCTTCGGTTGTCGACCCGGGTCAATTCAGGGTTTGGTTTTTGCACTCCGGCTTGGCCTTCTTACGGCCTATTAGTTTTTTACCTAGGCAGAAGTCACACTCTTAGCGCCTCTATGCGCACCCACACCATTTATATCTATAGATTACTCCCTATTTTTACATTTTTGTCTATGGTTTTGCCTTGTGTATGGGCTCTTATTTTTTCACTTAGGCAGGACTGACATTCATTGCGCCACTATGCGCCTCCAAGCAATTTATATTTTGAGATATAGTACACTTCGCTTTAACATTTTTTCTCGTTTGCTATTTTTTTATTCAGGACGGTTTAATTTAATGTTTAACTTGTTTTACCATTAATATGTTTTCTTTTGCAGGTACATGTGTGAATGATATGTTTGAGTGTATATTTTGTTGATTGGTGGATGAATGATGATGAACAGGGTCAGCGCCGATAGGTATGCGAATGGAATAGGTAGGCCTAGCAGTAGATTTAGTTTAGAGGGTGGGTGGATGGGGAGAATAGGGCTTAATGTCGTAGGTGCTTAGTTCATAGTCCGTACTTGATCTCGCGTCTCTTGCCCTGGCCCTGGGAGTGAATGCGTGGAATATGCCTCTGCGCAGCCCGGAGGGGAACGCAGGGGGAAACGCCACGTTAAATAAAGGTTAACGAGCCGGTGGCGTTGACCTCCTGGGTCCGGCATGGAATAACGCCAGTGCGTGTGTTGTGTGAATTGCTGCCGGTGTGACTGGTCCAGTATTTTCAAGAAGCCGTGAATTGCTTCTGCAACTGCAACCCAAGTTTTCGATGTTTTATATTTTCTACAACCCAAGGTTTACGCTCGCACACGATAGTAACTGATGCGCACATATTGATATTGTGGCAGAAATACTATCTTGTACATATTGAGACCGTTTACTATTTCTGCATCCGTCTGCATTGTTACAGTGCGTGGGAAAAATTCGGACATTGCTGCTCGAGAATAAATTTTCAGAGCATCACTTTTCTGCACACGACTACCCTCCATAGGAAGAAGAAAAAGATCGCCCGCTATGCTTGCAAAAACGTTTCTCTCTCGAAAAAGGTTTCCTTCCTTCATTTTGATGTTTCCCTCCGAAGTTCCCTTATACAAAAACGAGCCCTCCGTGACTTTGCTCTGCGAAGCTGTCGGCTACAATCTTACGTGTTGAATTGCACGGCTGTATCTCGGTAGAATCATCCGTTTAAAAATTCATGAACACGGTTGTTTTCAACCTTGTTTTTTCTGAAGAGAATTTGAATATGATGGACACATTTCTCTCTGCTTCACGATTTAAAAGTTTGAATGGAATATTCCTATTGGTTGCTTTATATCCTGGAATTTCGAATTTCCTATCGTTGACATTTTAATAGCTTTATTCTTCATAACCGTCCTGTTTTGTTTCCATTTCGGACATGAATTCCAATCCACTTTAATGTTCCATATGCGTAGGAAATCAGGTCATCTGGTGTTACGCAAAACACCAGAGTCCTTTTTTTTTTCAAATTTCAGTTGTCACTGAGTATGTTTAGTTGCAATGTGAACCCGAATAATCTTTCGATATAAAAAAGAACTTTGGACTAGACGGCATCATTTGAATTATTCTACTTGTGACAAAGTATAAAAAGTATAATCTTTTTGAGTGTTATAAAAGTCAATAACATTTAATTCAATTGTCTTATTTTCATTGGAAGTTCTTATTTTTGTTATCATCCAGCTTGTGTTTTGTAATTTTGAATACGCTTAATAGCGGCTTCTCCATGAACATCTTCATAATACCCTGTAAGCAACCATAAAGGGTTGTGGCAGGGGGTGAATTAACTCCATACATGATCATATTTCATGCTTGGAAGGGATTAGTGTCTATATTCCAGTCTTATAGCTCCGTACTTCATTTGACTTTATTTTATTCTTTGAGCTGTATATTCTTAGAAGCAAAGCCAGAAACCAACGCTTTGCATCGAAACCACATTTTTATAATGAAATAAATGTAAATAGTTCTCCCTGCAGTGGATTGAATATTTAGAACTTTGATCTGCTATCTATGTTCTTCAATACAATAATGGTTAACCTATTTAATTTTTGGCTTGTCCAATAACAGAGTGACCCTTATTACTGAATAATATTTGCCTTTGTCGTGGTAGCCATTTCATTTATATCACGTACTCCTTCCTTTTTTTTTTAATGCGTGAATGTCTTCGCTCACTTCACGGCTCTTTTTTACACTAGATCTTTCCCGAGCGTTGTTTGACGTGATTGGCTCTACCTATACTTGATGCCATTAATCGTGGTTAATATTATTTGAAAACTATTTCAGGCTACGTGCTCTGAGTGATTTTCACAATTGACATGTGAAGTATAGCTCATGTAGTATTGTAATTATCATCAATAACACCAAACGAAATGCTGAATTATTCATACATTGCTTTTCTTTAATGTGTGTGTCGCCACGATGACATAAAAAACGATAAAAAACACTACTATCATTATGTATGTATGTTATCTAATCACATGCTGAGTACGCTAAATATTTATGTATTTTTTCAATCGCATTTAAGTAGTGTAGATACATGTATCGTTTTCCCTCGGAGTACTTGCTTAGGGTAATGTGTAAATGGATGAATTGTCGCTTTTTTAATTACTACGATCTTCGAAGCAGATGAAGAATGTTTTCACGAGACATACGGTAAAAAATCATGTGGTGAAAAATCAAACTGAGTCAATATTTAATGCCTGTGTTAATGCCCATGAAGATTTAGCTTCTCATGCTGGATATTTAGGATAAGCCTATCTCTGATATTTTGAGAAGCGTCTCGTTTACGAAGATTTCAATGGGATCGTGTTAATTTACAGGTTTTGTATAGATGCATATTCATTTTCGACTTTTTAAAATAAGTAGCCATTCTCGCCTTTCTACCACAAATAATGAATGCCATTTGCGATAAAGTACGCTTTCCACCTTCTCATATACTCGTGTATTATCGGAATATATTTCTAATGAGATTCCCCACGTAATATCTTTATTGCTATGTATACAATCATAGTGGATTGAAACAGCACATCCAAATATCATCATGGGATCGTGTTATTTTACAAATTGTGAAAATAATTATTTTTAAATTTTATTTTTGTTCATTCATATATCCTCCATTTGTACCAAAAACATTTAACGGTATTCGTTTGTTAGAACACTCTCGCTTATTTCCTTTTATCACGTATTAACTGAACACGTTTATGATGTGATTCCACATATTTTATATTTCTTATTATGTATTGTAATTCGGACTTTATTCAAACATTTCTAAGGAATCATCGTAAGTTGGTATAATTGTGTTTTTGAATTATGACTGTATTCACATTCAATAAATCAATTGAAATTTTTTTTAGCTCTTCTTTGGATACAGAAAATAAAATATTATTGGAAATTCCATACGTTTTCAATGTAAAGCGACCGATTGCTCTTTTGAATCCAATGAGATTAACAATTTTCTTCTTTGTTTTTGTATTTTTTGTGTATTGTTTGGGTGCATGACCTCTAACATTGAGACGTCTAGGCGTACCCTTTTCTTCGAGGATATCGCAGATGGAAGAGGATAAATTAATATTTAAATATTAGTTTTAATAGATTAGATTTAATGCAGTGATTGCATGTAATCACGTGATTGAAGGATTGTTCAAAGTATTTTTGGTTTTGGATATGAAATCCTTGTCTTACGTATGAAAGTCTACATTTCTAACATATGTGCCATGTTTGTGTTCTGAAGTTATTTACTCCATTGTTGCCCGCACCATCCAATATGTGAATCAAATGTACGATCAGTTCCTCTATTTACTGACGAGGAAAAAGTTTAAGATATTCGCTGTAGAAAGAATAAAAGGAATATTTATTTTTTAAACATCGTATAACATTCCATTTATATTTTTTCCCCTGTACATTATTTCCCTATCGTATTATTTACTGGCTTTGTATTTCTTGTTCTCTTATCATTAAAATATTCTATACATATGTATTTGTGAGGTAGCAATGTCTTGAAACAGGTTTACCGGCAGCTCATTGTATATTGCATCTGTGTACTGTATGGTCGAGTTCCACTATAACTCTATTACACTGTATTGTCGAGTGATCGAATACAAATCCTGTAAACCCAACTCAGGAAACTCTGTTGACCTCCTACACGGACTTTGTTTCAAATTAATAATAGTAGATGTACATAATAATGTATCAAGAGGTATGAAATAAATAGTTAATTATTTTTCATTTGTAAAATGCAATTTTGTTATTTATTTGTTTCTGGTTTTCAATATCTCCTTTAGATTGAATTAAATGTTTTCCATGAATTATGTAATCACGTACATGGTTTTCTTCTAAATTCCTCTCAGTGGGTTTTCCTTGTCAAAATGTGTTCCTGTGTTATTTCGTGGTATTAGTAGATTATGCAAAGGTATAAATTTAGCAGCCATCGGCTTTCTCATATAATTGCTTGGAGTTTTATCTTTGAGATACTTTATTTTAACACACCATTGGTGGTATATTAGCCATGTTATTATGTATTTTTTTAAATTCTTCATTCTTTATGTGCAATGGTCCTATGGTGCTTATGGTAACAATATGAGATAAACTGTTGTTCGTTTTAATATTTACTATATTTAATATTGACCATTATTTTTTGCTTGTATCGATTGTTTGTTTATGTTTTTACTAATTGCATCGTATGCCAATGTGTGTACGCAATGTGTTTTTCCTGTGTACAAACGACTGAAAATCCTCACCGAGCGTTGATCTTCGTTAATTGCGCTTCATTGAATGTGACGTGTATTGAGGTTCCAATTTCATAAATTTAATGATTCAAGTACGTGTTATGATAGGATTTCACTATCATGACATGAATATGATGTATTATTATTAATAACAACATATTGTATCGAAATAGTGATTATTTCTCCAGTTTGACAATCAAGCGATGTTAGATTTTTTTATAGTGGCCATTTTCAGAAATTGTTTTACTTTTTTTCCTCTGATAAAGATTGTAGTGTGATTTCTTTGCATTACTACAGTTATTATTATTAAATACCGTTTGCTGTAATTTAATACAATTTTGGAAAGCTGCTTCTTGCTTACTATAGATGCAATCTTCGTGTATTGATTCTGAAAACATATTCGTCGAAATACATTAATTACCATTGGATTAAATACGTTTCTGCTATTGCATGATTTGTGCATGTACAATTGCATATATGTGCAATTACGATTATTTGATCGTCTACGATGGGACAAGCGTTTTTTGGAAATCGTCACCGTATTGTATGCACTTCGGAAATTAGTTTTTTGGAAGATTTTGATGGGTTAACCATTTGAGATTTTGTTCAATTAACCATTTGTTCCTTTCCCGTATTAGCCATAGATTTCGACAAATAAACTTATAATTTCATAATTGTAATCTGGAAATTTGTATCTTTTGTTGATCTTCACCTGTTAACCTTCATTTCTAACAAATTGTTCTCCATAACCATTTTTTTCCCATTTCTCGGCTCACCAGCTCGGACGGCAGTGGTTCCGATTTCTAAAAGAGTTTTTCATGCGAGATGCGGATATCGGCACTCAACTTTTACTCATAAAGCAAATTTGTCCCAGAAAAAAAAAATTATTTTTCGGTCCACCGTACATGCCGGCGTTTTCCTCACCATTGCAGGACCCGACGCACAGTGGTCCGGAATTTGAGAAAATGTGTTAAAATAGAAATAATATTTCAATTTTGATGAAACTTGGTGTTAAGGAGTTTTTTGGGTCCCTTATTATGAATCTGAAGACAAAATTTCAATTTTCGCGAAAAAAATGGCCGAAAACAAAATTGTAGAATATCTTGAGTCTATATACACGAACTTAATGTTTCTTCCATGTAAGTAGTAGTTTCTCCGTGGAGTTTGGGCCTAGGTTCTTATAACGTATCATTATTGCAATCGTACCTATTATTAACTATGTAGCATATTTAAAAAGTGAGAAAATTATCAAGCAGACGATTGAAAATATCGGAATTTGAGTTTATCCTCGAATTTTTCCGGCCATGGTCTCTGCGGAACCTCTATCAGTCTGTGTGTCTTGATTCTAGGGCTTCTTCTGAAAGTTGTCTAATGGGCGATATTGCTCACGCACCACTAAAGCTCCGTAGATCAAAATTTTGTAAAGGGAAGGAGGCATGTAGAACCAGAGATATGATTTTATACCTATATGTAGTTCAGCTGTCCTAGAGCAATAACTCTCAAAAACTCTCTCAGGGCTGACGGCATAGCCGCAAGAGATTGTGTTCAATATATTGGAGAATTTATCTATTAGTTCCTCTCATATTCCTAAAAATACAAATTTTTATCTATCCATACTATTTTAATATCCATTTTTACTCACTCGTTGAATTGAATTACCGGTTATTTTCGCTGATTCAGCTTTGCAGTGAAAGAATCGTCCTGCTGTGCTTCCGCCATTCGATGAACCGAAGCCTGGCTTTAGCATGTCAACCCGTAAACCCAGGGTATGCAAAAACTCTTTCTGTATGAACTTCTTACGAGCTAGCATCATTCCTTGGGTTCCATCCCTTTTCTTTGCCTCAAAATTGAAAATCATCATACGGAGTGTGTGGGACAGCTTCATCCAATGCCTTATTCAATCGAGCAAGAAATTAAGACAAGCAATCGTGCAGTGGATTAATTTTGGATATATTTTATAGTGACGTTTAGTCGTAATTTACAATACGTATTTAGTAACTAATGAAATATTTGTAAATGAAAATTAAAAAAACTATAGAAATGGAGTTCGTTTTTACGATAGATATATAAAAGAAACAATGCCAAATGCTTAATTTTCTTTAGAGCGAAAGAGAAATTTTGTAATGAAAAAACATGGGAAGATGCTCATCATACCTTGAATTCTAATCCGTAGGAGATATGCACCAAGCATCCAAAGAAACGAATGTATGCATGCAGAACTGAAAAGCCAAACGAAATGGCAGAGGCATTCACTAGTCTCTCTTTCATTTCCTCGATGTTGTTCATCTTTGAAATTTTTGCATTGCAAATAGTACATGCCATACTTGAGCCCTCCGTTAATGCATTGCAAACCTAAAAAAAGTAATATGGACAGATGTATCTGTACCAACTACAATGAGCATACACGTTATCGCTTTAATTATAATTTACAAATTTACAAATTACTTTCAACTATAATATTTAATTAACTACTTTGCATTGCTGTATAAAGACGGAAATATCAATCAGAGATGTTCTACATTATCAGTAAATTCACCGTCAATGATGGTGAGGCATATCTGAAAATATATACTCGATATGTTTCCCAAAATGAAAGGCTCCAGATGTTTGATTTGCTGACTGATAAATTGCTCCTCTGCTTTTGAAATTTCATCCGTCTCCGAAATCCACTGCAGCATCACAGGCCAGAAGAAACGGGGAGATGTTGGTCGAGGATTTCTCCAGATGAAGTCTTTTCTTGTCCTCAGCATGCACAAGACGCAAGGGAACAATTGAAAGTGGCAAAGGGACTTTTATCGCTTGCTTCTGTACCTGACCACTTCTGTTTATAGATGGAGTGCCCACAGCTCCCATCAAATCCCCATTTAATCATCAAGTTGTGATTTTGATCTTCATCATAGGAAGAAGATGGGAGCTGTAAAACGTCTACAAGTCGTTTGCATGTGCGGTGAAGTGACTACAGACTTAATTCGCATTTATTTTCCAGTTACTGATATTCCTCCTGGATAAGCTTCTTTCTTGGCCACAGAAATGGAATGGTAAGAAGGGTAAAGGTCATGTTCGAGCTTCTTTCAACCCTTTCGAAGAGAGAGGTATTGTCTTTTCGACAAGTTGCCATTAGTGATTAAGAATAAAGCTTCTTCGGCTGTATATTGCTTCGGGTGACTTGTTTTACCTTTTTTCCAATGGCATATTATTACATGCGCGACCTGGGGAAGTTGTTGTTATTTCTGTCAATAGTTTTGCTGCAGCTTCATTGCCACATGGTCTCGAATTCATAGCAGTGGCCCAAGTAAGTTCTTCTTCTTCAAAAGAGATTCTAATCTTTTTCGCCCTTCTCCGTTTGGGACGGTTACTACTTTCTGCAAATAATTTTCTTGACCGTCCACGCATAAGGTCTGGGTCTAATAGTGACATGGTAAGAAGAGTGCATGCACAAGAGAAGAAAATAAATTCATCCTCACATTCGGAACGAACTTAAATGAGAGCACTTGATCACTGTGGATCACATTTTTCTCTCCCGTTTTAAAGTTTTTCTTTTCACACAAATACGATCTCCTAATGTCTCACATGTCTTCTCTTAAGATAACTGCAAATAGTTTTCTCACTGTGGCTCTTATGACTTAACGACTTATAAGTTATATTTTGATTTTGAATGAGGTTTGCACTAATTTTTTTCGAATAATTTCTTTTACAGAAAATGTAAACACGAGATAACGGCTCCAACAATGGCATGCGTGTTTAAAACAAGTTAAATTTATTTGTTGAAATAAACAGGTAAACCCTTTGCCTCATTAAACCCCTTCATAATTGTTCTTTATAACGTTGGTATCTTTGTAAAAACAGTACGTTCGACGAGGTATCTGTAGAACAATTCAAAATTCGTTCATGAGCACGCCTGACTGAGTAACCATTGAAATACGGTAGTGGAGCTAATATTAAAATTCCAAACTGCTAAAGTCATTACCTTGCGTGCAGCATGGAGTAGCACCTGGTTGTTGGAAGGACATGATGCAGTCCTCTACTATGCCTCATACTTCCGAAAAAAAACACTTCTTCTTTTCGATGGCGAGACCAAGGGCAAGTGATCAGTAGCTCCTGGCTTCCGGTTACAGCCAAAAATAAAAAAAAAACAATCCAGAATTCTCCACAACTCCCTTCTCCCCCCCCCCTTTTACCACCATGAGCGTATAAACTGATGCATATAACGCTCCGGTCACACATTAGCCCTGAAGAGGACGTCTCCGGCAAAGGAAAAGAAGCGTCGGCTACTTTTTAACTAAAAACGCTGATGACCCCAGAAAAAAACAGTTATTAGTCATATTTACGGACCGCGAAAGTTTTAACAATTTATTTATTTATTTAAACATCATATAGAGCATCGTTAAATTATGAAAATAAATAAAAAGACTTCATCAAAAAATTGAAATTTAAACGATTCCTTCAATGCGTAGAATATACGTCACTGTAAATAGTCATTGCTACGTAAGGTTTGTATAATTAATCTAGGTAGCCGCAGGAGAAAGGACTTTGTCTAAAAATTCCTTCGAGGAGAAATGGACAGAGTTACGAAAGTTATTGGAGAGCAATTCGGAATGTTATCTATACGCGCAGGTGAACAGCCGACATCATTCGTTAATCGGCTATTCGCCAGCCAAATTGATACATACGGAAATCAGAGAAAATTAACAAGTACGGCGCGTAAATTGTACCAACCACTAGCATCATTGCTATTTTAAGTCAAAAAATGGACAAAACTGAAGCATCTGCATTTCCTCAAAAAGTATAGGTACGCCATTGCTTCGACACGCCAAGCGCGAAATTTCTGGACACACCTCAGAAATCGGTTTTCGCATTAAAATATTCCGTGACTTGAGCCGTTCCTTCACTTGCAAAAACACGCAGGGACTGAAGGCGTGAAGTATGAGATCACCTTTAAATATCGCTGTGGTTAAAATAAAAATAAAATATGGTCAAAACTTATTCTCTCGTTGAGCTGTTGTGAAAATGATTTACATCAATGGTTGCTTTAAACGTGAAGAAAAATTGATAGGGGCATAGAAAAAAGAACTATTATTTTGATTTGTTGAAATTTCAAAGGTGAATAAATTTTATTAACCAAGATAAAATTAAGTGCCGTGTTTGGAAGGAAAATTTTTCATACAAGGCAATTAACATCACAAATCACAGAATAGTGATGAAACCTTGGAAAATGCGTCGAAGGATTTTTAATTCAAGCAATCATAAAAAATCAAAACATCGTTCATTAGTTTTTTAAATAACGCCAAATATAAAACTGTAAAGCGGTAATTTAAGCCTCCAATACAAAACAAACACAGCCAAAAATTACAATTTAAAATAGCCTTAAAATAAAAAATTATACCGCATATGAAGAAAAAATTAGAAAAATGAAGGACAGGTGCAAGGTTAAATGATAAAAATTTTAGTTAAATCGACTTTGACAAGTGTGTATTCCACTCCGATGAGAAACTAAGTGAACAAAATCACAATGCAAATCCTACTTGTAATAATTCACGATACTGGTTTTCAAAATTATAACCACTCAAAACTGAACAGCAAAAATCACATCAAATATTTAACATAATGAAATGTCATCTTTGTGAATAGTGTATAAAGTCATTTAAAGAGCACCAGAAAGAAATCCGGAAGTGTAAAAATTTTAAGGGGATCAGGATAGAAGTTGAGTTCAAAGTCTAGACAGCACTATCCTTTTTTCTTTTTCGGCTAACCGGACGCATACCAATCCAACGGAATTACAAAGAGATGCGAATCAAGTTAATAAAAGAGTTGGCTTCAAAACCAAGTCATTAACACTGTACAGCAAGCGTCACATCAAATGTCTTCAGACATTACGTCAACTGAGTACTGAAAACAAGAACGTAAAGCCATAAGAAGTAACCCAAAAGTGGAAGTCGGAAAAGGTATATATTATTATAAATATTAAAGGTATTTATAATAATATATACCTTTACCTTTTTATACTATATAGGTATATTATACGTGATTAGAAGAACGTGGTGACATTTTGAATGAGTCCGAATCCTTACTTCAGCCAAAATAATTTCGTAGAATTCGCCTGCAAACAGGCAGAGCTTGATTGCTGATAATAGCGGAAAATATTCCTAAAAGCCGCCTAAATACTGAATTGTATGTGCCGCGTAAAAGCAAAATAGTAAGCCAAAAAATCGTAAGAGAAAAAAATTTCCTGCTGACAGAAATAGGACATTTTTATTTCAGCTGTATACCTCTAAAGACATGAATACACGATATCCTACAACTGATATATAATATAAATTGATTTTATATTGTGCGATTTTTAAGTTTGTAAATCCGAGTAATTTTTACACATATTACAACACATCAAATAAAAAAGTCATTGTAAAGGGTACATAAATATCCTACTTTAACACAAAAATTTTATATAACTACATAATTATCTTGCCTAAATCATGGCCGACTTCATAACAGGGCATGACATGCAAATGTGGCAACAGCGCATGGGGGTCCTATCGCTTCTTCGTGAATGCTTGGTGTCTGTACGCGTGGTGTTGATCGTGGTGACCGAAAACTAGTTTTTAATTAGTTTTCTTTGAATAAGCCGTCATAACTGTGATACTCAGACGTGGCTAAAGGTATGTAGAAAAATTTGGTATGCTTATTATCAGTAGAAATTGAAAAATGCTTTATATTTATCAATCTGTAAAATTGCTAATCAACCATGTGCTCACGCTGTGTGCTGAAAGTGAAGGCGATTAAATCTTTAATACTGGACCCAGGGAATAGTTAAAAGTGGAATATTTTCTTAAGTAAGGTGTATTTTACGTAATTAATTGTAAATGAATTCCACCACATCTGCCCGGAGACAACTTTATTAGAACATAATTTTATTTCATTTGCCTATTATCTCAAGGCAGTTGTTCATATCATTTGTTTTATAGTTATTAGTTTTGTTGTATGATTTAGCATTCTCGTATATGGTGTTTAATTCCGTGACTGTGAATTCCCAAGCTATAGGCACTTAGATTGTGCGTTTTGTGGAATAATAATTTAGTTCACAATTAATGTGCGTTGTTTTGCTTGAGCGTTCGCATTTTGTGATACACGTTCGTGTTTATCGTGATTAGGTGTTAAACCGGGGCCCTGATTAGCAAATTTTATTATTGTTCTTTATTGTTCAAGTTTAGCATCGTGTGCATAAATAAACACGAAAATAATGGCTGCGTATTATTCTTTATTTCAAGATGCCACCGCCGATGTTGTGTCACGGGTTGCAAAAGCAACTACACTTCGCAGAAGGAAGAGGGATACGTCACCGTGTTTTATTTTCCTGAAGAGGAGTGTCGTAGGAATTTGTGGCTGTTCAGGGGGGAATTTTAATGTCTCCGTTGTGCAAGTCCTTGAGGCAGAGAAGAAGATTAGGGTGGAAGGACTGCTTGGACTTCGTTCCGCCAGGTATGTACCAATTAATTTGCACAGCAATGTATTGGAGGAGGACCCAAATCGTGGTGGTGATCGTGTTCTGATTTCACACAATTCCATGACATTGTTTGTGAATATGAAGGACATATCTAGGTGGACGTGGATGTCATTATGTACATAGCAGGTTACTGTGCATTAAAGGCAAAGCAGAGGATTGGTTGTGATTTGTGCTCGAGTACCTTAAGCAACTGTGATGGGGCGACCAATGCATACTTTGATGGCATTAATAGAGCTGGCTTGACAATACTGGCATCTATTGTAATTGACGTAGTGCGGCATATGCATGCAATCATGCAGTGCCTTATCCCAGTCAAATATGAAGAGGCTTTTCTTTCCTGTGCTGTGATTAAGCATCCTTGTGGGGATTAAGTGAAGTACTCTGTGACCTAAAATGTACGTTCCCAGTCCAGCTAATGTCTACTTATATGATTGCCGTTGAGAGACAATAGCATGCAAAACTGTAGGAAATGAAAAATGGCCAGTAGGCCCATGTTGTAATAAATAACAAATTCTCTTTTCTTCCGGGAGTTGTACCTTGTGTTGATTAGTCTTCCAATTAAATCCACCTGGAATGCAGGTCATTGAGATGTTTGACCAAAACTGAGAATTCATATCATGTGATGTTAATTTGATATAAGTGATGCTATTACAAATCAGTTTTTAAATTCAAGTTTTAGGTGAAGATTTGTACTAAGAATTTATCCTTTTAAATGATGATTCTTTAACCTGCCTAAAATTTGTTGGTTGAGTTTTAATTGATATGTGATGTCACAAATTTTATTTACAAAAGGAATTTTAAAGTGAGTTCCTACCCTGGGGAGATCACTTTTTCTGCGATTTACTTAGTGAGGAGACTGAACATTTGAATGTGTGGATTTATACTAAAATTCGCATGTAGTTTAATAATGAGAATCATTTAGTGATCATGTCACGTAATTGAAGATAAAAACTTCACATTTTATGAATACGCAGTTTACACTCAAATATGAGTAAAAAATTTTGAGTTAAAAAAATCTTGTATATCATGAAACACTTCCGAGTGTTTTTTTTTAGTATGAATTTTAATCACTTCATCTTTTTAATGTCTTCGGGCATAGTTGAATGTAAAGACCTCCCATTTTTTACAATTTTAATGCATGTTATTGATTTTTCTTGATAAATCATGTGTGGTATAGAAAAGACAGTGAATTGAAAGTATCAAAATATGACACCTGATTTACGACTGTATAAATATTTGACATGAGGTAATGCTGACCAAGAATCCAACCACGAAAATCTGACACATGATCCTTATTCAAGTTGTGAGGTCATACATATTAAGTTTTATTTCTTTTTTCCTAGGAATAAGGCCATTTGCGCTGACCATACTAGAGGAAACAGCAACAAGTTAAGGATACAATGGACTAATGCCTACAGAACACTTTTACCCATGAGGACAAAATATGCTATGTTTATAAAAAAAAGAACATGTTGTTGATGGGATATCATCTGACAAAAGCCTACATGACCTTATGTACATTGATTGTAACAATAAAAAATATTTACTCAAACGTTTTATTATTAAAAGTGGAGAAAATCCTAGGTATAGAAATGTATTTTCTTAGCTGTCATTATGGTACTGTAGTGCAGGTTGAAATTTCCTTTCATGTAATCGCGGTTAACTTTTTCACTAGGGGATAGGAAAAATATCTTACTTAGAAAATGTGTTTCAAGGGTTGGTTTTTCGCTTTTTCACAGCGCACACTTTTCTACAACGTAAGTAAATTATCTTAAAATGATTATACCGTATTCAGCCCTAGGCACAATGTTTCCCGGAATAATAAGACATGAAATGTGCACTTTTCTTGCTCTTAAACGCCGCGATACTAGAAATTCACCGGTGAGGCCAAATGACGAGCAATGCGGTTAATCATATCGCACCCTTTAAGTTATTCGCGTAAGCGCCCCCAAATGGTCTTTTAATGGAGGGATTTACCGGCCGGGACTGTGTGGTGATAATTCTTCTAAGCATTTCCGCTGTTTCCTTCGCTACGGTATTTATTTTTATATTTTTCAGTTGCCAGTCACCGTATCTAAAGAGGCCTATCATCAATTTTGTTCGAAAGACCAAATGAAAGGCATCAGCTTTATTTCGTTTCAAAGGGTTCGGCAGCTCTCTCTCTCTTCCTCACGCCCCTCTGCCGCAGGACCCCGTAGGACCCCTAACGTGACGTAAAGCGATGTTGCCAAATTGCATGTCACGGCCTGTTATGAAGTCGGCCATGCCTAAATTTAAATTTCATAAATCAACTAATCGTTTCCCTGCGGCACAGGGAATCCCCTGCATAGTTTTGTATGATAGTAATATATTGCAATTGCAGAAAGACATTCTCCATTTATTTTTTTTGGGTCTCTCATACATTTACATAAAAATTGAGGTCAGCAATCAATTTTATTATTTAGCAACACAATCAACCTGCTGCCAACAACTTAAAAGTCGAATATTTTCGACGCATAATCAGTCGTGCTTGCAGTCACGCGCGATTAGAGAGTCTCAGCTGCAATCAAGGAATTCCGATTACGCCAAAATAATGACACAACTTTTTCTTAGAGTTACTGCAGAATATATACAAAAGGCAGACAGACTACACTGATAGGATTTCTTCTTCGTCTTCACTTAAAGCTCCATCATTACCATATGATATCAATATTATATAACAGCAGAATATCAAACTGAATCTAACGAAGAGTTATTAGTACTTCAGCGAATGACCAAGTTTCTGGCCATAAACAGCATGTATCTGTTATATTCAGATATCCTAGGCCAAGTAGAATGGCGAAGGAATATGTGACAATGTCGATTAGAAAAAATTAAAACATGCCACTAATTAATGTATTATCAAAATGGGAGTGTCATCTTGACACAGTAATATAAGTATCCCACTGGAATATTACGATAAAATGCTTAGAGCAGTAACAATGCTCCTTGTAGTTATGCGGAATGTAAGAGAAAAATATTACTTTCCTAAAAATAAAACGTTACATGCATAAAATTAAATGAAAAACCAAAGGAAGAAATGGTTAACCCAACAAAATCATTTAAAAAAACTGATTTCCGAAGTAAATATGATACGTTAACGATTCCCAAAAAAACTCTTGTCCCTTTGGAGACGATAAAATCGTCAAATAATCGTAATTGCACAAAGACACAATTACACATGCATAAATGACGTAACAGCATAAAGGTATTTATTCATTTATTTATTCCAATTGATTATATTATATTGATTTATTTATTCCAATGGTAATTAATGTCATTCGACGAATATGTTTTCAGAATCAACACACCAAGAATTCAACTACAGTAAGCAAGAAGCTGCTTTCCAAAATTGTATTCAATTACAGCAATCGGTATTTAATAATAATAGTAATGTAGTGATGCAAAGAAATCACACTACAATCTGTAACAGATGAAAAAAAGCTGAAAAATTTCTGAAAATGGCCACTGTAAAAAAACTCAAACATCGTTGATCTAAAATTTGTTTTCCAATTGCGAATGGTACTGCTAAGGAGTTGTATTGAAGGATGCATTTCTTCAACGCATTTAATGCTGCCTTATATCGAGATATCATCGAAGCTCGCGTGGAGGCAGCAAGTCCGCAACGAAGGGAAAAAAATTAAAACACCAAATACGTCGATTTTAGAATTTACCCTGCAAGTAACCACGGGGATTTAAAAAAGAGGGGGAAACATAAACATTCCAGAAGGGTATATTAAGGTTGCAAAATAAGTATGTTAAGTTGCACAAATGTTCGCTCATTCAATCTGAAAACCAACATAAGGGTAAAATAATATAACTTTATAAATTATTTACGTCATCATGGCGGCTAAAATTCCAAAACCTGGAGAAACATTCATCTGTTTCGGTAAAAAATGTTATTGATAATAATATATCATACTCATTAATCGCTTCATTTCATGATAGTGAAATCCTATCATAACACGTACTTGAATCATTAAATTTATGAAATTGGAACCTCAATACACGTCACATTCAATGAAGCGCAATTAACGAAGATCAACGCTCGGTGACGATCTTCAATCGTTTGTACACACGAAAAACACATTGCGTACACACATTGGCACACGATGCAATTAGTAAAAATATAAACAAACAATCGATACAAGCAAAAAATAATGGTCAATATTAAATATAGTAAATATTAAAACGAACAACAGTTTATCTAATATTGTTACTGTTGGATATATGTACATTTAATGTTGTACCGGTTGTCCCTACGAGTATGGTTCCAGTGCGCATGCGCGCACACACGGGAGCCTTGGTAGGTGGGAGAAGTCTCACTCACTCACTCGCTAGCTCTCTCTCCGAGAGGATGCCTTGTGTAATGTACTTGTATGTCTTGTGAAATAATAATCTACGTTACAGAAATGGACTGGCTGCTTGATTTATAACCATATCGCAACAGTTACCATAGGTACCTTAGGACTATTGCACATAAAGAATGAAGAATTTAAAAAAATACATAATAACATGGCTATTATACCACCAATGGTGTGTTAAAATAAAGTATCTCAAAGATAAAACTCCAAGCAATTATATGAGAAAGCCGATGGCTGCTAAATTTATACCTTTGCATAATCTACTAATACCACGAAATAACACAGGAACACATTTTGACAAGGAAAACCCACTGAGAGGAATTTAGAAGAAAACCATGTACGTGATTACATAATTCATGGAAAACATTTAATTCAATCTAAAGGAGATATTGAAAACCAGAAACAAATAAATACCAAAATTTCATTTTACAAATGAAAAATAATTAACTATTTATTTCATACCTCTTGATACATTATTATGTACATCTACTATTATTAATTTGAAACAAAGTCCGTGTAGGAGGTCAACAGAGTTTCCTGAGTTGGGTTTACAGGATTTGTATTCGATCACTTGACAATACAGTGTAATAGAATTATAGTGGAACTCGACCATACAGTACACAGATACAATGAGCTGCCGGTAAACCTGTTTCAAGACATTGCTACCTCACAAATACATATGTATAGAATATTTTAATGATAAGAGATAAGATTCACTAATTGGATGGTGCGGGCAACAATGGAGTAAATAACTTCAGGACACAAAAAATGGCACATATGTTAGAAATGTAGACTTTCATACGTACGACAAGGATTTCATATCCAAAACCAAAAATACTTCAATGAACAATCCTTCAATCACGTGATTACATTCAATCACTGCATTAAATCTAATCTATTTAAACTAATATTTAAATATTAATTAATCTATTTCCATCTGCGATATTCTCGAAGAAAGGGTACGCCTAGACGTCTCAATGTTAGAGGTCATTTACCCCATTTACCACTATGATTGTATACATAGCAATAAAGATTATACGTGGGGAACCTCATTAGAAATATATTCTGATAATACACGAGCACTGAGCAGTGGAGAAGGTGTAAAGCGTACTTTATCGCAAATGGCATTCATTATTTGTGGTAGAAAGGCGAGAATGGATACTTATTTTAAAAAGTCGAAAATGAATATGCATCTATACAAAACCTGTAAATTAACACGATCCCATTGAAATCTTCGTAAACGAGACGCTTCTCAAAATATCAGAGATAGGCTTATCCTAAATATCCAGCATGAGAAGCTAAATCTTCATGGGCATTAACACAGGCATTAAATATTGACTCAGTTTGATTTTTCACCACATGATTTTTTACCGTATGTCTCGTGAAAACATTCTTCATCTGCTTCGAAGATCGTAGTAATTAAAAAAGCGACAATTCATCCATTTACACATTACCCTAAGCAAGTACTCCGAGGGAAAACGATACATGTATCTACACTACTTAAATGCGATTGAAAAAATACATAAATATTTAGCGTACTCAGCATGTGATTAGATAACATACATACATAATGATAGTAGTGTTTTTTATCGTTTTTTATGTCATCGTGGCGACACACACATTAAAGAAAAGCAATGTATGAATAATTCAGCATTTCGTTTGGTGTTATTGATGATAATTACAATACTACATGAGCTATACTTCACATGTCAATTGTGAAAATCACTCAGAGCACGTAGCCTGAAATAGTTTTCAAATAATATTAACCACGATTTATGGCATCAAGTATAGGTAGAGCCAATCACGTCAAACAACGCTCGGGAAAGATCTAGTGTAAAAAAAGCCGTGAAGTGAGCGAAGACGTTCACGCATTAAAAAAAAAGGAAGGAGTACGTGATATAAATGAAATGGCTACCACGACAAAGGCAAATATTATTCAGTAATAAGGGTCACTCTGTTATTGGACAAGCCAAAAATTAAATAGGTTAACCATTATTGTATTGAAGAACATAGATAGCAGATCAAAGTTCTAAATATTCAATCCACTGCAGGGAGAACTATTTACATTTATTTCATTATAAAAATGTGGTTTCGATGCAAAGCGTTGGTTTCTGGCTTTGCTTCTAAGAATATACAGCTCAAAGAATAAAATAAAGTCAAATGAAGTACGGAGCTATAAGACTGGAATATAGACACTAATCCCTTCCAAGCATGAAATATGATCATGTATGGAGTTAATTCACCCCCTGCCACAACCCTTTATGGTTGCTTACAGGGTATTATGAAGATGTTCATGGAGAAGTCGCTATTAAGCGTATTCAAAATTACAAAACACAAGCTGGATGATAACAAAACTAAGAACTTCCAATGAAAATAAGACAATTGAATTAAATGTTATTGACTTTTATAACACTCAAAAAGATTATACTTTTTATACTTTGTCACAAGTAGAATAATTCAAATGATGCCGTCTAGTCCAAAGTTCTTTTTTATATCGAAAGATTATTCGGGTTCACATTGCAACTAAACATACTCAGTGACAACTGAAATTTGAAAAAAAAGGACTCTGGTGTTTTGCGTAACACCAGATGACCTGATTTCCTACGCATATGGAACATTAAAGTGGATTGGAATTCATGTCCGAAATGGAAATAAAACAGTACGGTTATGAAGAATAAAGCTATTAAAATGTCAACGATAGGAAATTCGAAATTCCAGGATATAAAGCAACCAATAGGAATATTCCATTCAAACTTTTAAATCGTGAAGCAGAAAGAAGTGTGTCCATCATATTCAAATTCTCTTCAGAAAAAACGAGGTTTAAATTAACCGTGTTCATGAATTTTTAAACGGGTGATTCTACCGAGATAAAGCCGAACAATTCAACACGTAAGATTGTAGCCGACATCTTCGCTGAGCAAAGTCACGGAGGGCTCCTTTTTGTATAAGGGAACTTCGGAGGGAAACATCAAAATGAAGGAAGGAAACCTTTTTCGAGAGAGAAACGTTTTTGCAAGCATAGCGGGCGATCTTTTTCTTCTTCCTATGGAGGGTAGTCGTGTGCAGAAAAGTGATGCTCTGAAAATTTATTCTCGAGCAGCAATGTCCGAATTTTTCCCACACACTGTAACAATGCAGACGGATGCAGAAATAGTAAACGGTCTAAATATGTACAAGATAGTATTTCTGGCACAATATCAATATGTGCGCATCAGTTACTATCGTGTGCGAGCGTAAACCTTGGGTTGTAGAAAATATAAAACATCGAAAACTTGGGTTGCAGTTGCAGAAGCAATTCACGGCTTCTTGAAAATACTGGACCAATCACACCGGCGGGCATTCACACAACACACGCACTGGCGTTATTCCATGCCGGACCCAGGAGGTCAACGCCACCGGCTCGTTAACCTTTGTTTAACGTGGCGTTTCCCCCTGCGTTCCCCTCCGGGCTGCGCAGAGGCCTATTCCACGCATTCACTCCCAGGGCCAGGGCAAGACGCGAGACGAGATATCAAGTACGGACTATGAACTAAGCACCTACGACATTAATCCCTATTCTCCCCATCCACCCACCCTCTAAACTAAATCTACTGCTAGGCCTACCTATTCCATTCGCATACCTATCGGCGCTGACCCTGTTCATCATCATTCATCCACCAATCAACAAAATATACACTCAAACATATCATTCACACATGTACCTGCAAAAGAAAACATATTAATGGTAAAACAAGTTAAACATTAAATTAAACCGTCCTGAATAAAGAAAATAGCAAACGAGAAAAAATGTTAAAGCGAAGTATACTATATCTCAAAATATAAATTGCTTGTAGGCGCATAGTGGCGCAATGAATGTCAGTCCTGCCTAAGTGAAAAAATAAGAGCCCATACACAAGGCAAAACCATAGACAAAAATGTAAAAATAGGGAGTAATCTATATATATAAATGGTGTGGGTGCGCATTGAGGCGCTAAGAGTGTGACTTCTGCCTAGGTGAAAAACGAAGAGGCCGTAAGAAGGCCAAGCCGGAGTGCAAAAACCAAATCCTGAATTGACCCGGGTCAACAACCGAAGAGCGAACTCCTACACACTATAACTTCTGCAAAAATAATGCACTAAAAATAAAGCGAGTATAAATGGCGGTGTAAACAAAAAAATAACGGAAAAACTCACATAAAACACTTGGTAGTCGTGGATGTTCTAGCCTCTTGCTATGTACGAAGTTACAGAGAAGATATGGGTAGAATACGTGGCGGAGAGTAAATAAAACACACAGGCCCATATTTACATAAAGGACATTAACTAATATCACTTGAACATCTTGATGCACACGAACTGCTGACATCGGCCTTCACTCAGATAACACTGACACTTTCTTCTCTTTCCAGGAACTCACACATCACACAATATTCGTCACTTTCACCTTTAAACACAACACGAAAACACGATTCACCAGGTCCTCCCCTTACTACTCTCCTCTGGTGCTGGAAGGCCGGGGCGTTGAGGCGAAGCGTCTGCTAGTGAGAGAGCGGGTTAATACAATATAAACACGAAGATTGATTGCAAAGTTGCTCACATTTAATGCAGATAGCTGAGAGTGCATTCCATATGAATGCGAGGATTGGTCAGCCAGAAACTAAGCGCAATTGATTGCACTCGGTAACTGGTGATCCAAATTAGAGATTTAACACTAGAGCAGCCTTTGCATCCACAAAATAACACTAACATCTAAATGTCAATCCTAAGTACCCTATAGTTACGACGGGCCAGAAGGGCCAGGGATTCAAAATATATAAGAACTGACTACATACCCTACACACTAGCAGGCCGGGGCGTTGAGACGTTACCTATGGAGAGAGCGGGTTAGTGAACATTGAAAACAAGCAGGCAATACAATGAATGCAAAGTTGCTCACATTTAATGCAGATAGCCAAGAGTGCATTCCACTTGAATGCGAGGATTGGTCAGCCAGAAACTAAGCGCAATTGATTGCACTCGGTAACTGGTGATCCAAATTAGAGATTTAACACTAGAGCAGCCTTCGCATCCACAAAATAACACTAACATCTAAATGTCAATCCTAAGTAACCTATAGTTACGACGGGCCAGAAGGGCCAGGGATTCAAAATATATAAGAACTGACTACATACCCTACACACTAGCAGGCCGGGGCGTTGAGACGTTACCTATGGAGAGAGCGGGTTAGTGAACATTGAAAACAAGCAGGCAATACAATGAATGCAAAGTTGCTCACATTTAATGCAGATAGCCAAGAGTGCATTCCACTTGAATGCGAGGATTGGTCAGCCAGAAACTAAGCGCAATTGATTGCACTCGGTAACTGGTGATCCAAATTAGAGATTTAACACTAGAGCAGCCTTCGCATCCACAAAATAACACTAACATCTAAATGTCAATCCTAAGTAACCTATAGTTACGACGGGCCAGAAGGGCCAGGGATTCAAAATATATAAGAACTGACTACATACCCTACACACTAGCAGGCCGGGGCGTTGAGACGTTACCTATGGAGAGAGCGGGTTAGTGAACATTGAAAACAAGCAGGCAATACAATGAATGCAAAGTTGCTCACATTTAATGCAGATAGCCAAGAGTGCATTCCATATGAATGCGAGGATTGGTCAGCCAGAAACTAAGCGCAATTGATTGCACTCGGTAACTGGTGATCCAAATTAGAGATTTAACACTAGAGCAGCCTTTGCATCCACAAAATAACACTAACATCTAAATGTCAATCCTAATTACCCTATAGTTACGACGGGCCAGAAGGGCCAGGGATTCAAAATATATAAGAACTGACTACATACCTTACACACTAGCAGGCCGGGGCGTTGAGGCGTTACCTATGGAGAGAGCGGGTTAGTGAACATTGAAAACAAGCAGGCAATACAATGAATGCAAAGTTGCTCACATTTAATGCAGATAGCCAAGAGTGCATTCCATATGAATGCGAGGATTGGTCAGCCAGAAACTAAGCGCAATTGATTGCACTCGGTAACTGGTGATCCAAATTAGAGATTTAACACTAGAGCAGCCTTCGCATCCACAAAATAACACTAACATCTAAATGTCAATCCTAAGTAACCTATAGTTACGACGGGCCAGAAGGGCCAGGGATTCAAAATATATAAGAACTGACTACATACCCTACACACTAGCAGGCCGGGGCGTTGAGGCGTTACCTATGGAGAGAACGGGTTAGTGAACATTGAAAACAAGCAGGCAATACAATGAATGCAAAGTTGCTCACATTTAATGCAGATAGCCGAGAGTGCATTCCACTTGAATGCGAGGATTGGTCAGCCAGAAACTAAGCGCAATTGATTGCACTCGGTAACTGGTGATCCAAATTAGAGATTTAACACTAGAGCAGCCTTCGCATCCACAAAATAACACTAACATCTAAATGTCAATCCTAAGTAACCTATAGTTACGACGGGCCAGAAGGGCCAGGGATTCAAAATATATAAGAACTGACTACATACCCTACACACTAGCAGGCCGGGGCGTTGAGGCGTTACCTATGGAGAGAACGGGTTAGTGAACATTGAAAACAAGCAGGCAATACAATGAATGCAAAGTTGCTCACATTTAATGCAGATAGCCGAGAGTGCATTCCACTTGAATGCGAGGATTGGCCATCCAGAAACTAAGCGCAATTGATTGCACTCGGTAACTGGTGATCCAAATTAGTGATTTAACACTAGAGCAGCCTTCGCATCCACAAAATAACACTAACATCTAAATGTCAATCCTAAGTAACCTATAGTTACGACGGGCCAGAAGGGCCAGGGATTCAAAATATATAAGAACTGACTACATACCCTACACACTAGCAGGCCGGGGCGTTGAGGCGTTACCTATGGAGAGAGCGGGTTAGTGAACATTGAAAACAAGCAGGCAATACAATGAATGCAAAGTTGCTCACATTTAATGCAGATAGCCGAGAGTGCGTTTCAAATGAATGCGAGGATTGGTCAGCCAGAAACTAAGCGCAATTCATTGCACTCGGTAACTGGTGATCAAAATTAGAGATTTAACACTAGAGCAGCCTTCGCATCCACAAAATAACACTAACATCTAAATGTCAATCCTAAGTACCCTATAGTTACGACGGGCCAGGAGGGCCAGGGATCCAAAATATATAAGAACTGACTACATACCCTACACACTAGCAGGCCGGGGCGTTGAGGCGTTACCTATGGAGAGAGCGGATTAGTGAACATTGAAAACAAGCAGGCAATACCCTTAAAAATCCCTACATTCCCTGCATTGGACTGGATTGTTTTCGAGGGGCGTCTGTTCTGTGAAATAAAATGAATAAAACACCATTAAATAATATATATATACCTCACAAAACAATACATAACACCAAACGAAACAAGAATAACCAAATACGCACGAAATAGCAATCAACAAAACACTCTGGGCATCACATCATATACGACACATGTTATAGAAAATATTCCTGCCTAGAGTCATGACTCGCTACTCAAGTGGCCACTTGTGCTATTTGGGGGAGGGGAGAACATTGGTTCTTTAGTACCAGATTCAGTCGGGGCCCCGACATTATATACCAGGGCCTATGTACCACAAATCACCTTGATATATCAAGATACCAATACACATTCGTCCAGACACTAATCATATCTGGAAATGGAGCGATGCGCTCCTTATACATATATAAAAACCGAATGTTCATGAACACATTTTTACCCACGTCTACACAATGTGTCCTGAACTTTAACACCGTAGAATCTGAAACAAAGTTGGCTCTACCATATTGCTGCATCGCCGTGAGCAAACCAACTTTCGTCCACCCTTGAGGATTCCTCACCGAAACCCCGTCGCCATCTGGGAAACGACTCTTCTGAGGTCCTGCAACGGCAGAAAAAGAAATTGAATTCAAATTAGCGTGCCGTCAGAATCAATATGACAATGTACAAAGTGAATACTTAGATTGTTCCATATAATATATTTGCTATCAGCATCCCTATTCTTAAAGAAACACAATGGAGACCATTGTGGAAAAAAAGGGATCCATCCGGATTATTCCACCACTACGGTCGTAGTGTTTTCTTTTTTAAATATTGCATTTTTGTCCATAAATCAAAAATAAAGAGCTCTCAGATACAATTTTTAAGGAAATCAAAGCATGAGATAGTTTACAACTTTCACATGTTTTCATTTTCCACTTCCATTTCAAGTAATCAATGAAGTATGTCGATTAAATTTCAGTAGGATTGCTTCCAACTGCTTTAACATTGTCATTAATTTACATATACATACATTTCAAATAAATAACCAAAAAAAAGGTTCGTTTACACTACGATTTACAGATATCTGTAGTCATTTTTGTAACGAAGAATTTACCGTTTCAATTTTTAATCGTTATATTTATGAGTGGGGGAGGAACATGAAAGCGATAGGGTTTTCTCCGAGGGGGAGAGGGAACGTGTCTTTTTATGTCACACAAACGTCATTTTTAAATATCGTCTCTTTGTCCATAAATCAAAAATAAAGAGCTCTCAGATACAATTTTTAATGAAATGAAAACATGAGAAAGTTTTAAGTAAACAATGAAGTTTGTCGATAAATTGTCTGTACGAATGCTTCCGCATTCTTCTCTTATACTCTTATATTTACATTTTTCAAATAAATTACTAATAAAAGCTTCTTCTAAGCTACGTTCACATATAACCATAGTTTTTTTCTTGTCTCAAATGAAACAAATAAAACAAAGACAAAGGAAATTAATGTCTCATCTATTGTTTCAGTTCAACAACCAGAAGAGAGACAACCCTTATTGGAGAGGTGTCGAGAATGGGAGAAAAGTAGAAGAAGGCTGAAAGTGAGGAAGCGCAGCTGCTTGCTCATTCATCATCTCTCTTTGTTCGTCGCCTTCTTGGGAGAGCATGGTGGGATTCACACGGACGGGGTTCGCTTCCTTGGCACCCCTTGGTAGCAATCTCAAGGATTTTAAGGGGACTCTTTCTCGTTTCATTTAAGGGCCGTCTTCCCAATCTATCTCCTAACATCTTCTTCTGCTTTCGTCACTGGGCACGTTCCTTCACATTAAAACTTAGACGTTCAGGATTCGATATATCGGATTTTTTTGCTTTTCACAAATTTTTATACGGTGTATCAACTCTTATTAAAATCTTTTTTCTTTCAAAGATCGTCTTATGCATAAAAATAAATATTATATTGAATAGCAGCAATAATTATAAATTGGTGGCAAATAAGTTTAACATTCACCATTTAAAAGGTCTACGTCAGTATTTGAGAGAGGAAACGTTTTTGTAACGAAGAATTTGCCGATTCAATTTTTAATCGTTATATTTAGGAGTGGGGGAGGCACATGGAAGCGATAGGGTTTTCTCAGAGGGGGAGAGGGAACGTGTCTTTTTATGTCACACACACGCATACTGTCATTTTCGGCAATTAAGAAGTGTGGTAAACTATGCCATTGAATAATTGCTGTAAAGTATTAACATCATGAAAGAAATATTATACGATTAAGCGCAACTACACACTAGGTACCTTTTATTACTTGAACGCGGAAGTAAATGGTTTGCATTAAAATAAATAACAAATAAAAGATTGCTAATGAATACTCCAACAGGTGATTAAATCTACCAATAATAAAGTTTAAAAATAATGACCAGATACTCGCACAAAATGTTTCAATCATATCGGAGAAATTTTTGAAAATCCAAACACCTTGTTACCTGCGTAATAGGCTAAGTGCTATAAAAATTATCACCTGGTCGCAAAGGGCGGATTTCTCGGACATCACAGATACAAAAATATCTACATAGTATTTTGAACTTATCGAACGACAAAAATATCGAGAAGAAATTTTTGTTCATTTTAACATCTTGTAGTTGTGGTACAACCATAAATGATGTTGGATAACATTTGTGGTTGTGGTTAATACTTAAATGATGACTTACAAGCAATTGAAAATTGGTAGATACATGGCAGTTAGAATTAAACTTTTAAAAACGTCTTGTAATGAATTTTTGGAAAAAGAAAATCTCTCTTCATAGCACGTACAGAGTAAGTAATAATGAATTAACAAACGTGGAATCCATTAAAAATCTTGGAATAAGACTAACATATGATGTTTCCTGGGGTAAACACATACGTGATATAATGGGTCAAGCTAATCGTAAACTGGGATTCATCAAATGAGTAACGGTAAGTGTCACGATCATGTACCTACGAGAAATGAGCTACTTGTCCCTTGTTAGACCTCATTTGGTATATGAGTGTATGGTCTCCCTATGAAATCGGTCTAAATAATGATCTTGAACGTGTGCAGCGAATATCGGCAAGATTTGTAAAGGGACGGTACGATGACCTTATTAGCGTAACCAGTCTATTAAATGAATTAAAATAGGAATCATTGTCAGATCGCAGGTTGAAATTTAGTCTTAGCCTCTTAAATAAATTCCAAGACCATATTTTCAGTGACGATGTTAAAAATTATTTGGCGAACCCCAACTTACTATGGTAGACTGGACCATAATCACAAAATTAGAGAAATTGATTGCCGAACTGACAGATTCAAATGTCCTTTTTTCCTCGCACAATTAGAGATATCAATAACGGTAAATATATCCAGAACGAGTGTAGCAATGGATAACATTGGTAGCTGAATGTTGGTATAAGTACTTGAAGCTATTTTTTATCTTTTTTTTAAATAGTGAAGTTTAGAACAGCATATAAATACCAATCCTTTTTTATGCATGATACGTAGAGCATGTTAGGTGGGAATTCACCCCCTGCCACACACCTATATGGTGGCTTGCAGGGTATTATGTAGATGTAGATACAAAAGTTGCAATTTCTCTTGTACTTCGATATTCTTTCGTTCAGTGCCATTAGCATGTTTCGAGATTAATCTCATCGGATATGAAATACTAATAAAGCAAATCGATACGGTCAAATTTTAAAAACTGTACTGTGGTGTTTAGTTTACGCGTGACTTTATTAACTGCATATTTTATGAATGCACGCTGCTACGAGAAGAAGGAAATTTTAACAATACAATAAAAATGAGTCCTTAATTATATACATTCCATTGTTTTTAGCACCTTAGCCGGCCCTGGTTGGCAAGTTCAAGTAGTCGTTATTTAAAATAATTCATTTCCAGCTCATGAGGAAATATTGTGTGTTAGATAACTTTAACGTTTACGAAGCGATCATAAACAAAAGGAAGTGAACACGTATGAATAAGCAGGAACACAATCTTTGGGAACGAATTAAAAGCTGACAACACAAGAAAATGCACTTGGTGTAGGCATTCCAATACGCGATTTAAATCGACCATAAAAAATAGGTAAACCTTAATGCTCACTATAAGACCCTGTATACATAAAGGTCATGCAGTGGACTAAATTTGATTTTAATACGGTAAAAAATCAACTTCCCAGGAATCATCATCAACTTCCTCATTAAAAAACTCCCCGCTTCTCACGCCCACGCTTCCCACGATTTTGAGAGAAAATAAGGGTTAAAATATAAAGAAAAGGAACTGATGTTCTCTAAGGTACTTTGGAAAACGAAACATGCAAGGTCCCTGCTCGTCTAGCAATATCGTCCAAATTCTAATAACAATAAATTCCAATCTTGGCAATATTAGATATCTCAAAGAAGTCTCTCTCTCTCATTAAAAGCCATATGAACTCGTTAATTTCACCAAGGCCCGATTTCATCAATAACCCGATTATTTGAAGTAAAAGCGAAATCACTTCAAGTCTACCTTGAATGCTCAAAAACGTACATTATCTACGAGGAAGTGAACACTGAAAATGGTGAATAGTGGCATTTAAAAACCTAGTATTGAATTAATTCAGTTCAATTTGGCACAATAAAAAAAACAAGATTTACAATACAACTAACAAATTTCAAACAGTAACATGCCCAAAACGTTGAATTTCTGTCATTACACTGGCTAATTTTATTAGAACCTAGGTTCTAATACCATTAGCCTAAGCCTAGAACCCTTTTCACGAATCCTACTCTACGGTTTGCTACACTAGTTATTTCCCTGATGTTTTTCCCCCATGACATGTCTTCAGTGATGGTGACGCCCAAGTATTTAATAGATTCTACATTAGGTATTTTCTTTTATTTGATGCAATAATTATTCCGGGAAAAGCTATACTTATTCCAAAAGTTAATTACGGCGCATTTCTTCAAATTTCATTCTAGCCGACAAATATCAAACCAATCATCGATCGCATCTAAATCCTTAGCTAAAGACTGATTGTCCTCTTCATTTCTGATTTCCTCATAAACTACTGCATCGTCTGTAAAAACACGGAGCTTACTATTTTTTACGTCTTTATTCAAGTCATTTACGTAGGGAAGAAATAAAATTGGGCGTATCACGCTTCCCTGGGGAACACCCGATTCAACTTTTACTTCGCCTGAGTTGACACCATCTAATACCACCCTTTGAACGCGTTCATGTATGAAGTCTCCTATCCATTCCACCATACTACTTCCTATCCCGTATGATGCTAACTTCGGAAGTAACTTACCGTGGGGCACCTTGTCAAACGCTTTTCTGAAGCCAAGAAACGCTGCGTCTACCTGTACGTTACATTCTCCGGCAACTAAAATATCATGAACAAAAAGAACTAATTGATTTTCGTAAGACCGTCCCTTTCTGAACCCATGCTGGTTTGTTGTCAATAAATCCTAGCTGTCGAGGTGTCCCATTATTGATGTAACTATCATACGCGCTATAATTTTACATGATAGAGAAATTAATGATATTGGTCTATAATTACATGCCTGTTCCCTATCACCGTGATTTGCAGGAACTCTTTCCATGCATTGTGTGCATCACTATTTTTGCTGATGCACTCGAATTTTTCAAAAGCAATCAGTAAGGCACACCTAAATCCGTTAAAATCTGCTTCACTATAAAGGTAAATCTTTCTTTTTAATTCAAAACTTCTTTGGTATTGAGAGAAAATTTAAGGTGTACTTCCTTGTGACCACTTATTCCATCAATATTTTCAAATTTAACAACTTTTTCAGGGATATTTGTGGCAAGTAAATCTAGAACATTCTATTCCCTCAATCAGGCAAGGTTACTCATCTTACTCAACGGACGTATTTGATGTGGTGCGTACTATGTGAGCAGGTTAAGCATTGACTGGCAGATTTCTTTGTCCCTAACCCCAGACTTATGACTACATGTTTTCCAATCTATCGACGGTGTATTGAAATCTCCACCTTTCAATAATCTGTCGATCGTTCCTATGGGAAATAATGGACCTGATCTGTTTCTCGAGTTCTAATACTGAGTGTACATTGGAATGGGGTGGTCTATAGTAGGCACAAACGTATATTACTTACGAATTAGCACATGGAATGGAACGCCATACACTTTCTATTATATTATCGGGAATCACTTCTATTTTGCTGCTATTCTGTTCTTAACTGCGATAAATATTCCCCATCCCGATCTCTCCTGTATACCCTGAAAATTAGGGGAAAAATTTTACTGTAAGCATTCTCATTCCATGCCCTCAATCAGAGGAAAATAACTGACGGTATGCTGGTACGAGTCCCTCCCTATACCAAGAAAAGTCGGCAAAAAACAGTGCTAACTTTGACAACCCTATTCAGATGGATCATCTTCATGAAAGAGGTGATAAATGGCAGTTGGAAATTAATTTGAAAAAATGTAGTAATGAATTTTCGGAAAAACAATAGTTCTCCTAACATCTACTACATTACGGATAATAAATTAACAAACGTGGAATCCATTGAATACATTGCAATAACTGAGAAATGCTTCCTTGGGGTAAACATGTACGTGAAATAATGGGTCAAGCTAATCGCAAAATGGTATTCAACAAAAGATTCATGGGAAAATGCGACGATCATGTACGAGAAATCAGCTACATTTCCCTCGTTAGACCTCATTTGGAATGCGATGCCAGTACATGGGATCCTTACGAATAAGTTCTAAATAATGAACCTGAAATTGTGCAGCGAAAATCTCAAGATTTGTAAAGCGACGGTACTATGATAATATTAGCGTAACCAGTCTATTAAATTAATTAAAATGGGAATCATTTTCAGACCATAGGTTGAAATTTAGACTTAATCTCTTAAATAAATTTCAAGATAATATTTTCAGTGATGAATTCAAAAATATCTTGCGTACTCCAACTTACTATGGTAGACTGGACCATAATCACAAAATGAGAGAGATTGATTGCCGAACTGACAGATTCAAAATGTCCTTCTTTCCTCGTACAATTAGGGATATGAATAGCGGTAAATATATAAAATAGAAGTCTATCAATGGATAACATTGGTAGTTGCATGTTGGTATAAGGACTTCAAGCTAGCCCAATTAACAGCATGCTTTAGCATGCGTGATTTGTTATTTTTATCTTAAAAAAACGTTTACACTAGTATATTATTACTAATTTTTTATGCAAGATATGTAGTGGATTTTTGGTGAGATTTCGCCCCCTGCCACACACCTTCGTGGTGGCTTGAAGGGATTTATGTAAATATAGTTGTAGATGAACATAAAAACCGTTACAATCATCACAGTCTAGTAGACATACACCACATTTATCGGAACTATCAATCCTGTCCTTAAAAGATGAGAATCATCTTAAAGATGACTTAAAAAGAAGTATTTCTAAGGTTCCTGGATCGTAGAAGCTAACTCTGAGTCGGTCATCGGGAATGTGTCTGGCTAATATGTGGGTATCATTACCTAAAAATGGGAGTTAACATCATTTGCTTAGCTTGACTGGGGTTAACCTGTTTAGTGATGAAAAGAGAGAAATGGTTTTTCATCTTATTTTCTTAACTAGTAGTTTCCGGAAGAGATGAACGAATGTTGTCTTGGGCAACAAGTGTCAGGTATCCTGGCTTATGTTCCTTCCCGTAAGCTACCGTCAAATCGGTACCAATTAATGTATAAAATCAGAATTTTAACACACCTCATGGATGACACACACACTGATATTTATTAGTTATCCCTGCTATAACATTGGAAATGTTTATTATTCTTCAGTTGTGTAGTACATTATAGAAAAAGGGGAAAATTTTTCGAATGTTGAATGTCCGTCAAAAAACCGGGTGTGAGGGGGTATCTAGTGGTTGGACTAAGGAGAAGGAATTAAAAAGAAAAATTACGCTCTCTGAACCGTAATTAGAGAAAAACGGTAGCACCAGCGCGCGCATTACCAACATCTGTCATCGAATTTCAGGGCACTAAAATTTTCATTGGTAATTGAAAACCAACAACTGAAATGTATTGAAATACGAACGAGATAGATAACTCTCAATTAAGCGACCCCCGTTACAATAAAAATGAGAATTATTTTGGAAAATGAAAATGAAGTTTTGAACAGACGAGGGACTAAGAGGCAAAAAGATTCCAAAATGGCGAATGCCTGCGGTTAAGAGATCGCGAACTGAAGTCATCCACAAATAAAAATTAATTTGAAGAAGGGAAAACGTGAAGGAGAGCGACATAATTTTCAAGTTAAGTTTCATTAATAGCAATCCTTCAATCTCGGATTATTAATTTACAGCAGAACAAAAGACAAACAGACTTCAATCTCTAACAATGCATAAACGGGAATGCGACGAGACGAACTCTTGTAAAGTTAAAAAAAAATCTTTACACTGGAATCCCTCTTTTGAGAGTTTTGGCGGGAACAATCAGGGATATCAGAGAACGACCTTGTCTAAGCCACAACTAGAAGTAACAGAATCACAAAAAAACGAAGTGAATAAATTTACCTGAAAACGAAAACCTTCGTAAATGAAAAACATCAGTAATGCAGCGGACTTACCAATGAAGAGCGTTCCTCAAAGCCAGTTTCTGGATTTCTGTCCAGTTTTCCTTCACTATGTCCAACGTGACCGATGACGATTTAGCACTCAATACGAATAAATTCTCCCTGTGGTAAAAAAATCAAACCATTAGCAAATGGAAAAATATTTTTCCACGAATTTCGCATGCACCTCTGAAGATAACATCCGCCAATTAATGGTACGAAATTAACTTTCGATAATTGCAGCAGTGAATTATTTGCTTAAGCATGAATTTCAAATGTCGTAAAGTATATCCCTCGTAATGTACCTCTATTCTTCGTACATCCAGAAAAATAAGTTTCGAGTTTACATCAAAGTCACTGCAAACTCAATAGACGTTAACAATGCACAATGACTTAAAGTACAACTTTCTTAAAAATTAGGGCTGAAGACTCACCTCTGCCCTCTGTCACCAAGTCCCGACGAATACTGAGGACCAGATATCTGATCACGTGTGAGGTCACGGTCAGGCGTGACGTCAACGTGACGTCACCAGAGAACATTGAGAATTAGTCGTGGTTTTGAAATTCTAAAACGTTCAATAAAGATCGCGGATTTAAATTTTCTCTTCCTAATTCTATTGCTGGATATTAATATTGGGTATTAATAATTCCATATAATTCAATATGGTCGGTTTTCGAAAATACTTTATGAGCGCCATCTCCTATTTCTACCGAAAATCTTGTTTTGGCGGGAGAAAGAAATTCGCAATTGACGATTTTAATTCTGAACTCCCTGAAATATATTCTACAATGAATTATTAAAAAAAGTAATTGTTTTCCGACAAATACCTACGATTCCACTATGCAACGTACAAAATTTTATTTCGGGTCTACCAACTCTTAAATTTTAATAAAATCCGATACCTGATTCCCATTGCCGGCACCATAACTATTGCGATATTCGTAAAATTTGCATAACAAATATTTTCAGATTAACATGCCCATCGATTTTAAAACAGAAATTCCGTTATATTCTTCTATGATTAGCAATCATATGAATGAAATCCTTCAGTGAAACCACAGGAAACCCCTGCCAAACACCCTTGAGGTTGCTTCTTGGATAATATTGAAAGAGTCGAGTGTATCAAATCTACAGTGACATCCCAGCAAAGGTTAGTACTTTGCTAATTGAAACCTCCCTACTGCAGCAACAGAGAAATTCGTCGTGTCATCGTTGGCTGAAGACACAAGCAACCCTAATCACATTTGGAATTTGGACGAGGGTAGCTGCACAAACATGGGAAATGGAAGCAAACCAAGTGATTACTTACCTTTACGGGAACTCTTGAGAAAGACTGCATGCCGTTGCTTCAGCGAGGGTGGGTTCACAGCATCAGTTATCGGTTAATTCTTCTTGGCAAGGCCCTTGTAACCTCGAAGCATGCGAACGCGTCGAAATATAACTTGGTCACATCACGTGATTCACAATCTGAAACACTGCTATTCACTTGCGATGTTATGTTGGCGGATGAAATGTTGCTTCGTTCTTGATTAACACTCTTACAATTTGCCCTGGATAACGTATTGAGATGTATTAAGCTTAACGTTTTGAGATGCATTATGTGCCTTGAGGAGCAACAATACCTTCACGGGAATACCTAACCTTTTGGACACTCGTCAACACGAAAAATCACATATCTTACACATTGTCACTCACTGAAACACAAGCGGTAACTACTTGTAAACACTTTAAACGATAAGCAGCTTATTACAAGACGAAAGCGCCTCTATGTACATAATCTCGCTCGTACTTCACGCGGCTGTTCAGCTGTTCGGGACTGTGTTCTTGCCTCGTGCGGAGCAAACAAGGGACTAAACAGAGCAAGGAATTCCTACGTTCTCGAACTTGAGTGGCAGTGGGTTTGACAAGCGCTGAAACGATTCCTTGTCGCTCTCAGGGTCGACAGCGAAGCACTTCAGAAAAATAACGCAGGTAATTGAATGCCGGAAGGGCAGACATCTTCGGAAATATTTCGGGGCTCCGTCCGTGAAACCGATGCATCGAGTGAAATATAATGAGCACGTAATCAACGTATTGAGCGAAATTAAATCAGCATATTGAGTAAAACGTACTTACTGTATTGAATGAGATGTAGTGACTGAACGAGATAAGTATACAGAGTGAATTTTATTTGTTATGCATTGAGTGAACTAGTGTTAGAAGACATTAAAAAAGAAAGATTATTCGAATAAAAAAATGCCCTTTAACCTCCGATGTATATACGGCTCCACATTACTCTATATTCACGCACGCCAGTAGATTGTTATTAATCACCATTTTTAGTTAATTAGATTAATTCCCTAAGGTTGTTTTCATTGTGATTTCAGCAATGAAATACTGCTGAGTTGAGCCAGACACAAGGTCAGAACTACCAAGCATTCCCAACTAATTCAACCAAGAGCATTTAAGTTTAAGTAAGGTAATGCTGTTGTTGTAATATCATGATGCTGCCGAAAACTATGGAGGGTGGAAAATGATAATGATAGGGTTAAGCTTAAGGAAAGGAGAAAACACTCAATGCAGGAAAAAAAGTTTGTTCTGAAATTGTTGATAAAATCCATTGACGGAAGAGACCTAGTTGGTAGGCATGGACCTAACAACATTGGTACAATACTCAGCGATAAGATTCGCACATCATTGTAACGTATTCAAATTGTAGGATTTTCATTTGCCCTGAGACGGGCTTGGCAGGAGTTTTTCGTGAATAATAATGTTTACATGGGTCTTTCAACGCACAATTCCAATTCCAAAGTTGTTTAAAATTCAATTTCAAAAATTAATAACAGTCACGAAAGTCATCACTACCATGAATTCACTTTCAAGTGAGTGAAACAGAAACTAGATAATATGCACATTGCCTCGAAGCACGAGAGATTCACGAAAGAGCGCACTGTGACTCAACACGAGGCATGGACAACACTGCTGAACACATCGTGACTCTTACGAGTTGTGACCGATACCACAACATAAGCAGCCAGCAGTGAAGCATGGTCAAGTTGAATATTCCGCCGACGGGGTTTCACGGCAAGGAGGAGGATTATCGGATGGCTTGCAGTTTTGCATTCGGCCGAGGTCAAACGATGGAGCCTCGAGGCGGACTATTTGACGTCAAAACAATCTCGATTTTGACGCGAGAGGAATTGGATTTTTAAGAGACCGCTGCTATATAACGTCGTGCGGATTCGACACTCCTCTGATCAAGTAATGTGTTTTTCCAGTAATTATGACTCCGGTCTTCAACTTCTCCATCGGCCATTAGTGCCATAGATCTAGCATGCATCTACTTTACTGTACATACATGTATAATACCCCACAAGCCACCGCCAGGATGTGTGGCATGGGATGAACTACGATCACTTAAAATCGAAAGCTGTGCTGTGAACAATAGCTCTGAACCAGACGAGAAGACACGAACTACAGATGAAATACTGAGCGACATAATTAGTTCTGAAACTCGGATCACAAAACAAAACATAAAAACTGACGCCTCCAACTTGGGTTTAAGGTGGTCCAAGGTCACAGAACAGTTTTGCTAGTTCTTCCCTTTAAGTGAACTTGACTCCATTTAAAGGGCAGTGGGATAGGTTAAAATAAAAATTAAGAAGGAGTGTTGCTTCATGATTAGGCTTTAGAATTCCTCCAATTAGAAATTAGAATTCCTCCAATATTTGAATCTGTGTACAGTGGGACCGATTGGAAAAGCTGGCCAAAATTAATTACTCCGCTGTTTTCGGGTTTAACTGCGTTTTTTTTTTTTTTGGGCTTTCGTGCTGTAATTTGATCTGCTAAACTTCATTTCGTCATTATTTTTTTCTGTATCTCTCATGTATTTTGTGCTAAAAAGGAAATATACCTAATAACTGAAAACCTGCAAAAAAGCATTACTCGTTCAACAGTTCAGAATCCCTTTAGAGCTTTTCTTTGAATATACAGTATAAAGAATTATAAGTGTAACAACAAGAGTACTGTTACATAATACCCTGCAAGTCTCCATCAAGGTGTGTGGCAGGGGGTGAATTCTCACCAAACATGAACTACATAGCATGCATACAAAAGGATCAGTAATAATATACTGGTCTAAACTGCACCATTAAAATAAGATGAAAATAGCAAAGCAGAGTGTAAAATAAGATTTTCCGTTCAAGTAGATACAATTAAAGATTTAATTTTTATATTTGACGTAAAATAATTCAGTATTAATTCATAAATTAATACACGGAATGTGTAGAATTGAAAACACCTGCACAAATCATATGACGAGATCTTGTTGCGTCAAATATTTCCATCCTTGCGTTAACCAAAATATATTTACAAAGTTATATATTTCTGTCATATGATCGATGCTTGCAATTTAAAAATTTGTTTAATAAATGCTTCTATGTTATGTACATTCACTAAAACTTCGGCACATCAAAGGTATCAGAAACTAGCAAATAAATTCAACTCAAGTGGTTAACAAAGTAATCATAATCATGCATTTTATTTCTCTTATAGTTAGCTATCAGTAAACATGCATTGTAGAATAACTTTCAGTAGATGTTCTCTGGACACACTCGCAAAGACAACTGAATACAACACGCGAACATCACCAGAAAATCCCCCGACGAAGTACAACGAAGGGTTCCGTTAGTGCGTGCAAGCGGCAACAAGGTTGGCCAAAAGGAGGCAAGAGAGTTGTACATCTACATCTACGCGATACCCTGCAAGCCACCGCAAGGGTGTGTGGCAGGGGGTGAAGATCACCAAGCATGCACTATTGACATGCAAACATGCTACATAATAGAGTCTCATGCAACTAAATTGTTAGTATCTACATAGTAATTAAAGGATTGGTTGTTAATACATCATGCACTACAGACTACTCTAAAATATTTCCCCTGCCTATCCCTTTGCTATGCTGCCTATTCTGTTCTCTTATAGCACGGGGGAAAATGCCATTTTGTATCTATCTGCATTACAATCCATCTCGCTAATCTTACTTATCTGGTCGAATCTAGCATAATATGCTGGTGTTTTTAATATGTGCCTAACATCTTCAGTAAAGCTATGCGATTGAAATTTCTGTAATAGATTTAATCTGTACCTTAACCTACGCTCTGATAATGACTCCCACCCTAATTCTTGTATTAATTCTGATACACTACTCCACCTATCGTCAACACCTTTTAACGAACCTATCTGCTCTACGCTGCACACTGTCTAGTTCTCTGATAAAACCTAATTCATTCGGATCCCATACACTTGGTACATATTCAAGTTGGGGCATAACTAGTGAAAAGTAACATCGCTCTTTTGTCTTCTCATCACATTTCCCAGGTACTCTCTTTTTATAAATCCTAGCTATCTCTTCGCTCGGCCGCATATTTCCCGGATGTGTCTTCCCCACGATAAATCTTTAGTGATTGTTACACCTAAATATCTTATGCTTTCAACGTTTTCGATCTTCGTGTTACTAATTTTATAGGATCGCTCTATCGAATTATTCCTCCTCCGAAAATTAATAGTCACACACACTTTTTAAGGTTAGGTTCTAACTGACATTTGTCGCAGTGGACATTGTGAATGAGATCCTTGGGGGGTTATGCAGAGGATCAGAGTAATAAGAATGGACTGTGAAACCCAGAAGGGTGGGAGACACATCTTAAGAGAGCAGATAATATTGTATCATAGGGAAGGCTGAGCACACAGAAATTCCGTATCTTCTGTCTCAATTTCATGTACACCGTATGGCCAAATGATTAACGGGGACGAAAATATGTGACAAGAGCATTCTCAAATTTTAGCTAATTCAGTAACCTATTTGAATAGGTATGGGTGATATTCGCGTACGACATGTATATTACTTACTGAAGATGTTAAACTGAAATTTCTCTCTGCGAGTATTTGGAAATTTCACCATCTCCCCACACAGAGGAAAATGGCGGCCCCCGCGGCAGCGACGAAGCGACTTTCGAAGAAATATAGTTGGTAAAATGAAAACTGCAAAAATCTGCAGGAATTTTCATCAAAAAACTGTTATTTATACTCTACTCTATCACGCAGAATAGATAACTCCGTGTCCGCAGATGTCGACGGATGAAAACGATAATTGCCATTTAAAATTCAATTTAACGTAAAAACAGCACTTAATAAATAAAATTCTAAACTCGTTAAAAGAAACGTTAAAGTAAACTACTCTAAACTCATTTTGTACATAAAGGTAGTGTTATTTTGTGTAAAATTTAAAAAATCTAAAATATTGCATAGCAAATTTTCAATGGGGATAAGAACATTCATTTATAAATAATTCTCGGGTTTCCAGCCGAGTAAGAAGAGATCTTATTATCGGTTTTATTAATTATAAATATCATTCTTCGAGAAAGGACAAAATCATATAAGAGCATTCATGTTTTTGACGCGAAAGTTACGGCAGACAAAATCACACTGACATGCTATACTTTGAGAGGTCGTACACATTATCAAGAAATTTTATGTGCTCCGTGAAGTATACTATCTTGAAGAGCACATAATCAATAATATTTATCATCTTTTTTTGGCCGCTTCACGCGAACTCCATTTTTCGACTTTTGGCCTGTTTTTTTTATTTGGTCACAATGTGCTGTGGGAAAAGAAATTAACATGGAAATAGGAGAAGATCTCTTAGATTAGTAAGCAACTATTATAGGATGGCAGTGCAGAAACTGTTTTGCCAGGGAGACATTGGAATGAGTGATCCTTCGAGCGCGAAGACACCAAGCCAGACTTAAGGAGGTTGACGAATTTCCCTCCGTTACTATTGGTAGACAGTAACACAGTTATCATTGGAGAAATAAACTGCACCTAAGATTTACTTCTGCATAAGTATTAGTTCTTCTCTCGAGCAATTCGTGACCATGCATCTACATTTACTGACTGCCCTGTAAGCAGCACTGATGGTGGTCGACAGGGGGTGAGTATCACCAAAAATGCACCACGGACATGCACCAATATTCAATTATACTACTAACCACTCAATGATAGGACATAAACAGCACGCAAGACACAAATTGAAAACTCAAATTTTACAGTGTAACATGTAAGAAAACAAGGAATTCAAGATTAGAGAGATAGATTGTCGTCGTGCCGATGGATTTAAAATGTCACATTTCCCACGTACCACGAGATCCGACGTATGTAGTCAGCATAGTGGGTGCGATGTCGTTACTGCAGTGCTTTAAGCATTTTCTAATCCACGCATGCTATCCGGAAATTCCGTGCTCTACATAAATGACAAGTTTTCTAAATTATACCTGACTGCATCAGAATTGATGTACTAGTCCACTGTATAGTAAACATCCGCCCTACAACCAATACAAGGTGGTCTTTGTAAAACACATCAGCACATTCATTAGCCTTAATCATTCATAATCCTTGGAGGGGGAAAGGCATCTATTTCTCAAAGAGCTTATTGCAGGTTAAAATATTAAAGTTACAAATAATGATCTCTCACAAATTTATTCCACATTATATACTTACTGTTGTCAAGGCTAGAGGAAGTATGGGGGTGATAACGCTTGAGATTTACTTGAGAAACAAATCCTGGGGGGAATGCTTTAATGAATGGAAAATGTAAACAAAACATCATGCCATAAATACTCGTTCTTACTCACAAGGAATTTATCAAATTAATGGGTTTTAATGCATAATAAATCATTGAAAATATATGTAACTATATATTTGGTATATACTCTGTGATAAAAGTTAGTTAAATATTCAAACACACTAAAATTTCACTGTAACTAGAGCAATTGAAACACTGGGCTCTGACAGAACAACATGCGGAATTAACCTCGGGTAAATGCCATTGTAATCTAAAAAATCATCACATTGTCGCGGACTCGGCGGCGGACCGACACACACCCGACCGCCGCCGAGTCCGCGACAAGTGGCGCCCAGCAACGCGGGGCAGCCGGGAAAGCAGCCAGGACCTATCCGACCCACCGACGCTCGGCAGAACGGAAGCAGCACCATTGGAGCCGCAGGACTTGAGCCAGGATGCTCGCCGCACCCATCCCGGCTCTTCCGAGAGACAAATTCAAAGCTCGCGAGCTAGCCGCGAAAACTTTAGCGGAGTTACCCGCTGAAATGCACGATAGCAAGATATTCCACAGAGAAAAAATCATTCGCCTTGCCCGGGACTCGAACCCGGACGCCCTGATTTCCGGCCAGGTGCTCTACCAGTTGAGCTACCAAGGCGTCCTCTTTCTCTGTGGAAATTTTAGAGGCTTTAAAGGAACAAGATGTTCACGGACTGCCTGACATATCAATGTCACAGAGCAGCCGCATGGCGCCACCGTCCACGAGGTTAAAGCCGACTTTAAACATCTCAGGCGACATGTAGCTCCTTTAAAGTCTCTAGAATTTCCACAGAGAAAGAGGACGCCTTGGTAGGTCAACTGGTAGAGCACCTGGCCGGAAATCAGGGGTCCGGGTTCGAGTCCCGGTCAAGGCGAATGATTTTTTCTCTGTGGAATATCGTGCATCTCAGCTCGCCAGTGGTGGGCCCCCTACCCAGAATCCTCCCTCAGCTGGGGAGGGATTTCAAGCAGCGCCTCCGTCCCTAGGAGGTATGGTACCCCCGCGCAGATCCAGGCCCGACTCTACGGCAGCGCCCAAGGAGAGCGCTCTTCGTCCTCAGGAAGCTGCAGCTTGTCCAGCGCCTGTTCCCGAGCGGAGAGAGCAAGCAACCCTTTACGGAACGACTCCCCCCGCGGATTCGGCAGAGACACACTCCGCGCCCATCCCCCGGGAGACGTGGAGAGTCTCACACGACGGGCCACACACGCCGTGGAGCGGGACCAAGAAGCAGTACCACACGCCCCGCCGGACCACCAAAATGCCGGCTCTGCCCGGGATTCCACCGGGACTGCCCCGAAAACCAGGTGGGCAACGCCCGGGCTGGAAACAACAAAGGCCCCAACTCACAATAGGGGCCACGCAGCGAGAGACCGGCGGACATCAAGATAAGATACCCTTCGGATAAGGGTGGTGCAGCGTTTCCCGAAAGAGAACTGGGTTCACGAGAAACACTTGTCTAGGGGACAAAAATTCTTTCCAAACAAGGGTGAGCAAGATGAGGTCAAATATAGAACAAAGAACAAAAGTATGAGAATCTAACTAATCAAACACTTTACTTCAACAACAATAGACAAAGCAAGTACAAACCAACAGAATTGAAATACTCTTCCCAATTCAGGGAAATGCTAATAACTTGCACCAACAGTCCATGGCCCTAAGGAGACTCGAGGATCACGAAGTCTCCGCCGACGTAGCCAAGAAGTGAACTCGTTGCCGTCTCGACTCGAGCAGAGGGCGTGAGAGGGGAGGTATTCTCCGGCATAAGAAGGGGGTATTTTCGGTAAGGTCAATGTGGAATGTGGTTTAACGTGGAAATCGTCGATAGGTACATTTTGAGGGGAGGGAAAAGTGGTATGGGTGAAGAGGGAGAGGTGGAAGCTTATCATTGGAGCATCAGGAACTGTTTTTTGACTCCGGCGGTAGCAGATCAAATGACGGCTTGTGCGATGGCCAAACTTCTGGTCTTCTTCTGCGCTTTGGGGGCTATATAAGTGAGAGCGGGTCTGGAGAGGAGACGGCGCGATAAGTCGGCGCGGTATGGCGGCACGATTTGGTGGCATGCTTTGTCGGAACGCTGCAGTCCGGAATCGATGCATTTTGGAATCGTAGGCATTGTTGGCGTCGTTGGCTCCGCCTGTCGTTAGCTACGCCTGTCGAGCAAGTCCTGCGGCTAAGTCCGGAGGATAATTAGTCCGCCGATGGGTTATGTCCAACGAGGGGAGGGGGGGGGGGGGGTACCAAAAAATGCCACAGTGGAGATTGGTGGTGAAGAGCTCTCCTCCCTCATCGACATGGGAGTGAACCTGATCGCCGCCCGGTGTCTACCAGATCGACTGCCTGAAGGCAGAAGGCATCAGTTCCCTTAACAGGTGCTGCGGGAGGAGGGTGGCATACCGGATCGCATCACCTTGACGTTTCGCCCACTGCGCTGCAGCCATCCACAGGCCAGTTCGGAGTCGAGATAGCAACAAGTCAAGAGTGTTTTGTTTTCCCAAAGTAACAATACATAAAGTACACAGCGAAATTTTACAACATTTGGGTGTCCCTGTTGTGGGATGATGTCTTTCTCGTCAGTTGATAGCTTCGAAAATGTCCGCTACACATGAACACACGGCCTTCCGTGGTGCTGCTCTCTAATATGTAGGTAAGGGGCTTTCGTACGTTAGAATGTCCTTCGCCAGTTCTTGGAAAGGGCCTCCCTGTTCATGTTATTGGGTCTATTGCCTCTCCTCCGCTGATGACTTTCGCGAAATTCCGCTTTTTTTGGCCAAGATGCTCTCCATAAAAAATGCACTCCTTGCAATGGCCGGTTTCTCCCTTCGCCTGTTTTTTTAGGCAGCGTCCTTTCATCGTTCGTTTGACAGCTATCCTAGCTGTCGTTTCACTTGTGTTCAAATGTATTTTCCCGAGGAGCTAATTCACTAAATACCTACCTCATATTTTCATATAGTAATGTTATTCCAGATTCCAACATTTTTCATGCTGTGGTAAGCGTGATATTCTGAAACGTCTCATTGCCAAAACAAACATTGTAACCAACTGATCGAGCAAGGGAAGAAAATAAATGGAAAAAAATGATAATATAATGTTGGAATATGTGATGCAGAACAGACCATATATTATGAATAAAGAAAGCATTGAGGAATCAGGGAGTAAAAATAACACATTCCAGCCAGAATATTATTGAGAATGGGGGCGTTTACTCGGAACCGAAATCGCAATTTTGTATTCGAAATCGTTAGATGGAAAAAAAAGAATTTTAGTGAAAAAATTAATCTTCTAACCATAACCATTCACTCATAAATCAAAAATTAAAATAAGCAAAAGGTGACGCGCACCGAAGAAACTGCTGTGATATCATTGACGTCATTTTCCTCTATTCCTTGACTGATTTTCGAGGAAGGGAAGGGAGTGGAGGGGGGTTCACGGAAGGTCTGCTCACAAAGATCCAATCGCAATGGCTCCTATTGGCAGAGTCAGCTGTGTCCCCCCCATTGCAATTACGCAAAGTAACTTCGCGGGCTCAGTTGTGATTGGACGAAGTCGTTATGCGTTAAAGGTTGCACCACGCCAACTTTTCCGAAAGGGTTAAAAACATCAGTTTTTAGCCGCTTATAACTCGATAAATAATTGACGGATCAGAAAATGGAAAAATACTGGTCTTTTTATCATACAAACTCTATCAGATTCGGCAATAAAGAAAATATGGTAAAGGACCCCATTGAATTCCAATCATTTGAAATATGCAGTGAAGCAGTCCAAGCAGTTTTTGCACACCCATATCGGGAAATTTGGAATGGACAGGAAGAATGCGGAAAGCATCTGTTACACGTCCGAAGGAAGGGGATGGCTAGAGCGACGTCTTGGAAGGGACGACTGAGCTGTAACTCCTCAAGAGCCACTCTTTGATGCTCTCTCTCTCTCCGAAGGCGTCGTAAAGAAAAGGAAGGCTGCTGATAGACATTCAAGAACACTCCGAGATGAAGCGGTCTGGCGACTACTTTTTAGTAGCGCCACTTGCATCCACACCCGATATCACATCGAAAGAATCGATGCATTACCAATCGTCGCAGCATCTTCCTAGGTCAATTTTAAATCGATGTATGTCCATACTTTGTAAAAGAAGCACATACACCATCGACGCATTCAGGCAACTGGCATCGACGCCGTGTTCCCAGCGAGACAGACAGGAGTACGTCGCACGATCGAAGATCGAACACGAAGATCGAAGGCGTTGAAACCGAAAGGTACTATTTAGGTGTAACGATCACTACAGATTTATCGTGGGGTAGACACATCCGGAAAATATGCGGCCGAGCGAAGAGATAGCTAGGATTTATAAAAAGAGTACTATGGAAATGTGATGAGAAGACAAAAGAGCGATGCTACTTTTCACTAGTTAGGCCCCACCTTGAGTATTCAGCCAGTGTATGGGATCCTAATGAATTAGGTTTGATGAGAGAACTAGACAGTGTGCAGCGTAGAGCAGCTAGGTTCGTCAAAAGGTGTTACGATAGGTTGAGAAGTGTATCAGAATTAATACAAGAATTAGGGTGGGAATCATTATCAGAGCGTAGGTTAAAGTTCAGATTAAATCTATTAGAGAAATTTCAATCGGATAGCTTTACTGAAGATGTTAGGCACATATTAAAAACACCAGCGTATTATGCTAGATTCGACCAGATGAATAAGATTAGAGAGATAGATTGTCGTACCGAGAGATTCAAAATATCATTTTCCCCCGTACTATAAGAGAACACAATAGGCAGCATGTAAATGAATAAGCGATTTTATTCAAGTCGTCGTGACGCGTCGCCGAAAATAAAATCCATTTTTCGATCAAGGATAGTTTCTCAAAAGTCCAGCGCCAGAGCTTGGTTTCTTAGGTTTCAGGAAAAATTGAAGGAGGCAGTTTATGCGAATAATTATGCACTTTGACCCCATGCCAATTGTTACAATGAGTGAGCCTCAGGAAAAACGGCTTGCTCAACCACATGCATCCACCAACGAAGAAAATCTTCAAAGGCACGAAATGAAAACAAACACTTGGAATTTCTGCGAGCTTTTTCCGATGATGTCAAGTCTCTCCAGTCAGGAGGAGTGCAATACGCAGGAGAGGTTCAAGGCCGAGAAGGGCCCTCGTGGAATGGGCGGGGAGTGTTGCGAAACAGTTGAGGTGAGCGGAAAACCTGATCCGAAGGCCCGCATCCAAAGGCCCCACCGCGAAGGTCACGAACGGTGTCGAACCAACGCGGGGATATAGGTAATAGAGGGGACCACTTCGATAAATGGGAAGCGTTCTCTGGAGAGTTGTGCCCCAGGGCTGGCTGGCTTTCACCAGGGCCCCCAGACGCCCCTCACTTGGTAATGAAACTCTGTCGTAACACACATTCACCAATTAAACCACCAGTAGTAAAAACTTATCTGTCTACATCTACACGATACCCTGCACGCCACCGCGAGGGTTTGTGGCAGGGGGTGAAGATCACCACACTATGGATCCATATCCATGCCGACAAACGACGACATGGAAAGGTACTACATAACAGGGTCTCGTGCAACTAGATGGTTAGAATCTACATAGTATTTAAGGGGTTAATACATGCATCATGCACAACAGACCTCTCTAAAATATTTCCCCTACCTATCCCTTTGCCATGCTGCCTATTCTGTTCTGTTATATTACGGGGGAAAAACGACATTTTGAACCTATCAGTGAGACAATCTATCTCTCTAATCTTATTCATCTGGTCGAATCTAGCATAATACGCTGGTGTTTTTAATATGTGCCTAACATCTTCAGTAAAGCTATCCGATTGAAATTTCTCTAATAGATTTAATCTGTACTTAAACCTACGCTCTGATAATGATTCTCACCCTGATTCTTGCATTGATTCTGAAACACTACTCAACCTATTGTAACACCTTTTAACGAACCTGGCTGCTCTACGATGCACACTGTCCAGTTCTCTGATCAACCCTAATTCATTAGGATCCCCTACACTGGCTGCATACTCAAGGTGGGGCCTAACTAGTGAAAAGTAACATCGCTCTTTTGTCTTCTCAGCTTCTGCAGTAAAAGAAGTCAGGTATCTTGTTGGGCATGAAGCAAGTTCCCGAATCCCCGAAAAACAAAAGCTTTTTCCATTCCCTCGTTGCGCTCCGGGCGGTGGTTGTGATGGACCCGGTTGTCATGGGAGCAGAGAAGCAAGGATTTTCAGACGCCATGCAACTGCGCGCAACTAATCCACTCACGTCACACGTACGCAGGCACCACTCTGGTCGGGTGTGGCTCCAGGATGCACTTGGATTTCCATGCCATAGGTTGCGTGTTTCACATTCATTTGTTCGTACCGTATCCCGTGCAAAACAATCAATAACAATTTGTATTACCTAAATCCAACTTACCCCATTCAAATATATCTCCTCAAGGAAATTTCATAAATCTTGTGTTATTTGTTTTGACATTAATGTTTTTTCATTATTATGCACCAGAAAATTCCGGGGGAGAAAAGAAGAATTCAAATGACTAAATTTGCGCAACAGAGATTCAGGAACCAGGCGAAGAAAGAACCAGTCGCAAAAGCTCCCGGGGGGAAATTATCAACAGTGACCTCAACTTAGCATTGACGAAATGCCTTTTGAAGTAAAAAAATAATTGAGGATAAATTATAGAGGTGAACTCAACATCGGTTTGGGTTTCGCAGGGCAGTTTAAAACAACATGGGAGAGGAACTGCCAACGAAATAAGTGGAAATTGGCTGGGAAACCAAACAAGTGGAGAAGAGATGCCGCAAAGGAAGTTATTGGCAAAAGGAAAGACGTCAAGAAGAAGCAACCGATCAGAACAGAAGAACTGTTAGACTTCTGGCGATGGCTCCTAGCACTTACAAAATAAGCAATGATGAATTAACAAACGTGGAATCCATTAAATATCTCGGAATAAGACTGACCCATAATATTTCCTGGGGTAAACACATCCGTGAAATAATGGGTCAAGCTAATAGTTAACTGGGATCCATCAAAGGAGTACTGGGTAAATATGACGATCATGTACGAGAAATCAGCTACTTTTCCTTGTTAGACCTCATTTGGAATATGCTGCCAGTGTATTATGGGATCCCTACGAAATCGGTCTAAATAACGAACTTGAACGTGTGCAGCGAAGATCGGCAAGATTTGTAAAGGGACGGTACGATAACCATATTAGCGTAACCAGTCTATTAAATGAATTAAAATGTGAATCATTGTCAGATCGCAGGTTGAAATTTAGACTAAATCTCCTAAATAAATTCCAAGACCATATTTTCAGTGATAGTGTAAAAAATATTTTCTGAACCCCAACTTATTATGGTAGACTGAACGATAATTGTAAAAATTAGAGAAATTGATTGCCGAACTAACAGTTTCAAAATGTCCTTTTTTCCTCGTACTATTAGGGATATGAATAGCGGTAAATATGTCCAATACGAGTGAATCAATGGATAGCATAGGTAGTTGCATGTTGGTATAAGGCCTTTAAAATAACCCAACTAGCAGCATTATCTTGCATGCTTGCTTTGGTGTTTTTAACTTTTTTTAAATAGTGAGGTGTAGACGAGTATATTATTACTGATCCTTTTTCATGCATGACATGTTCGGTGAGAATTCACCCCCTGCCACACACCTTTACGGTGGCTTGCAGGGTATTATGTAGATGTATGATGCTCCGCGTATCGCCACAACAGCGTTGGCCCTCGCCTCATCCAATGCCCGACTCCAGGTCAGAAGGTGGAGTTTTTAAATCACGTCGGGGTCGCCAAGTTGGCAGCGCTGAGTGATATGCTGTTTTCACAAGGAGTATCGATGCTCATCATTACAACTGTTCACACAGGAAAGGCAGGAGAAGCGGCTTACGGAAATGGCAACCGTGGCAAGTTAAACCAAAAACCATTTCCTCACTCTTGACAAAGTTAATTTGTTGAACTCCTTCTTCCGAAGCCTTTTTCACTCACCTTCACAGGATTCAACTGTCTGACCTCTGCATTAGTGGTATATGTCACCAATTGAAATTTCTTGTAATGGAATGGAACCCTTACTTAAAGCAATAAGCCCCAACGAATACCCTGGACCTGATATCTCCCACAGCTTACGAAATATTCCCCACCATTTAAATAATATTAAACCCTTTTACATATTCAAGGTGGCGCGTTCAACGGCTTCCCTTGTTTTCCTTACGTTTCCTCAAGGTGCCAACATATCGGCTATTGATAAAAATTGTTTTTCCAAAAATATTGTTCCGTGAAAAAAAATTACTCTTGGAAAATATTAAATCAAAGTGAAATATGCTTAAAATTTAGAATTTCTCCGTCAAATGCTAGGCTTGCAACAAGTATCTATAAATAACCCAAGAGTTAATCTTTTCAAGAATAGCCGAGAGCTTTTTGGGAGAGCAAAACGTTAATAAGTTGAGAGCGAAAGAGTAATAATTAATTCCAGTATCCTCTCTCATGCGAAGGCCCCTAAATACTGCGTCAAATTCCAATCATAATATTGTGGCTCCCATTTCATTTTTTTCGACTTCGCTTTCCTCTTATATCACTTTCGTGCTGAGATTGTTTCCGTTGTATAACTCTTCCAGATATTCTTTCCATCTCTTCACTTAGTCGTCATTTTCAATCAAATAATCTACATTCTTGTCCCTTATGGCATTGCATATAGAGAGTTAGCTACCGAAGTATCTCCCTACCTGGAAATAATCTATATAGGTATATACCTACATTTTGTAGCGTGTCACTCAGTCATTCTGTATCCGTTTTGTTTCGTTCTCTCCCATTTTTGAGCTGAAAGAGTGAGGTTTGGTGCGCTGAGTGTGGATTCTCTGTCTGCATGAATTGGCAGTAGTTTTGGATTTTTAGCAGTTAGTAGTGCAGAGAAAAATGCAAAAGAAAAATTGGTGTTTTACCTATCTTTTAGCACGGGGATCCAGTTGCTATGTTAATTTGTTTACGTTGCTAAGTAAATGTGTTTACGTTTTCGGTAAAGGGACAAAAATTGGATTGAAGAATTTGAAGAAAGTGTAACTAGTTTCACCAATCAATTTTGTAAGTACGAAAATATTAATTGACGTTTTCGATGTACAGATTAATTCATTTCAAAATAAAACATTCATTTATATCTCCACCTAAAAGATAGTCATTTCGCACATTTAATAAACCAGATTAAAAACAAGTGTAAAAAATACAATAATTGGTAAGTATGTAGATTACTTAGAAATAGTGTGAGCTATGAGTGAACACAATAGGCTCAACTCTGTATTGGTCATATGGAAAAAGAGTTGCATTTTGAGCTGTTGGGCAGATTGCAATGCGTCTTAAATTTTGGGTAGTAAATTCACTTCATGAAGAAATTTTGGAACGCAATCGACACGTTTGAAACTGTCACCCAATGGCTTTCTCAGATCCCCAAATATTTTGTGGTGATTGGGTTCCATCCTATATTTTATACAGTCGACAAGCAGGTGTTTCACCTAAAATATTTCCAAAAGCTCAAAAAACCAATTCTAAAATAAATCTATTGAGACGATTCCAGATATATATTACACCAACCTTTAAATCGCTTTGCGTATGATATTTACCAAATATTACGTCAAAACCATTCAATCGACTGTATTAAAACCTCCTAGAACATTCCATTTTTCATCAATTTTAAAAAAGACATTCACTTACATACCCCCACCTAAAACATTTGAAAAGGCTAAAAGGACCAATTCTATTTATAAACCACTCAGACGATCCCAGAAAAATATCCTAGCCACCTTTGAATCGGTTTGGGTGTAATTTTGCAGCGTGTCAGTCAGTCAGTCCGTCATTCTTTTTCTGTTTTGTTTCGTTCTCTCCCATTTTTGAGCTGAAAGAATGAGGTTTGGTGCGTTGAGTGTGGATTCTCTGTCTGCATGAATTGGCAGTAGTTTTGGATTTTTAGCAGTTTGTAGTGCAGAGAAAAATGTAAAAAAACGTGGTTTTTGAGAGTGGGAGACAACATATAATGAAAATATGGTGTAGAGTAGGCGATATGGAGTGGAAGCGAAACATGATAACACAGAAAGAAAAAAAAGCCAAATCCACAAAAATAAACTTTACTGCGACCCGGGTTTCACTTTTATTACAGCATCGCCAGGTGACGATGTTTATTTTTGTGGATTTGGCTTTTTTTTCTTTCTGTGTTAACAGTATTCAAATGAAAGTTTCTGAGGGGTTCAAAAGGTGAATATTTTACCATACCATACCATAGTCTGAAGTGGACCGCTTTCAAAATTGTTGTATTTTGAGACACAAGAACGTATTAAGAAACGTGAATGAAGTCTAACCGAAAAGAACAGCAACAAGATGAAAAAACTACAACACATCTACATCTACAACCACATAATACCCTGCAAGCCACCACAAGGGTGTGTGGCAGGGGGTGATTGCTCACCAAACATGCACTACATATCATGCATAAAAAAGGAATAGTATTAATATAGTAGTCAGAACTACACTATTTAAAAAAGATAGAAATTGCAAAGAAAACATGCAAAAACATTCTGTTAGTAGGGTTAGCTTTAAGTACTCATACCAACATGCAGCTACCAATGCTATTCATTGCTACTCTCCGATAGGACATATTTACCGTTATTCGTATCTCTTATTGTGCGAGGGAAAAAGGACATTTTGAATCGGTCAGTTCGGCAATCAATTTCTCTAACTTTATGATTATGGTCCAGTCTGCCATAGTAAGTTGGGGTTCGTAAAATATTTTTAACATCATCACTGAAAATATTGCCTTGGAATTTGTTTAAGAGATTAAGTCTAAATTTCAACCTGCGATCTGACAATGATTCCCATTTCAATTCATTAAATAGACTGGTTACGCTAATATAATTATCGTATCTTCCCTTTACAAATCTTGCCGATCTTCGCTGCACACTAGTTTATACTTAAACACAGTTTACCCACAGTTTATACTTAAAATATCCAGTAGAAGGTGTGAATATGAGCAACGGAGCTATAAGCCATCTTGGTTTAAGTAGGTTAAATCTGTACCACGTAATAAGAATAGAATTAACTTACATTGGATTAAAATGCATTAATACGAATCCGTAGGCAGTTCATTGACGTCACTGTCATTGAGTTGGAGAACTGAGACAATATTAACATAAGTAAAAGGTGAGAGAAATTTTTTTTGCCGAAGAGGTGGGCCGTACCATTCCCAAAAACCCGAATATGACCTCATTATCAGCAGTAGACAGACATTCGCATGCACCTACACATTCCTGTGTTTCTTCTGGCCTGAAAGTTTCTAAATAAAAGATCTTATACTCGTATTTGTAAATATGAGTCCAGGCAGTAATTATTTGTTTACATTGGTTTAAATCATATTTGTGGTTCCGATACTCACTTTGAGTCATAGATAACTCCGTAACACAAGTTTATTTTCGCTCCTTTATGAAAAATGTTAATATTTCTTAATACAGGTTGTATTTTTATTATGTTTCTCCCTACCGTTGAATTTCAGCAGGCACCTTCAGCTATGCTACGTGAAAAATCCCTGACCGAACACGTCGTACGGAAGGATTGGAAAACTGCCAATGTAACACCCATAAGTGGCCATAAGGAGCAGACATCTAACTACCGACCTATATCCCTCACTTCCATCCCATGCAAGATCCTGGAACAAATAATTTTATCAGTTTAGTTAGGGGATACCTCAAGGGTTTATTGACCAATGTTTCCCGAGGTTTCCGGAAGAGCAGCTCTTGAGACACGCAGGAGGTTTTGACATTTTTACAGGAGTTGGTTTCCTCGAACACGACTGCAGTGAAAGCTACATTTGTGCATGAGAAGGAATGCATGATTTTGGAGTATCTCTGTACTCCAACTGGCCCAAATGCCCGTCAAATGACTTTTTTCAAAATATCTTTACAATTTGTACAGCACTATCAGTCTTTCCATTTGATTCAGACCACTTAGAACTAGCAATTGCACTTTCAAATTCGTAACTGGTCATGAATCGCTCATCTACATCTACACGATACCCTGCAAGCCACCACGAGGGTGTGTGGCAGGGGGTGAAGATCACCAAGCATGCACTATTGACATGCAAACAAGCAACTATAGGGTCTCATGCAACTAAATTATTGGTATCTAAAGTATTTAAGGGATTTTTTATTATAATGCACTACAGACTACTCTAAAATATTTCCCCTACCTATCCCTTTGCTATGCTGCCTATTCTGTTCTCTTATGGTACGGGGGAAAAATGCCATTTTGAATCTGTCGGTACGACAATCTATCTCTCTTATCTTATTCACCTGGTCGAATCTAGCATAATACGCTGGTGTTTTTATAGGAGTCGGTTTCCTCGAACACAACTGCCGTGAAAGCTACAATGAAAGTGAAAACAGTGAAAGCTACAATCGCTCGAATTCTTTGGAAGAAAATTGCGTATCATTGTCACAGATGGTATTCAAATACAGCAAAAGTACATTTACAATGATTAATTACAGATTGAATAGCCAAAATATGAAGTGTGGCAAATTCAATATATTTTGGTAATAATCCATCGCAACCAAATAAATTTTACCGATTCATTGTGATAAGTTAGCACCCAACTTGAACCATGCAACACGAGAAACCTCGTGTCATTCCACTGGTTCTTTAGAGCTGTCAGGTTTATACTTTACGCAAGTAGCGCAATCACTTATCAAATTCCATTAATACTAATTATTAATATGCACCTACTCCTTGCGGAGAGAAGAGTGAAGCTGAAATTTTGGACACGACATCTAGAACTCTCCCCATGTTTGCGTCAAAACGGCCAAGGACCTCCTCCTGTTCCAGGGACGCCGTAAGGTATGTACCTACTCAACGCTGCACTAAGAAAACAAACAATTAGGCTTATTATTCTGGATTCGAGGGCGTAAAGTATTCACGAGGAAAGGAAAGCTGCATTGGCCTTCACATAAGTATGATGACATAAGTGAGCTGTTTTTTTTTTCTTCCATTATTTTGTAAATAATGAGCTCAATTCCACAATCGCTGTTGTTTATTCGCCAAAATATTCGCAGCTTACGTAGCAACTTTGATTTTGGTCTTCTACATTTTAATGCTGCCCCCCGAAAATCTCTTACTATTTTACTCACTGAAATCAACAGCTTCCATGTAAAATTCCCAATGAAATGATAAAAAACGACCTGGGGATTACAGTCGACGTAAATTCTGAATTGCAATGTAAAAACTGTGGAACGTCAATGGATGATCTGATATCACGTTTATACCCACTGAAATCTTATTATTAACTGCATACTATATACCTACTTCGTAAGCACATATTCAAAGATCAAAATATTCCGGTCCCTCAGTTCCTGGTTTGGGACCTTAAAGGTAGGTGTTTTTACACATTCGTTCAACCGAAAGTGGAAAAAATGCCTCTGGTGTTTGGGTCGGTGGGAAAAGGGATTAATAAATAATGACTTGCATAAAATGCAGAGGAGATATCGTTGGCCATTGCTATGACGAGGAGGTAAGTGTGATTCTGTTCCTCTACGAAATGATGATGTCAGGCGACCATTAGCGCCTTTATGCGTATATTCCAAGCGTATTTAGATATCCATCGTAGAGGCCTAATTCTCCAGGAGTGGAATCCATTTACGTGGAATCCATTAAATATCTTGGAATAAGACTGACACATGATCTTTCCTGGGGCAAACACATGCGTGAAATAATGGGTCAAGCTATTGATAAGCGTAGACTGGGATTCATCAAAAGAGTACTGGGCAAATGTGACGATCATGTAAGAGAAATCAGCTACTTTTCCCTTGTTAGACCTCATTTGGAATATGCTGCCAGTGTATGGGATCCCTACGAAATCGGTCTAAGTAATGAACTTGAACGTGTGCAGCGAAGATCGGCAAGATTTGTAAAGGGAAGATACGATAATTATATTAGCGTAACCAGTCTATTAAATGAATTGAAATGGGAATCATTGTCAGATCGCAGGTTGAAATTTAGACTTAATCTCTTAAACAAATTCCAAGATAATATTTTCAGTGATGACGTCAAAAATATTTTGCGAATCCCAACTTATTATGGTAGACTGGACCATAATCAGAAAATTAGAGAAATAGATTGCCGAACTGACAGATTCAAAATATCCTTTTTTCCACGTACAATTAGGGATATGAATAACGGTAAATATATCCAATACGAGTGATTGAATCCATAACATAGGTAGCTGCATGTTTGTGTAAGGACTTGAAGGGTACCCAACTGACAGCATGTGTAAGGACTTGAAGGTAACCCAACTAACAGGGACTAACAGGGACCTTACTAGCGTAACCAGTCTATTAAATGAATTAAATTGGGAATCATTGTCAGATCGCAGGTTAAAATTTAGACTTAATCTCTTAAACAAATTCCAAGACCATATTTTCAGTGATGATGTTAAAAATATTTTGCGGACCCCAACTTATTACTATGGTAGACTGGACCATAATCATAAAATTAGAGAAATAGATTGCCGAACTGACAGATTCAAAATATCCTTTTTTCCTCGTACAATTAGGGATATGAATAACGGTAAATATATCCAGTACGAGTGCAGCAATGGATAACATTGGTAGCTGCATGTTGGTATAAGGACTTATAGCTAACCCAACTAACGGCATGTTTTTGCATGTATGTTTTGCTATTTTTAATTTTTTTTAAATAGCGTAGTTTTGAACAGTACCTATAAAAGTACTGATCCTTTTTTTATGCATGATATGTAGTGCATGTTTGGTGAGAGTTCACCCCATGCCACACACCTTTATGGTGGCTTGCAGGGTATTATGTAGATGTAGATGTTTTTGCAATCGTATTTGCTATTTTTATCTTTTTAAATGTTGCAGTCCAGACTAATAAATTAATACTAATCCTTTTAAATGCATGATATGTAGTGCATGTTTGGTGAGAATTCACCCCCTGCCACACACCCTCGCGGTGGCTTGCAGGGTATCGTGTAGATGTAGTTGTAGATGAGCGGAGAAGGCGATCAGCGCCTTGTCAGGAATATAGCCGAGGCGCATTTCAGTGCATACTTAGAGAAACTGATTTTTTTGCTGCTGGGTTTTACTTAAAATAATGGATTTCAACGAAATAACGTGGCTGCATATTCAAAAAGAGTTACTCAAGTTTGGACATAACAGCATGTGCGAAAAAATAAAGTTAATTTTGGAATATGGAACAAAAGAAAGTTATTTAGCCGTACAGAGAGGAGTCATAAAACTTCCTTTTAGCAAATCCTGTCAAAGGGGAGGGGGGGAGGAAGAAGGCATAGTTTGGTATATGAGTGTACCAAGGAGGTTACAAAATATAATATAGTCTAATATTGGCTACATAATATAATATTCGTGGTGTGCACATATATGCGACACCACTGGCATCTGGCGGGTGCCTCGCAGAAAGTGAACACGAGCAGTGGACTCCGCCTGTTGTCCGCGGAAGGTAAACATATCCCTCCACAGACAGTTAAATGTTAACGCGTAATCCCAGGGTTATGTCCTTGAATGCATCCGAAGAGGCCGACAACTGGGGTTATCGGCCAGCGACAAAGAGAACTGATTCTCTTCTCAAACAGCTACCATAGCACCTGCGGTGGTCCTTTACAATGCCTACAACCGCCATTTAAGTAAGAAGTCCTCCGGAGTTTATTTCCGACGTCACAGATTATCGCAGAGTTTTTCAATGGATTCGCATTCCTGAAGCTTCAGTGAATATTGTGATGTAAGTCACTTACAAAACTTCCGTGAACGTATTAGCTATTTTTCTACCCAAGAGGAAAAAAATCGGTGTAAGTAGGGTCCGCTATTTTGTCCTATTTACAGAGCGATTGTCCCTGTATTAAATCAACTAAAATTACGATTTATCGAAGACTAAGATTGGTTCTGTAGCACACTGTCACATTTTATTCCGTAAGGCTACCACCAAAGATTATGCAACATCTTCATTTTGGAGATTTTCAGCGAAAACTTAACGGGGTCGTTTATCATATTATTTTACTGCTGAACCTGATAGAGTTTGTACAGTAAAAAGACACTTATTTTTCCGTTTTTTGATCCGTTAGTTCTCGAGTTATAAGCGGCGAAAAACTGATGTTTGTAACCTTTCGGAAAAGTGGGCGTGGTGCAACCTCTGACGTATATCGACTTCGTCCAATCACAACTGAGCCCGCGAAGCTACTTCGCCTTATCGCAATGGGGGGGACACAGCTGACTATGCCAATGGAAGCGGTTGCGACAGAATCTTGTCGAGCAGGCCTTCCGAGACCCCCCATCCACTCCCTTCCCTTTCCTTAGAAGCACTCAAGGATAGGAGGTAAATGACGTCAATGTTATCACAGCAGCATTTTCGGTGGGCGTCACCTTCTGCTTATTTTAATTTTTGATTTATAAGTGAATGGCTTTGGTTAGAAGATCAATTTTTTCACTAATTCATTTTTCGTTTCCATGTAACGATTTCGTGTACGAAATTGCGATTCTGGTTCCGAGTACTTCCGAGAACCCCACTCCACTTCCTTTCCTTCCCCTAAAAGCACTCAAGGATAGGAGGTAAATGACGTCCTTGACCTCAAAGCAGCTTCTTCATTGGGCGTCACCTTCTGCTTATTTTAATTTTTGATTAATGAGTGAATGGCTTTGGTTAGAAGATCAATTTTTTCACCGAAATAAATTTTTCGTTTTCAGCCAACGATGTCGTGTACAAAATTGCGATTTCGGTTCCGAGTGAACGCCCCCATTCCGGCGTGTTTCGTATATTTTGTTCAACTTTAAGCCCTCGCATATTGTTAATGATCATTTATTATGAAAAATGAAATCATGAATCTGATGCACCAATAAAAGGAGAATCACCGTGCAGAATTTCATCTTCCAAAACTGAAAAAAAAACAACTTTCGGGATCTTGGCTTCTTGCGATTCCAGTCTTCCTGTGTGCGGCGGCGTTCCAAAGAATCCGAAACAGCGTTCCTAGATCCGGAGAGAGCCTTCGATCACCTCTGGCCCCGAGGCTTGATTCTCTAAATGAGTGACTTCCTAACCCATCCTGCCGTTCGAAATTCATCTCCTTCCTTATATCACGTTTCTTCAAAGTCAACTGGTCCACCAAAATAGTCGACCGACATGTGTGTGTTCCCCAAGGATCGATCCTTTCTCCACACCTTTTCAACATCTGTACCTCGCATCTACCCTCATGCCTCGTAAAATCCTTTTTTTTTTAACCTTTTTAAAGTTTCGTTTAACGTTTACTGTGAGAGTTTGACGATAAAAGCCTAAAAAAAGTTTTTAATCCCTTCCAGCAAGCCCACGACATCCGCTCATCACCGAACTATAGCATATCCATTCGCCTGAAACCCAACTTTGGAGGACAAGGCAGAGGAGGTGCACATCTTCCGGGTTTGGAGTTGGCTTCCATGATGAGCAAAAAAACCAAAGTTATGAATTTCTAGATCGGAGTGAAGAAAAGCACCGCTGTGGATAAAGGGCTCATCGATAGCCCGTCTTGTAATCATCTTGGGACGATTTTCGACAAATGACTGTCCTTCAGTGAAAATACGAATGAATTACGAAAAAGCCATTAGCTACATCAACACTTGGCAAAAAATTATGTAGTGAAATCTCCCCACTGCCTCTCAGGGAAAAAATAGTATCTACTTTTAGATCTAGCATCTAGTAGTATCTACATATAGGTATTACAGCTTTAAAACACGTTGCTCCGGCATGGGCTATAACAAGTGCTGCCAAACAAACGATCCTCAATTGAGAGGATGAAATCAATCCGACGAGGTGGGCAGTACCACTTTTCTGCGTTCGGAATTCCCTCCTCACCCTCTACTTAAAACCTTCGCAGCTTCCACAAGCACTTCCACAAACGAAGAACCCCTTTTGCTAAGCATACCCTCTCTCCAAGCGGAGTCTAATCACCGTGAATACCTTCTGTCAAGAGGCCGATCGTCTCGGCCGATTGAGGAAACGGGAGGAAGACATTACAACAATCTCTCCAAGGAGGAAGTCGCTTTCACCCCAAGGACTCCCCTCCCCTCCGCTCCGGCGAGAGCGAAATCCATGTCTGACTGCGATTTCGAGATCCGAGCGCCTCTTATGACCACTACTGTGTAATGTACGAGTCACTACCGCTAGGGTGTGTGGCAGGGGGTGAAAGATCTCCAAGCATGCACTACTGACGTGCTACTAATGCTACATGTTACATGTGAGAGTCACGTGCAACTTGATGGTAATGTAATGTCATTCTAAATAAGTATAAGAAGAAGTTTCGCTTTAATTTATAGTGTTAATTCACCCCCTGCCACACACCTTTGTGGTGGGTTGCAGGGTATTATGTAGATGTAGACACAAGCAAGTCGAAGTAGTTGCCCATCCTGGGCCTATCGTTATCGCTAGCGTTATCGTTATTTTTCTATTTAACTTATGTCAGAGAGAACGTGATCTCCATTCTTAATTTTCCGCACAGCACTTCAAATCACATATCACAATCCGTGGAGCGAATTTTACAGACGATTATTGTTAGCCCTGCGCTACTCTAGGGGTAAGCGTTAACGATAAAGATTGCGATAACGCGAATGATTCCACACCTGATCTCATCAAATTGCCTTGAAACCCTTTAATCACCCGCTAATATGAGAAAGAGAGAGTGACGAATCAGGTGGTAAAGGCATGAAACTCTGCACTCGTGATTGCGAATATGCCCGCGAAACATTCGAATGTCGTGAAAGGAGTTCTTGCAGCCATGCGATGGCAGTCGGAAAAAATTCCTGCAAACGATTCGAGTCTGGAATCAATCCTCGAATTGAATTCGGTATATCGAGAGCCACTGAATCGAGCACAGCACCGTGGGTCGAAGGCTACAATCCGACCTTTTCCCACCTCGTTTGAAGTCAGCGATCGCTTGCGAAACACACATTTGAGACGGGTCGGCGGTGACCCGTTTCCGTCCGCGAGCGGTTCTTTCCCAACTAGAAAAAGGAAAAAACAGCAGCAATTAGAGACTCGCCATTTGCGCGAAAAAGTGGAAAAGGGGTAAGTGTCAGGAGGTAGGGGGATTGCGACTCTTCAAGTCGTTGCCAGGGCGCGCGCAAAGGAATTCCCGAAGGCCTTTGCGCGAGGAACCGGTTTTCAGGAATAGCAGCTATCTCTCGCCCTCTCGCAAAACGAGCGCTGGTATCGCTACGAGTTGTTGCGTTTCGCGCTGGCATAAACAGCGACCGCTGCTTGGAACAAGACCAACAATCACAAGGGGTCGACGGCCCTGCCACTATTATTAGGCGACAAGAATAAGGGGCAGCAAATGTCACAGGAAAACAACACTGAAAGAAATTCATTGTACTTCTGAAGTATGATTTCTTTTCACCACTAATGTGACTCGGACAAAGCAAGGCATTTTGCTAAATGCTCTCTCCATGTTTTGTTAGCCGAACGAAGTCTTGAGAAACTATATGGTTACGGGCTTAACATAATAAATATCTAGACTCACTGAAGTTCAAATACTTAGTAATGTCCACAGTATTGTATTTCCCTAAGACCATTGCTGTCTCTGATGCGACATGGACTGGTGTTTCCTTTGAAACTAGTTGAAATAAAATGAATTATTTTGGAAGTTAACAAAGTATTTTCATTCATTGATCATGAGAAATTACGGCATTGGACTCAGGATGATCACCATTACCCATGGCAGAAGTATACCCCTTATGGTTATGAAAGTACTGCAATTTGTAGTCACATCCTTCCCTGGAATATAAGTGAAAATGGAAGATTCAACGGAGGAAAAGCAATTTGAGGGCTCATGACACACGGAGGGTGAAAATCTAGTAATAGAGAATAAGTGGCACGAGCAATGCGCGAACCATCTTTGCTTTGATTCTCATGGCACAAGCCTACACTACCAGCTGACACGCCTATCAGAATCCCGTGCTTATCTGTAGTTATCACCCACGCATGTAATGCATCAGTGTAGCGCAGCTTGGCTTTTGTTTTCCAGGATCTTTTCCAGGAGGAGAAAGCTAGGATTTATAAAAAGAGTACTTGAGAAATATGTTGAGAAGACAAAATAGCGATGTTACTTTTCACTAGTTAGGCCCCTTGTTCACTAGTTAGGCCCCACCTTGAGTATGCAGCCAGTGTATGGGATCCGAATGAATTAGGTTTGATCAGAGAACTAGACAGTGTGCAGCGTAGAGAAGCTAGGTTCGTCAAAAGGTGTTACGATAGGTTGAGTAGTGTTTCATAATTAATGCAAGGATTAGGGTGGGAATCATTATCAGAGCGTAAGTTAAAGTACAGATTAAATCTTTTAGAGAAATTTCAATCCGATAGCTTTATTGAAGATGTTAGGGACATATTAAAAACACCATCGTATTACGCTGGATTCGACCAGATAAATAAGATTAGAGAGATAGATTGTCGTATTGATAGATTCAAAATGGTATTTTTCCCCCGTACTATAAGAGAAAGGAATAGGCAGCATAGCAAAGGGATAGGTAGGGGAAATATTTTAGAGTAGTCTGTAGTGCATGATGCATGCATTAATCCCTTAAATATTGTAGATACTAACAATCTAGTTGAATGAGACCCTATAGTTGCTTGTTTGCTCGTCAATAGTGCATGCTTGGTGATCTTCACCCCCTGCCACACACCCTCGAGGTGGCTTGCATGGTATCGTGTAGATTTAGGTGTAGATGATCTGTGGTACAGTCGGTCTAGAACAAGTGAGGATAGAACCACACTTCCGACAGGAAAACTATGCGACTATGCCTTAAGGAGTTTGGTTTAAGAGAGTGAAGGCGATTGACAGTGATGGTACATACATATGAGGACATCTCCTTTCCTGGGGTAAACACATTCGTGAAATAATGGGTCAAGCGAATCGTAAACTGGGATTCATCAAAAGAGTATTGAGTAAATGTGACGTTCATGTACGAGAAATCAGCTACGTTTCCCTTGCTAGACCTCATTTGGAATATGCTGCCAGTGTATGGGTTCCAAATGAGGTCTAACAACCGAAAAGTAGCCGATTTCTCGTACATGAACGTCACATTTACTCATTTTTGTACGTGCTAGGAGGAGAGCTATTCTTTTTCCAAAATTTAATTACTACACTTTTTTTAAATTTAATTCTAACTGCCATCTACATCTACATAATACCCTGCAAGCCACCACAAGGGCGTGTGGCAGGGGGTGATTGCTCACCAAACATGCACTACATATAATGCATTTAAAAGGATTAGTATTAATATAGTAGTCAGAACTACACTATTTAAAAAAGATATAATTTGCAAAGCAAACATGCAAAAACATTCTGTTAGTAGGGTTAGCTTTAAGTACTCATACCAACATGCAGCTACCAATGCTATTCATTGCTACTCTCCGATAGGACATATTTACCATTATTCGTATCTCTTATTGTGCGAGGGAAAAAGGACATTTTGAATCGGTCAGTTCGGCAATCAATTTCTCTAATTTTATGATTATGGTCCAGTCTGCCATAGTAAGTTGGGGTTCGTAAAATATTTTTAACATCATCACTGAAAATATTGCCTTGGAATTTGTGGAAGAGATTAAGTCTAAATTTCAACCTGCGATCTGACAATGATTCCCATTTCAATTCATTTAATAGACTGGTTACGTTAATATAATTATCGTATCTTCCCTTTACAAATCTTGCCGATCTTCACTGCACACGTTCAAGTTCATTACTTAGACCGATTTCGTAGGGATCCCGTACACTGGCAGCATATTCCAAATGAGGTCTAACAAGGGAAAAGTAGCTGATTTCTCGTACATGATCGTCACATTTACCCAATACTCTTTTAATGAAACCCAGTTTGCGATTCGCTTGACCCATTATTTCACGAATGTGTTTACCCCAGGAAAGATCATTTGTCAGTCTTATTCCAAGATATTTAAATGATTCCACGTTTGTTAAATCATTATTAATTATTTTGTAAGTGGTAGGAGGAGAGCTATTCTTTTTCCAAAAATTCATTACAAGACATTTCTTAAAGTTTAATTCTAACTGCCATGTATCACACCAAGTTTCAATTGCTTGTAGGTCAATATTTAAATATTCTTTATCGTTCGGGCACAGAATTTCCCTGTACACTACTGCGTCATCGGCAAATAGACGAAGCTTACTTTTTACCACCTTTTGGATATCATTAATATACAAAAGGAATAGGAGTGGACCTATCACACTACCTTGTGGGACACCCGAAGTGACTTTAATTGCCGGTGAGGAAACACCGTCCAAAACAACCCTTTGAACCCGATCATGCAGAAAATCATTAATCCATGATATAATGTTACTGTCTAATCCATAAGATTTTAACTTCAAAATTAGTTTGCTGTGAGAAACCTTGTCAAAAGCCTTCTTGAAGTCGAGAAATATAGCATCCACTGGAATATTATTTTCGCCAGAAACTAAAATATCGTGGGAAAAGAGAGCAAGTTGAGTTTCACACGATCTGCTCTTTCGGAAGCCATGCTGGACATTGGACAATAAATTCTGGCTATCTAGGTGTCCCATGACTGAACTGACAATTATATGTTCTAGGACCTTGCATGAAATGGATGTGAGGGATATAGGTCTGTAGTTAGATGGCTGCTCCCTATCGCCACTTTTAAAAATGGGTGTTACATCGGCTGCTTTCCAGTCCATCGGTACGACGTGTTCGGTCAGGGATTTATTAAATACTATTTGAAGGTAGGGAGAAATTTCGGATGCTCTCTATATACGCGGGAGGGAATTTGATCGGGGCCAGGAGATTTGTTGGGGCTTATATCTTCAAGTAATTTTTCAATACCATTACAGGAAATGTCAATTGGTTGCATCAACCGCTGAAAGAGGTCAGGTAACACGAAAGTTGAATCCCCGGAAGGTGGGTTAAAAACGGTTTGGAAGAAGGAATTTAGCAAGTTAACTTTGTCGAGTGTGTTTGTGGTCATTTCACCTCTATCATTTTAAGTGAATGGACGGCAGACTTATGGCCTTGCACTTCCCTTACGTACGACCAGAAGACTTTTGGATTTTCTTTCAATTGTTCCCCAAGTGTTTTTCTTTTGAATTCTGCGAATGCATTACTAAGGGCTGTCTTTGCAGTGGATTTTGAAATTTTATAATTTTCAATAATTACATTACGCTCATCAGTGGGCATATGTTTACTAATTCTTTTCATTTTAGCATGACATATTCGCTGCCGTCTCAGGGATTTTCTTACTTCGGCATTGTACCATCTAGGTTCAGTGCTTTCTTTTTTGAATTTACTAGGGATAAATCTGTTGATCCCAGAGCGCATGATATTAATGAACGACTTCCATGAATCGTTGGTACATACTTTTATGGAAGACTTTTTGAAATCCGATAAGGAATCTCTTAAATAAATTTTAAAGTTAGCAAAGTCTACTCTTTTAAAAATGTAAATCTTTCTTTTTTGTTTAAAATTTTTATCTAAAGATAGCGAGAGTTTTGCAGTTATTACTCTGTGGTCACTGATTCCATCAACCGTGTCAATCATTGTCACATGTTGTGGGATATTGGTTGCCAGTAAATCAAGAGTGTTGTCCCCTCTATTAGGTGCTGTAGCTAATTGTGTCAGGGAGTTATTGGAGAAAATATCTAATAGAGTCTCACAGATGTCTTTGTCCCTTCCTCCAGCTTTGAAGCAGTATGTTCTCCAGTCTATTGATGGTGCATTGAAATCTCCACCTATTATTATATTACGTTCGCTGTTACAGGACGTTATAGTATTTATCTGGTTTCCCAGTTCTAATAATGACTCAACATCAGTGTTTGGGGGCCTATAGAAGGCGCAGACAGATATTGATCTGGATTTGGGGCATGTTAATGAACACCAAACACATTCTAAGGGGTTGTCGGGAAGCCATGTATCACACCAAAAATTATTATTAATGGGAATAGTGAAGCGGTTGCAAATTCTGTCTGTATCCGAAGAACTTCTCTAAATCATTAATTTGAAAGAAGGGGAGTGGTGAGTAGTGCGACGCCGTATTTAGGAAAGAGGCCGTATTTTTCATTTGGAGAAAATCGTTAGCGAAATATCCGATGTGCGTATGACACTGACTTTCATTCAGGATAATACTATAGCCTTTCAGAGGATAGTACTATAATTCATCAAAATTACGAAAGAACACAGATTTTTAATGTCCTTTACAGGTATTGCAAAGTGGCGACAACACAATCATGGAGATGTGCGATTGTAGTATCATCAAATAGCAAAGGTTGGATTAGTGGCCATAGCCTCCTGATCACGAATGTTTGAAATAGTGGCAGAGATTTCTCACTCCCAACTTGAGTGCTGAGCTAGTGCTCCAAATTGAGTCATCCGTCCCTTGATTTCCATGGTCCACATCTGAACTCGTTTTCCTGATGACGATGACTGCCTTGTGCCACCACTGAATTCGATGGCCTCTTCAGAAAGCAAGAGCAGCTCTTTCATCTACATAATACCCTGAAAGCCACCTCAAAGGTGTGTGGCAAGGGGTGAATTCTCACCAAACATGCACTACATATCACGCATTTAAAAGGATTAGTAATAATATATTAGGTTTATAAACTGCAATATTTAAAAAGATAAAAATAGCAAACCACGCATGCAAAAACGTGCTGTTAGTTGGGTTACCTTCAAGTCCTTACACCAACATGCAACTACCTATGCTATGGATTCAATCACTCGTATTGGACATTATTACCACTATTCATATCCCTAATATCTTTCGAGCTACTCACGCATCGTACGCGCGAAACACACTTTTGCCACGCTGGCAAGGGAGTGTTTTGCCATTCTGCGATAACTGTAGAAATATGCTGGTCAGATATCAGCTGACAGTGGCTGTGAGATACAGGTGAGGTAGTTAAAAACTCGTTCATTAACTCTCCTGAGTCGGCGAGCGCGCGTCCCAAATGAATCTTGCTCTCCCCCCCCCCCACTCAAATAGGGGGCTGATTTTCGTTTTCGCTCCTCGTCACAAGGCCACCTTCATCTGTTTTCATTTTGCAGTCCGCACGTCTCGAGCGGCATGGCGCCACTGCGCGTCGGGAAGCGGCCCTTCGACTTCCAGTTCCCGTTGCTTCTGAGATTGGCGAGGAGCTAGGCTGCATGCGACGACCACACAGGTGAGTGTGTTAGTCGCCCCCCCCAAAACGGTGTAGCCTCCCTTAAGTAATACATGGCAGTCATCCGATGGGATTGCGAGCGAGTCAAACAACGCCAAGTTAGTGCAGTGAGTGATTTGTTTGTGACGTATTCCTCCGCAAGTATTCTGCGAGCGTGCTCCCCTTCAAGGAAACCTTCTTCCGTCTTCTCTTCCTGCTTGATTTCTTCCTCTCCTTGCGATCGCTTTCACCGCGGATTCAAAGCTTCACTGACATCAACAGCCCCTGCCACTCTTCCCATTAAGTTTTCTTCGCCGTCCAAATCTCTCCCGACATGTTTTACAATTCCTGCGGTGAACCAAAAGAACCAGGAAAGAAACAATTTCTTTTAATTCATTAATGGTGACGCGACGTTTGTTATTCCAGGTAAACCTTAAAAATATTGAGAACGCATTCGGAATATTGCACTGGTATTCGCGCGGAATTTGCTGACGAAAGTAAAATATATTAATAAGCTTTGTAAGAGATAAAATGAGGTAGAGTTCTCGAGTTCCATTGGTCTTGGCTGTAGGAGGAAGCGCAAAAAGAGAGAAACTTCATTGGTTTAGTTTGCAGCGATATTGAATCCAGATTCATAAAATACTGCCCGAATTTCGCAGAGGAAAACTCTCGAATGCAACAGAAAAATATTCAGAAAGATCTGGAACACCCTAATTTGGCGTTCTACATTAAAATAATCGGAATCTAAAGGCCAGCGAACCAAGAGATAACACACTTTAACGGACGCAGTTAAAGTCATTGCTATTAGTGTTCAAGACGAAGTGTCAATTCGTGAAGCAGTAGACAATCGATGCCTTTCAGCTTAATTGGTGGCTTAGGACGGAGCTTCGAGGAATAATTTTAAATTGAAATGAAAGACTTACTTCATGCATAGTACTTAGCTTTGTTCGCGCACACGGACCTCGATGTAGAAGTAACTATTCAGGTGGTTTTTGACCTGAAGGTGAATGCCGTAAGTAACCCGAGTTGTGTGTGTGAGAGAGAGCAAACAACCATAGCGGATTCACGGAGTTATTCTTTCAAGTCCTAATTATTACAAGTTGTTGCATGTTTTTCGCTGGGCATTGCATCGTGTGTTGGCTGCGAGCTGGGCGTCGTGGAGAAGTAAGCACGAAAACAAGATAGACTTGGAATTTCCACGGTAAAACCCGATCACTCATGGGAAAAAAGTTTCCTGGTTCAAACTGTTGATAGATTACCTTCCATTGTGGGCGAAGATGTTAAAAAACACTGTATTTGTTGGAATCCCGAGATATCTACCATAGGTAAAAAATCAACGTAAGCAACTCGACACTGATTGCCCATAAGGCACTTATTAGTTTATTTGTAAAGGTTATTTAGAGCTTGGATGACATTTCTGGGGCATTTGTACTTGAATATGGTAGCATTTATCCCACTGCGAATGATACATAGGGCGTTCAGTATTCTACTCCAAGACCTAAAACTAAACTATTTTCCAGACCTAAAACCAGTCAAAGTTCCAGCTCCAGATAACATTCCAGAGAAAATGATCGAAATCTAATCCCGTGAGCATATATATTTATTCTCATATTGCTGTAGTAAAAAAATAAAATAAAACGACATATTAATGTGGACTAACGTAAAATGGCCTCTCATGAGAAACTTTAACCAGGGGACAGTTAAAACATAAAGAGTGCAATAGTCTTGCGAAGCGTGTATTAGAGGAAGTGGAGCTGGAATCCCAACACGAGACATGTGCGGAAAACGGATCCCGCTGTGCCGATTGAGTAGGTATCGGCTTGAGGTGAGAGTGTCGGCACGAGGGAACTCGACCGCCTATCAACTATCATCTGCAAAAGGAGAAGGGTGCCAAGCTACACTCGGAGGGTGGATGTCAACAGCAATTCGCTCTCTGAGAGAACTGTTTGTTTTAACTCAATTCCAATAGCGAAGACTCGTTGGGAATTGATAATAACTATTATTTGATGACTTCAGTCGTTGGCCGACACGACATACTTGATGGCGTTCTGAGATGTAAATAAAAAGTAACCGTAGATAACAAGAATACGAAGATAGAATAAAAAAAAATACGCCCAGTGTAGCGTTAGAGGATTTTCTGATGTGGATGAGGCGTGCGTCCGGAGCGAATTCCTCTCTCGAGGCAAGCCGTGTGCGCATGCGCGTACCTCGTGTCGCTTTCTCGAGCGAAGAAATGACGCCTGCAGGATCTCCTCGGACAAAAACACGAAAAAGTCGATTTCCGCATTCGCAAGCCCAACTTCGCCAGCGCACTTCTTCGAAGAGAAGCAACAGATTGGACCAGGCGGGACAAGATCCCAAGAAAAGAATCACTTTGCGAGGAACGTTCGAGATGTGTGTCGGCGAATGCACAGAGGGGAGACCTTCTTCCTCATGCGAATGTGTGTGTGGCAATCCCACTTTGCCTGCGATGGATTCCGTGTCACACTTAGGTCTGCCCGTTGGTCTCCAACTTCGCTGTCGAAACCTTTTGCGTCCAGATGAAATAATTTAACAGATTCCCTTTCTAACCACTGCGACTCCGTCATGGAGGGCACTTACCATTGTCGGCAGTGTCGCATTAATCGAAGGGTGATGTAGCATGAGCTCCAATGACAGCGGCAACGAGTGGTTCTCACGAGAAAGTTGATCTAAAATTTTGCATAGCATTCATCTGAAGGCGTCCCGATCTTCAACCGCCAACTCTCCTGCACTGCGATTGCACAAAAAAATGCATGCTCTGAACCACCAATGCCATTGCAGACACTGGCCGATTCACACGAGTCTACTAACAAATGAATGCGTCGTTTCCGTTGTCTACAACAAGATGTCCACGCAGTAAACTACCTCATAAAACAAAGTGCGATTCGAGATTCGTATTTCATGCTTTGTAGCAGTCGATGGCTGCTTAAACATTGTAAGGGAAAACAAATGCAATCGCTCAATGGGTGCCGAGAAAATGCGTGGAAACTTTTACGAAATCTTTCACTCTGTAACCACTGATTCATGAACCTGAACACGCGTTTAGATATCAATTCAGAGAATGAAAAATGGCGCTAGCATTGTGTAACCAGGACTTAATGCATGCGCGAATGGAAGACACGTAAGCAAGGGGTTTCCCGTTCGCCGAATCGAATATTCCTTATGTTTACATCAGGTGTCTCTGCAATTGCGCGTCGGCCCCAAAGCATGCGGGCCAAGTGAGCCAATGTCGTAACAATGTCATGCGGGTTGGAAATCAAATAGGCATTCGTGGTGTCTCCTGTCTCCAACGAATTTGCCCTCCCAATAAGAATCAGCCTCATCGAGAGAAGTAGGTATGGAGTTGGTCTGAAGTCACTGTCTGTGGAAATACGCGCAACATTTAACGCCGAACGGTTTACCCATTGCGGAGTTAGATCTTCACAGTGCTGGGAGATATTAGGAAGGGTATTTCTTATGCGTTCCTTACATTCTCTCCCCTTCTACTTCAGCCTAGGTCGGATCGTCTTTTGACATGCTTTCTTTCCACGTTTTCCTGAGTTTTCAGTGCTTCTTTTATCATTCTCTGGAGTAGTAGCACTGTACGGCGACATATTTAGACAAATAATTTTTCAATCCAATTATAACTAAGCTTTGTGACCTTGTCCGAGTTCAACTATCTATATATGCAGCATTTTAGTCGTGTACCTTATATAGCGCAGCATGATTGGACGATGAAACGGTGAGTGGGTTTAATGTAGAACCTTGAAAGCTGCGTCTGTAGAGTCCGAAAAATGTTAAACCACGCGGTTACAGAAGTGAACTGATGGATCTGTTTTGCGAGTGAGACTCCCGGGTAGGGTCCCACAGGGCTGACGTCGAGCACTCAAGAGCCGAGAAGTGCATATTTCAAGAATAACTTAGCTGAGCTTAGTTGTACCCTAACAATGGCATCGATGTGGCATTTGACTACCTCTTGCCATGACGGTACGGAAGGTCAAACATTTGAAGGCCGATTAATAGTTTTCATGAATGAAATATTATTCGTTGCTTTTTCTCGAATCAAAAGAAAATACGGTTTGTTAGCGATTTTAGCACCAGAAAACCCAGGTCCACAGTACGCATAATGTAGTATGGAAACATATTTAGTATAAAATGGACGTCAATAGTGATTTAATAGGAATGGATGCTAAAAAAAGACATTTGTATCACTATTTTTAAAGAGATAAATGATTTTCACATTACTTTATAAAAAATTTACATATTTTTAATTGCTTAGATATATTTTCCTTTTTAAAAATATATTTTGACCTTGTTTGAAATTCTGTTTTTTTTTCTTCCATTTCCTAAAATTATTAGAATTAAATAATTCACCAAGAAAGGCTCGGTCCCCCAGATTCTAATTTTTACAAAGGAAAAGCGAGTAACAATTTATTTCGAAAATTAAAATGGAATGAAAGAGCAGGAAATGAATTTCCAGCCTTAATGGACACTTGAATAGTTCTTCTGCAGTGTTCATATAGTTCATAATCACACCCGCTTCTTTTCCTGCTTTCCATGATTTGTCGAGGGGAACAGAATCGAACGCCTTTCTCGGATCAATGAATGTGATGTGAAGTTCCCTACTTCTTGATATTTTCATCTCTGCTAAATGTTTTGAAGTAAATGTATTATCCAAACATGATCTACATGATCTAAAGCCACTTTGTCCTTCTAACTCTCTGACTTCCTTCTCTACTCTTAACTTTTAAGATTATTTCATACCTACCTTCTTCCTTTCGCTGATTTCATTCCCCTGATTCCTCTTAGGTCTCCTTGTCCACACACGTCCCTTAAATCATAAAATAATTTATAATCTTCTTTTTTTAGCTTTTATTTTTCAGATATCAATATGGCGGCAACAAAGAAAGTGAACTATATTTCATCAATTTATCTCTTGCCCATGTTGAATTTTTTTCTGTTCATGTACAGAATATTTATACTCAAGGTTGTACTTCGTTATTATTCATGCGATTATCAATTTTTTTTCTATCTCTCAGGTAACAACTGTACACATAAGCGGACTATAAATATATCAACAAAAATAATAACTATAAAAGTTTTATTTTAGGAGTATAATTTTAGGAGCCCCATAAGTATGAGCTCAAAAAAAGGCTAGAAAATTGTTTTTCATAGGAAAGGTATTTTTCAGGACCGAAGAAGTTTCTACATTAATTTCTGTGGAATCTTTCTTTTATAAAAGGAATTTATTTGAGAAATTTCCAGTCTTCATGTTATTTTTCTCCTATTAGGAATTTATTAAATATTTCACAGAGTAATTCCGAAGCTTTTTTCGTGGTATGTTTCATAAATTCGATTTCAAAAGTCTCAAATGGACCCCTCTGTTAGTTTTCATTCGATGTAGCCTCTTCTCCATCGCCTCTTCTCATTTGATCGGTTCCAATTAATTGTATTCTCTTCATCATCCTCACTACACTATTGTTGTTTATCCGTCTTCATCTATTTATCCCCCATTCTTCAATCGCTTCTGTTTTACAACCTTCTTACTTTAATCACTCCTTTCTCCATCGATTAAAATCCTTTTGAACTTTTGAGAAAGTATGAGATGATACCCCCCTAGCAATTCCTTTCGCTCAAAACCTTATTGTAATCTCAATCCGCGAGCTTTGTTCGTAAGAAAGTGATGCAGTATCGAATGCCATAGAGAACCCTTCCGATTGATAGCGAAGCGTGCCCTTTCTTTCCTTTCCAGGGAACGTGATGGGAGGTGAACCGTGGCTGAGCGTCCTGGCGAAGCTCTCGATAGTAGCGTGCCTTTCGATAAGCTCGATTCAGTCAGCGTGCGACGTTGAGCTGAGCGTGGAGTTCGAGGCGGTCGCGATTTTCGAGAATGGCAGCGCTTGGGACGGCCTCAACCTCTACCCCAACGGGACGTACTGGACAGAGTGAGTCACGGTGGTCAAGCCAACGGCTGAACTTGGGAATTACAGAGCTCATGATTTTATCCACACTCGGCGAAGTTCGCCGATCAAGGAGGAGATTAAGCAGCGTTTACACGTAGCAGTTGACTGCTGTGACAGTCGCGGGATGCGCGATGTATCTATATCGCTACTGCTATGATGAGTCTGCATCAACTTATATGCAAGCCGCTATTTAGGCGTTGCCACAACAAATAAAAAGCGTTTCATTTCGATAGTGATTGATGCTTAAATTTTTATTAAATTCATCAAGCAAATAAGTCCATTGACGATTATCTTTTGTTCCCATTCTTTAAAGAGTATAATCTCACCTTTTGGGAAGGGATATCCTTGTTATTATATCCAAATTCCGTCTTGTATTGCTTTCCGTTGACGATTGTTTTGATTGTGTTGGATACAATTCCGCTGTAAAGTAGACGGGCTTCAACTTTGCTAATAGCTCGAACGTGGATCGATAGTTTTCGACATGTGTCCAGTATCGATCTGAACTCGCACCACAGTTTCTATTTACACATACAAGTGGAGCTTAATAGTTGTTAGCAGTTGATTGTCATAGCAGTGCGTGTAAACGCTGCTTCAGACTCTCCTCCCTTGGAAGAGTACATTTAGCTGCTAACTATTCCCTCATAGAGTCGTCCTTCGCTGGTTCCCAAATAGAAAAATGTTTCCACTTCTTTAATTTTATACTATCTTTATTGTAATAATTTTCTTAGTATTATTGTAATACCTCCTTATTGTAATTATCCTCCGCTTATCCATTTACCATTTCCATTACCTTTTCAACCTTTTAAATCTCAAATTTGCAAAATTAGAAAGCGCTGTGGAAAATCGTAAGAGAAAGGGTGTTTTTCCAGAATGAGTATTTCATACAACCCAATAAGTCCAAAGTGAGTTTAATTTAATTCCAATTCAAAGAGTATATTATTCACCTGCATCTTTGTCCTGGTATTTGTTTTAAATTTGATCTGCTCATTTATCCCAGTTAAATCATTAATTTCATTCAAGTCTTTTGAATGAATAACTCTTTCTAGAATATATTTGGTCTAATTCTTAGAAATGTAATTTGACCTATGTATCGGAATGTTTGGAAAAATCGATTTATCAAGCTTCCGCCTTATAATCGAGGGAAAGTCACCGAAACAAGGTCGGATTTAAGGAAACAGATGAAGCCCATACACCAGTATGGTCTCCATTTCATTAAGAAGCAAGGCGATCCAATTTGATTTCTTTAAGTGCAGGGGGCAGAAGTCCTATCGAAGTTGTAAAGTTGAGGGCGTCTCATCATCTTTACATTTCAAAATAAAGATCAAATGTTTACCATTCGACGTTTGTGATTCCCGAGTCTTTGAAGGTATTCTCATCTTCACGTTACTCTGACCTCAGAACAAGCTGTAATATCTGTAATTTAAACCTTTCACTACATTCATTGGAGACTAAAAGCAATTCTGTTCCAATTTCTTTGCCGATGTGCCAATAATCCCATAGATACTATAATAAGCGCATAACTGGTCTGTTTCTTTGAGGAACTTCCTTGACATCGAGAGTCACTCTCAGGATTGTAGTTTTACAGCCAGGCCCAGTGAATTGTAATAGCAGTGATGTGCTTTAGCAGCTGCTTAATCAATCCTTAATTACGATTATCTTTTTTTCGTCCTCATAAACTAATGCCAATGGACTAGTTTGTGGTTGAAAATTATCACGATAATCCATATTACTTTCTCCTGCCGAATTCATGTCGGATTCTTGTGGCCAAAGTCCATGTTAGGGTTGCGTTAAAGGCTATGTAATTTTCATATAGTTGTCACAACGAAACCTGGATTACGTAACGTTTAGATGGGATCTGAGGCCAAATTATAGAAATTCAAATCCTCTCATCTCGACACGTACTGCAAAGCTAACCGGCTTCATGTCCTTCGTTCTCTATTGCCACTCCTATAGCACAGAGCGTACCTACAAAGCATAGATCAGCAATGGGGTCGTTTACCATATTTTTTATTGCCGAATCTGATAAAGTTTGTAAAATAAAAAGACCCGTATTTTTCCGTTTTTTGATCCGTCAATTATTTCTCGAGTTATAAGAGGCGAAAAACTGATGTTTTTAACCCTTACGGAAACGTGGGCGTGGTACAACCTCTGACGTATTCCGACTTCGTTCAATCACAACTGAGCCCGCGAAGATACTTCACCTTATCGCAATGGGGGGGGGGACACATCTGACTCTGCCAATAGGAGCGATTGCGACAGGATCTGTGGGAGCAGATCGTCCGAGAACCCCCCTCCACTCCCATCCCTTCCCCTAAAAGCAGTCAAGGACGGGAAGAAAATGACGTCAGTGTTATCAAAGCAGTAACTTCGGTGGGCGTCCCCTTTTACTTATTTTAATTTTTGATTTATGAGTGGATATTAGTGATTTATAGATTCATTCGCTTCACTGCCTCTGGGGTGCCAGTAGGATTGATACGCGCGGCGACGGGTTCTTCACCACGATTGTTTGGTCTTTGTGGAGTTCGAAACACTGGATGGTAGCGGAGCACACTATAGTTCGCCGCACTCCCTTCCTCCAGCCAAAGTAAATGTCTCCCCCCCTTTGTAGATCCGGCAACGGCAGCTCCAACGCGACCACGTGGGGCTGCCCCTGCAGCGTGGAGAGGCCCTGCCTGAGGAAGTGCTGCCCCTACGGCCAGCAGATGGTGGACCTGGAGTGCGCGGAGGACGGCAACGGAGAGTACGAGGGCCAGTGGTTCCGGCCGGAGGTGTCCGACGACGGAAACGTGACCCGCGAGGTGGACGACGCCGGCCACTTCCACGTGGTGGCGGCGACCAGGGCGTGCGGGGGCTTCTCCATGCACCCTGAGGTCGAGGGTCGCGACGCCTTCTTCATCAGGGCCTCCGACGGCAAGCTGTGTCTCCTGGGCGACGGCAACGACACGTGCCTGGGCGCCAAGGAGTTCTGTCTGGACTACGTGCCCGACTCCGGCGCCTACCTCCCGTTCGTGTGCCCCGAGGAGCAGAAGGATCAGCAGGAGACGGAGGTGAAGAAGGAGGAGGTGCTGATCACGCTGTACGAGCCGCTCTTCGAATACGTCTTCGTCGCCTCCATTTCCGCGTCCACGCTCTTCCTCACCGTGACCTTCCTCGTGTACGCGCTCATTCCAGAACTCAGGACCCTGCCGGGAAAGTGCCACATGTGCCACGTGTTCTCAGTGCTCGCATACAACGCGGTTCACCTGGTGTTCTCAGTGATGAACACAGTGCTCATCCGACACCCTTGGATTACGTGCTATGCCATAGGTGAGTCCACGCATTCCGAGAAATGTCAGAGAGTGGGCATCAACTCTCTCTTTAATCCATATCCTTCCAAATAATTAAATTTGAAAGAATGAAGCTGATTCCCAGCTTGAATATTCACATAAGGTGCAAGAATTTAAATTTGAGCTCAGGCCTATGCTTCCTCAACTCTTTAACTTCATTCCTAACAAAATAGCATGGCTCATATCGGGTCATGCCCAATTGTACTCCTATCTAGTGTGTGAGCAGACGCTATCGGAAGGAGATGAGACGGACGGATTACAGGCCACCGGACGCAGGCGTCAATTCTATAATGGAACTAGAGTCAGTACATTACTTTCTCGGAATAATGATAGAGGAATAATAGTAGGCGGAGACATCAATCTCCCTTCAATAGACTGGAATACGTGTAGTTTTATAACAGGAGGTAAGGATAAGGAACTCTGCGAATCACTGTTGGACATCTTTGTGTCACATAAAAGGGATTAATTCTGTTCTGGTATACTAACATACCGGAACAGAATAGGCAGCATAGCAAAGGCATAGATAGGGGAAATATTTTAGAGTATTCTGTAGTGCATGATGCATGTATTCATCCCTTAAATACTATGTAGATACCAACAATCTAGTTTCATGAGACCCTATAGTTGCTTGTTTGCATGTCGGTAGTGCATGCTTGGTGATCTTCACGCCCTGCCACACACCATCGCGGTGGCTTGCAGGGTATCGCGTAGATGTAGATGTATACCAGGACGCAGCGAGGCGTTTGTTCATAACATCAGGCTCTTATAGTTTTTCATCGCGCATTTTGCGAAATACCATCCTTCCGAAAAAAAAGCGCGATGTATGTACATTACTGCTTTTCCGGCACTTCATAACCCGAAGGCATATGTTCACCTTCTGCTGTTTGGCTAGATGACTCTGCCAGTGAGAGGGTAATGCTAGTTAACAAACATCTACATCTACATCTACACGATACCGTGCAAGCCACCGCGAGGGTGCGTGGCAGGGGGTGAAGATCACCAAGCATGCACTACTAACATGCAAACTAGCAACTATATTGTCTAATGCAACTTGATTGTTGGTATCTATAGTATTTAAGGGGTAAGACATGCATCATGAACTACAGCATACTCTAAAATATTTCCCATACCTATCCCTTTCCTATGCTGCCTATTCTGTTCTCTTATAGTACGGGGGAAAATGCCATTTTGAATCTATCAGTACGACAATCTATCTCTCTAATCTTATTTATCTGGTCGAATCTAGCATAATAGGCTGGTGTTTTTAATGTGTGCCTAACATCTTCAGTAAAGCTATCCGATTGAAATTTCTCTAATAGATTTAATCTGTACTTTAATCTACAACAAACCTGTTAAGTGAGATGAACCTTCAAGCAATCAATCCTCTTCGCCTGATGTCCACTCCGAACAAGCGATGCTGATCTCTGGCCAAAGACCCTTCAACTTATATCAGAACAAAATATGGCATGGCTCACTGCGGTCACTGAGGTGAAACCGGTTTCCGTCCTCAGCCGTCAATTTGCTTCGACGCAGCGCTGGACTCGATTTTCCTGTGGGCCAACACTTTCATACTGGCGACAAATTTCACCACGAGTCCAGAGGGATGTGATATTCTATATCTTTTTGGTCCAAGAGGTGAACTTTTATTTCATCGGAGTCCCAGTCATACAAATCTAAAAATCCCTCTACTTGATTCTTCTATCGGCCACCTCTCCATAATTCGATAATTCTTCTATTTTACGTCCTTTGTGAGTCTCATGTACGAATTCCTCCTTTGCCTGTCTTCCTATCCACTTTTCCTTCCTCTATTGTCTTCAACAGGCCATCGTGCCAAAAGTTACCATGCATAACCAATCCTCTTTTCAGCATGCTGGTATGAGGACTTGAAGCAATCCCAAATAACAGCATGTTTGCTTTGCTATTTTTATTTTTTTAAATAGCGAAGTTTAGAACAGTATATAAATACTAATCCTTTTTTATGCATGATAAGTAGTGCGTGTTTCGTGAGAATTCACCCCCTGCCACACACCTTTGTGATGGCTTGCAGGTTATTATGTAGATGTTAGAGTTTTTCACCGACTACTCTTTTCTCCCATTCTCCTCAGTACGTCTTCGTTTATAACACTTAATCTCTTCTCCGTCGTGCCCCTGTAGCACTACGTTTCCAAGGCTCTGCCAGTTTTGACGTCTCTGATGCTGTTATCGTCCATGCCTTCCCACTGTCGAGAAGAAACAAGTCCGTGGCGCACGTTCAAATGAAATGTGTTTTCTTCATCCCGAGCTTATTTCTTCAGCTGGAAGGAGATCCTTCTTATGGCTCCACTTCGCTCCGCCGATTATTTCCTTCTTGCTTCGTCTATCGCCAGTTACCTGGCTTCCCATAGGTAACAATACTTTGGTGAGAATTCACCCCCTGCCACACACCCTTGTGGTGGCTTGCAGGGTATTATGTAGATGCAGATGAATATTCTGAAACAATTTTGGTCATATGTTCGGGAAGTACGTACATGGGACTTAAATGTCAACGGTTAATTCCTTGAAAGACGACAGGAGCGGAATGGCAACCGCAACCGTTTAGATAAAAGGCCAATGCGTTGAATTCCTTTTTCACGAAGTTTTCAATTTTTCAATCTAGGCGTAGCTTGGACAAAGCCCTACCAAACCGATTTTATCAATCAATGCTCGATTGATCGATATCTCTCGTAGCGGAATCGAATCCTCATTTTAAAAAAATAATCCCAAACAAGTTCTCAGGTCCTGATGAAAATCCACAACGCGTGTACAAAAAATTAGCTCCGTATCTTAAAGCAATGTTTAATAAATCTCTCGAAAAACATGCAGTTGCCAAAGACTGGAAGATGGCAAACGTTACCTCAATTTTTATAAACCGGGATAGGGGATAGCCGTGTTATTAACGGCTAACATCACTAACGTTACGATCATGTAAAATTATAGATCATACACTAGTCACTTCAATAATGGGACACCTCGATAGCCAAGATTTATTTATAACTAACTAGCATTGGTTCTGAAAGATTGCGGAAATCAACTAGGCCTTTTTGTTCATGATATTTTAGTTTCGGGAGAAGGTGGCGTCGTTCAGGTGGACGCAGTGTTTCTTGGCCTCGGAAAAGCTTAACTGTTGGCAGCCTCGCATTTCCAATTCACGTAATTTCAATATCACGTGTACAAGGCTTACCTTTTAAGATGCTGAATTTTTAAATGCGCTTTTCTTTCCCACACCCAGAAATCCAACAGAAAGATCTCCAACCAATTTCCAACGGAGGAATCCCAAACTTTGCTTGACTTTTCCAGTGAATTACGCCGAAAGTTACACTCGCGTGAGTGCGATAGAGGTTAGAATATATGTACAGCAGCAGAAGAGCTACCGCGGAGAAAAAAGTCATTTGCCTTCCCCGGGATTTATGGAATTAATGACCTCTTCTCCGTGGAGAAATTTTGCCGAACAGCGCCACTTGGAATAGCTCCAGAGGAGAGTAGCTATCTCACTAGTTGGGTCGGAAGGTGACTTACTTTGACTTTTACCAAATGTTTTAGAAAAACAATATTTAGAATTGAAGCCTTGGAAAATCGTTTGCGTTAATCATTGATAAAGATAGGATTTTTATGAGCACGCAAAAATATGTCGATTTTTAATTATGAGTCTTGTCGGAGTCATTAAAATGTTGCGGACATTGCTGAAAAAATGCCAAAGAGGAAATAATCTAGCCCTGATGTCAGGTTTCGCTATTTTCTCGGTCCTGGGGGCCTGTGTTACCTCGAATAGATAACCAAGGGGTCACGTGGTACAAACACAAACATTTTGCAAATTCAGTGTGTCTGAATTGCCCATTTCAATATCACTTATTGTTTTTACTAGAGTTTTTATCATCTGCCTCGACTGTAGAGCCCCCAGCTGAGATAAAAACAAAAGTGTAAACAATAATTGAGCTTGTAATCACGGGTTTCAACACACCAAATTTGTGAACCATTCATGTTTATACCACGTGACTCCTTGGTTACCTACTCGAGGTAATCCCGACGGTTTCAAACACAACCCCCCTTTCGGAAAACTTTAAAGAGGAAGTGTACTCGTAGACTAATTAGCGCTTTAGAGTCTTGCGTTTACTCTTCAATACTCAGTAAAAGCACTGCTTTTCGATTGTCACACTTAAAAAGAATTGAAGTTTCATTAGGCTGGACTGTCGACTACAACGAAATGAATTGATAAACAGTGCCTAACTAGCCTTTTTGAGTGGAAATTCGGCTAAACATTTCACTAATAGACGTCACTACACTTCACCAGTGTACACTATAAGTGGACAGCGTTTGTTTCCACAGCAACCAGGCGCGTCTGCTCTCCATGGCATCCGGTGGCAGGCAACGCGCGACGGATGTGACGGAGCAGAGACACCGATCCTGCTCTCCGTGTCAACGCACATGGTCACCCTCCAACGCACAGGGGTTCGATCACAGGTCTTAGAGGAAAAAAGGCAACGTAATAATTGACACTAAAGAGGAAATCATCAGTTCCACACCGTTAATGAATTCGGTCCAACCATAAAACTATATCATTCGCCTCCGCAGGTGCCGATACAACTAAAATGCACAATAAATCCCTGAGAATCTGACTGAATAAAATGCCGACATTGAAGAACCACACAGCTTTAAAAGAGACTTATCGCTGAGCATGAAAGAAGCTCCATTTCATATTGGACCAATTTCTTTGCGCAAGTGTTGGCGTTTCCATAGTTTTCAGTCGTGTTGTGGAGCGATAAGGGAGTCGACCCGTTCGAAAGTCGAGCATGTTTCTACGCAGTAGCTTGTTTCCATGTCAACAGTGCATGTTTGGTGATCTTCACACCCTCGCGATGGCTTGCAGACGTAGGAAGTCAGTGCGTGGATGAATGGTGCGTGGCATGACGTGTAATAGTCCAGTGGAGTTCTCCCCCTTAGGATTCAGGGGGCGCTCCAGAACTACGTCGATTGCTCGTTCTTAGATAAGCAGAGGTAAAGCTTTGTGCTCTCGAGGTTTTATCAATAGGAGGAGCAGTGTTCGTTTAAAACCATGCTCTATCCCCACATATAGCTGTGGGGACTGTCTACGAATACCTTACTAATCTCAGGTTTTCCATTTCAGACATACCGAACTACTTCTTCTACTTCACTTCATTCTCCTGGCTGAACGTCATCTGCTACGACATTTGCATGGCATTCATGTAAGTATGGGCTGCATTCTCAATAACACTTGTTTTTGTATGGATTTTACAATATTCGTTGACTAATAACACCGATTGTAAATGGTTATACGTGAATAATGTAAGCCCGATAGGAGTTTGTTAACGCCAGCAAATACTCTTAGTAATTCATAGTTACCAACAAAACAATTAATATTAACATTTTAAAGACCTTTTTTCCAAACTCAGGTCGAAATTACTGCTATTTCGGTTTAGTTTACAAGTCAAAGTTCTAGAGAAAAATGCTTGGACGATCATCACGAATATTATATGCCATTATATGTAAATTCTGTGTGTGATATTCTGGGCATTTTTAAAGATTTTTGTAGAGCAACTCTTGAAAGATTTTTTTGTGGATTGTATCTCAAAGTCAGCGGAAATGCAACAGTTGTTACATTTTCAGCTAACAAGGAAATACAAAAATAATTGATACTTTACCAGCAAATAATTTAAGGAAATTAAATAGATGTTTAACCGGTCCGTCTAAATTGCCGACTTCAGTGTCGACATCCAGCACAAAATAAACAAGCCTCTCATTCCATTGTAAATACTCTCGCTTAATTTTTACCCTGATAAAGTGACGAATTTTCCAGGTATCTTCCTTATCCACAAGTAGGTGATCAGGTTCATGAGGTGAACTCACACCAAGCATGCACATGCATCATAAAATAGGATTAGTAATAATATACTATGTCTTAAATTCGGTATTTAAAAAAGTTAAAAATACCAAACCAGCATGCTATATACCGCTGTTAGTTGGGTTAGCTTAAAATCCTTATACCAACATGCAACACATTTGTATTGGACATGTTTACCGCTATTCATATCCCTAATTGTACGAGGGAAAAAGGATATTTTGAATCTGTCAGTTGGGCAAGCAATTTCTCTAATTTTGTGATTATGGTCCAGTCTACCATAGTAAGTTGGGGTTCGCAAGATATTTTTGACGTCACTGGTCAAGGTCACTTGTGCCATTTGGGGGTGGCTGGGTAATGGTGCGAACATTTCAGGCGATGGGGGAAGGGTGGAGTCGGCATACTCTTAACGACAGGCGCCACTGGGCACTCAATTGGGGACCGCCACTGCTGGGGATGGAGCCCGGGCCCTCGGGATGGGAATTGGGGACGCACCGACGCGATTCCCGGAGGCATCTGCACTTTTTATGAATTGGTACACTTGAGAATGCAACAATGAACGTCTGTTGAATATTTTGAATGTAATTAGCTGAGTGGGTAATGAAGAGTAGACTCGCCAACTTTCTCATAAGCTGTCCTCTCCGCAGCGAGCTGAGACCAATCGCATCGCCGATCCGACAGCACGAGTTCAAGAGGTTCGCCTTCTACTCGCTGTACGCCTGGAGCGCCCCTCTCCTCGTCTTCTGCGCGTGCGTCCTCCTGGAGCACCTGACGCTGTCCGAAGAGAACCCTCACCTGCGACTCGGAAACCTCTGCTCAGAGCCCAGTGAGTACATCTAGAGATGGGCAACTCGGTAAATTACCGCGGTAATTTTCGTAAATTACCAACACCCCTGAAAATTACCGTAATAAACTGTAATTTTCAGAAAAGTTCTTTTCCAGAAAATGTCTTCCTCATGAAGAAACCATTGGAATGGGTGATATTATAAATTAAGAAGCTAAAACGATTTTGTTTACATTGTGTCCGTGATAAATTCAGAGTAAAATAACAAATGCACATCGCGCAGAGGTATGTCTTTGGAACGAAAATTTCTCATAGTGTGACAAAAGAGAGGCAAATTGCGTGTTGCTGCCAACTTCATTATAATTTTTTTAATGAGTTATAGTAGATAAACGTCGTGATACGTTTTATATAAGCGTCGGCATTTATATCTCAATGATATTTGATTTCGTTTTCAGTCATCCGATAAGGATTTGCATCTCAAAACTTAAAATTACCGGAAAATTACCGTAATTTACCACGGTGATTTACCTCAATTGAAAATTACGGTAATTTGCCCATCTCTAACTGGAGAGGGTGTGTGGCAGTGCATGCATTATCACTCGAAATGAGTAAGATGAAGGCATCCCTTTGTGCACTGTCCGCATGAAACCAATGCTACCACCCGCAGGAAAATGTTAAGCTTGCAGTTACGAGAAACGTTAGCTATAAATGCCATTTGTTTGTCAATTAATAGGACAAAGTAATGTCATAGTTTCTTATTTGCTAGATTCCTGTAAATCAATTAAATTAGGAACTTATTTTACCCATGAGTCGGCAGTGTTAAAATATGTATATCTAAGGTAAAAAAAAACGAAATCACTAGATTCTAATTTCTAAATTTAAGCCTACAATTACCAGTATGATTTCACTACCTTCGCTGTAATCCATTACTGTCCCTCATTGTTCACGAAAGAAATAAATTCTTGAACCTTCTACTCGCTGTACGCCTGAAAAATGTGGCGTTTTTTTTACCTAGGTTTACCTCTCCAATTTTATCTCCGTGCACCAACCGGCCGTAGTCCCCTGGTAGCTTTAATACACTCAAAACATCCTCATTGAATCCGTCAGTTTAAATTACTGTTGGAGATTTAATCCATATTGTCAACTGCAATGCAATATTTGATTCCCAACCTAATTCTTCCAATAGTTTTGATACACTGCTAAACCTATCGTAACACCTTTTAACAAACCTAGCTGCTCTACGCCATTCACTGTCTAGCTCTCTGATCAAACCTAATTCATTCGTATCCCATACATTTGCTGTATATTCTGCGTGGGGCCTGACATGTGAAAATAAACACCACTCTTTTATCTTCTCGCCACATTTTCCTGGCATCGCTTTCATAAATTCTAGCTTTCTCTTGACTCACCCCGCATATCTCTCAGTCGTGTCTTCCCTACGATAAATCATAAGTAAATGTAACACCTAAGGGCTTTATGGATTCAACAATATCGTTTGTGGCTATACTGATGTTATAGGCTCAATCTAGTCGATAATTCTTCTTCATAATATTTATAGCTTCCCCTTTTTTTTACGTTTGTTCCTCACTATAATTTATCGCACCAATCTTGAATTTCACCCAGATCACTACTAAGTCTTTTTCTATCTTCTTCATACCCTGTACATTTACCGCGTCGTCTACTAAACGTCTAAGCTTAGTCACTAACAGCTTACTACGGTAATTATACCGTTGATTCATACAAGAAATAGAAGGGGACCTAATACGCTGCCTTGGGGAATTCTCCATGTAACTTTGATTGTGTCGGATTATATCATCTATAGATATTATCTTTAGATAAGGACCCTCTGCTCTCGCCCTCTTTAGAATTCCGACATATTATGCATCTTCATAATACCAAAACTTTCTCACTTCAAAATTAGTATGCTATAAGGAACTTTATCGAATCCTTTTTTAAACTTCATCAACCTCAGTACTGTTTTCGCCGTGGACTGAAATATCGTTTACGAATGATTTGACTCGCAAGATCTACACTTCCAAAATCCATGTCGGCTGTTTCCTTGTTGGAGTAATCCTTGGCGGATAAGTTTCCTATTATCCAGGGGAGCCCCCTGGATCCGGTCCATTTGTAAGTTATGTGGTTTTTCTTTTGGGGGTTTTGCCTCCGCGATTACGTGGTTGTGCTACCGCTGCGATAACGAAAGTAATATATGCGAACTAAGGCTTCATCAGAATGCGTAGTTTCTTGAATGAATGAAACCGGAATAAAACATGAAATGCATTACAAACATTCGTTACACGGTAAGTACCTGTATATAACTGTCTCCTAAAATTTTCCTTTGGGATCAGGAATCCTGGGTATCGTTGTATTCCGAGCATTGGTCCGGCGTGCTAAAGGACCGCTCTTCGGTTCCCGGTGCAGTAAAAATTTTCAACGTTAGTTATACTGCACGGACGTCCGGGAACAAGAATTTAGGGCCAGTTTCACTGCCGCGTGTGGTAGTTATCCGTTAGGGGTATTATCATTTCAACATTCAAGTTCTACGCATTCGACTACAGCGACTCAGAGATGAGCATAAAAATATAAAAATGAGTAAAAAAGAAAAATTAATAGTAATTAATGGTTCGAAACTAAGGGAGAAGTTTGTTAAAGTATTGGTGGGATTCTCTGAGAAAATGCTGGTCTACCAAGTTCCAACTCGACCACTGCGATGTGGAGTGCATTCCATCTAGAGATGGGCAACTCGGTAAATTACTGCGGTAATTTTCGTAAATTACCAACATCCCTGTAAATTACCGTAATAAACGGTCATTTTTAGAAAAGTTTTTTTTTAATTTCTTCCTCACGAAGAAACCATTGGAATGGGTGATATTATAAATTAAGAAAGTAAAAGATTTTGTTTACATTGTGGCCGTGATTAATTCAGAGTAAAATAACAAATGCACATCGTGCAGAGGTATGTCTTTGAAACGAAAATTTCTCATGGTGTGACAAAAGAGAGGCAAATTGCGTGTTACTGCAAACTTCGTTCTAATTTTTTAAATGAGTTATATAGATATGAGTTTATATGAGTTATAATTGATAAACGTCGTGATATGTTTGATATAAGCGTCGACATTTATATCTCAATGCTATTTGATTTCGTTTTGAGTCCACTGATAAGTGTTTGCAGCTCAAAAATTAAAATTACCGGAAAATTACGGTAATTTTCGAAAATTACCGAAATTTACCACGGTACTTTACCTCAATTTAAAATTACGGTAATTTACCCGTCTCTGATTCCATCATCCTGTTGAATATTTCGTTCCAGCGATCAGCTACTCCTGGCTGTACCACATCGCTCCGATGTCATTCCTCATGGTGTGCAACGTGATACTGTTCGTCGTCACCGCAGTCAACTTGTACAGAGCCAAGCGGTCCACCGCCGTCCTCGCGGAGAGCGGGAACAGACGCAGCCAGGACGAGAACCGACGGCAAAGGTGAAAGCAAAAGTCGAGCATCGAAAAGGCAGATGTCATCGGTTGCGTTTGGTCCATGCAGAATGCATTATAAACTTGTTCCATTAGAAACAAAAAAGAAATGTCTAAAGGTTTGAAATTAATTTGGCCGGGGAGGCAAGGATGTAACTTTGGGCGTCTCGTTTGGGAGACTGGGTTTTTTCCATAAAGTTTCTATCTGGGCAGCGAAAAATTCGTCTCCAAACCAGATGGGAAAACTCACGTCAATGGCTTTTGTGATAATCATTAAGGGGAAGCTGATGATATTCGTCACGACAAAAAAAAAGTCTCGTGCCCTATAAAAACGGGAGCAGTGCCTCTTTTGTTCTGGTAGTTTTTAAGAAAACCACTAAAGTACTTGCATGATTTACCTCGCGGTAGATTCCTCGGTGATTACTGAGATGCACATCCACTGAACGAAGCCAAAAGACAGTCTGCCATAAATATCAATCATTTCTCATGAGCATTCAGAGTACAACACCGTATACACAATCATTTTCAAGTCTCCAACATATGTGCAGCAGGACCTCGATAACTCGAAGCTGGGGGAGAAGGGGGAAAATTCGATTTATCGAGTTTTTCGAGTAAGCGAGGTTCTAGTTATCAAGGTGTTCATAGCGAGAATTCGAGATACCGAAGTTCTGCGATATGACCAAAAAGTAGAGTCACGACCTCTATAGTAGTAACTGGAAGTTTCACTCGCTCAACCAATATAACTGGATTTCATGAACGTTTGTAATTGTGCATAGTACAGTACCAAAGGGTAACAGGAAGTAAAATAAGCAACAATTTTGTGTAATTATGCATTATACACTCTGACTTCGAAAAAAAGTAAAGCTTTTGTAGGAGATAAGTTTACAAAAATAAAAAAGTAAGAAAGATCAAAGAAAAAGTAAGTGGCCGATAATAAATTACCTACTTCAGAGCAACAGGATTTTTAAAAATCTTCATTGACTGTTTACCTTTGATCTTTATGGCCTCAAATATTAGATTCGTCATGAACGGGAATGGTGGAAAAAAATTTGAAGCACGCTCGTATTGGTTGGAGTCAAGAGATTCGAGAGTGATATATATGGCGGATAAGCACCGCAAATTTGAACTAAAGTACTTATACCAGTTATATACCATGTAAATCATGCAATGGCACTAATTCGTATCACTAAATGTATTCCTTGATAAAAGGAATTGCTTCAAAATGTTGGTAATATTTCGAATGGAAGTACCTAATGAGAACCGTGAAAAACATAATCTATTATCTTTTACATTGATGTTTTATTAAGTATTTAATTCAAAGGTGCGAAGAGACAATTCTTCGCGCTCTACAGGCGTTATTTCAATATTATTAAGCGTTAATACATAACGAAAGCCACATTTGTGAAACTAAAAATTAACTAAACCCAAGGAATCCTTGACAATCACTTAATCCAGCCGAAATTTGGATGTAAATGGAAACATGCAGGCCAATGAAGAAATTTCGGCAGTTAAAAGTTTCACCTCTGGATGGATCACGTGATTCTTGGTGGTTCATTTCGAGCCATGTAACAGAACGAGTCGGTGGCATGAACCAAATGGCATGAGTTGAATCATCGAAATTCCCATCTCCAACTTGTAGGCGGGTGTAGGGCGGATCGCAGGGGATGGATCAAACGAACGAAGGAGAAAGGCTTTCGTGTCGCAACAAGAATCAAAACACAGCTACAATGTACATGGTGTACGCTGACCGGATTGGAACCACAGGGCGAAAAAACTGAGGAGTACTAAGGTCACGTCAAGAGACCTTCGACTTATAAAGGACTTATAGAGGCTCGCGAGTAGGAAACTTCGGGTAATAGAGGTTTTGTATTATTGATCATCAACCCTTATAAATCGACTTATCGAAATTAAATATTTTAAATCTTCGACTTGTAGAAGTCTTTTTAGCTTTGGGAGTTATGAGTATTTCAAAGGGATTTAAAGAAATTCGATACATCAAGGGTTTCGAGGTATCAAGGTTCCAGTTATCGAGGTCCTACTGTATATTGAACAAGACTCTAGGTGTAGTGGTTTTTCAGGTTTCATGTCCTTTTGAGGGGCATTACCTCAAGGGATCAATGTCCCTTGACGAAAGTTTGGCCAGCATGCCATGAAGCTTCTTCAGGTCCAAAGTAGCGATTTTCGTCCACCTTGTCCATCATGCGATTGGCTGCTTGACTACCTTTCTTGAAGACCCTCTTCTGAGGCGTGTAACATGCCCATCTTCCCCATTCATGTTGTTTCCGTGGCTTCTCTTGTTAGCCGGAGGAAGTAGCGTCCTTCTTTGCCCATTTCAAAGTTTATGTTGCGGACTAGTCCACTGCACAAGACAAATGTCGAATATCAATATAAAAATTACTGCAGTGGCCAAATTTTAACAGGTGCTTGGTGAAGTTACTCCTCAGTTCGTGGTTATTTTTGAAGGCGCTAAAGGAATTATGTTGTCCAACAAAAGAGGTGAGCTGGATTATTTTGAGCAGCCGGATGCAGTGTAAAGAATGCGTGACACTGTTATTTTTAACTGTTTTTCCCGCGTGTATAGAGAGTTAGCTTCCGAAATTTCTCCCTACCTTCAAATAGTATTTAACAAATCCCTCAGTGAACTGGTCGTACCGATGGACTGGAAAGTAGCCGATGTAACACCCATTTTTAAAAGTGGTGATAGGGAGCAGCCATCTAACTACAGACCAATATCCCTCACATCCATTTCATGCAAGGTCCTAGAACATATAATTGTCAGTTCAGTCATGGGGCACCTAGATAGCCAGAATTTGTTGTCCAACTTTCAGCATGGCTTCCGGAAGAGCAGATCATGTGAAACTCAACTTGCTCTCTTTTCCCACGATATTTTAGTTTCTGGCGAAAATAATATTCCAGTGGATGCTGTTTTTCTAGATTTCAAAAAAGCTTTTGACAAGGTGTCTCATACCAAACTAATTCTGAAATTAAAGTCTTATGGGCTAGACAGTAACATTATATCATGGATGATTGATTTTCTACATGATCGGGACCAAAGGGTTGTTTTGGACGGTGTTACCTTACCGGAAATTGAAGTCACTTCGGGTGTCCCACAAGTTAGTGTGATAGGTCCACTCCTGTTCCTTCTGTACATTAATGATATCAGTAAGGTGGTACAAAGTAAGCTTCGTCTATTTGCCGATGACGCAGTTGTGTACAGGGAAATTCTAAGCCCAAACGATAAGCAATATTTAAATGATGACCTACAAGCAATCGAAAATTGGTGTGATACATGGCAGTTAGAATTAAATTTTAAAAAATGTGTAGTAATGAATTTTTGGAAAAAGAATAATTCTCCTCCAAGCACATACAAAATAAGTAATAATAAAATGACAAACGTGGAATCCATTAAATATCTTGGAATAAGACTGACACATGATCTTTCCTGGGGTAAACACATTCGTGAAATAATGGGTCAAGCTAATCGTAAACTGAGTTTCATTAAAAGAGTATTGGGTAAATGTGACGATCATGTACGAGAAATCAGCTATTTTTCCCTTGTTAGACCTCATTTGGAATATGCTGCCAGTGTATGGGATCCCTACGAAATCGGTCTAAGTAATGAACTTGAGCGTGTGCAGCGAAGATCGGCAAGATTTGTAAAGGGACGATACGATAATTATGTTAGCGTAACCAGTCTATTAAATGAATTGAAATGGGAATCATTGTCAGATCGCAGGTTGAAATTTAGACTTAATCTCTTAAACAAATTCCAAGGCAATATTTTCAGTGATGAAGTTAAAAATATTTTACGAACCCCAACTTACTATGGCAGACTGGACCATATTCATAAAACTAGAGAAATTGATTGCCGAACTGACCGATTCAAAATGTCCTTTTTCCCTCGAACAATTAGAGATACGAATAACGGTAAATATGTCCTATCAGAGAGTAGCAATGAATAGCATTGGTAGCTGCATGTTGGTATGAGTACTTAAAGCTAACCCTACTAACAGAATGTTTTTGCATGTTTGCTTTGCAATTTGTATCTTTTTTTAAATAGTGTTGTTCTGACTACTATATTAATACTATTCCTTTTTAATGCATGATATGTAGTGCATGTTTGGTGAGAAATCACCCCCTGCCGCACACCCTCGTGGTGGCTTGCAGGGTATTATGTAGATGTAGATGTTATCGGGCACCCCCTGCCACTTCCCCCAGCCATCCATCTACGGTCAGCCTCCCCCCACCCCCACCTTACGATGACTCTCAAGCATCGAAACCCGCGGGTCGCTTAATCTCATCTTATAGTGGATTGCAAATGTTTTGCTTGAATTCAATCTCATGCAACGGAGTACCAAAAAGTTCCTAAGGAGCGATTTGTATTCACTCTTCAATATATTTCTCAGGGCTAAACATTTGCTTACGATAATTCGCAGGGAAGTGGAAATAATCAACAAGTCACTGCAGAGGTGCGCACTTTCTCCACGGGAGAAACAGTTACGTCGGGGTTGAGAGTGGGACTTCTTGCCAGTTGGGACGTCTTGTCGCTCCAAGGACTTGGGTCCGGATATTCTCCTATAGTGAGAAAGTTTCCTCCTTCCTCCGGGGAAACGCATCAAAGACTTGGATCGAGCGACTCGCGAACCTCTTTTCTATACTGTATATCGGGCGACAACAGAGTTACAGACTTTTCCCCCATGTGAACACGCGCTTCAAACTCCACCGTAACAAAACCTACGATATATTTGGATTCGTTGCGGGTGTCGCGAACCTATAAATTATGCGGAGGAGGAGAAGGCGAAATTATTGACTCCACGCGTGTGACGCTTAAGAAATTTATTACGAAGTAACAAACGCTGGGCTGCTTTCCGCGACCAGCTCGTCAGAAAGACTAGGCGAGAGTGACTGCCTTCAGCACGCCGGGAAACGTCTCGGCTGCTTCTTCGTTCGCCTGCTTCGGCGGACGGGGTCGCCCCAGTCGGCGAACACAGTACGAGGTCGCCGACCGGGTTCGTAATCGTAGCCGCAGCGGTAATAGGCGGCGCCACCGGCGGGAAGGCCCGCTGGCGCCACAGCCACTCCCTCCCCAGTGACCGCAGCCGGAGGCCAGGAGAACGACACCTTTGGCCGCGCTCGTACGCGGCCTGGTCGCTTCGGTAGGAGATGTGGTACGGGCGCCGTCTGGGGTGCCGGTAGGGGCTCCGGGTGGTTGGGTGGTGGATTCTCGAGCCATGCCGGGATCTCAGGCTCCTCTGGGAGCTGCGAGGGTGAGGGAATAGGCCGCGGCGTTGTAGCTAACGGCTGGGGTGCAGCAGGCGGCGTGGACGATGAGGACGTGTCCTTCGGTGCTGTCTGGGGGGTGGGCTCGTCCGATGACTCCCGGTACGCCGGCTTGAGGCAGTCAGTGGAGAATGTCCGCTCCACTCCATCGTAGTCCAGCACGAACGCCTTGTCGGAAAGCCGTCGGATGACACGGTGAGGGCCGGTGTAAGGCTGCTCAAGGGGCCGGCGTATTTTCTCCAACCTACAAAAGACATGGGTGCATGAATCCATATCTTTAAAGATATAAGGTCTATGGGAGGAGTGGTTCGTAGCTGGGACCGGCCTGAGGGCGCTGAACAAGTGCCGGATTTCTTTCGCGAAATCGGCCTCATTCACGGAGCGTTCCTGTGGGGCGAAGAACTCTCCTGGGACCCTTAATGTGGTTCCAAAGAGCATCTCGGCTGGGGAAGCTTGGAGGTCCTCTTTAAGAGCTGTGCGCAGACCCAGCAGGATGGTCGGCAGCGCGTTTGGCCATGGCGTCTCCGGCGTGCACTTGAGTGCGGCCTTGAGGGTGCGGTGGAGCCTTTCCACCATACCGTTGGACTGGGGGTGGTACGGTGTGGTATGGACGTGGTTACTGCCGGTAAGCTTAGCAAGCTCGCCGAAAAGTCGCGCCTCGAACTGCGGGCCCTGGTCTGAGGTGATGGTGAGTGGTGTGCCGAACGTGCAGATCCACCCACTGTACAGTGCCCGAGCCACGGTACAGGCTAACATGTCGGCAAGGGGGACAGCATGCGGCCAGCGTGAGTAGCGGTCGATGATAGTCAGGCAGTACTGCAATCCCTGGCAGAGCGGCAATTTTATCAGGTCGACGTGGATGTGGCAGAACCTAGCGTCCGGTGTGACGAACCGTTGCAGTTCAGCCCTGTTGTGACGGTGGACCTTCGATTTCTGGCAAGGTATGCATTCTCGAGCCCAGCGGTGGGCATCCTTGCGGACACCGGGCCAGAAATATTTTCCTGAAAGGGACTTAGCCGTTGTTCTACCGCTCGGATGGGACAGGCCGTGGATGACATCGAATGCGACGCGCCGGAGGCTGGAGGGAAGATACGGCCGAATGACGTTATCGGCGATGGAGCAATGGAGGTCCTCATCTGCGATGGTGAGCCGTTGCAGTTGCACGCGAGGGTTGTCCAGCAGGTGCTGCAACTCTGGATCATCTGCCTGAGCTGCCGCGATCGTTTTCGGGTCCAGGCGTGACGGCATCGTGATGGTGCACGTCCGTGAAAGGGCATCTGCCACCACGTTCTCCCCCCCCTTGAGGTACATGAACGTGGCATTGTGCTGGAGGATGTAATCCAGATGTCGCTGCTGCCTCGGGGATGCCTTGTCGGACGACTGGTCCGCAGCGTAGACCAGGGGACGGTGATCCGTGCAGATGGTAAACGACTGCCCTCCGAACAGCCTCCTGAAAAACTTGACAGCAGAATAGGCGGCCAAAAGTTCTCTGTCATAGGTACTGTACCGCAATTCAGTAGGTGTCAGCTTTCTGGAAAAGAAGGCTAGTGGCCTCCAGGTTCCGTCCGGGTGTTGCTGGTTGAGGGCTGCTCCAATGGCTGTACTTGATGCATCGGTGTGTAGGGACAGCGGGGCTCCCGGTTGGAGAAATGCAGTGGTAGTCGCGTCGGCGATGCTCTGCTTACACCTTTCGAAGGCGGCGATGGCTGCTGGCGTCCAAACAATCTGCGCCTTCTTACTTACCCCTTTCAACAGATCGTGTAAGGGGGCCTGGAGGTCGGCTGCGTGTGGGAGGCATCGGCGGTAGTAGTTGAGGGCACCCAGGAATCTGCGCATCTCCGTGGAATCCTTGGGTTGCGGGAAGTTGATGATGGCCTGGACCTTGGGTGCAGGGGGCTTGAACCCGCTCTCCGAAACTTGGTACCCGACGAACGTAACCTCGGGGGCGCCAAAGACGCATTTCTCGAGGTTGATGCGGAGATTGGCGGTGCGCAGCAATTCCAAGACTTCCATCAGGTGACTAAGATGTTCCTGGTGGTCAGAGGAGGCGATGAGAATGTCGTCCTCATAGCATTTGGCGAAATTTAGCTTCCGCAGCAGGTGATTCATGAAACGCTGTAGGGTTTGAGCTGAGTTTCGAAGACCTAGCGGCATACCGACGAACTCGAACAATCCAAAGGGCGTCGTTACCGCGGTCTTAGGGATGTCCTTCTCGGCAACCGGAATCTGGTAGAAGGCCCTGCGGAGATCGATTTTGGAGAAAACATTACCACGACTTTCCTGCAGGAGGTCCTCGATGATGGGTAGCGGGTAACGGTCTGGCACCGTGCGGGCGTTGAGGCGGCGGTAGTCTCCGGTAGCGCGCCATCCTCCGTTTGGCTTGGCTACTAGGTGAAGTGGGCTGGCCCATGGACTCGATGATGGTCGGACGATACCAAGGTCGAGAAGCGCTGCGAATTCAGCCTTGGCTGCGGCGAGGCGTTCACCAACCAGGCGGCGCGGGCGTTCGGCAATGGCAGGTCCGATGACCTCAATGCAGTGTCTTACGGGCATGTCTGGCAGCGTGGCCATGGTCTCGACAGGTGAGGCGAGGTCTGCAAAGCGTTGAAGTATACCTACGTATTGGTCACCGAGGTCTCCGGTCGGCGTGCGGGGTTGCACCACGGTCGAGACGCTGTGGACGGTGGCGGGTCCGACGGTGCCACTGATGTGACCGCTGGAGGCCAGGAGCCGTTGCCGTTGCATGTCCACGAGGAGGCCGTGGTGCTTGAGATGGTCGGCGCCAAGGATGGCCGTGTCCACGTCAGCCACGATGAGTGGCCAGGCGAACTCTCTCCGTAGCCCGAAGTCAAGCCGCATCTGTACCTGGCCGTGCGTGGCGATCGGCGAAGAGTTGGCGGCGTAAAGCATTAGACTTCGCCGTGGCATCTGTCGGGTGACGACTTTTCTGGGCAGGAGCGAGACCACGGAGCCTGAATCGACCAGGAACTTGAGACCGGTGTGGCGGTCGAAGACAAATAGGCGGTTCTCGGTTGGCTTGGTGCCGGCGACGGTCGCCTCGGTCGGCGCCGGCATCAGAAGTTTCCCTGTTGTGTCGTGAGTGCTGCCGCAGATGTGGTGTTGGTGACGAAGCTGCATGGCGGTCGGCATTGTTGCGCGTCGGCACCGTAGTTGAAATGGTACCAGCAGTAGCGCGCTGTCTCGGTGGCCGCCGGCGGGAACCCTCGGACAGCGCGGCTAGCAGAACGTGATCTGCGACGGCCACGGGGCACGGCAGGGGCTGCGAGGAGTTGGCGAAGCAGCGCTTGGTTTTGCCTGGCGACGCCTATGAGCTGGACCATGGACTGTTGAATGGCGGCAAGTTCGGCCGTGACGGCGTTCGGCGGTGGCGTCGAGTGCCCAGACGTTGGCGTGCCTGGGCTGGACGGCCGTGCTGCGGCGACGGTCGTTGCAGCAATCACGGGTCCGCCGTCGGTCAGCTCGTCCGCGGCGGCGGCAAGCTCTTCCAAATTAGGCGCCTTGAAGACTGTTAAAAGGCGGCGGGTGAATGCTGGTAGCAAGTCAAGCCATTTGACTCTCAGAACCTCGTCGGAGACGTGGTTTCCCGCGAGGTTCCGCATGTGTCGCAGCAATTGAGAAGGCTTTCTGTCGCCCAGCTGAAGCTGGGTCAACAGCGTATGTAGCTGGCTATCTGATGAGTCAGTCATTCTGCTGAGAATCGCGGCCTTAAGGTTCTCGTACTTATCGATTACTGGAGGGGCGCGCAGCACGTCTGCAACCTCCGCCACGGTTTCGGGGTCGAGTACGGAGAGCAGCATGTTATACTTCACCTCGTCAGAACGAATGCGGTAGAGGTGAAACGCTGCCTCAACCTGAAAAAACCAGAGGTCAGGGTTACGACGCCAAAACGGGGGAAGCTTGCAGTGCCGCACGGCGTCAACAGCATTGTGGGCCTCGACGTGCTCTGGATGCTCGGCGTCCGCCTGTTGAGGTAGGTCCCGCTGCTGCTGTTGCTGCGAATGGTGCTCTGCCAGTAGATCGCCACTCGGTTGAGTCCAGTCGACGGGCAGTTGACCGTGCCGGGGTGGAACCTTGGGCGGCATGGCACGACGGGCGAGAACCACGTAGCGCACGGAACAATTCGGGAAGTTTTCAACTCGCGAGAAGTTTTGCGGCAACAAGGGCGTAACGGCGTGGCACGTATGATGAAGACGAAATGGTTGTAGACGCGAAAAGAGTCACCACGTCGGCGGAAACGAGGCGTGGGACGGCCAGACTGAGACGTCAAAATCGAAAAAAAACTTCGCGTCAAAATTTCCTTAACTCGCGGAAAAAAGATCGTACTCACTCCGAAACGGGGTCACCACTTTGGATTCGTTGCGGGTGTCGCGAACCTATAAATTATGCGGAGGAGGAGAAGGCGAAATTATTGACTCCACGCGTGTGACGCTTAAGAAATTTATTACGAAGTAACAAACGCTGGGCTGCTTTCCGCGACCAGCTCGTCAGAAAGACTAGGCGAGAGTGACTGCCTTCAGCACGCCGGGAAACGTCTCGGCTGCTTCTTCGTTCGCCTGCTTCGGCGGACGGGGTCGCCCCAGTCGGCGAACACAGTACGAGGTCGCCGACCGGGTTCGTAATCGTAGCCGCAGCGGTAATAGGCGGCGCCACCGGCGGGAAGGCCCGCTGGCGCCACATATACAATTGGACACTTCAAGTTCCGCCATCGCCTGTAAAATGAATTTTCTCTCCTTTCAGATTCAAGATGTACCTCAAGCTGTTGATCGTCATGGGCCTCAACTGGTCAGTGGAACCGGTTTATTGGTCATTGCACAGCTGGGTGTCCAACGGCTTCACCCCTCAGCTCTGGAGAGTTTTGCACATAATGGTGATTATCAGCTACCTGCAAGGCTTTTTCATCTTCCTGATTTTCGTGTGCAACGACAGAGTCATCAAGCTCATCAAAATGAGAATTGCTAGGTTGAAGAGATCGAAGAGAGCGCAGGAATACTGGAGCAATTTGAACTGCTGCGTAGGGAACGACGCCAGCCATCACAGCAGCCAGAGCAACGTGATCATGAGGTGGTGATGAGCCGAGTGATTGGGGAGGGTGCAGCTACCTCGGTTGCCACACGTGTTGTGTGTCTTTTATAAAGCCGAGTTTACACGATGCACTTACCCGCGCGGGTAGATGCGTGAACACATTCACCACCAAGATTGCACCGTGTAAACACTCAAAATTGCACAAATGCGCGGACAGAAAATAGCCCCTGTTCTAATTTGGTGAATGTGTGCGAGCAATTTGTAGTCGTTTCGCAGTGCCATCTGGTGGTAGTTATCATAAACGACATTTGCATTTAGTTGTTGGCTGCTTTTCGTTTGTGCTTCGGTGTGTTCACGTGCGTCTCACTGCTGCTTTTTATATTTAGACCCTTGCTTTGTCTGGACGTCTATTAAGTCAATAATAGAGTCAATAACAATAACTGAAGTTCAGGTATGATGTCGTCTGCGTCGTAGAAGTGGCGCTTGATACGTATATACGACCGTGCTTGATACTAGTAAAACAAAACAAATCGCGTAATGCGTATCTAGAAAATGGTCGAATAATTGCGCAAACACAAGCATCGTGTAAACACTCCTCAGGTGCGAGAACGCGCATCTGTCCAGACATTTATTCACGCATCTGTCCAGCCACGTACTTGCTCGCGTCGTGCAAACTCGGCTTAAGAGAGAGCTGAAATGTTATGGATTCTCCTTCCTGAATGTTGTTTGGGAAGGGGGAGAGTGGCGGAAGACTCAGCAGAGAGGGACATGGCGACCTTTGGACAGCTTTCCTATGGCAAAGTTGTTGTGTATGACAGTGACGGAAGAAAACTACAGAAGACATTTTATTTAATTTCTATCTCATATTTTAAATTATGCTCTCCATTACTTATTTTTAATCTCATCTCTGTATATTAGTACATAAGGCTCTGTAATATGATGAATGGAAACGAGTAAAGACATTCTCTTCCGAAAATCTAAAGCATAAAATATAATATTTCCTATTCGGCAGTATTTATGCTGTTTGTAGCTTCGGGTTCCCGTTCACTTTGAACGGGAAGAAGAAAAAGAACTTATGGATAGCAATTCTTCGCGGTATTTTTAGTAACATTCTTGCAAATGTTGTTCATAAAAAACGAAATAACTAAGGCATAATGTGCCAGTACGAACGAGCTATTTCTATGAATGCTGAACATCTGATCACGTTTGAAAAAAGCTGAAAAATCTCAATATATTTCTCAACACAATCCTATTCACTTTGTGAATTCCCACGATTTAAAATTAAAACTCAGAGTGAAAAACTCTAAAGTCGAGAGATCGGTGAGTATCGATTAGAACAATGGTTTCGAATGGTGTTTGGAACGATTTAACGTTTGGCGGGTGGAACTTCGATGTCGTGGAGGCCAAAGGAGAAGGATGTTGAATCCCGAGAAGGGATTTGACGGATGAACACAGTGGTCCAGAGCACAGAGATCTTCTCTCCCAACGCAGGAGCCAATTGTCGTCGCGCCATATTGGAAACCCCGTGCAGCGGGTTGCATAACGATCAGGACCTCGATACTCTTCTGCCAGAATAGGTAGTTGCGAAAATTTAGATCAAATTTTAATTAGGGCTGACGAAGAAATTGGCTTGCATGCGGAAATAAAGAAGTACTTGTTCGCAAAATTTACTATAAAAAACTTATTGTGCATAATTTAGTATGGAATATTTAAAAAAAAAATATTAATGGAATCCCAAATGCGATCCTTGGCGGAAAATCTCAAGCAAATGGATTGAACAGAGAAAACTGAAATGCCTTTTGACTCCATCCAGCATAAAGATAACAGAGACAGATGACGGAAACATAGAAACACGAAAAGGAGACACAACGGTTTGGGCGTTTCCGCGGACATGTCACCTATTTCAACAGAAGAGGGTCGACAGTGTACAGTCTGAGAGCCAACTAAAGGCTTCTGTTGAAAAATGGAATCAATGTCGTGCGGACAGAGGAGGAAAATGTCATCTATGTATCTCAACCATAGTAGGGGTTGAAGCGGGTGGTGAATAAGAAAGTTTTTTCTACCCACGTTCTAGGATGCCGAGATAAAGATTGGCGTACGAGGGGCTGAACCTACTTCCCATGGCTCATCCTTTGGTTTGAGGGTGGTGTTAAAAGAGAAGGCGTTGTGGGTGAGAATAAATTGGGATAGGTCGAGTAGGAAGTCAGGGCTAGATGAGTGGATGGGTGTTGTGATAGGTGATGGCGGAGCAGGGGCGGATTCAGCATCAAATTTGGGGGGGGGGGGGTCATGACCTGGGTTACCCCCCCCTCTCCCCCCTTCCTCCCCGGGGGAGAGGGGCGTTCTCCTGTGTAAATTTATTTAAAACACCCATTTTTTACGCATTTTGGAGCCTAAAATTTCATTTGTATTCTTAAAAACAGATGAAATTGAACTATTTTAGAAATTTTAGAAGTTAAACAATAGAGAAGAAATAAAAAGCCAACTTGAAGTTTAAAATAATTATAAAATATTAATGTTTCATACAATATAAATGTGAAAAAAATTCATTGGAAAAGGTTTACAGTGATGATAAGCACATACATAAAAGTTAAAAACTATCTGTTTAATCAGGGGCTCACTAAAAATTTTGAGTTGGGTGCTAATATTGCTGTACGGTATCATCAGTATCATGATTTTTTAGAAAGAATTTATAGAAAGCCAACTCATGATCAGTTTTTTCAAATTACGAAAGTGGGAAAATCTAGAAAATAATTGCATACAAAAATGTTAAAAAAACCGACAGCTGACGTCATTTGCGCCATTTAGGATAGTTTGGTAATTGGGTAATAGTAGAAGTTTTCAGGAAACGGAGGAAGGGTGGAGAGAAATCCGGTGTCGGCATTAGCCTACTCTTAACGCAAGGCCCCAAGGGGACCACGGCTTAATGTCCCATCCGACGGATGGAGTACTGGACTTGAATTGCCCTCCACTAGGCACTTATATGGGGACCGGTTTTCCACTGAAAAATCTGCCACTGCCAGGAATCGAATCCAGGCCCTCGAGATGGGAGGCCAGTACTCTAGCCACCACACCAACCCGATCCCCTTAGTCAGTTGTTTATTTCTAAAGATGGTTCATTGTATGTTAGTAAAAAGTATTTTCCATTGTCAACTGCACATACATGGAATCGGTTTTCCTCGTGAGTGGTGAGGTCACCTTTTTCTCCTAAGTGATTATCAAACTTTTTAAGGTGTTCCTTAACTAATTTCCTAAGTGGAGTCACGTTGTGGTGGACACTTCCTAAGCCAGATGAAAAAAGTACACAATATTTACAGTACAGCCCCCTGTCTTTATGAGACAGCACAAGCCAGTGGAACTTGTCAAGATGTGATCTCTGTGCGTATTTTTTTGTGTGGGCTTTCCTTTCTTCATTACTTCGTTATGAGGGAACTGGTAGTCTAAAGGAGGAGTCCACGGTTTCTGCAACAACGTAGCCTGCCCCACGGAGCATCATAATATAATCAGCCCAATATCATTTTTACACCGTCACATATCACTTATTGGTCAATCCGATATTGGCTACCGATATCGGCAAATGTCAAAAGTGATGACATTTGCCATTATAAAAATGACATTTGCTGACGATATTGGGCCGATATTAATTTGATGATAAAAATACATATGTCACCACTATACAGTGGCATAAAAATGATATTGGGCCGATGTATGTTTGATATTACCATGGACTGATTTTTCATTAACATGATATTGGGATGATTAAATAAGTAAGATAGCTAAAATGTATCCTGAATAAACATGTTACAAATATTTATAATAAGGGATGATAGTACAATAAAATTGCGATGGAAAAAGAAATTGCGAGAGGTAGTTTCGATCTAAGATCGTTCACATTGAGTACCCTGCATTTTAGCCCTGACCCAACTCTCCTTATTAAGAAATGGGTAATTTTAAGCATTTGTGATAGTAATAAGACACCTACTTTACTCCTGACCGAACTTCCCTTACTGAAAGACACGTAACGTTAAGCGTTATCATTGTAATAAAATATTTCAAACTCGTTTTCTGTTGACTTTATTGGAGTTATAACCCAATGTGAGGGGTTCACATTAATTGCCATGCGAAAAAATTTACCTGGACCGGGAATGGAACCACGGACCTTTGGCTGCTCAGACCATTACGCTACCCAGGATCCCTAATTCGCATGGCAATTTAACGGAGGTTCAAGTTCCTAGATGTTAAGCCCTCGCGGTCCATCACGGATGGCAAGGGAGAAAGGGCTTCAAAGAAGCCACGACCAAAGGTGAACCCCATCCAGCGCTAAAGCCGCGCTTGGCGGTAAATGTAGAATATTCCAAGCCTGCCGCGTGAACGGCAATTTGTAAGCAAACATCGAATCCTTACTAAATCTGAAGATTCAGGCGATATGGAGTGGAAGCGAAACATGATAACACAGGCTCGTGTTTTTTCTTTCTGTGTTATGGAATCCTTAAATAATCATATTTCTTATTTTATATGTAGGCCTCCAAATGGTTTCTGATGTTCTGACCAATCACGAATTTTTGACTTTCTGACGTTGGGGGAAAAAATGTGACTACTCAAAATGATAAAATCAGGCGACCAGAAAAATATGAACATTTTTATGCCCTTTATTACTCAGCTCAGCTGACATCATCTTTGCATCGGAAAACGATATCTATTAAATATCAGTTAAAGATACGATCTACGATATCCATTTTACATCGGAGAAAGGTATAATTTGTGTCATTTTATATCGTAATTATCATCCGAAGTTAAAACGACATTGGTGACGTCAAAATGACATTGGGCCGACGTATAACTGCCATACGATGCTGCTTGGGTCTTATAGCCTTCCTCTCATCCTCCCTTATATTCTTTTTTTCCTCGCCGATGAAAAATATCAGGGCGGGGGGGTTTAACCCCCCTGGCTACGCGCCTGGTGCGACCCTGCTATTCCATATTATATCATATATTGGCTATTCCTAATATTTAAGGGTAGTTGAAGACTTACTTGTCTGTGAGTCGAGCTCCACGAGCTTATCACGAGACATCGGAAACTGCCGAACATTTCCGAAAGCACTGAGGCACTTCCGACTATGCGGGCTCTATAGCTGTGTCCCAATGCACCAGATAACTACCATCCCAGAATTAAGGGAGGACACCATATTGGAAGGGTGTCCCAACTCGTTAAGCATCATAAGGGAGCGGATTTAGGTACCTTTATCAGCCGCCAGATTTGGGCATCGACGAGTGTATCCTTTTCCCATGATTCAAAGCGAGAGCAGTGGACTCGATGAAGATGGCTACCAATGAGGGAAAGTATTAATACTCAGCCGAAATTTCGGCTGAAAGTTTGTTGATATTTTTATAAAAAGTCGTGTTGATTCGTTTATCACAATAAAATATCGTTATAGGGAGTAGTGACATGATGGAGAGATTCATTCAGAAGTAGAAGGCCGAATTGTTCTAAATTAAAATAAATGTATTATCTAAATTACGGAAAATATGACAAATATCTACGGTACCCTAAACTCAAATTAAATTCTGTCTATACATAATGGCATGAGAAAGTTAATATGGATTGTGTAAGATTTTGTATGTACCTACATCATTTGTCATCCCTTTCACATTCTCTTGTTTTTCATCGGTTTCGATCCCAGCAGATAGCAACACTTGCGTAAGAATGTCCCAATTCATGCGCCCTTTTAGGTTAGCCAGCTAGATTTTAGGCACCGAAATCCATTCTCCCTAATGCGTAACGAGTTAGGACACAGCCTATTGTATTTTTGAGCTTGTTTTTTACAGTGGGGAGTGCTACGCTCTACGATAAATGCAACTCAAACTTCTCTCTCGTTTGGGACTTGTAGCCATGCATTTGCATATACACTACCTTTGCTCATTTTAAAGGATTCAAAAACTATGAAACTAATAAAAATTAAAACTTTTAGAAAAAATTTGGGGTTGGGTCATGACCCTCCCCCCCCCCTAAATCCGCCACTGTGGCGGAGGGCGGAAAGGCCTTCTTGAGGTGTAGAGAGGGGTGACACCTACGGTGGCCATAATGATGGGTTGGTTGGGGGGATGCAGGGTGATGGGAGTTCAATATGAGGAGAAAATGATAGGGGTGTCTCGCACGCATGAGGATAGGGCCTGGACAAAAGGTTGGAGGTATAGTGCTCTACGAAAGCCGAAAAGCGTTCCGTGGGTGAATTGCAGGAGAAAACAATTGGGCGGCCAGGATTTTTCTCTTTATGGATATGGATCCTCTATTTGGGTTTTTGTAAGGAGGTAAAAGTGAGGGGTGCCAGGATGTGGGGGGGGGAGAGAGGGGAGAAATATCTTCGTGATTCAGGCCTTCCGCAGGGCCTCTGTTTTTGAGGAATAAAAGAGAGTGGTGGATACAGAGGTGAGTGTCATAAAATGCGACGGGGATGATTCTTGGGGTGAACAAATCTGCGTATTCCAGACCCATCTACAGTTTCGGCATTCCTTCAGAATAGGGCCCCAGCGAAGTGGAAACTCAGAAAATGGAAAAAAATACACAGCACACACACGTTACTTAAAATTTTTCGATGGCAGCAACTACCTTTGTCAGCGGAAAAATGAAATGGTCACCGTTTTATCTGTTCTTCAAGTGCCCTTTGTGTAAATATCTCCGAAGGGCACTCACTTGAACTCTCGAGGAGGGAGACGCTCATGATATTCGGGTGGTCGGGGTTGTCATAAAGCGTGTCGCGTATGATTCTGAGGGTGAAAAAATACACCGGCCGATTACCTAACGTACCAGAGTTATCTCCGAGAGTAGGGTGTGTCTGAGAAGTGCTCATCTATCCTCTCAGATTATGCGACTCTCCTTTGAAGAGGGGAGCTGTTGATTGCCAGAAATTAATGGCTTTCGAATAAGAGTTATCACTCAAGCGTTGCAACTGTGGATCGCATTAGCAGCTGATCTCATTACATTTAGACGCAATGCGTGAGTGCCTTAATCAGTGATTTATCGCAAAACATTTACAGAATATTAATCCTATGATTTTGTGTTTGCACCTTCCTCGCTTGGCGAAACGAACGCTGGATGAATCTGAGTGAAGTGCTGATGAATAAATGTAGTCGTTTCGAAGTAATAAGCTTACAGGATGTAAAATGTCAACCAGAACATTGCATATTTTACGGCCTTATAATATCCGTGGAAACGCTACGACAATTTAGCACGTTAATCACCCAGTAAACACACATAGCTGCGGCAGCGCTTCACAAGGATGTCAGCGCTGCAAGTGCAGCACATGTCAACTGAAGCGCGTCAGCAGCGCTCTCATAGAGCGAATTGTCGAGAAACGCATCTAATGCGCATTCGCAACTCGTGTTTGAAGCGCTGTAGCCGCAAGTTGCGGACGCGCCTGCATCTTTAATTCACGTACCTTTTAAGGCGCCTAAAAGGTGCGTGAAAAAGGCGCCTAAAAGGTGCCTTCAATGTGCCTATTAAAGGTACCTTCTGTGCCCTTTTTAGGTGCCTCCGAGGAGCCTTCAAGGCACATTTTCCTGGAAGTGTGCTACGTGGGCATCAGGCATGCATTTTCAGCGATTCTGACATGCGTTTGTAGCGACCGTGACACGCTTGTGCAGCGCTCCTGACGTGCTTGTGCAACGCTGCTGACACCCGTCTGCAGCGCATCCGACATTCAAAAAAGGGAACTTTCGGAGTGCTAGACAGCCGCAGCAGCGCCTTCGCGGTAGCTGAAGCGCTACCGCGCAGCGCATCAGCAGCATTTTGTGTTAACTGCCCAGTAAACACAAAAAGCTGCAAATGCGCGCCTGACGCGCTGCGCGGCAGCGCTTCAGCTTCCGCGAAGGCGCTGCTGCAGCGCATCTAGCACTCCTAATTTTCCCTTTTTATAATGTCGGATGCGCTGCAAACGGGTGTCAGCAGCGTTGCACAAGCACGTCAAGAGCGCTGCACAAACGTGTCACGATCGCTTCAAACGCATGTCAGAAACGCTGAAAATGCATGCCTTATGTTCCACTAGTGACCCACGTAGCACACTTCCAGGAAAATGTGCCTTGAAGCCGCCTCGGAGGCACCTAATAAAGGCACAGAAGTCACCTTTTTCACGCACCTTTTAAGGCACCACTCAAACGCACATTTTAGGTACTAGTAAGGCACTTGGAAAACGTGTGACAAGCATTAATATATCCTTGCTAATCCCATGGCTCCTAAAACATTCAGTAGAAAATGTACCCAAATGCATTAACTAATGCAAAAACAATCATTCTAATATACCTGGCATGGGTGCACCTATCACCAAAATTGGAAAAATAAAGGTAATCAATCGAAGTTCTCACTTACTTAATGATTACTAGTTGAAACTCGCAGACGCAAACTACAGATATGCCTCACTAACAACCTGCACCTAACTTCTACCTATCCTATCGTCCTTCAAAATACGACCTGACATATTTTTAGATTATGAGAAAGTGACTTGGAGGCCATATATATATATACAGCTGCTGGGTGGAATTCAGTTGTTTGTGATTACTAACTTTACTGAAAGATTGACACGGATAATTTGCGCCGTTAAAAAATTTCCCTAATAACCATTTTGTGGATAAAAATAAGCATCACCATTATAAATATACGTAACTGATACTCTTTCAACTCTAGGGGAGATAAATAAGTTTCCTCGATAATGCTGACAACATTTTTCACGGCGAGCGCACCAGTAGTCTTTCTCTAAGTCCGATACCGTCTAGGAGGGACTGAGAAAAATCATCCGTGGACCAATGTTCAATCGCTCTTAAAGATCGTGAATATCGTTCAAAACCACTTTTCAGATGTACTTTCACTCAGATCTGTTCTCAGATCAGATTATTCAACAGACTACCTGCAGCGCTGAGGCAGCACGTCCGCAACTTGCAGCTGCAGCGCTTCAAACACGAGCTGAGAATGCGCATTAGATACGTTTCTCGACAATTCGCTCTAGCAGAGCGCTGCTGAGACGCTGCTGGCGCGATTCAGTTGACATGTGCTGCACTGGCAGCGCTGACATCCTTGTGAAGCGCTGCTGCAGCTATGTGTGTTTACTGGGTGGGTGCAATACCCTCGGAAAACCATTCACTCCAAAGCGGCCTAGGCATAAATGTAAGGTATTTTCGGAAGAGGTAATGTAAGCGAGGGTATAATGTTCTATGATGCTACTACTAGAAATGTGGTGAGCAGCGTTTAGAACTCTTATGTCATGCACCTTCCCCCTGGCCTGAAGCCATGGCTCGGGGCTACACGGCTCGTCTTCTTGCAGTAGTCGCCAACAATGTGGCTTGCCCTGGCTGTTCATTTGAGAAAGGACAAGGAGGGTAATAATCTCTCAATGGAAGGGTACCCCCAACAAAAGGCAAGATGTATGCATATAAGAGTTTGTAAATAATCAGATTCCATGTTTACAAATACAACTCCCATTTTTGGTGCGTAGTTTCTTAAATAAAATGGCCCGTACCAGTTTCCCCAGCTCTAATTCACTCCTTCTGTGGCTGAAGAAGTAGTACTTCTAGTAGTTGTAAGGGTGCGTCGACGGCTGAGGTCATTTTGCACCGCTTGCTAACTTAAATACTTCTAAACTCTAAAATCTTTAAAACTAAACTTTAAATACGTCTTAAAATTTACCTTACAGGATTTAAGATTGTAAAAATTTTGGAATGTGTGGATAATGAAACTGCGAAATTAGACGAAAATTAATTATTTTAGAAAGAGATGAATTATATTTTATTGATAAGGCTGTTGCAGCGTAAGAAACTTATGACTTTATCTCTCCGATTTATCCAATTTATCCCATTGAAGTGCCGGAAGCATCTATTGGGTAGACGGTTTTGGTGTTGGGGCTGCAGAAACTGGTGATTAGGAGGATATTGCACAAAAACATAAAAAGCGGGACACAAAACAGTTGAAGCTTTCGACTGCCGGAGGAGAACTGAAGTTTGCGGCGAGGGTGTGAAGGAAGTTGGAGGGGAGGGATGAGATTGGGGGGGGGGTGATTATTGCTGTACATTCAATCCTGGCCTCTCGAATGCACGGACATTCCCAAATAAAAGCATTCTCACGAGTCCTGACCTCCATTTTGCTAGCATGGTTCGGTAGGGATTCGAGTATTGAGAGGGAAAAGCAGTTATCAAAAGAGAGACCGTGGGAATGAGTGTGTATAGGGATAGGAAATGATGAAAATATGGCGGATTTTGTGGAAGATCGATGATTATTCATACGGATTGCCAAGGGTGTAGTGCATTCGCCAACGTAAAATGCGGGACAAGAATTCCAGGTCAGAAGGTACACAATATTTTTGGACTGGCAAGTAGCTTGGGAGGAGGGGAAAGAAGTGATGAGGGGGTGTGGAGATGTAGGTGCGGACCGCATTAAAGGACAGGTTTTACATCTGGGACGATTGCATGGAGAAGGCTCGGAGGGGAGGAGAATCAGAAGTGCGATGGAGAGGGTTCGTGGACTTGAGAATATTTTTTAAGTTCGGTGGCCATCTGTTGGAAATGGAGGGGCAACGAGGCAGGAGAGAAGAAGAAGTGACGTCACTGATTTTTAGAATGGGAAAAGGTCCTTGAGAAAGGTTTTGATTTTGTGGGAACCGGGGAAGAAAGTGGTGCAGAGATTCAGTTCATTGTCTGAAGATGGAGGTCTGTCTTTTGGAATGTATTTGGAAGAGTGGGGGAGGATTTTCTTGTTGAGTAGCTTTTCAGGGTATCCACTAGAGATGGGACATTCGAATCTTCGAATCCCTCGAATCTTGAAAAAGATTCGAGATTCGAATTCTCGAATCTTTGTGCTATTTTCATCATTCGAATCCTAAAATATAAATAAACACCGAATTCTTTATGTAATAACTTAGAACAGATTAGTTTCGACCGATAAAAACGTTCATTACAAATAAGGTTAAACCTCGCTTTTACATCCCCGCAATTTACGTTTTCCCGCCATTAACGACTTTTCCTTCAAGTCCTATTAATTTTCATACGTCCGCAAATAACATCTTCCCTTTATTTACGCTAGCAAATTTTTGATGGTTAGCCATTTGCGTTTTACGAGACGATTTTTGCCGTGATTGTCGTCCTGGTTGCATAACTGGTGGATGGACTCAACGCTCCGTGAAAGACAAAGTAAAAACTCGTGCAGTAAGTTACCACTATGAAAGATAAGTAAAATTTTCTCAGATGTACCACCAGTTATCGTGACCTCAGTCATCTGTGGAATTGTAATGCCGCGAGAAATTAAAGTACACGAACGTAATTTTTGTCGCGATTGTTGTCCGGGTTGCATAACTCGCGGATCGGCTGATGCTATCGCATAGGTGATGAAATTTTTTTTTATTTAAGAAGTGTATGCTTTTCAGCATTTGCGGCCTTCTCTTTCTTTTTTGGTTAGGTATTAATACAGATTTAAAAAAATCCTCCAGCCAAACTTCATCCTCATACATCCTGCGAACAAACCAGTAAAATCATCACGTTCTTCTCAACCTCGATTCTTAAGTAGCTTTGATAGGATAACATCATAGTCTCCATCACCTTCTTTTCTCATAATGTTTACCCTAACTTACTAGCATGGCTGGACTCCTGGTCCCAGTTCATCCTTATCTATATCCTTCTCTTCTATTCCCAAGTTCCCTTGCCTATTCTTAGTGCCATGCAGTTCTTGCCACGTATTCATTACCCCTATGCTGAATCTCTTGTAATTTCTATCAGCAGCTCTCCTGACTTAACACTAATGCACAATATCGCATTCTACTTCTTGCTGCTGAATAACCTTCTAACCTTTGAGTACAGGGCGCCTATTTCTCCCTCTCTCTGGAACCTCTCAACCTATTTACATTGACCTTTTTGCCACTTTACTCTCACACTCTTCATACCCCCCCTAAGTCTATTGCTTGTTTCCTTAAATTTTATTTCGCCTTGCTGTGATTAAATCTTTCTATTTCCATCATTCCTCAATTTCCTCCATAGTTTGTGCCAACACCCAATGTGTCTTGACCACTCTTGTGTCTACTGCACCATACTGCTTGCTTTTCTGCATCTTTCCTCATACACCTGTAAACTAATTCCTGATATTCTCTAACGATTTACAACTACAATTTTTTCACACTGTTCCTAATCTTGGCCCAACCATATGTAATCTAGTTAATATATTTCCCTGTGTCCCCCTGCATACAATGCAATACAATGTTTAACACACGAGGAAATTGTCTCCTGCAAGCAGCTCGTCTATCGCTGTGAATGAGTCTTGAAGACGCGACAATATTGGAAAAAGATATCGTTTTCAAACATGCAATTCAGTATCAGTTCAATAACTTTTTGGAAACATATCATCGCTATGCCTCCTAGAACTTTCACATGCAAAAAATTTTGTGTATCATGTTTATTACTTATCTATGTTAGCTCTTCAAATCTTATTTGTATTATTGCAATAAAGAGTTGTGTTTTTGAAAACTATTCTTTAATTTGTTTTTCATTAAATGCAGCTGCTAAAGTCTTTTCTTTTCTGTTATTATCAACTTTATATTTAGGATTCGAGAGATTCGAGGTATTCGAGAGATTCGAGAACCTCTTAGGATTCGGATTCGGGTTCGGATTCGAGAAAATTTAGGATTCGTCCCACCTCTAGTATCCACATACTCTTCATACTGCTCTCCGCAAATGCGATACCCTGAAAAGCTCCTCCACAAGAAAATCCTCCATAGTGATGAAGAAGTCCCATAGTTAAGAAATATGCAAATAATGATATACTCTTTTTGTTAGTCAATTGTTTCCTATATTTACCTATACTCCGGTAAGTAACTACATACGTAAGACAGTAAACATTTTCCTGAAGATGCTGGTCTTTTGGGATTTCCTCCACGTTGACCCATAATTCCTGTTATGACAGTTTCGCCAGCATTGCATTCGGCTCCTTCAGGTCAGTGAAGAAGCCGACTGCAACGCCGGCGAAACTGTAATCCCAGGAATTATGGAGCAACGTGGAGGAAATCCCGAAAGACCAGCATCTTCAAGTAAGACAACCCGCGGAATCCTACACAAGGATTAAACATTTTCCTTTCCCTACCATTTGCATTTACTACAGTTTAACTTTTTTCTAGGATCCATAAAAGGGGGCAAATAATGGGTCATAATTTACAGTATGCATATGAAGTGAGCCTGATACCAACCTCCATGATGTGAATTGTAGCTCTTTAATACCTCGACTCAATATCATACAAGGTGGAATATACAGACTTGCAACCAGATGGCAAACTAAAAGTAGGTAGTTAAAATATTTATTGAATGGTAAAAACATGGAGGAACAAAACAGGGTCCCCAGGACTAAAAATACAAAATACATTTTTGTAACAAAGATCACACATTGTGAGCAGGAAAAATTTTGAAAACATAACATTTTAAAATAACATTAAATAAAAGATTACACTCCTCTAATAAAAACCCATTGCTCAATAAAACTGATGAGGATTTCACAATTCAAAACAAAATGCTCAAGGATGTTAACAATTCCACTATCAAGCCACATCAATCAGCAAACAATTGAGTAATTTATAAAACTTAACTTTTGCAAACTCAGTAGACAATACATAGAAAATAATTCATACGCATGCACTATCCTTGTTCATTATACTATCAATCTGCTTCATGACGGTTACCAACCAAAATTCAGGTACATACAACCCACATGAAAAACACACTCTTACATAATAGCTTGAGTCAATTAGCTACTCATTTTTAATATTCATATTTAGAGATCCCTTGCAATCATACCATTTCATTAGAGTAAAAAACAACAAGCATTTTATCCACCAAAATGGTACAGCTTACTTTTTAACTGATCAAATATGTACACAAATGCCAATAGCTGATAACTGATTCATTACTGGATTACAGCAACAGGATTATACAAATTTAAAGGTTGACTGAAGGAAGGAGTAAAATTTTTGTGGTATTAAAATTCTGTATTCTAAATATCTCATCACAGCCTAAATCTGAATTTAAAACAATCTCATTGTACATCACACACACTGCAGACATTTTAATTATAGAGGAATAACAGCAATTGCACTTTGAGTTACAAGTTCATACTATAAACAATATTACTGAGTGCTACAAATAAATTACCTTGGTTGAAATGAGCTTTCAAAAAATGCTTTTTGGGGACCTTATTTTTGTCAGTTGATCACTTTCACCAAATTTATCACAGTAGAACATAATTGTCTGGGGCTAAGTAGCAGTCTCCGCATATCACAGTCTGCCACTGTTCAGTTATAGCACTGAGCATGATGCAGAATGTCTTTAAACAGAACACTAATTCCAAAGTTGTCCACACAAACAATATCACACTCCAGTATAGTGCAGTCTGTGAAGGCCACCGGGTCAAACTCTGCTTATTACTGCCTGGTGGAGTACCTGAACAGCCTGCATGAATGCCATACACCAGTAAAGTATCCGATTTTTCAGCAGCACAGTGCCATACAATAATAAACACGGAACTCAGTCACGGCTGCCAAGGCGAAAGCATGGGGACTCCACGCCTGTCCATCTTGTAGAGAGTCACTCACCAAAATGCTTTCTTTATGAGTTACAGTTAATTGATCACATTTTATTTTATAGCACAGTACATATTTTCAAGTTGGAACCAGAAGATGCTTATTAAGAAATGTGTTTTCATTTCTGAGTAAAATGGGAAATCATGACATCGCTGTGCAATTTAATACCTTTTGATGATGTGTTCCCGTGGGAAAATGATCAAAACAGACCAAGGGCTGCATAATGATCACGGAATGTTCAATTCCAGTTCATAACAATTAAAATATCAAAAATTTTAAATATCTCCAAAACTACTCCACCTAAGGTACAAAAAATAGTTCTCCCGAGGCATTTTAACATTAGGAGTACACTGACAACAGTATTCGGCAATATTTCCTAACAAGATATGACAAAATTGATAAAAACTGGCATTAAAATATTTATATCTTGATATTTGGAGTACCTGACATACCAATATATAACCTATACATACCAATTTGTATTCCATTAATTGGTCCAATAGTATTGTCTTCACATAATACGGTAAACGTTCAATATAAATGCATTTTTCAAGTAAAACTTCAATAATTTATGAGTGCAGTGTCATTGATCAACATCTGTGAGTTCCATGTTTTCAGACTCAACGGCCCTCCCTTCTGACGGATCGTCCTTCTTGCTAGGCTCGGGATTTTCCAAGTGGTTTATTCGGGCGAACTCCTTCGAGCACTGAGGACAATCCTGGATTGCCTCCCTGTCACAGAGCAACGTAGAGAACAAAGAGTTAGAACAATGATGGCCAGGGAAGCCTTTGAATAAAAAAACAGCCTCTCGTGATGGGCTGTGGTCCATGTGAGATCATGCCAGAGCTCAACGCTTACTTGGCAGTCACCCTGAAATCAGTGAGCTTCAACAATACTTTAATTCAACCCTCATATCACACTTAATTTTTTTCCTGGTGTGCATTTTCTGTGCTCCTCAGTACTTCTGAACTTGTGATGAAATACTTTGGCAAAATTATTTTTCACCACGTGTCTTATATGATGATGATTACCTGAATTTTGTGGATATCGGTAAAATATGTAAATCTCTAGGAAAAAGCTGTTACTTAGGGCCAGTTGCACCAAGTCCGGCTACATCTTTCGGCTACCTCGTAGCTGGCAGTTACCACCTCCATCTGTTGCACCAACGAAAAATGACCTCTACCATCCAAAAGGGTATAAAAATTGATATTTCTTACGCTGTACTTTGCGTAACATAATTTCCTACCGCGCTCGATTTGTTATCAGCTGATTCAGCGCGATGCCAACGCATGAGTGTCGTGTGTACGCCCATCACTACGTCGCCGCGGGCGACCGGACTGGATTATTCTTTAAAGACCATCATCAATAGTAGTCTTCCTTCAACAATTTCAGGCTGATCATCGTCATCCCCACTCGGACTTATTGTTATTAATTACCATTTCGATGATTTCATCATCTATGATATGTTGTGTGGTGAGAATATCGTGGCCGCTAACTATCCTTTCGTCTAAATTTACCAATTCCATTTCCTTTAATTCAGGGTTATGGATGATGTTTGCAAACTCCATCATCATATTTTTATCCTCAGAAACATGAAATTTTTTAAATCCCCAATTATTTCGTCTATATCAAACCTTAAAGCAGTCCACAATTTAAACCACGCGTGTTTTTAGAATGGACGGTGAAATGCTATTGCCTGCACGTGAAATTTCCCGAATAACGTCTTTTGGATTGATCATGTCTATTTCTAAAAGAGTTTATTCTGCTCCATTAGCATTTGGCCAGAAATACTAACTAAGGCCTAATCTAACTACTAACTAAGGATCTAAATCAGCACTTAAATCTTCTTTCATAGTTTTTCTCTCTGTTATCTACTTCTTCGTGTCACTTTAACTGTAAAATTTTGATGATTTTTTTCTTTCAGTTTGTTAATGTGCTATATTGTTGAAGATCCCACGTAGTATGTTTCAGTCAAATGCTTTACTGATGCAACGACATCAAGCTTTTTCTCAACTTGCACTTTTTCTGCGATGGTTAACGTTTTGTGCTGTTACCACAACTGTATGGATGAGGCATGTTTTGCGTGAAATATTAGAATATAACCAATAATATTATCAAATTACGTCTAGTGGTCAATCAAAAATGCACGCGCCATTGAAAGTGGCCGATCTGTAAATTAGTCGTATTCCGTCTCGGCGATGTCGTCAAATTTATATGTTTACTTCAAGTTCCAGAATAATTCCAGTGTAGGCGAAGTACCAGAAATTAATATGTTTAAATTATTCTGATTCTCGAAATGGGAAATTTAACGTTAAGAATGTTATCTCGGTATTAATATAAGAATAATATCTCGGCAGGTTATGAAGCAATGTTCCGGTTAAAAACGTTTCGGCATTTTCCACTAAGTACCAGATAGTCATGGCAAAATTGCCGGATTATAGGTGCTCCCGGATTAGGGGTTCCCGGATTAAGGGTGCTCAACTGTACATATTATTATTATATTCTGCACTAGGTCAAAGATAATTCGATGATTTGTCCCATTACAATTACATAAGCTAGAGCTTCTACAACATAAGGGTCATCATTTGATACTGAAGAGAGACCTACTACTGAAGAGAGACCTTAGAGAGAGCCATTACCAAACAATACTAAAATGATGCTCTCTAAGCTTGACAGCAGAAACTTTTATGTCCTGAAAGAGGGAACTCATTGGGACTACGTTTCACTAGTAGTCAAAATTAATTCCTGTTCATATGTAAATCCCTATATAAAGAAAAAGCCTGGCTGAAAAGACAAATACAACCTAATTTAAAATAAAGGAGAAAAATTGAAATTTCCCAGAATAAATAAAAATTCGTTCTTTGGAAATTCTATTTTATGAACTGCAAAACAATTCCATGGGTTTCACATTACTGAGTTTCTACTGTATCAAGCTCCATTTGGTCTCATTATAACACAAAAATAATTAATACTAACAAAATTTTATAGATGCAACAACATATCATCAAGGCTAAAACCTTTTAAAAATTCTGATTTCACACAGAAACTTGAGTCCCAATTTAGACATGTACAGGAATGTTAAAGCAGATTAAAACAACACACTCACTGAATGAGGGAGAACAGGTGCTCTTTGTGCCTCGATTCAACAGTTATCTCTTCCTTTAGTCTGTCAATGTCCGATTCCTTCTCCTTTAGTTGGTGTTTGAGCTGAAATATGGTGTCTTCCATAGCATCAAGCATAGCCTTCATTGGAAAAATAAATGACATTGATGTTATTAAAACATTGCCACATAATGAATCTAAAATATTCCTGAGTTTCCCGTCATGTAAGGTCATTTACTATCATCCTGCTGGGAAACGCAAAAAGTTTTTCAAATAATATGCCAGGAAATACCAACTCCTCCATTGCCACCAAATATTATACAAGCAGGATAACATACGCACAGAAGTAAATAAACATTGGTGCCCTTGCGGATGAAATACAAAGTAAAGGAACAGGTGAGGCAAATTGGAACATTTTAGGGCACAAAACATTTCCTCAAGCAGAAAAGGTTATTGCATAATGGTTGAAAAAGATGAAACAATAAAATTACATGGAACATAGTTATCGCAATTATTCATGAAAGATGATTTTAGCATTAGGAGTCAAAATTCAAGAAAGTACTCGACTGGCATGAGCATTAACACTTTCAGTACGGCATGACGTGGCACCACGTCACGGTGGACTATCCCCACTGACTGATGATGCCCTGTCACGTCATGGGTACCGTTAAGTTCCCTGCCTTCGCAGATGTCAGTCGAGCGACCTTGGAGTGCATTCCCCTGTCGCTCAGAACAGATCTCGCAGTCGTGCACTGAAGACCGTTTCTTGCTATGTCTATTTTTTGCTCTGGGAAAACTTTTTTTCCAGAACTCAAGGTAAGCATCTTTTTCTGTTTTCATTCATTCTAACATACTCTATTTTGTTAATATTAATGCTATTTTGACTACTTTATTAGTTGCTTTCCTTAATTTCTATTGTTATAATAATTTCAGGAGGACAAGAATGTTTTTTTTTTCAAAAAAGTTATATTTTTTATTATTTATTACTAACAGGGTCTTTTATTTGCTATCACTCTTACACAAATAAAGCGTTTCTTTTATCTTTGGCGATGAGTTCTTTTGAAGATCCTTAATATTTACTTAAAGTACATGATAGGGTTGTTTTAATATGCCATGTTTTAAACAATTGTTGGAATGGAGTTTGATTCACGTAGGCTCCACAGTGATTTCTGCCTTTGGTTAATCGATTTTTTTCCGTGTGTTTTTATTTGGTGGCTACAGTTTCATGAGCATTTCTGCTAGCATACTCGGACATGAAGACGCTAGATCAGTGAAACTTTAGTCCCCAAAACGAATCAACGTGAAATAAACCTGACTAAACAAAAGCCAACATTAAATATTGCTATTATGTTTGTCTCAAATGTCAATTTTTCCAAATTTTGGTTTTCTCTCTCAGAGGAAGGAATTACCTAATACATATATTGCAAGGAATAATCCAGTGATGCATCAAATATATATTCATTAATGTTTCTTGTATTTCTGCATGAATGCTTTGTTACTAATGCACCTTCACCATAATCCAAACTTTATTAAATTTAACTGTCTTTTATTCCACTGTCTCTCACAGAGATTCTTTTCTTTGCTTGGGAAATTTTTGGAGATTTGCGGCAATCAGAATCTTGTGGCAAGGCATTTCATGTTCGTTTCCTTAATTTTTTACTATTTATAATTAGCCAAGAGTGTAAAACATCATACTCATTGTTAAGGACATAGGATTTTATATAATTTACAAGTTTCTGGGGTTAATTTTCTTCGTACTTCTTTCTATTCTGATTTTAAGGACACTGATGTCTTGGAGTATTCTAACAATGTTGTTTCATAAGCGCCACTCGATATAAGCATCAGATACAATTTGTAGCAAATTAGGGACAATTTTCCCGTGAAAGTCAAGTGTATGTGGGTAGTGCCGTAGCGTTTTCTGTGAGTAGTATGTGGTGCCGTGGCGTTTGCACTGACATTCGCTGACCAGGTGTGCCAGCCACTGCAGCTACCAAGCCAGTGGCCTCCTCTCTGCTGTAAGAGTGGAGTTTTTGAAAGGAACAACACGATGAGCACAGACTGCTGAACATACATGCAACGTCACAGAAGCCACTATCGTGCTTCCTGTGCCACCATCAATGAGGATAAAGCCAAATTTAAACACCATGGTGCTTCCTTATAAGCCTCATAAAAGCACTACAGTGTTTAAAATTGGCTTTAACCTTAATTGTGCACAACGCACCACAGTCCGTGGTGCTGAAGCCAATTTTAAAAGCCAAGGGTCTCGACCAATTATGTATAAGCAAGCCCGTGTGCGTTTACAGTGTTGGCTCTAACCATGTGGATGGTGGTGCAGTGCGCACCATTATGGTTGCTTTGTGACATTGCGTGCTCTGAATTTCTTCTGACATCTTGTTCCTTTAGAGCAACGAAAAAACCCACAAAGCAGGAGGACAATTCGTTGGTAGCTCACGTGGTACCTGCGCCTCTGATCAGAAGAGCCCCAGTCAAGGTGAGTGATTTCTCCCGCAGGTGACTCTGCTGCCAGTACGTAACTCTATTCAGGTTTTCCGGGCTATTTTGCTTTTCTCGAATTTGTTCTTTCACAGTTTGCGCCTCCTATTCACAGCTCATCCATTCTGGTCATATCTGAGCCTTCCAATGCCCAAACTCTCCCTACCAGAGCCTCCCGACAACTTCTCCGTTTCCTGCGTACCCACGGCTCAAACGTTTCCGACTGAAGTTTCCCCTCCTTTCTCAATCCTTCACAGAATGCATGGCTTACCTCATACACAACTGGCTTCCAGTCTTAAAAAAAACAACATGTGTTAAAAAATAATACCATTTACTAGGAGACCACATGCCACCTTTATTTGTGAGTTTACTTCTCAATGGGGTAGGTTTTGATTCATTATTGCAAAGAAGATTGCTCTTGAAGAAACTGCATAAGCAAGCAGTTCACCCAGGCACCCCCTCTCTGCAGATCTAGAGCCCAACGGTAGTAAGTGGTACAAAATTCCATTCGTTGATCAACTATCACTCAAAATATTTAAACACATCCCCAAAGACAGACACATCATAGCGCACTACACCCCCACTTCCCTGAAGAAAATCCTTTGCAGAAATAAAGACACCATAGATAAGTCAAGAAAGAACGGAGTCTATGAGATTACATGTGATTGTGGTGCCAGCTACATCAGCCAGGTAGGTAGAGATTTCAGAACTAGAGCGAAAGAGCATAGACATAGCATTCAAGGCAATACTTATTCTATGATGGCAAAGCACTTAATAGAATAGAACCACAACTGTGATTTCAAGGCGAAAGTTCTCCACATCCAGAGCAAAGGAAGGAAGCTCTGAAACAGATAGAAATCATAGCGTGGCAGAAGAAGGAGATTTCCCTCCTCAACGATCACGTCTTCAATTCCAGTTGCCCTCTTCTCTCCATCAATTTCACACACACCCCTACGACCCTACACCCCTTTTTTTTTTCGTTACAACACTTTGAGAACAAGTAGGAAATTTTATCCCCAAGCCCCCGCTCCCTCCCCATCCACCGTCTTTGAGGACTTAAGGACCACTCCGGACACAGCAACCATTGGCAGCAGAGCAGTTATGACCATTGTCAGCGACAGGGCCCCCCCTATCCCACCCTGGGGCCTCCACCCTTTGCTTCCCCAGCAACAACAAGCCACCTGCACCATACAGCACCCAATTGGCAGCTGTGGCAATCCTTCCCAGGATCCAAAGCGAGGAAACCCATTCCACCACGGGACTTTTTCAAAATTCTGGGTTTTCCCACAGCTGATGTTTTCACAACCCTCCTCTACACTCTGGGGCCCCCTGCCATTCACTCGTCTTTCCTCTGCCGGCCCATAGGCCTTCTCCCTCCGTCCTACCCTTTACCACTCCTTACATCCCCATGCTTTGTACGTATATAAGCGCACCCTTGATGATATTTTTCACCTGATGACGCTGCAGTGTCTATGAAACCCACGTCGAACTAAATTTTGTTTTTAATCCATGGTTCATTGTTTTGCTTTCATCTCCAAGAAGAAAATGGGAAGGTACTTTTCTAAGAACTTTTTGGTTGCTAAACAGAAACTTTCTTTTTGTCATGTCTTGCAAAGGATCTCCCCAAAAGTTGGCTAGGAAAGAGATCGTCAAAGTTTCAGCTCCACTTAATAACGTTAACCCTTGCCTCATAGAGGCTGAAGTTTGGAAAACTGCAATTTTGACCAATAATCTTAGTTTTTCCTCCATGGAATAAAAATCATTTATTCCAGACGTCTAATTCTTATTTCATTACATAGGAATTTTTATTGCCTTGAAGAATTATTCAAACCATTTTTGGTAAAACTTTTAATTTAGTAAAACATATTTAAATTTTTTCTTGTCAGGTCATGGTCAATCTCCACACAGTCATTCTTTTCCAACAATGGTTAATAGCTTTACCTGCTGCAAATGGAGTTGAGCTGGAAACTACAGAAAGTGGAAATGGAGTGGAACAAAGGCCTTGGAAGCAATGACACGAGCCAGTGTCATCGCTTCCAAGAAAATGACCACATAGGAACAAATTACCCTGAGAGCCATTAATACCGGAAAATCCCTACCCAGTCTATAAAACCCTCTCCCCTCCCATCCTCACACTCTTGACACCTGGCTCCCCCCTCCCCCCCCTCTCACTCCCACTCACCTCTGGTTTTTGTATATATGTACACGGTTTAAAATTGGTCAGTGTTACATGATGATGTTACTATGCAATGAAATCTGGGTTGTACATTAGAATCTCGATTTTACGTAACCTGATTTTACGTAAAATTTGATTTTACACAAGTGAATGAGCGGTCCTGGCCGACTCCTGTAGTATTCTTATGGAAGCATTATTTGATTTCATGTAAATTCGATGTAACGATTTTACATAATGCTATTTTAATCCCCAGTAGAGATATCAATTTGATTTTACAAAATGAAACAACAGAACTTAAAGAAACTTAAACAAAATCCGGCAGATTCTTGCCCATCTTTTAAGGAAATCTTCAATATAATGCCGTACTACTGTGAAATTCAACTGTAATGAATCAATACATTGCATTTTAATGGAGTATATATTATTATTTTATTTTTCCATCTTTCAGCACGAAAAGTTATGGGTTCAAGGTGCTTACTTGTTTTACGCTATGATAATTGTGCCAGAATCTCCTTCTTGCTGCCCTAGGAAAGAATGGATATGATAAAGCCACAATCCAAAAAACGGTTCTTCGCTTGGACCAACGGAGCGACAAATCCAAGATTGTAGATCCTGTCGCACATGCTGTCATCCCCTACATCGGAGGAACCACGGAGAAAATATCGCGAGTTCTCGCGAAGCATAATATACTGACTAGATTCGGATGCGACAATAAATTATCCAGTCTCCTCATCAGAACGAAGGATCGCCTCCCGCCCGAAATCCACTAAGACGTTTATGAGGTCATCTGCAGCTGTGGAAAATCCTACGTAGGGCAAACAAAGAGAGCTATATTACAATGCCGAATGAAAGAACACTCACGGGCCCTCAGAAACGGACAAGGGGAGAAATCGGCTATTGTGGAGCACGTTTCGATGGAACCAAACCATTCCGTGAATTTAATGAAACCAAAAATCCTCTCGAGGGAAAAGCGATATTTCCCTAGAATTATAAGGGAAGCAGTTGAAATTTCCAAGAGGGCCAACAATATGAATAGAGAGGACAGCTACCCACTCTCCAACACGTGGAAACGAGTATTCACACGAACACCAACAGCCAATCAGCGAGCAGCGGCCACCTCAGAAGACAAGTATAAATAAGCGTCAACTTCGGAGCATTTTCACTTCAGCCTGGCCTGAGGACGCCCGCAGTACAGTGGGGGAAACGTCGCCATTTACACAATGACAACGTGGAAGAATCCCGAAAGCTTTTTACAATCATCGGAACGCCGCGAAAATCTTCGCCAGAAATTGATTATATGATGTTTATATGCTAAATCTGTACTTTTGCCTGAGCAGCCAAAAAAAGCTATGATTCTGTTCTGAAATTCTATTTCACATTTTGATTTAAATTATAATTATCTCTCCACCATAATTAAAATAGTTTTAATTTCTACAGTTTAATATCTATGCAATAATGATCTCTTTGTAGTGAAAATAGTTTCAATGTCATTGTGTTCTCATACGTTGTGAAATCTTAACATATTTTTCAAAATCCACTAATATCTTGATTTTACATAATTTGATTTTACATAACACCCCATTTTTGGGTCCCAAGGTGTTACGTAAAATCAAGACTCTACTGTACTCAATTTCTCTGGTGGAGTATACGTAGTGTCTTTCCGATATGGAGAGGTTCCACATAGTTACGCCTGAAACTATTAGTCACAGAACTGATTTCATTACTTTTTCACCTTTTCTTTATAATTTGCATAATTTGAACAAAAAGACTGATTCGCAATAAAATGAACAACGTTTTCCTAATTTTATGAATAGTTTCACAAATTGTAGTTGATATGAATCTAGTTTTAACTCTCAAGAAGAAGAAAGTTCCAATATTCTTACAAAGACTGCTAACTCTGCCATTGTTAAGGACCCTATTTTTGCCATCGACAGACGAAGAACAATAAATGTTCGTACAATGTGCCAGAACAACAAACAGTGCACCTGTCCTGCTTTATTCCATCCAGTCCTCACTACGGTTCTCCCTCCATGGAAAGGGCAACGAAGGAAGCTCTAGTTCATGTCTGGCATTCATCACGGAACATTCGTTCAGTGAATTTTTTCTTGTGAGGTTTGAGGGACAATGGATCTCTCTACCTTTAGACTTCTACAGCATCAACAGACATGAGAATACATTTTTTGATTTGACAGAAAAAGTTTAAGGGATGAATGACATTGGAAGGCCTTGTAAGGCACAAACATTTTTTAAGTAGGCAACTACATGCATCCGTGCATGTTTAAAGAATAAATACATATCTATTGTTGCCTTTTTGGCATAACCTGCATTGCTCTGTATATTTTATGTCATATATTTAGTTAATATTTAGGACACTAACAATTATAAGGACAAATTACAGGCCTCTCATGAGATACATCAATCAAGAAGAGAAAGATACGAAAGAGAAGAATTATATGAGTGCAAAGAAGTTAGCCGATGGGAGAACCGAGAGAAGAGCTGCATCAAAGCCAACACGTTAGCACTGATGACTCTGCGATGAATGTGAAATTGTCCTCCATGGCTCATTAAGGAGTACAAAATCTAAATTTAAACTTTAAATTATGAATACCATTCTCACAGTCATCCATGATCACTACTCAGGAAAGAAAATGATCACACAAGACTATAATGCGATAAAAAAGTTTCCACATACCCTTGTTTCTTCAACACTGTCAGTGTATGACGGCGGGTCATCCAAGCAAAAGAAATCCCTAGTGCAAGGTGCTTTGAGCAATTCTTCCTGGCTGAGCAAGGAATTAATGAAATTCTGAAGGCCCACAACTCTCTCATCCAAAAATGTTGGGTCAAAATTATCACCAAACCATCTTTTCCTGGGAAGTGGCAATTTTACTCCAGGAAAAATGCCTCTCAACTGTAAATAAAAAAATATGCAAACAAAATTTGACAAAGAAGGGAGCGACTGATTCATATATGGTTAATTAATAGCATAATTAATAACTATTAACAGACATACCTTGGAATACAGTCTAAAGAAATCTGTGTATCTTCTATACACAAACCACATATCATTACTGCCCAGATTTTCTATTCGAAGTTTAAATACCTTCAAAAAGAAATAAATTCAACATTTGTTTAGCAAATTCTTTGAAGCAACCAAACACATGGCTATGGTGCAAGAGAAAAAGGTAAAATAAAAATTAGATCACAAACACGGCTCAATTTGAAATATTAACATTACTAATCAGAACTTTACACCTTTTGCTTACTATACAGCAATTTTTTCAATTACACGCACTGACATCACCCACAAAATATCCACTTCTGCAGCCAAAATCTTAACACACTCTGCACTCATATCCTGCACAATGGCTTCTATTGTTTTCTTCCAGCAGCGTCGGAAGTGGGGGGCAGGAGGGGCCGAAGGCCTCCCTCCAGAATTTGCCGCGGACCCTTTCAGTCAAAGCGGGTACTTTCTGACATACATTATCACCCCTTAATGTGCTCTTTTACCGAAATTCTAGTCTCCAACCCCTCCTTTCCACAATAAATGCGGGCCCTTTTCTTAGATGCTGGGCCCTTTTCTTAGGAGCCAGGCTCTTTTCAAGATTGGCCCCCTAGTGAAAATAGTTCTGATACCCCTGTTTCCTCCCAGGAACAGTTAACTGAACTGAAAATTGTGATTTAAAGTGATGAAAATAGATATTCACCAGCACTAATGTATTTATATCTCACAAATCAATAGTGAAGAGTCATCAAAGCTTTGCTCACAGCAAACAGACTTGTGGGAGGTCTTTCAACTACAATTAAGAACTTCCCATCATTTTAAAGTTTCACGCTTATCATACATCTTGGGAATGACAGTGTATATCGAAGCAATGGTCAAGAAAAATAAAGTGTGGCACATAAAAATTATAACGGTTTAACTGCCGAACATTTAACTCGTTTATTCCCTAGAACGCACTCCCTAACTATCTATATTTTCCTCCCTCACCCTTACTTTCTCTACATTCTTAGTTCAACCACTGGTGGGATGCATTTGATAACGGAGAGGAAGTCTGAAATGGAATCTAGGTCCCATTGAAAATACTACTGACCAATGTACTTTGAAACCAACCCAATCATTTCTGATTTTAAAAAATCACAGAAGTCAGATATTATACTTTGCATCACTCAATATCCCTGGCATCACCTAAGAATTCAAAAATGATAGGAACTTGGTGCAACAATTTCCAAACCACGCTCACTTCCCCTACACCCCCGAAATGAAACGCGGTCGGAAGACTTGTATCAACAAACGATTCAATACCAGAAACTCATGAGTATTCACTTTTGGTCAACAACAGTTACCCGAGATGGCCCACAAGAAGTATGTTGATGCCTTTCCGCAATAAATAAATGTGAAGCCAAACAAATATGTAAATACATTACATTTTTTATTCCAAATAATCTCACCGTAAATCGAGCTCTTTCTTCCATAACTTCATATCCAACAATCGGTATTAAGAGTTGCGGCTGAGAATTTTCATCATCATATGAGCCTAAGTCGACACTTTCCGTACCATTTGCTGATTTGAGCCGACTGCTTTGGAAATAAAAATACATTAGAATAAAGGCAGTCCCAAACAATTATACTTTGACAGATTCTTGTAAACAGCAAACCTTAGATCAGGAAGTTCATTAGGTAGTTCAGCCATCATTTCTATTTAGTAACTGTGCTTGAGGCATACATTCAGGCTGAAGAATTGACACCGTTGACACAATGATTCATAACAAACAAATCTTCTTACTTCCGTCAATCACGAGATCGCTGACGGCGAGGACTCTAAACAAACAAAATAAGCACATATACAGCCTGGACTACAACCTCGAGTGGCGTCTACACTTTGAATAGGTTATGAATTAAGTGTCACTGTGTAAACCAGGGCATGTATGAAAAAAATATTCAAGGATTTGTCATGACCTAGGAAGATATCTCGTTCCCACTACCAAAGCACATGATACAAAGATGATGCACGCATTGAATTTACCTTTTCAAAATGAAATACAGGGGTGGAAATACTGCAAACGAATATGCCCCGCGACAGTTAAAACCACTAGAACTCCACGAGCAAATAAAATTCCGCACTGAGACAACATTAGCCGAAGTTACAATTTTTATCGACTCTATCCATGTTACGTATCATATTTTTCTCGCAGATGGACCCATTTTCACTAACATATGACAATTCTATTCAATGAATGACACGAAATCAAAAAATTCATTTAAACATAAATTTGGAATTCGCCCATGACCATCTGCTTGTTATGGAAGCTGTCATGCCATCTATCAACAGTCCGCGGAACTGAGTGATCCGTCAGTGAGGCGGTTGTATTTTAGGGAATGGAGGAACCACAACAAATTCCTTGGGACCGTGTAAATCATATAAACGAAATAATTTTATAATATTCGGTCTCTTTGTTGAGGTCCGTGGGGTAGTGTGTAACTTGGCATCTAATTTTTGTTGGGGTCTCCGTGGATTGAGGGTGGTAAATGAGATTTGGCTGGTGGTGAGCTTTTCGCGATGTGTTTACGTTGGTAAGCGGTGTCGTGGTGTCTGGTAAGTTGTAAACATGAACATACATTGAATGCACCTGGCATGTAAATTGCATGTTTTGGTGAAATTTAAGGTAGACATTTTTTATCAAATCCGGCGGTAGACATTAGCAAGTCTTCCCTTGCTGTTTCGTCCATAAACTGGCAGCATAGATATCGGGGCGGCAAGACGAACAAGTGGTGTTCGAATTTTCTCATTATTCCTCGGGAACTCTATTTGCATCGGGGCAGGCAATGGTGTACATACACTTTCCTACAAATCTTACGGAGGAGGAATTAATGTTGCAAACAAAGTATCAGAAGCTGAAGAAAAAGGTGACTTAATATTACATGTTCATATTAAGTCAGATGTTTGGGTTGATGTTTATTTGGCATACCCCTAGTACTCGCCTTTCATTTCAGAAAAAAGCTTTGCAGGCACTGAAGAGCCCTCGCCCTGAGCCTGAAAGAGCCCCGCCTCCGAAGCGACCTGCGGAAGCAAGGGATGCCCGGGAAGTAGCAAAGAAATTATTAAAGTCTGGTGCAATATCCGCGATTACAAAGAGTCCTAGTAAGGCAGATCAGGTAGGTTTTAAAAGACCACGAGGGATGAAACGCAAACTGTCAGGGAGTGAGAGAACAATCAGTGGCTATCAACCATTCTCAGCAACTCATCCTGAAGATAATGAACCGGACACCAGACCAAGGATGAAGGTGGGTGCATTATTTTCTTTTATATATGAGTTCTCATCACAAAGTGTTTATGGAATTTCTGAGTGCATATTTCTTCCTTTCAGAATCTCTACGAAAGTTTTGTGTCAGCGCGAGACAGGGAGGAAAGGGGGTTGAGTGACAACCGTGACGGTCGCAATGACAAGCCGAGGCAAGGGAATACTATTTTCGTCTCGGGATACAAGATAACTGAGGACTTCTTAAAAAAGGCATTCAGCACTGTTGGAAACATTGTCAACATCTCAATGGAGATTGAGAAAAAGTGAGTACTTGTATTGTTGTAATGCGTGGAACGCCGTTTTTCGAATTAGTTTTTCTTTGATAAACACTGAGGCATTGCAATTTTCACCAATTCACATTAGTAATCCATTAATCTCCCTAAGGTCACACTTCTCATGAAAGTGGATGATTAGATAACGTGTGAAGAGTTTTGAGTACAGTTAACCATGTACTGCCATCTTCAGATCCACTCAAGGACCAAACCCTGGGATTACACGTTAACATTTAAGTCTGTGGAAGGATATGTTTAGGCTTTGTGGGGAACAAGAGGAGCCCATTGCACGTGCCTGCTTTCTCCAAGGCACCAGCCGGAGTCATACAGCCACTACTGCTAAACTAACATTTCTGATTAAGCTGGCAAAACTGCTTTTTTTGGGAATTTCTTCTTGCTCTTTAACCATCTTGGAAGCCATTGAGTTTCTGGAACTGGAAGATGTGATATACGCTTGGTTTTTTCCCAATTTAATGTCTCCCAAGATCATCATCAAGGGTCAACAATCCTAGGATTGGTTTGACGCAGCCCTCCACTCGATTCTTCTATCGGCCAACCTCTTCATACCAACGTAGTTCCTCTCTTTTACGTCCTTTACGACCTGCTCCATGTAACTCATACTTCCATTTTTCCCGTTCACTTTTCCCTCGACGATTGTCTTCATCAGGCCATCGTGTCTTAAGATATGGCCGATTAGGTTGTCCCGTCTTCTTTTTATAGTTTTCAGCAGACTTCTCTTTTCTCCCAGTTTCCTAGTTTAAAGTTGGTTTTGGCCTCTTCTTTCTTGCTGCACACCAATATCTTAGTCTTCTTATTTATCTTCAGTTGATATCTGGCCATTGTCCTTTCCATGGTTGTTAGCATCTTATTCAGCTCCTTCTCTGTCTCTGCTATGAGAGCTATGTCATCAGCGAATCGTAGCATGCTGATTGTTTCTCCGTGGATGTTCACTCCAGAACACTTCTCCTTGACTTCATTTATGGCTCTCTCAATGTAAACATTAAAAATTACTGGAGACAGTGCGCAGCCTTGTCTCACTCCTTTCCTTATTCTTGCTTCTTCACAGCTGGGTCCAGGTTTAATCACAGTTACTGTCTCCCAAGATATGTGCAGTAAAATTAGTTAAAAAGCATCTTTGGGGCAGTGGATAGGGGTGAGATAAGAATGCCCTTTGTCTGACAGAGCATTCGGCAACCTTTATTAAGGAATGGAACTTCCTTGATTTGAGTGGGCGTCTGGCTCCACAATATTGCAGTGTATCTAAATGGGCCCTTACTGCTCTGATACCAGGGTGGCAGATGTGAGTCACCAGCCTATGTCCCCTCTCCAACATTACCTACTTCTGCTTCTAGCTTCGGGGAAATACCGTATCGAGCTGGCAGCCTGCACTGGGTTGGCTATGAAGCGGCATGGCGTGGCGGCTCATAGTGGCTCGAGCTGTGTTGTGGGCTGAGTGCACTTCCAGGAACCATGACTGCTGCCGATGTGCAGCTAGTGAGGAATTACATAAAGCAGACATGTCTTAAAAAGACAAACTTCTCTTTAGAAATGAGTGTAGGACATTTCTAGTCAAAGTAGCTGAGAAGATAATGGAGAGGGGTCCCATGAAGTATAAACTTGTAAAGGCAGCGAGCGCTATCTTAAACCATCCACTACGCTCAATGAACCTGAGAAGTGTGAGTGTTCTGTGAAAACTTGTCTGACAATATTAATGGAGCGCAAACATATCACTGCAGTTCAAGCTGAACATGCAAATCTTCAGTATTCTAATTTTTTTATGACACTACAAGGTTTATAGGAACCTGGAAAAGTCAGGGAAAATGAAAACGGTCATGGAAATCCTGGAAAAGTCAGAGAATTTAACGTGTGGTCAGGGAAAAATCGCAAAACATTCAAATTTCAGAATTTATCGCCTGAAATTGACAAGAGATCAAAAACTGCGCATAGGAGCGGAGGTGAAGGAGGGGACGACTGGCTTCGCTGTGGAGGCAGCCCTATTCTGGTTCCTTCTGGCTATAGCCTGCAAAATTTGGGGAAAAATTGGCGAAAGGTGTGCGCATCTCAATTTCATTCGCTAGCGATTTTGCCAGGAATGCTTTGCTTTGTCCCTCTGGTGACAAAAAGTTATTCTCAGTCAAATTTGATTGCACTTAGCCAAATTTGTAGAAGGATGTGAGGAAGAAAAAATCAAGATTGATTCAAAGAGCTTCTAAGTTTGAAGTAAAAGCCAGGTTAGCCCTCTTGGCACATATTTTTCTGCAATTAAAACCCTTTCTGAAGGCATATCAATGTAAGTGATCATAATTTTTATTTTGTGGACTTAAAGTTGTTGATCTCTTATTACTGGAAGTTCATATGATTAATATGAAAATAAACCTACAATTTTTCATAAGTTTAGACTTCTCTGCTTCCTCACTATCACTTTTATCTCTATAAATGACCGAAATGTTGTAGTTTTCAGGCGCTCAAAAGTCAGGGAAAATCAATAATAATGGTCTGGAAATCCTGGAAAAGTCAGGGAAAATGAAAATGAAAACTCCTATAAACCCTGCACTACTGCACTTAGAAAAATTCTAGGAAGGTTTGACAGAGGTTTCAAATCGGCCACGTCTCATTGCACCACTAACTAGAGAATTATGCAAATCTGGTCTTTGCTCCCAAAACATACGCCGTCTCGGAACAGAGACGTAACCACTCAGGAAAATTATTCCCAAAAAACACCGACACTCACCGACAGTCAGTTCAAGGTTTACGCCCTTACTTGTAGCATATAAATTGGATATTTGACAATCATATCAATCACTTCAATATCCAGAAAGAGTTCTAAATATTCTGTAGGGGTTTTCATTTTCGTGATTTGTTCTTCTGAAACTCTACCTCCTACTGGCTGGGCAGTCAGATCGGCTTTCTTCCATTTGCACACAACTTTGGTCACCTTTTTTCTTTGAGCAAGAAGAGGTTGAGGCGAAGCAGAAGCCGATGCACCATCGTTTTCAGTAGTATCACCATCCGGTATCAGCAAAAGGTCAGCATGGTCAAAGTTCTCGTCAGAAGAACCATGAATGAGATGAGCAGGAGCGCGCAGCAACGAACCGGGAAGATTATTAATTGTTCCACCATCTTCATCCCCGGAGTCCTCATCAGACACAGGTTCTGTTGCGTTATCAGGGGGTTCAATGATGATATCACGTACTTCTATGTAATCTTCTGTCTCTAATAGATCAGTTATTTCATGCACTGTCAAATATCTCGACATCCTGGTACTTTTAGCTAAAGGTGCGGTCACCCTTCACTTTCTAACGGACGGGACGCAAGACACATCCACTTCACGAGATCGCACTCAACATACTACTACTGTAAAAACCCAAGCGCCCCTGGCGTCACCCACGCTATGGCCCAAGGACCAAGAGAAAGGGTCACTGCACTCTTGGCCGACAGTGGCGCCGAGGATTTCAATGCCTTAAAGAAAAGGCTTAAAGTCCCTTTGTTAGACACGGAGAGGGAAAGGAATAAGCATTACCCGGGAAAAACCCTCTAGTCGCCGATACGGCAAGAGTGGGGGGGCGGCGTGCCGCTCTGTGCAGGACAAGTGCGTAGCCCGAACACTTACAATAAACCTTCTGCTAAAAAGAAAAGGAGAAGAATATTGGGTGCAAGCAGCCGCACTTCGCTCATTGATAAGTGTCCATGACGTCAATATGACCCAGGGGGCTTGGTCCCGAATGGAAGAGTGCACGGGGTGACTTTCATATGTTTTCATCTCTCTGTTCACAAGTGATCAGTTGGTTATCGATGTATTTATTCTTTCACGGAAATGAAAACTGATTATAGCCAAGACATAGCATCGTTTCCCTCAGTCACATAACATCTAATTGCTTACTTGATTTAAAATTAAAGTGAATATTTCAGTGTGCCTGAATGCACGCATAATAGTAGTGGATTTGCCTAGTGTTCCAAAAATGGAACACTGTTAAATAAAAGCTTATAACTAAAACAAAATACATTGTTTAAAAATTTTCTTCTTAAAGCACCATAGGTTAACTATTGCTAAACATGCAGGGAAAAATTTTCAACATTTGGGCGTAATGGCAAATAGTTATTAATATAACATTTGAGATGGTCTCAGAAAAACTGCCTTGAAAAAAAAGACCGATATTTCTCAACACACTGGCTGCGATGGGTTGGCAAAACTAACTAACTCTTTGCTCCTCGTAATACAATATATCTTTATAAAGAGGTACAGAAAGAAAAACCATGGCATATTGGTGTATAATGACTCATAGTCATTAAATTAGAAAGTCGTGTCAGGTGTTCCAAAAATGGAACACTAGGCATAAATGGGTTAAAGAGAAAAAGACCTAACTTACCTGTCGAAGCTCTCCGAGCTGTCACACCCATCCGTACACCTCTTCTACCTCTCGCTGTCATCCCCATTGGAATAAAGAGATTTTACATCCGCAGGAAACTCATTCTCACTTGTTCACAATTCTCGGAGGCCACTCCACCATTCTGAGGCCAAATAAGTTTTTTTATATTCGCAATGTTTTTATGAATTTTTTTGGTAATTCAAGAGGTTTAGATTAGGTTTCCTGCATCCGTCGGTTGGACTTTTTTATCGTGCCTATCCTAGGTCTACAATTTTTAGTGTGCTCTCAGGGGTGGATGCAATGAACTAGTAGATCTGTGCACGCCCAAAGGAACAGATAGGTTTCATCAGGTGAGTTTTGAGTGTGTGATATGCACTGTGTTCGTTGTGGTGGTCTTGGAGTGCAGAGGGTCTTAAGAAAGGAAACCGATGGCTGCCCTAAAATGACACTCCTTAGCAAATAAGCTCTTTTGATTATTTATTGATTGCCAATGTGCTAAAAAGTATTATCTATTCAAATTTACTGAGGAAAATTGTATGAAGGAGGGGGCAATATTTATTTTTGTGTTCTAACTTGATTCATTCATCATACTCCCTTACTTTTATATGAAACCAATCGCATTTAAACGTGTTTGCTATGGCTCTTGATTTGAAGTAGAGAGTAGAGTCGATACCAAAATTTGTCGATTCTCGATACCGATTCCTGAAAATCGATATTCGATACCGATACCACTGACCAATACATGTATTCCTATTTTTGCAATGTTTTCCTATACAATATTTTAATAATTTTCCATAAAATCTAAAAATACAATTTTACAAAACATAAATTTGAATATACCATTTACTTTGGGAAAAAACTTCTGATATTGCACTAGGAGGACATTATGAAAATAAAGACTGTTTGATAATACAGTTGTACATTTTTTCTTACAAAAGCATGTTTAATAACGAAACATGTTCAGTATTAGATGAGTCATAACAGATTCAAAATAATATGGCTTACATGTCATAAGTTTAATTTTAATATGATTAAAAAGTAGTTATAAGAGTAATAAAAATGCTAACTCAAATTATAATTCAAACTTTCAACATTAAGAAATAAGGATCAAAGGCCATGACACAAACACTTGAGCCTACTTAGGTTTTGGTTCAAAAAACCAACACTAGTGTCTCTGGATTAAGGCAATTTCGTTTCTGGTCACAAATTTTTCCTGCTGTGCTAAATGTTTCTCATTTTTGATGCTTCATATAGTTATCGACTAGTGATGGACAGATCAAAGTTTTTTTTTCGGATCCGGAACCGGATCATTGTGTTGGTTTCAGATCCTTAGTTTCCGATAATGGATTCTGAATTTCATTTCTTTTCTAATCCTACATTTTTCATCTATACAAAAAACAGCAACAATAAATTTTCCAAAAATCAAGTAAATTTATAGTAGAAAAAATCAACTTCCTATTATGTGTGGATAACATTTTCCTCGATCAAGATATTTGTACGCAACAACTATATGTTATTACTTCTATTATAAAGTTCACTTTCCTGATCACATACACACATCAAACAACACATTTTTGGAACCTTTACAACTATTCTTTAGAGTGTAGTTAAGAGAAACATTGATTTATTTCAAATTCATTTTTTTAAATATTTGAATTATTTTCCAAAATATAAGATCCTAGTGATGCCATATTGTATCACCCTCTATTCAGAAAGGTATTAATGTAATTATAGAAAAAAAGACTTCTGAGCATATCACATGCCAAGAATAATATAACAGAATATTAAATGATAAACAAAATTAAAAACCTGAAATTAATTCACTGCAAATGGGTTTACATGAACTTGGGTTGCTGTTGTAAATCAAATCCTTGAATGCTTTTGAATTCTTTTTTAGAAACAAAAACTTTTTAATCCGGTAGGAGATTCCAATTATGGAATATCTGGGGATTCAATTTTTAAAACGATAAAATTATAATAGAATATTTCAAGCTGGTAAAATAGTAATTTTGCAATGTCTTATCAATAATAACCTTTAAAATGCTATTTGTGAGTTTTATACTCATAAGGAGAGGTTGTGTAACTTGGATCATGAAATGAGATGAGCCTTTTTTTCATGCTACTAGAAGCAAAATAAAGAAATATGTGTCTTGGCTTTTTTCTCCATTATTCGCAAGAAAAAATGTTGAATGACATATGGGGAGCCTGCATTCTCTGAAATCAGGTAAGCTGACAATGGCAGAGTGGGGTAGTGTACTGTCGATAATGAAGTTCGATTCTTATTACTGTTTAAAATTTTCCTTTCAGCCATAGAATCAAAAATTTTACTGTCCTCAATTTCCAACCTTGTAGATATGTGGATACAGACTTTTTTGTAGTTTTATCGCTTAAACTAGATTTAGAAATGCATCACTTAAAAAGACATTGTAAAGTTTTATTTTACTTATTCTAATTTTGCTCTAATCAGTACTGGTAGAATGAGTAGAGTTGTTATTACTAGGTAAAGTATTGTTTCCACAATTTTAATTCTGTAATAAAATATTTTTTCAATCACTTTTACTAATGCCAAATTTAATTATATTTGTTTAATTTGTTGACTTATATATTGATATGAAATTTCTGATAATCTTCTTTTTTTTAACTGCCTGCTTGCCTTACCCTACGAATTCAGCATGAACTGTATTCCTAGGCAGTGTTAAGGAACGAACTTGCAACCAGCAGTACACTAGCTCTCATTTTAAAAAACTCTCATCGGTTCATGAGAGTCTGGCGAATGAAGGCTACCCACTTGACATCCTGTTTAATTTTTTTCCCACGCATCCCGGCCTGTGGAGAAAAAAGCCAAGACATGTATTTCTTTATTTCACTCTTGTAGCACGGAAACATTTTCAACTCCCTTTGTGACCCGAGTGACAAATCCTCTCCTTGTCAGTATCTACCGTCTGTATTCCATTCGTGGGGCACATCGATCACAAGGCTGCGAAAATTAAAAATTTTAGATCTGGATATGACTTTATAGCCTTTGGCTCTGATTTCAGTAGCGAATGAAATGAAAGATCCATGAGTCCTTCGACCCAACCCTACTATCCCCAATTTTTTAGTGATACATTCGTAAATCTAATTTAAACAATAAAAGTATAAAAAAGTGAGTATTTAGATGTAAGTGTATTAAATTGAAATATAAAATTTTTGATGCAAATAATGAAAGAAAATACGAAACTGAGATGGGGTCAAACTTCCGAACTTAGGGCACTAGCTCTCGATTTCAGCCTGATACCGGCGAATGTAGGCTACCCACGTTGCATTATACATATTTTTTTCTTGCGATACTGGGGTAATGGGGAAAAAATATCTTTATTTTGCTTCTAGTTGCACAGAAAATTTTTTATCTAATTTCGTGACCATATTTACACAACCTATCCTTGTCAATATCTAATGCACTTATATTCCATTCACGTAAGCTGTGGAAATTTAAAATATACGATCAGACCATTCCTAGTATCGACAGTATTGACTTTAGGCAATCAATTCTGTTGATACCAATACCAACTCACAACAATCAGTGGTATTGAGAATCGACCCTATTCCTAATGTGACGTGACTAATCATAATTCTTGAGTTAAGTAGAGTTTGATGGTTCCAATATTTTCTCATCTAATAAATTCCTAGAACGTAAGCATTGTCTTTATTCAGACTAAAATCTTCAGTATTGTGTTCACAGTTGTAACAATCTTTTCTCAGAAGCTTTTACTTTCATTGCCAAAAAAAATCCCTCCAGCCTTTTACAAGCAGTTTGAAAATTATAATCGCTGATTGAAATTTTATTTTTTCCAGCCGTGGATTCATTACTTTTGATAAAATGGAAGCATCTGACAAGGCGATAAGTGAGGTAAGGGTGAGGTGAGAGCATGTTTTAGTATTAAAAGTGGATATATCTGTGAGCCCTCAGCTAATTGCGATGCAGGGAGGGTTGTTGCTTGTCGGAGTCACCTTGAGGGTTCAACCACTTGCTTCAAAATTTGGAGCTGCTCTTGGGCATGCAGCTGTTGTGACAAACATATTTTTTGTATGTGTGCCACTCTTAATGTGGTTATTTTGAAACGCTTTGCAAATTGCTTTTCATCTTCGCGTCCATCTGCCACCCCACACCAGATCTCCTTCCCGCCCTGTGGCCTGCCCTTTTGAGCGGCAACTTCACTTTGAGTGGCGTTTTCATGATGTGAGTGGATGGACTGCTCAGAGCATGGCCAAGCTATCGGCCTCTGCCCAGCGTCTTGAGGAGGTGTTGGAAATAGAGATGTGAGAATACTTGAATGCTAGAAAGCATTGGATATTCAATATCTCGAATAGTTAATGCTAAAATACAGAACTCTAATACCTCGAATATCACGTGTACACCATTGGTCGCCCATACAGCGCTGTATTTGGCGTGTTGATGAAGTACATGACGTGCACTGCAGGAGGACGGTGGAGATAAAGAGTCTGTTGATGTGTTTCGCCACGTCATTAAAGGAAGAAAAACAAGAGTCGGAAAATGGAATTCCAGCAAAACTGTTGTCTTTTCACCATAAATAACATGCCAAAACTAGTCACCATTAGTCACGATTCAAAGAAAGTTCATAAGCATCGTCAAGGGTAGCCACTTGTTACAAGCTTTGCTTTAACTCTATTACATATTCATCATTAATTTGTAAGAGGCCACTCAATGTGTCTCTTCTTCCATATCGTTCTCTTGCAAATAGCTAATGAATTTTACGTGAGAGTTACTGAGAACTCATGCCTCTACTCTGCTGTCACTATGAGCTGTTGTTTTTGGTCAAGAATACGCTGAGATGCCCGAGTTTGGTAACTATATCTTCCAAAAGAAGGAACAAATTTTAATGCAGTGTATCTTATAGAATGTTCATTCTACATTTATTTATTTAAATAAAATTTTTTGTCCCCTTACATAAACGTTTAACTTAATTTTATTTGGAATAATAGGGATATCGTGACTTAAAATCCAATGACCATGAATTGTGTACTTATTATTCACTTAGCTGTCCTCATGTCAAAATGAATTTACAACTTAATAAAACCAATGATGAATTTTCATTTATTTCAAATATTCAAAATTTATCATGAAATTTGTAAAACCCTGCTAAGGAACTGGTGCCTTGACTGAAACTTGAGTGGGACCATTACAGTCAAGTCTTTCAGCCTGAAGTAGAGAAGTACTAATTGCCACTATCATCTAACTGTATTAAAAGTGGTTTTGTCTTTTAGAAGAGAGAGCTTCTCAAACTCAGGGGTGCCGTCATACTTTACTGAGTCACCCTTACCAAGTATTGCATCAACTATGTGCAAATTCATTTTATCAGCTCTGTGGATAATATATCCAACTTTAATCTTTTCTGTAAATTTTCAATTTACTTGAAGTTGGACTCGTAGTTTGTGGTTAATTCATAACTAGACAGAACTTGAAGGTGTATTAACACTTTCTTCTCTCTTATTCACATTTATAAAAGCTATTAATGCTTATAAAATTTAATGTATTCAATGGTCCATAATTGGTTGTAAATTTATTTAATTATATACATCTTTGACATTTTAAAACCAAAAGTAAATTTTTAAATATAATCTAGTGGTAGCTAGATGGATGCTTTTTCCTTCTAAAGGCAGCGTATTGTCAGAATAACATTTAACATATCAATTTCAATCCTAGTATTCATGATATTTGAGTCATGTTTTAATATTCGAATTTGAGAAATCTGCTATTCAACCCATCTCTAGTTGTGAATTGTGTGCATGACAGTTTTTTTGTTTGCAAGATGGTCATCGTGGATCCATAATATGCTCCACCTGGATCCCAATTGCCCACAAATACCTAGAAACACTTGCCATAGCATTTGGTGTCGCCCTAGGGAACTTGAGTCTCAAGCGTGTCATGCGTTCAGTGGCATATTTGGCATCTCCTCCTGTCAGCCTCTGTCCTTGGTGAGATACTTCCGTTCCCCAACTCCTCTTTTGCACTGCCAGCCAACCCAAGCACCCCCGTCCAAATTTATGGCATTATTGAATTCCTTTAATAATTCCATAAATGTGTTGCATTGTAAACCCAGTTCTCAGACCAATTGTGTGTATCATTAGTGATCCAGGAGACAGTGTGTGCATGCATGGAATAGTAATGTGTCTCTTGCAATAGAGGTATATCCATCGTGCAAACTGACGTTCAGTAAAGTGTGTAACTGGTAAAAAATGGTTGATACATGCAACAATTGTTGTTCCCATTGAATCATAACCAGTCTCTTTTGATGTAGTTAACCTTTAGCATTGTGTGTGCTTCCCAGTGAGTGAAAGTAAAAATAACAAGGGACAATGTGCTAATGAAGTTGACGAGGAATATGGGCAGTGTGGTGGCTGCACATTCTGTCTCCAGTGTAGGACTACTTCTCCTCTAGAGACCCACTGTTGTGCCGAGCTCTGAGCAAGGCGTGCTCTTTCACGCGTGCCGTCGGTCACACGTTGGACCAAGGGTGAGGCAAGAGAGGCTGTTTGTGTGCGAGCCAGTCGTGGAAATGCTGTGTGGAGTGAAATGAACTGAAATGGCTCCATGTGGAGAGCTTCAGGCTGCTGATAGAAAATTTCATCAAAGAAGAAATAGTTTTTTGGTACGCACAAATTCAGTAACATGGAGAGCTCACATATGGTCCCAAGTAAAAATATTAGGTCTGTAACTGTTCTGGAAATGGTATGGAACTGGGTTGGATCTTAGAGGTCTGTAACAGGGAAGAAATTGAAAGTGCTCCAGACCAATGTGGTCTGCAACTGGTCTGGACACAAGACTTTGGAAATGACCTGCAACTGTGTACTAAAGTACACAGTTGCAGGTGCACTGCTCTGGTTACGGTGAGTTGGGAGAGGGACAATGTGGGGGGGCAGACCATCCAACACTGCGGTGCAGTTACAGACAAGAATCCTGTTCAGTTTTCAGACCATTTCCCTTCACCTCATTAAAATCCAGACAAGTCCAGTCTTGCTACAGACCACTTACTGTCCGGAAATTGGCCTATCAGAGCTGTTGCATACCATTTCCAGACCAAATAATTTTACCTGGGGTCTTTTGCTGAGCAGCTTCTGCATTCAACAAACTGATTCCACTTTGGGTGCTTACAAGGGTAGCTGCCTCTAGAATTTCCACAGAGAGAAAATCCTTCACCAGGATCTCCTCTCAATGATTTTTCCTTTATGGAAATTCTGCTGTTGAGCATATTAGTAACTCATTAAGGTTTTTAGTAGCTAATTTGCAATCCTTAAATAAGGTTAACTACCAAATAGTTTCAGGCATTACTCAGCGAAATTTCTACATCATGAAGTTCCAGATGAGAAAAATACAGCTTCATTAACTCAACAATGCCATGACAATGTCTTGCAGTATTGACAGGTGAAAAAATGCACCCGTGACAAGCACACAATGTATGCAAGTTAATGGATTAGGGAGGGAGTGGCTTGCATTGGCGTTGTGTTGTGCCAGTCGGCATGGGAAGAGGAGAGCTGGAATCTGGGGATTGTATGGCAGGAGAGCAGAAATGGGTCAGGAAGATGTGCCACTCTGCTTAGTATTGTCGACTCTTCCAATCCATACAACCTGTGTCCTTTTCCCTCCACATGTAACATTTTGGTATGAAACCACTGTTGTGTTCATTCTCCCGTAAAGATTTGGTGAAGTGTCAATGTTTGTGAGACATGATCTATGTTCTTTCTCTCTAGTGTCGAAAGTTCTACCATATAACTCTGCATTTTATTGTGTCAAATCTGTACTTGTTTGATCCCTAGTACTTTAATGTGTGCTAATGTACAAGGCAATCTACCTTCCTAAGAAGTATCCACTGAATAATCAGTAATATTGTCTATAGTAAAGGGAGGATCTGCCACTTGGGTCTATTGCCTTGTGTTGCACGTCTCTTTTCTTGCCAGTTGAGTTTCTGTCCAAGTAGTGTCCATGTATTCATTTACTGGAGTATCCCTTGATAGAAGTATTATTTTCTTGAGTTCTTGGTGTTTGTTGGGATCAGACATGGGGATATTGCAGAGCCTCTGAATCATGAAGTGGAAAGGTGCTAGCTTCTGTGAAATACCTTCTTGTCTGTGCAGCTTGGTTGATGTAATATTGTTTCCTGCATATTGAAAAGTCAAACCTCGTAATGATCACTTTGAAAGTCAGATGGAGGAAATGCTCATGGTAGACGGTATATGCTACCCCTCTCCCCAGAGCATATTGACCCTTGTTACTTACAATTTCACTGTCTTGGAAGTACACACGCAGACATAAGGAGAATTTGCCAGAGACTTGAGCACTTCTGCTTGGCTGTGTAGGCTCCAGGTTTCAGACAAGAATATGTCATTGCAGTGGTTAGAAACTTTCTGCTGAAAGTGTGTGTGCTCTCAAGTTCAATCCATTGATAGTCTTTTGGTTACCTTTGATCATAGTTAGTTGAATGTGCCCAGTAATTGCTCAACTTTTACCGATAGTCTCTTTGCTTTCAGATGAATGGCACGATTGTGTCTGGGATCGAGCTAAAGGTTTCCCTGGCGAGGAGGCAGCCTGTGATCGAGCCAATAAATGATGCATCGTCCTCGGCCATCTGGTCCACTATTGGTAATGTTCTTAGCGCCATACTCCACTCATTCACCATCACCAGTCGTTCTCCAATCCTTAGATTGTCTTGGTGTGCAGCTCCCCACCCAATTCCTACTTCATACCTTCACTCCATGCACCTCAAGTGAGGCCTTCCTTTCACCTTCCCGTTCACTTGTCCCTCGGCAATTGTCTTCAGCATACCATGATAAAGAATACCTTGCACAATGAGATATGCTATTGTATTATGCAATGCCAACATTTTTTAAGTATGAGACACGATTTATCAAGATATTGAGACCTCTTGAATTAAGTGTTGTCTTATTTGAAAATATTAAAAATATACTTTAACTGTAGGGATATTTTTGCACATCACCTGGAATTATTGTTATTTTTAATTAGGTGATATTTTAAAATCAGAGTCTCTGGTGAATGGAAATTGCAAAATTCCAACATGTATTTCCATTAACCTTTTCCACTCGGGTGTCGAGTGATACTCGACACAGCATAGCTCAGTATCAACTCGCGAGTCGAGCGTCACTCGACACACAACACGTGTAATCCAGGGGCATTTAAAAATAAATTCCGAGTGGACTACTGGCATAGAGGGTGAAAAAAATTGAGTGCAAAGGGATAAAAGATGAAATTGTGGTCAACCATTTGGAAAATTTGTAGTAAGTGCACAAAATTTAGTTTAACTCTATGTTTTAAAATGAGGTGGATTTTTCATTGAAAGAAGACCACGAATGTCAAAGATGAAAACTTACTCACTCTTCACCTCTACTCTGCATCTTCACTATGAAAACATAAAAAATAAACTATGGTAGAAGATCCACATCTAACATGAGCTTTTTTGAGCTGAGAAATCACACTTTACATCTTGTTGTTACTGAGGATGTTTAAGTAATCAATCAACAGCCAATTTCTATGACTTTAACTCTAGTTTAACCAATAGTCTGGGTGTTTTGGGTGAGTGGTGTAAAGATAGCATTAAGATAGCTGTTAAAAGCAGTTTCGTACACTTCATTGACCCATGGTTGTATTTACTGTCAGTGATGTTTATTTCATGTTATATGTAATTATCTGGAATGTAAAACATCAACTACTTTTGACACTTAGCACCCCCCACGCTCATTATCGTACTTTATTGAGTTCTAAGTGCGTTGCGGCAGCAAGTAATATAGCATTATAATGGACTATTATTGGCAAACACTATGGTTTCCAGAAAAATGTTCATACCTCTTGTGGAATATTTTCTTCATAGTAAATCAAAATCATAATTTTTGCAAGCAAGACCGGATACTAACCAGGTCCAAATTGAGTTTCATTGAGTTGCAGGAAATATCTTCTACCGTAGTGACTTCTAGCACCAGTTGCACGATCTTTTTGATAATATTGCCCTCGCACCTCGCCACTTTTGTATTCGTTAATTAAATGAAGTTTTGCTTTCAGAGCCGTACCATCCATGAAGTTGGCTCTATGAGTGCACTGGTAACAGTGGCGGCAAGTAAACAAAAGAGTAATGAAAATCTATTATTAGTATTAATTTATTGGTCGCAGAAGATATGTGTTTACACATATAGGACCCTTCAAGATGAAATTACCTTGATTCTGACAGCCCATTGTTGTAATTTGAAGGTACGGACTGCTTTAGGGAAGAGACCCAAGCTAATATGCCGTATTTAAGTCTACCGTAAATATATGAAAAGCAGATTGTTATAGCTGTTAGTACATTCGTTAGCTGAATCATTCTTCTTATGAAATAACAGCAAGGGGTCACAGGAGATAATATAAAATTTGTGTGTGACATTAAAAGAAGAGTTATCCACAGCTTGTATAAAAACCAGGTGGCCATAATCAAATCAGGACCCAGCAGTACAGAAGCAAGCATAAAGAAAGGAGTGAGGTAAGGTCGTTCACTGTCTCCCGTATTATTCAATGTCTACATCGAGAAAGCCATCCAAGAAGTCAAAGAAAAGTCTCCAGGAGTTAATATCCACGGGTAGAAAATCAGCATGCTACGATTCGTCGATGACATAGCAGAAGGAGAAAGGAGTCCAGCACCAATGTTAAACTAGGAAAACAAAAAATCGAGGAGGTGGAAGAGTTCTGCTACCTGGGAAGCCGAGTGAACAGCGATGGACGAAGTAAAAGAGAAATTTCCACGAGAATTGCCCAAGCAAAAAGTGCATTTTACCAGAAGAAGATTCTGCTAACAGCTGCAAATACAAGGGTGGAAGTGAGGAAACATTTCATTAGAACATACATCTGGAGCATTCTACTAGATGACAGCAAATCATGGACAATAACAGCACCAGAGAAGTCCAGGCTGGAAGCATTTGAAATGTGGTGCTACCGAAGAACGATGAAGATAAAATGGATCGATCGAGTGACAAACGAAGAAGCGCTAAGAAGAGTGGGAGAAAAGAGAAGTCTCCTGAAAACTCTAAAAAGAAGACGGGACAACTTGATAGGCCACATCTTAGGACATGATGGCCTGATGAAGATAATCGTTGAGGGAAAAGCGAACGGGAAGAATGGAAAAGGCAGGCCTCGTAAGAGATATATGGAACAGGTTGTGAAGGATGTAAAAGAGAGGAACTACGTCAATATGAAGAGGTTGGCCGATGGAAGAATCGAGTGGAGGGCTGCGTCAAACCAATCCTAGGATTGTCGACCTATGATGATGATGACATAGTTACTGAGATATAACACTTTCGGCCTGAATCACAAGTTAGGTGTCAAGACTCGAATGATGAAACTGGGTATTGCCATACGTTAGGCGTTGAGATTACTGAACGAATCTCGGTATTTCCTGTTAACTCTTTGTTTCACATAGCACGATTCTACAAGACACGACAATTTCAAGGAACCTTACCTCTCACTATGTGAGGGAGTGGTTTGAAACTGTGAGTGAGGCAACGTCACACAGCTTCCCCAGAGCAACAAATAGCCACTGACCCAACTAATTCTTACCTGTATAAATACAAACATACAAAAATGTTGATTAAATTATGTCCTTAACAATGATGCATTATAACATTAGGATATCTAAGGGTTACAACGAAAGTAAGAGAGCATTAGTCCAGCCACCCAGAGCAAAAGACGTATGTACTTCTGATAATAGAAATTTTTTTTACACAGATACCTACATTTCTAAAATTTATTTAAAAAAATAAAGCATTTTTGTTTTGGATTCAATCAGCTGTTGGGTTTTCGAGAAATAAACTTTTATATTCCGTATTATTCTTGAAAACTTAAAAAAACCAACAGTTTTTGATTTCACTTGTAATAAAAATAACAAAAATTTTAAATGTCCATGGATTAAAATAGATTTAAATGAGAAATAATACCGTATTTACTCGTGTAAGCCGCGCACCTATTTTCCCGAAACGCCGGAGAAAAAATGGGAGTGCGCGGCTTACACGAATCCTCCAGATTTCATGTAAGCCGCACACCATTTTTCCTCAGATTCCTGCTGTTTTTTCTCCTAAGTTTCGCATTCTGTCTAGTAGTATGGTTAGTAGTCTAGTAGTAGTGGTATACTAGTCTTCGCAGCATGGTCGAGTAGTAAATCGTACATTTTAAAGTATTCTGAAATTTCGAAGTATGTAATTAATAATAAAAATCCACGTTTAACAAAGTCTGAGCGTATAACGGAACTGGAAGAGACGCAAGATCAAAAACGCCATTTGTCAAAGCAATAGATTTATCGTGTATAGATCGTAAGTAGGACAACACATTGTAGCGCTGATGTGTATTTAAATATACTGTATCCTGTAAGCTGCCGCAAGGGGCATTGTTTTTTCAAAATCATAAGCGGAGTTTGTTTTGGTATCACGTAGTATCTGTAGCAACATTTTTACGTAATAGATAGCTCCTTTTGCATACACATTAAAGCTACATTGCAAAGACACGACAAAAAATTTGTTACGTGGTGGCAATAGTCGTATGCTCAGAGATTATGCCTTCTTCCGTGCTATCCGCTCCAAGCGTGAGAGTAGTAAATGCGTTCGAATCGATCATTTAGCATTTTAAAATGATTTGCTATTATCACCCTAAAATGAATTCTGATGTGAAATTTCGATAGTTTTTTGTGAGTATAAAACTATATATTATAAGCGATGCCGAAAAAATAGGAGATCGAACTCCATGATGGAAATATGGTGTATCTGAATCTAGCAGTGACGAAAACTAAGAATGAGAACTGTTATGATATGAATATTCATTAGTGATTTATGATTATATTTCCGGGAATGTGTTTTTCTTTAGTTTTATAAGAATTATAATTGTTATTAGATCGAGCTTAGTTTTTTCTGTGTGTTCCCAAAACTTTCCGGCGTTGTTAAATCGTCCCAGTCCACAGTCCACTACGCAGAGAGCAGACGAGATCACCGCTATCAGGTACGGATGGCGTTTGGCTTTTATTTGTTGATATGCCAACGGATTTCCGTAATAATAGAGTAATCACGGGCTGAAATCGTATATATTTTTGCAATTATTTCAGTTGGATGTTACTTTCAACTGATGCCATTTTTATAGCTGGATAATGTGATTGTATGTAACTGTGAGATGCTACGAGAAACAGATGCAAAGTAAAAGAGGCCGTGCGGGCCGTGCATTGATGCACGACGCGATGTCGATCGTGACGATAATAACAAGTAATTCAATCAATTAATGAGAAAGACGTACACGTAATTTAGGCCCAGCATTTCTATTAAAGAAAGTGCATTCATGTTATGACAAAGTGATGCAAACTCAAGGGAAAAAAATTTTTTTTTTCGATAGAAATAATTTTTTCCTCACGAGCCTGCCCGAAAATAGGGGTGCGCGGGATACACGAGGGCGCGGCTTACACGAGTAAATACGGTATGGTACATGGATTTTCTGCAGGTATTTTGAGTACTTCAAAAACGCCCTTCAAACATGAGTGCACATAATATTTTGGTCAGGAGTTGTACTGTACCACTCAGCTTTATAGTTATCCTGCTGTTCAATTGCTTCAAATAAAGTAGCGCAGTTTAAGTTTTGACGTTTTAAAAATACCCCCATTTTTCATGGTTGGGTATTTATCTGAAAGTGCACACTGTGACATCCTTTTCCTAATCAAATACCATGGGCATCATTTGCAAGAACGATGAATCATTTTCGCCATGACATTCTCAATATAACCCCTCACCAACATGTTCCTTTTGCACCTATAGTAATAAAATGCTCTTTCTTTTCAGCGGCGAGCCATTCTCAGAAAGGTGGACACAAGGACAAAAGGGATTTGATTGAATATGATGAATTGAATATGTTCAATTAAAATGGTAATACTTGTTATGTGGACGCTGGCTGACACTGTGATTTGCTGAAGAAGATGTTTTTGTATAATTCTCTAAAAACTATTGTTTTGCTATATCATCCTGAGGCATGGAAATACCTCAAATTGCTGTGACCGAATTCACCAAACATATTTTTTATTCACTCCATGTTTGTTTCTTTTAGTGTGTACCAAAAAAGGTGAAGCAATTTCTTTGTATAAAAATTGTTTTTTTTATGGCTAATAAATATTAACAAAACTTTACAAATAAAGTCGTCATTCAGTTGGCAGTCGTCAGTGATACATTCACTCATTTCCCCTGTGGGACACACTCAGACTATGAAGGGAATTTTCCTTTACTGCTCTTCTTATTTCCTTAAAAAATTCAAGATAATGATGCAAGTTGTGCCTGAAAAGAAAAGAAAAAATATTAAAGGACTTCCAACATGGATTAAAAATATTCTGAGAGAGACAGAATGCATTTATACTTGGGATAATGAGTGACAGACTATGCATAAAGGGTCCATCCCAAAAATAATTAAAATGATTTTCCATGCCGATGCAGATGGGTTGGGCAGTTTGTGGCAGCAAAGGTGGTCTTGGGAAAGCTATGTCTGTCCACGTCGCTTACCTGCCTGCCGTTATAGTTTGTGGACTGCTGCTAAACTGGACCCCTGCTCAGGGGTCATGTCATGAATTTATGATGCCACATTCCATGGAGCAATGATACAAGATAAAATTTTGTTTTAATCTCGGAAAATTGGGTTCAGAGACCATGACCATGGTTAACGATTCTTACGGGGATAAAGCAAATGTCCCAAGGAATGGTTTTCCGCCGGCCCAAGATGTTCTGGGATGAGGAGGTTGATGGCATCGGGGGACAACACACAGGATACCTGTCAATGACACAGTGCGACGAAAATGTGCCAAGAGTGAGAGAGATGCTCAATTCTGATTGACACCTGAGCGTCAGAATGCTAGTGGAAGAGTTCTTGCTAATTCCAAACACCACAACGCACAGCATTCCTAGAGAAGATTCAGCAATGAGGGGGGTGTGTGTCTAGACGGCCCCCGAGGTGACATCGGAAGAAGGCTGCTCATCTGACAATCTCGTGCCATTGGTGGCAACACTGATGTGTTGTGGCAACACTGGGCTTCTTTTTGTTTCCAAGAATATGAAGGGGCTTGAAAGGTAACCATTATGGATGGAAAGGTGGAAGGTGAGATATCAAATCAAGCAACAAGAATGGCAAAATTAAATGCCATTTGGGATAAGAATGAAGAACTTTAAATTGAGTACGAAGATAAAGTGAAGAGGTGGAAGGAATATTTGGCACGATTACAAATATAACAGAAGAAATCTCAGTGTGAAGTATCCGAAGAGGAAAATGAAGTAGAAAAGGATGATTTTGGAGACTACATTGAGTTCAGAATTCTACGCAGCTTTGAAGAACCTTCATAGAAATAAGGCAGTTTGATATTTGGCCAAACTAGAGCAGTGCTAGTTAAAAATTCAGGAGAGAAGAATAGCTATAGCCAAATTTACAACTCTCAGGCAAAAGAATCTTCAATTTTCAAGGAAGGCTAATTTGGACTATCATCAAACATGGTAGTAATTAAGATACAAAATGGCTAATTAGATTCCAAATCTTGGGCAAAAAATAAATGCAAGTCAAAAAACCTCTTCCTTACAACATTTGAGATTACAAAATGCTGATTTTTTTGGTAACATGGATTTCGTAATATCAAGTGTTTACTGCACCATAAACACACAAGCACCATGCAATAGGCTTCCAAATCTCATGCATTTTCCTAATTTTTCGACCTGATACCACAACACAATAAAATTTCTTTTCACAAAGATCTTAAATTCAACCAACTTATGATAACTTTCCAGTACTCCCAAGGCATCAATGGGCAACCTCTTCTGTCAACGTGTAACTTTAATTGAAGCCTAAAAAAAAATGGAAGAGTCAAATGGAAAACCTACTAGTTTGGGGGAAACTACTTTTGAAGTAGCAATAAGCTAACAATAGCATGACAAAACAATGCAGGTGGCGAATAACAGGAGGTTGGCACACTCCATCTACAGGAAGTCTACCCACACGGACCGCTACCTCAATGCCACCTCACACCATCGCCCTAGTCAGAAGACTTCTCTCATAGATACTTTAATGTATCGAGCCTACAAAGTATCCAATGCGATTCACTAGCAGCAGAGAAGAAACACCTGACAACTGCACTAGACAGAAACGGATACAGTAGAGAGACGGTACTGAAAAAGGCCACGAATGAGAAAACCGTAGCCGGGAATCACCCACTAAGAACACCAAAGAAGAAGAAAGGGAAACTAGAACTGGACGGAAAACTTTCGCCACCATTCCTTTCATCAGTGGAACCTCAGAGAAAATTGCGAGGGCCCTGAAGAAACACGACATTGTCACGAGATTCAACTGTGTGACCAAGATCAACCATATTCTACCAGGACCGAAGAACTTCCTCTGGGGAAACATGAAGGAGTGTACAAATTTCCGTGTTCCTGCGAGAAGTCATACGTGGGCGAGACGTGTAGATCCATGAACATGCGCATGAAAGAACACCAGGGGGCGACTAAAAATAAACAATTCCATCTATCGCCGAACATGCGTGGAGCGAGCCAGGACACGTGATCCAATTCGAAGATGCCAAAGTAATAACAAGGGAGGCACGATACTTTCCGAGGGTAATTAGAGAGGCGGTAGCAATAATAAAGACACCGATGAGCATAAACAGAGAGGACGGATACCCTTTGCATTCTGCTTGGAAAAGGGTCTTCAAAAATATTCCGGCCAATCAGAGGTCAGCACTTTTACGACAAGGCCTACATAAGGACGCCAAAAACAACTTCTCAACGACTTCGACCTGAAGACGCCAACAGAAAAGTTGGCGAAACTGTTGTCACAACTGTCAAACAACGCGGACATATCCCAAAAAAATGCAGAGAACATCTAACCAACGCCACGGAAACCTACGAACAAAGATTACTTACATCATCAATAAAACTCGTGCAAGCAGCTCCTTATTGATGATGAGGTGGTGGACATATGCCCTTGTGTGCTGAGTACAACAGTAGCAGGAGCAGCCTTTTAGAAGTGGCCCAAAATCATCTGCATATCTGTAATTATAATGAATATGCCAATGACTTTCATATTCACTAATCTGACTAATGAGATAATTAGCCTCATACACTTACTTTTTATCCTCTATATTGATTTCATACTTATAATCTTTCACAGAGGAATCCAAAGGAGCTTCAATGGCCTCAAATTCACTTGATCCATTCCTTTCTGAGCTCATGTTGCCACCAGCCAACTTGGTCCTAAAAAAAAAGGGGAGATTCAGATTTCGTGAGTGTTCCCTCATTTCTGGGAGTGCTTCCCTCAAATCCCACATAACTGACCACGACATCTCTGCCAAGAGGTAAGAAAAAGTCTCAAGCACTTCTGATTGAGCCCAAGCAGAGGAGCATGCAGCAGGAGGAAATAAGAGGCAGGTAGCCAACAATGCAGTTGAAGTCAGCAATAGTGAGAGTTGTGCATTTTTTTGCCATTGTTGGTGCACAGTGAAAAACGTGCAAAGTTTTGTTGGTTATGATGAGTGATCATTTCTACCATAATGAGTGGATTTTGCCCACTTTGCCATCCCGGTTACATACTTCACGGTACTCAATGCACCGTGAAAGAAAGTTACAATTTATGCAGCAAGTTATCACTACGAAAGAGAAATAAAATTTGGTAAGATGCAATGCTATTTATCGTAGCCTGCTACATTGTCAACACCTCATTAGATTACATGCCATCGACTTTCTCGCAGCTGTTGTCCTGGTTGCTTGACCAGCTGATGATTGTTGATAATCACTGCCAATGTTTCATGCCAATTTGACAAATGTTTATTATTCCTTTGTGAAGCTTATGATTTTCAGCGTTTACTGGTGGATTATTACAGATACTTAATGGTTCATCAATGTCCTAACAAGGTTCTATTATGCAAGATAATAGGGAGGCATAAAAAATAAAAAGCTATAATGAGTGTGCTTTATAACGAGCAAATTTGTGACTTTTATCAGCACTCGTTATACCAAACTGCAATTGGAGGAAATATTTCCAGAAACAAGACTTTAGTGCTGTTCCCTCTCCCAGTGGACTTAGTCAAGGAGCCACTGAGAGCATATTTGCAAAAAGGGAAGTCAAAGTCACAGCAAAGGAACTCTTCACACTTTAAAATATCAGCCACTGAGACTTAACTGATCCCAACTTACAACCAAAAATAAATATTGAGTTTTTACTGTATAGATGTCATAGTTGATCACCACCACTGAACAGACACTGAGCACATTTATAAGCATTTGCCAAAAAATATCTTAAATATTGATGATTCACGTGTATTTGGCCATAGACGTCAGCCTCATTTGCTAGGGTTGATACAGAGCAAAGAGTTCCTCACAAGTTCAATGCTGGACATTTAATTTTTTACATGCTCATTTTGCATCACAGTCCAATGTAAAATCTGTAATTACTAACCCAGACTTGCAACGGAATGTCAAAGCTCCACCCCTTTCCGTGACTACAAAGGGAAACGATGCATCAAAGGCATCAACCCCTTCTTCAACCAACTTCACGACTGCCTCGGGGCTCCAGCACCCATGGACCACACGAAACTTATCTTCTGGGAATTCTTTCTGGAAAGAAATAGAGAAACGTGAACTTGAAATGGATCTGATAACAAGGAACCAAATGACAAAGATGCACAAACTCACAAAAGTTTCCTTGATGATAGAGACTGCTTTCTCGAATTTAATGAACTCAACCTCCTGGCCGTTCCCGTGCAGTCCATCAACAACAAATCCATCGACAGCAGACTTAGCAATTTCTTTGGCATAGCTAATTCTTGAACTAATGTCATAACCTCCTTGCAGCAAAGCAAGAAATCCACTTCCACGCAGAACCTAAAAGAAAGAAGAATCTCTTAACATGTATACACATTGAAATGTGTACTACCAATTATTCCTCCCTCAAGTAATAGTATCACTGCAGTGGGTATTCTTGTGTTAGTTCCAATGAATTAATTGGTCACAGTTTCCATGAATTATTTCATGTCTGATCAGTTTAAACAATTGACTAAACACTCAACCCAATTACTAGCTAGGTTGTCTGTATTAAAATTAACCTATTACAACATGTGTTGCCCACTGAAATCCTTACATTTTAATTACTAAATTCAGCCACATGCACATATTCTTCAAGAGTAAAAGTAAGTAACCCAATGAACACTTAAGAACCTTACCTGCAAGGCAAAGTTTGCATCTTACAGTCATATGTTTGGTGCAGGCACCTTCCATTACATAACTGAAAATAGGCTTCTAAATACTCACAAACACATCATTGCATTTTTAATAGTATAGCTATTGCTTGTTATCTACCCATAGCTTTTTTAAAAGTTCTCATTACTTTCTTGTTTCGTATCTCGCATGATGATAGGTACAATTTTGACAAATAACTTCTTCTGCCTCTGGAGGTCGATTGCTCTCGCACTAGCGATAGTGAAGACAGTTGAGAAGTTGCTCTGGTACCTATTTTGCCATTTTCAAGCCGTTGCAATAATACCTCACCATATTTCCTACTAACTACTTATTTATCCGTTAACATGTTAGGGTGTCAGTGGGCAACAACCATTCTGTTCAATTAATTTTAACATAGCACAACCTTGTAAGTAATGGGCTAAGCATTTAAATTATTGTTTAAACAGTTTAGATGTGAAAACCTGTGTGAAAAATGCTGTCAATTATTTTGTTAGACCACCACAAGAGTAGCTATAATTGTGAAACTATTTTTCAACCAGGAAATTATTGGTAATATGCCTTTAAATATTTGTATTAAATACAGTATGCCAAAATGATAACTGGATATAAAGAACTGCATACAACAGTTCACCATCCCCTTTGCTTCCCCCCCCATACCCCTCAAAGATCACACCTGCAAGTGAAGTGAATCCCTGTACTTTCCCCATTCCACTCAGCACCCGAAGCTGTTCCAATCAACCACCTGCATGCGTCCCCCAGGGTTGCCCAGACAAAGAGGAAGGAACGTTACAGACATTCGGCAATGCCATTCCCCCACCCCACTTCAAGCTCAGCAAGACAGATAAAGATACGCCCGCAACTGGGATCTCCCTCTCCACGACCGGACCCTTTTCCCTCCACACACTGTAAACTCAAACTCCCCGGCCTAGTGATGGAAAAATCGATTTCGATTAAAATCGAAAATCGAGTTTTAATTGTCAAAGATCGAGGAAATCGAGTTTGAGCCATGATCTTCAAGTTTCGATCCAAACCTCTTCAACTTCGATCGTGACCATTTCGTTTGATCTCAGCATGACGTAGTAGTCAGTAGAGGTCCTCGATGAACTGCCACTGAGGTCACTTCTTGTTAGAAGTAGATGCCAGTAGAAGTTAGGCGATACCTCAACAGGCCACCCGTCGATAGGAAGGCAACCCCAATCCTCTGGAAGTCTGGGAGGAGATAAAGTGTGAATACCCCAAAACGTACCGTTTCACGATCAGAGTGCTGAGTATGATAACGTCATCCGTCCCATGTGAAAGACTTTTCTCTAAGGCCCGTAAAATTGGAAAGGCACGCCCTAGATCATCAAGAAAGCATCTCAATCAGTTGATCTTTCTTAAAAATTTTAGTGAAGCGGAATGGTTCCAAGTGGCGATCCACATTAAAGTAAATTGTAAATTTTTACGACTAATAATTCAAGAATGTTTTCCAAGTACATTTTTAGGGATTTTTTTATATTATTCAAATTAGTATTATGAGCGTTTTTCAAATGAATAATAAACATGTTTTAGTACCAACTTCATTTTTTCAAAAATGAACCGTAGATTTTTTTCGATTAATCGATCTTTTGGTTCAAATTTTGATTTTTGCTGAAAAGTCGAGCTTTTCATTTCGATTAAAAATCGATTGCTCGAAAAATCGATTTCTACCGACATTTTTCCATCACTACCCCGGCTGTCATATAATCCTTGAGGAGATGATGCGGAAAATCACTCCCCATTTGTCATACCTCCCAAGATCATTTATTCCACTGATGATAGACGGAAAACCCCACGAGTAATAACCTGTGAATGATTTTTTTCTGGAAACGGGCTTAGTTCCGTGCTTTTTTTATAGCTATGATTGGGCGATAGAAGACAACTAAAGCGTGGTTGGGCCAGCTGCCATCATAACAGAGGGGATGTTTGCAGCAAATGTCTCTTTTCAGCGTCTACACTAGATTCAGATCTCTACTGACTGGATTCTGAAAATAGAATTCTCATAACAAAATGTTCAAATTTTGTTTTATATAAATTTTCGATACTGGGACGAAATTTTGCCAACACTCCGATCACTGACTCAAAAGCATTGACATTGGAAGTACAAGTAGGCATTTATTTTACGATTTTTAAGGCATGCGTCTTTTAAGAAGGCTTTCACAAACAACCACAAAAGTTATACAATGTTGCCGAAGACAGCAAAAGTTAGAGAAAACGTAGAAAAATTTTTTTCACAACTTTGTTAAAATGATCAAAATTACGAAGTGCCGATTTTCTGGTCCCGCTGACTCTTTATTATCAACAGTGTACTGTACTTGCCTAGAAGAAAGTGTCATTCATGATCGCAACATACATATTACGCTCCTCACAAGTAATCTGTGGCTCTACCTATCAGAAAAATTTGTGTCATATTCTTTTACTTCCGAGTCTCATACCAAGGCAGCTGATGCATGACTAGGTACCATTGGTGTGAGTGGTCCAATGCCTACACCCCAAACTATAGCTGACCGAAGCATCCGTCTCTTTGGCGGTGATAAGAGGTCGCTTCTTGGGAATTCCGAGATCCCTAACCCTTAGTGCTTACTCAGCTCTCTCTCGAAGTCAACAAGTCAAGGTCACAGACCAACCCAATTCCCACACATGATAGTAACGTAGTGTAATGCCCCATTATCCCAAGTGGTCATTTTTAACCTCATTAGAAAAACAACTATTTTACATTTTTAATGAAAGTATAATTTTCATCTGTGTCAATTTTAAAAACATCCTATTCATCAAAAACAATTTTTTTATTTTTGGATTTCAGAGGTTTTACGACCTACACAGATGTGGGCTTAAATGGGTTAATCTCCAATTACCTCAGATAATTAACTCCTTCCTATGCAAGATATGGCATAAAAATTCCAAGTAATTACTAGGGAGAGGGAAAATACTTAACACTTAGGTATAGATACATAAAAGTATGCTTTTAAAATAGTTTTTATGATGCTAAGACTTATGCTGAGTTTAGGTTTGGTGCTTGGCAGGCTGATTGTTTACCCCCTAATCAAGAAATTTGCTACAATGTTCTTCACAAACTTTGCGGTTCTATTACTTGAAGATGACTTTATTTGTATTCATTTTGTTTCATGGATTCACTGTGGCCTGAACATACTAAAAAAATGTCGCATAAAATTATGTAATGGGCGTAAGAGATCATGTTGGGGTTGCCACTGTGATTGACCCAAAATAAATCCCAATGTCTTTGAAACCACCCATTAACCCCTTCCCCACTGCACCCTACAAACTTCATGCTCCTACAGCTTCCCACAGTCCCCTTCAGCATCTTCCGAGCTAAACACTCACTCCTTTCCTCTCACAGCTTCATATAAGATAAACGACATTAGCAATGGAAATCTGCAATATTTTCACAACGGGAAATACAAACTCCATCCAATGTATAACCGATCAGAGATGCACACGCATACACCAAAGTAGAACTCATCATGGAAGAGGGAAAACACATTTACCTCTGATTCCTTATGTCTTTCTAAGCACTTGTAGAACATATCAAGAGATCTTTTGATGCTCTTTTGTATTCGTTTCTGGGTGCTGTCAATACTGGTCTCACCGTCCCCCAAGCACTGGTATATGTCAGGACGAAACGCTTCCATTATATCCATGTAACTGCAAGAAGAAAAACATTTCTGCATAGTAAAGAGCTTAATGCTAAGCAAATTTAAAGTTTATCATAGCTTGCAGGGCATATTTTCTGGATGAAATAGAGAGTACAGAAAGGGAAACTGAAATTGACAGGCAAGAATCAAACAGCTTAGAATGAAATAAGAAACGTGCACCATGTAAGTGGGGAGGCAGCAGGCACTCATGATAAGGAAGCTGCTGAGACATAGGAAAATCTATTAGGAAGTAAGTGTTTCTTTCCCGAGCAAATATTTAACATTGACTAGACTGCTTTCTTTCGGAAGGAACCTACCTCAGCGACATCCTGGACATGACATAGTCATTGAAAAACAAATAAAGGAAGAAGAAAAAACTCTGGAATTATGGGGACCAAAACATTCATGCAATAAGTGATTCAGGTGGCTCTTGTATGTTACAAAAAAGTTTATGATGAGAATAAAAAGATACAATTAAGTCTCGACTGGATACTTAAAAAAAACTAAAAACCAAGCTTTGAAATGCAGCTCATATCACATTTGCTCTCCACCTGTAGTACCATGCCCTCCAGTAGTTAACTGAATTTTATGGAGAAAATGCTGATAATGTTATCGTGTTAAAGCACCCAACTCATGGTCCTTATCCAATAGAAGGTAGTACCCTCCTTTTGAAATCATGTAATTTATGAAATTTGTATAATTATAAGTGATTAAATTGCTATAATTCTCACATATATAACATTTTTTAATTCTGATTTTACTCCAAGATGCAAGAAGGTAGAGCTTTACGATGCTTCAAATTATGTCCTGGGTAAAGTGGGTGGTGACAATGTAGCTTTTGACCCAAACAAAGTGAGCAATTCTGCTAGAATGGACTCTTCATATCAGTTTGAGAGGCATTTAAATAATACTTGTATTAATTTTAATCCTCGATTTATGCATTTAAAGTTGTAGGAATTGTAGAAGATAGAATGATGGGAAAAACATGTAACAAAATTAACAGGGAAATTAAACTCACTCTGCTTTGCAATGTGCATCATAGCTAAATCTAAAACCCCAGATGTAATTCAGGTAGTTTATTACGGATACAGCCATTCAAGGATAACACTATGAATTATCGTATGGGGCTCCTCACATTGCATGAAAAAAATATTTCAGATGAAGAAAAAATTTTTAAAATAACGAAACAGGTTCCTTTAAGAACGTCCACCAAACCAATCTATGCAGAAATCAACATCTTGCCAGCACCAAGCATTTACATAATGGAAACAGTGTCCTTCATATACAAAAACTGTATGTCTGAAAAAAAACTCAAGATTTCCATGGCTACAACACTAGCTCAAAAGAAGTCATTCATTTAAAAAGCCATAGAAATTCCAAAAGACTAAATCATTTCATGAACTGTTCTCCACATCCTCACCATCGGAAGTTTCTGCTGGAAGTTTCATTGTAAAAAGTCCACAAAGTGCGGTGAACAGGTTCATTCACATCAGAGGATTCCCAATGTCTAAAAATTGCCACATATGTGGTAAACTCTTAACTCAAAAACTCAATCTTATTGTAAATAAAATAAATAATATTCTATATGTGTTAATCTGACAGCAAGAATTTATGCTTCTTATTTTAACTACATTCTTTTTCCTCTAATGCAAAAATGGTAGTATGATAGCCATGTTTAATTCTGTTTCTCACTATAGCGCATCACGAATTGAAAAAGCAATTAGTCAGTGATATTATAATTTGTCCCTCTAGTGAATCACTGTGGATAATTCCCACAGCTGTTGGAATAAAGAAAAGAGAACAAATAAGTTGTGAAAGCAGTGAATAGAGAAGAATATAGTTGCATTGCCAGTGGTCAAAATACATATTTGTTATGTCTCTGCCATTTAACCACCTTTTGAATATATACAGTGATAACTTTACTTAAGAGTTTGATTTGTTCTTGACTGAGCTAGTACCTCAAATAACTCATATAAGTCAAATCTTTTTTCTCCATATAAATTAACTGAAATTTTACTAATCCATTCCTGCCACAAAAATACCCTTTTTACTTGGATTTTTAAATGAGAAAAAAAGGTAAATACTAGTAAAGAACAAATATGCATTGTATAAAAACATAATAAATGATATATCAATGATTTTTGCTTTTTCTGCTATATTTAAATAAAAACCACTCGGAGAAGATGTTTCGTTCTCCCTTTCAGAATCTTTAGTTAGTTTAAAAACATACAAAAATACCTAATAACATATAAATGAGTTGATATGTATCATTCAGTAGCTCTGACACAGTCCAACATAAGCACCTTCTTTCTGCCCCAAAAAAGTTGCAACCGGCCTCAACACTTTCTGTCCATAACTATAAAGAGTCTTTCCCAGATTATGCATTATCCCACTTGTGGAGACATCCTCCTCCACATCTGGCTCCTCTGAGCAACCAATGTTCTGCGTGGGGCTCCTTCGACTCCTCCATTGCCACAGTTCCTTCGAGTGCTCCGAGATGAGCTCATTTCACGTCCTCTTCATCCACCCTCGTGGCGTGGCACGAGGAAGGGCCGTAGGTCATTCCAGTGCCCACAAAAGGTGCTGGCGACAGGATGGAATGAAAGGAGCAACAGCTCCCGTGGCCACCTCAGCAGCGTCCAACACAAGCCAGGCGGAATCAACCCTCGTGCCACACTCCACAAGACTCTTGAGGAACGACTGGGTGACAGAGGGAAATGCTTGTGTTCTGGTCGTCATCCCGCCCGGTGATGATGGGATTCGTGAGGAGCATGAGGGAACTGTTCCCATGAATGTGATCAGCAATGGTTTTAGCGTGGCTGTTGAAACAGGAAATGTCTAGGGCTACGTTCCCAACCTCAGTGCTAATTCCCTTTCTGTCAGTACCTTGGTGGTTAAGGGACTGGTTGTTACTTTTTTCTAAGAAGGGTGCAAGATATGTGAGGAAGCCAGTTGTAAAATTGAGGGAAATGTGCAGTTTACTGGAACATATAAATTATAAATTAAAACATAAGATAGAGGTGTCTCCTGAAGAAAGGGTGGGTTCTGTGTCACTATAAAAAAAATAAGAAAGTTGTGGCATAGATGACTAGGGCACCTGTGCTGTGAGTCGATGAGTTTTGGTGGTTGGTCTTGCCAGTGGAGTGCAATTGAAGTAAAGTGATGACAACCTTACATGTACTGTATTATGTAAATGTAAATTGGAGTGGTGGGCAGGGGCCTCTGGAGCCCCCGTGCCACACACACCTCTTCAGTTGTGCCGACACACATTTAATCTGCCCGCCACTCATGCATGGGGTACAAGAGCACCGCAGTAGAGGTATGGAGGAGGGTCACCCAGCCAACCAGGCCCAAATTTGCTTAACTTCAGTAAGATGACGGGAACTAGAGTTTCAACGAGGCTAGGCCCTTTCCCTCATGTTGTGTATCAAAGGAATGCATCCAAGACCTCTTTTCCAGCACTCGAGAGACCAGTAATTGGGAGATTGTGCACTCAGATATATTTGTGGACCCATGAGGGAAGAGTAGGGGCTTTCGCGTACTTTCTGCTAAATGAAGTGACTGTCAAATTCCGTGATTTAAAGTGCTGGTGGAAAAGCAGACAGGACTACCGATTAAGTCTCTTTGCATGTAAAATGAGCTCGAATATGTCAACTAATAGATGAAGAAATACTTGAATGAAAATGGAATGGCAGATTAACAGTCTGTGCCTAACACAGCCTGTGCAACAAAAAGGCAACAAAGGCTGTTAACATTACATTGTACTTGAAAGATGACACACAAATGAAGTACATATAGGTTACTTAAAGGAGCCTGGTGTGGTAAGAAAGTGGTTATATCTCACCTAGGATTTTTTTGTCGCAAAAGATTTATTACTGTTCCAGATGAAAGGGTAAGAACTTCCTCCAAGGAGATCTGCAGGATGAGGTGTTCATGGAGTAGCCTGAATGCTTTAAAAGGAGGTGGTCAGAACATAAGGTTGAGTCTCTTAAAAAGGACCATACCAAGGGCTAATTAGTTTGATGGAGGCAGGTGCTACTTGGTGGAACTTTGATACATTGAACATGTTAAGAAAAATAACTTTGTACAATTCAACAATTTAATTTCGTTCTAACAATCAATTTCAATGCCTTAGCATCATTGTGAAGGTATCAATGGATAGAACACTTTGTCAAGGTATCCATGTAAGAATAAAATTAAAATGTGAAATTGTACAAAGTTATCTTTCTTAATCAACACATCAAGGGCTGGTGAAAAGAGACAAGGTAAAGCAGTGAGCTGAGTTAGTTGAATAATAATTTTGATGGACGCAATTTGAGGGCTGCCAAGCATGTGTTGTGGTATCCTCAAGGGACAAGCGTTTGACATTTGCCACAGTAGTGAGGAAACCTGACTGGATACACGGACTCAGATTAGGACATTAACGAAGGGGACCCAAGCTCACATACAGGCTTTGTCTTCAGCAGTTGCGGCAACATCACTGAGAGAATAATTTAATCCCTTTCAACAGGTGTCTTCTGGTTGAATGACTTGATACCTTCATTGGCCATTTTTATTAATTTTCAGTTATCTGGTAACATTGGTACTTTAAGTTTCTTTTCCAACTAGCCGCCTTGGTAGTTGGGAGTCTTCTTTTCCATGTGTTGTGGAGTTGTCCTCTTGGTTGACGTCTCACAAGTACTTGGCAACGTCAGTGTCTCAACCTAGGGCAGTAGCACCACTGTTGGCTACATGCATCACACTACTGGTGCTCTGGTGCTGAGAGAGCACGATTGGCAGTGGAACATCGGCATCAGCATACTCTTTTGCCCTCTGGTCTTCCTTCACATGACATCCTGTTTGTCCTACGCAGGACACACCACTGCTACATAGGTTCCAATACACATCTGTTAAGCCATCCTGAGGCATGGGGTCCCGAGGTTTCATCACGATACTTTCTTCACACAATTGAAACATGAAATGGCGCGATATCTTCTCCAATGTTACTTCCACAAAAGCAGTACGAGTTCTGCCGCAGGCACTTCCCACCACTTGCGTTCACTTTCTCAATGGCATCCATCCTTTTCGGAACCAAGTTTTCAATGTGCCCGTTTTCCTCCAAGGTGGCATTCATTCTCAGAGGGTAGTGGTTCCCTGTCAGCGATGAGTCACCCTGACGAATGGCACGCATATTAGTGAATTCTTCTGGGCCAGGTGGTGGAGGGAAGATGCATTTCAGTAATGGCTAGTGTGTCTTCTTCCATTAGAGAGAGTGACTTAAGTTTTCCATTAGGTCTCTTGGACACTTGTATGTCCAGGAAAGAAAGGCATCCATTTCTTCCCTGGTGTACTTGATGGACTCACGCAGGCAGTTCACATGTTTTGGCAAACTCTCCAGCTCCCCTGTCTCACACTGTAAATGAATAAATAAAGGCCAAATGTGGCATCCAGTCATTCAAACTCAAGATGCCTGCTGTAATCTGAAACTCAAAAACGGAACCAGAACAAGAAAGACTTTCTTATGTCAACAATAAGGATAAATCATGCTTGTGACCATTTACATAATTTCAGGGATACTGACACTGAAGCCCTACACTGCATGGACAAAGGGTATAATATGAACTTTTGTGAGCAATTTGAAATTTTTACTATAACTTTCTAATGACATTGTTGGTGACCATTCACCTCTTCTTCCCACAGCCGTGAGATCACGAGCGTGACTCACACAGCATCCATTGCTTTCATATGAATCACTCCCCACCCCTCCTCCACCCCCACTACAACTCCTACCCCCATTCGTGGCTTGGACACAGGGTCCATAATCTATGACGGCATAACATGCTGAAACCACGGCTGGTGAACACCTGAACTACGGAATGGTAATAAGTGACATTTTTTCTCTCTTTGATGAGGATGGATAAGTAAAGTAACACACTGAAAACTACATAGTTTTGATCTGATTCAGAGGATTATTTTAGATTCGAAAGAATTTCTTCAAAACCATGTTTCACACAGTGGCCTTCAATCAACTTTAACTCAAATGTTCTTGCACTGATAAGATCTTTTCAAATTTCATTTCTAGGTCGTCTCATGAATTCTTTTGGCCTTGGAAAAAAAATGATCATAGAGGTTTGCGAGAAAAATCAATTTTTGTAAGCTAAAAGGTGTTTTCCAGTCAATATTTTTCTATAGTAAAATTCTAATTTTGAAACATTAGAGTAAATTTATCATGCATTTACGGTCAACTGTTTTTAAATTTGCCATATCCTACCTGCAACATGCACATTCATCGTGTTGGCAAGTGTACTCTTTCTCTAGGTCACAAAGGCAATGTCACACACAAAGTTGCTCTTTGATCTAGTATATTTCTTGATCGCCTTCAGCTTGGAAACTTCCAGCAATCTTAGTCTTCTTTTCGATATTTCTAACACAGAACAGATCTTTTTGCAACTACTACACAAAGTAAAGGGAAGTCAATCGTCTACGTCATTACATTGAAACAGTTCCTGAACAAGTTCGGTCCCCCCTTTACAGGGACCTGTTAATTGGAGGGCTGGGCATTCTGGAGACCCCCTTTGGAACCATTGTGTCCACCAACTGCAGACATGGGACAAGAGTGCCGTGGTAGAAGCAGGGAGGAAGGTCACCCATCCAACTCCCCTTGCCCAACGATGATTACATTTAGTGACCTGATGGGAACTGGTGTTTATATGTGGCCAGGCCCTTGCCTTTTAAGGAGATCATTGTTTAGGTTCAGCCAAAACAGAGTACGCAAATTTGCGAACGATTTTCCTCGTGAGTCCTTGCCTTCTGCAATTTGACAAAAATCAGTAGTGCCTCCAGTTTAAAACAATTTATCAAAAGGTGTTCAATGGAAATTTATGCATGATAATTTCCACCGAACAAAAAAACAGTTTTTCTCATTAATCCCTCCACTGATTTCTATTCTCTTTTGGGAATAAAATATTTGTGAAACACCGTAGAAATGATATTTGATAAGATCGCTTCAGTGCAAGGACTTTTGATTTGAAGTTGATTGCACAGTTCAAGAAGTTTGAAAAGTGCTCAAGAAGATAATATTTTCAAACTGAACATTTCAGAAAATTTTATGAGCCATTGAATACTTTTACTAGCATGCCATTTAGGAACTAGAAACAACTGATTACCATTAATTAGATTATAGTATACTCAGAGATACTAGTCCACATTTCGAAATGTTTAGCTGTTTACATAGAATTGAGGCACCATCCAAATAAAAATCAGTTATGCCTCCAATCATAAATCTTTTCTCCCAAAAGACTCAACCCTCGGTGAATAACGTTGTCCAACCCAACGCAATGGTAAGCACCTCTCTGCATCCACATGTTCCTTTCCTTTCCTCGTCCAAATGGACACCTTGTCCAGCATATTATATCCGAGAGGAGCAGAACTGGCCGGATCCTGGACGGTGCAGTACACCAGATTGTCCTGTGAGAATGCAAACAGCCCTTCAATGCATTGCATAGGTTCCACCTTTGCATGAGTATCAACAGAGTATCTCACATGAATTTTGACAGTGTAATGACTAAAGCACTTACTTTCACAAATACATTTATGATTCATCAATTGCCTATATACTGTTTATGCATTGAAAAACTTGTTTTAAAAATTGGCAATAAAAACTACATAATACATGCACCACAATCTCAAACAAGTGGACTTAAGTCATTTGTCTGCCGAGAGTGGAGCTGCCACAAATTTGCCAGTCCTATAAAACCACATCCTCCCCCTGTGAGGAGTGCAGGAAATGACAAGTGGTGGAGTAGTTCCTTCAGGACGTGGGCCTGGATGCAAGAGGATTGTGCATGCGAAGTCGTACATAATACAGTCCATTTCACATGAGTTGGCCCACCGGAGTCTGGAGCTAGACATGCAGTTCACCAATAGGAGCACAGGCTTTCCCTCCCTCCCTCCCCAGCCTCTCCCACTTTTACTCCTCACCTTACTCTTGCCTTCATTACGTAAACATCTCCACTCTGCTTGCTATGTTGCCACGTGTTCGGCATATTAAATTGTAAGGCTTAGCTATTCTGAATTATTCACTGTGCAATGCCCTTCGGCACACAGATATCATCTTACTACCTATTATTACCTCGCATGAAGTTAAACGGCAAAGAGCTTGCATTAAACCTTTCATTCTAGCGTATGCATTGCCATCGATATGGAAACGCCTTGCCTTTGCTGCTCCCCTACCTTGCCCATTCCACACACATTTCACCTCGTAACCCTTCCCCCAGTTACCTTCATGTATCTGTCGTCCGGCTAGCTCAATTATCCTCACCTTCCGCACACACTCTTACTACACATACGCATAAATCATTGGCAATAAATAATAATCAGTGATAAAAGAACACTACTTACCTTATTCATTTACAAGAGATACTTTTAATTCTTTTAAAATAAAGAATTGGGCCCAATGTACATAATTTATACAAAATGCATTTATATTAATCAATTAGAAAAGTCTTGGATAATCTCATAAAGTGGACATAAGTTATTTGAATCAAATTTTAAATGTCCCGGTTCCTTTTCACTTATCGTGATCGGTGTGTCTGGACCTCCCTCCGTGATACTGGGCCGAAGTGTGCCTTCCCGTATCAGAATCCCGCCGACGCCTCCACGGTTTCACTCGTACTGCTGCGTATCGTCACTCTCCTTTCCTCAGCTTCGCTTCTCACTCTCCCCGACGCGCCCTCGCAACTCATTCTTAGGATCTCCGGCTTACTCTCCTTGATGCGTCCTTACACTTGGATCGCCAGTTTCACTCTCTCCCCCGACGTGCCCTTACTCTTGGAGCATCACCCTCCCACTCGTCACTAACCCCGCTTAGCACCCGCATTCTTGCCCATTATTGTAGCTGGGCGCACAGCTTATTGTTTGGCCAGGTGTAATGCCAACCCGTGGTGTTTAACTGAGGTGTGCGACCGCAGGTTTACAACCTCTTGCACGAGAATAAGCGCCTGCTTACGAGAACAGCCGAATGCGCACATGTCAACTCATTTGCAATGGACCACAGTTGAGCATCAACTCAACTGGCATGCTCGGAGATGGAGCCATTGGAGGATAAGGCCTTTGCTGCTGCTAGGTGCAATGCCAGGAGGCAATGGATTAAATCAGAGATGCTCCTTCGGGAGTGTTGGGAATCAATAATCAGCTACACAGCTGCAAAAAGTGTTTCTTAACGTTAGTTTGAATGAACCCCTCCCCCTCGGGAGGTTATCTGTAATAGGTTTTTAGATGATCCTTCCTTTTCGGCTTCAATTATGTAGTATTGACGACATGAAGTCACCGAGTAAAACATAAGAGCCCTCCAGGACATTGTCTTCGTGTGGTTTCGTGTTTTCTCGTCTGAGTTCCTAAACTTTGGCAGTCTCTCCCCTCAGCCCCGCTTTTGTTTGGATGTATTCATCTGGGCCTATTCATCGCGTTCTTAGATACCTTTTTACTTTCCCATTTGTCTGTTGGGAAACCCTTGTGCCCAAATTCAGACATGTCGGCATTCACCAAAAATTAGTGAAGGAAATTAACTGAAGTTAGTTTTGTATCAGTTAATGCATAATTTTAATGATTAAAAGAAAAAAGTTAACTCTTATAAAAAGTAACGATTGAATTAAATAGTTAAGCAGATTTTTAATGATTAATTTTCATCATTAATTTTTTTAATCCCAACTATGATAGGGAGATACTAACTAGATTACATTATGGTTCAGCAAAGATTTAGGAACAGGGTGAAGAACTTGGACAGCTATAAATCGGAGGTAATATCAGCCATTAGTGAACATATGTTATAAACCGACGGGTTAAGCGCCACGGGTTGGCAGCACCCGCGGCGTAAATATCGATGAATGATTAGATAAGCACGGGGAGTTGGCATCACGCGCGGCGTAACAATAGGTTAAAATAAAAAAAAAAGTAAGCAAGGCAACAATCAGAAAAACAAAGTCGGTAGTTACGTGGCGAGAAAAGAAGGAGGTGAGAGTGAGAAAGAGGAAAGGAGAGAAAGAAAAACGAGGACCCAGAGGGAGATAACAGAAAAGGAAAAAAAAGGAGGATAAGGTGCACGCATCAGCGAAGCAGTCCCGGGCCCGTGATAAGGCAGGCATCGGCGGGAGACAGAAATCACAAGAACCGGCGGTCACAATAAGTCTGTAGACGCTGGAGTAACTAGTTGAAAGGAAAAGCCCACTATAGAGTTAACAATAAGTATTGAATCAAGATCATTGATTAAAGTATATTTGATATGAAATTGTAAATTGGGCCCAATTAAGGTTAAAACAAATAGTAATACAGAAATATTGTGCATGAAATTATAACTGTTTCCTTGTATGATTTCTTGACCCTAATATCAAATTAACGGTATTAACGTATACAAAGTGTGAAATATTTAATTGTATAAGGGTGTGTGTGGAACCTAACGAGCTAGCCGGAAGAAAAAGAAAACAAAGGTAGGTACCCGAAGGTTGAAAAGGGGTAGGGGTACAATGTACAAGGGAAGATGCAGATGGGCAATCAGTTGAGGAACAATGAACAAAAAATAGATGTAGACGATGCTAGAGGGGTCGAGAAACGTTGGGTAATAGCAGATATGAAGGAGGAATTGAGCATTGATGGAAGATTTAAACACAGCACAAGAAAATAAGCAATAGACTTAGGGGGGATATGAAGAGAGTGAAAGAAAAGTGATGGAAATGACAAGGTGAGGAGAAGTAGAGGCTCCAGAGAGGAGAAAAGGAGGTAATCAAAGGTTAACCAGCGTTAAGTGGGCATGAGTCAGGAGAGCTACTGAAGCAACTACAAGAGTTACAGCATTGGGGGAAGGAATGCGTGGAAGAACTGCGTGGCACTAATGATAGGCAAGGGAGTAGAGAAGAGGAGACTGACGTAGAGAAGGACGAGCTGGAATGACACTGGTTAGGAAGATGGAGAAGAAATAATGAGAAGTGAAGGTGGGGGCAGCAGTGGGGATTTGTAAGATCCTATCAAAGTTACTGAAGAAGCAAGGGAGAGGAGGACGAGAGAGGATTGTGCATAGAATGTATGATGATAGTGCTTGGCTGGAGGATTTTTTTAAAAACTGGAGTAATACCAACACCAGAAAACAAAGACAAGCAGTAAATGCTGAAAATCATTCACTTCATAAAGAAATAATAAAATGTTGCCACTAACGTGATATCGTCAGGCAGTCGAGATTTATATAACTGGACAACAATCACAGCACATCGACATAGTGTAATCTCTCAAGGATTTACAATGTCACAGATTCACCGTAACTGGTAGAGCATATGTGAAAATTTTATTATTCTTTTAATGTGGCAACTTGCCACATGAGTTGAAACTCATGATATCAGTCTTTCACGGAGCATTGATTTCCGTGAGCCATGCAACTAGGATGACATTCACGGCAAAATCGTCTCATAGCATAAATAAAGGGAAGACAATACATTGTGGATACATCAAAATCATTACTGTACTTGTTAAGAAAGTCTTGCATATGAAAATATTATCAGATTTTGCTGCTCCAATACCAAACATCGGCCAGGTTCTATTTATATCAGCATTTATTATCGGCTCAGTCCCACTTTTACTAGCCAACCTCCTTGTGAGAAACACAATGCAGTTCATGGTACCTCTCTAGAATTAACTGCTATGCATCATCATTGTTTTCATTCAATGGCAACAGCCTCAGCAACGCTCAGAAAAGAACATAGCAAACAATTTTTTCTTTCTAAATGACACATTTTATAGAAATCTACATTGCATGGCAAAAATGATTGCAAGAATAAGAAAGAATGAAGCTTTGTCCCTTTAATGAAGATATTTTAATGAACAAAAGAAAAAAAATCTTGCATTGTCTAAAATAGGTTTTCCTAATTTTTAGATGCAAAAATTGCATATATAATTTAAAATGTATACGATACAGTGGAAGCTTTTACTTGTATGCATATTGTCAGGGGCGTAGAGTAGGGAATTAAAGAAAAGACTAGTGAAAAGTTTAACATGGAGTGTTTAAGCCATAGAAATAACAGCGAAAACCGTTGACATCACCCTGATGTCTGAATTAAAAGATGTAATAGTTCTTTTCTAAAAATAAGTGGACTGCATTAGTTTAACATAGTTCAATTAACAACTTACTATAGTAACCAACATAAGGCGTATTGTTGCCAGGTTGGTATGTAGATGAATAAATAAGGTTTTTTAAGCAGAACACATATGAACTTCGTAATGATTAATAACAACTGAAGAGTGCAATGAAACCGGTGTAAACAATGGAGCATTACGCCATATAGGGCGGAAACGTGGACTTTGCGGAAAGAAGATGAAAACAGACTTAGGGCTTTTGAGATGTGGGTGTGGAGAAGAAAGGAGAAAGTAAAGTGGGTCAAAAGGAGGCAGAACAATGAAGTGCTAGAATTAGTAGGAGAGGAAAGAATTTTTATAGATGAAATTAGGAGAAGGCAGAAGGTGTGGATGGAAAAGGTAATATAAAAGGGGATGATGTTTTGAAAGAAGTGATTGAGGGAAGAACGTTGGGTAAGCGGGGAAGAGGGAGGAGAAGAATGGGTAGCTTGGATGGAATGATGGGTGGCAGGAGGTATGAGGGGCTGAAGAGGGACATTGTGTGAAATTTAGGGGGTGGGAAGAATTAAATGTCCATTTAAACCTACCTTCACCAGTAGAATAATAATAATGATACAGTGAATGATTGTTTGAGATTGCTGAAAAAATTCTTACAACTAACAGATGATAATGAAAAAAGTTATATCAAAATCCATCAACGGCCATTTCATCGTGAAAAGTAAACAAAATCTTAACATGCCAAAGAGCTATTAATTTAGTAATAGAGAAAGGAACAAAGGAGGGCATTGGGGGTCATTATCTTGGAGGTATTCTAGGTCATTCGAACGACCAAGGCAATGTTTATAACTTCGAATATTCAATTTATAGGAGACTCTAAATGCTCAGCAACACTAATTACACAATATTCAATGATTGTACTAGCTGTGAAAACCTTAACAGAGTTACCCATTGATATTTACTAGAGCCGAATTCCTACAGAGGAAAAATCCTTTAAAAAAATAAAACTAGTAACACTTTAGAGCATTTTAAAAAAAGTTTTTTTCTTTGTCAATTTACAGTACGTTGATGTGCTAATTTTTATCTTGTTAACACAAGAGGTACTCGCACTAGGTTTCCTTTCATGTTCACTTGCGCAGTGTGTTCCTGTGTTTTACTCAAGTTAAAAGTAAAACACATCATAATATTTTAACCAGAGATGGGTCACATTCAGTTTTTCTTGAATCCGAATCTTGAATTCACCCTCAAATCTTATTTTGATTTTGAATCTTAACTTTATCTTTAATCCTAAATTTTATCTAAAATCTAAATGTTACAATTTCCTTGAATCCCAGGCATAATTTCAAAGCCAAATCTAAATTTTTATTAATAAATATATACAAACTTCTAATATTAAAAATAAAAAATCAACTTTTGATTTTTTAATAAACATCATAATTTTTATCAACCCTGGTGAAGAACCTAAGCAAAAATAATACTTTCCATTCATGGTAACGACCGACAACACATCTCGGAGTTGAATCAGGGACACGGCAGGTGAATAAGCAGTAAAATAGGTACTATTAATGGCAGGCACTAAACAATTGCCATCACTAACCCAAATCTCTTCCTTCTTACCTTCATTCCAATAAAGTCCCCAATTCCGCACTGTAGCTCCTGAACTGGCACGTGGCACGCGATGGCCGTGGGCAGTGGGAGCTGAATGCCAAACGGTTCGTTGGTGACAATGTCCAACACATCTAATGTAAGGTGAGGCACACATCCACCCTAAATCAGATGAAAGAAACCAGTCACACTGAGGAATTAAATCCTACTTGTTTGATGCAAACCTGTAGGATTACCAAGATGAAAATGGCACTGGTAGAGAACTGTTCCCGATGCAGTTCAGTTGTTATTTGTCGTTGAAGGTGCTAACTGACTCGTGTTTTGTATTCTGGAAGTGCTTTTTGTAGGGCTGTGCGTACAGGGATTTTTTTAAAGTCGAGTGAGAATTTGAAAAAAATCTTGAATCTCGAGCGAGATTCAAGTGCAATGAAATTGCAGTACAGACTTTAATCTGGTACTAATTTTGTAATTACACAAATATAAGTTTAAGATTAGGCATTAAAGACCAAATATAAGTTTAAGCTTAGACATTATTAACCAAATTCTGTGAGCATAACTTTAGCATTTACTTTTGGAGATCAACATCTACGTGGAATCATTAGGATGAAGGTATCCTGTATTTAGGCGATGATAGGCCTCCATTGAATTATGTATACTACACCCCTACTTTCACCACCAAAATTTTAAAAAGTATATAAATACCATCACTCAATACCTAAGCATAATGGCCTCACCCCATGTTTCAAATTGGTATATTTTTATATGCCTGGCCTATATTCACATAAATACATTTCAAATAAAATAACGTAATAGGATTTCAAACTTGAACTAGTCTTTTTATTACAAAAATTAAAAAAATCTTACACAACCTGAATTTCAGGTTTTTATCTAAGAAACATAAGCCTGTTAAAACTGTTTAATAGATGAAATAAAAAAAAATAAAAAAAAAGATAAAACTGTTTCACCCTCAAAGATCAAGACAAAACATACGATCACTACCTGAGATCATGAATTAGCTATCCACGACATGTAACTAATAAGATTAATAGAAAAACTTCATCTAGATCTTATTAAATCATAGGAGGGCCTAGCCACCTACTGAAAACTCACAACCTGGATTATTCAAGTTTTTATTTAAGAAACATAAGACAACTGTTTCACCCTCAAAGATCAAGACAAAACATACGATCACTACCTGAGATCATGAATTAGCTATCCACGACATGTAACTAATAAGATTAATAGAAAAACTTCATCTAGATCTTATTAAATCATAGGAGGGCCTAGCCACCTACTGAAAACTCACAACCTGGATTATTCAAGTTTTTATTTAAGAAACATAAGACAACTGTTTCACCCTCAAAGATCAAGACAAAACATACGATCACTACCTGAGATCATGAATTAGCTATCCACAACATGAACCGATCATGATTAGAAGAAAGTAAAAGTATAGAAGTCGGTAAAGTAGTTTCTCCTTTGGGGTCGATAGAGCGCTCTATGCTCTCTAGCCGCAACTTCTCAAATCACGCTTCAGTTCAGTAGTTCGCACAACAGAGTGTACAATCAGTCAAAATGAATGCCATACTCACTAGATCAGATTGTTGGTCAAGGAAATCGTGACAGGCTAGCCCTAAATTAAAACATAGATAGATAGGGTAAAATCTGGTTATAACGCACCCCACTACACCGCGGGTCTCACCATGTCCCCCAAAATAATTACATTGATTATTTTTGCGCTAGAAGTAGGTAACTTTTTTTGCTAATTTTATCCCGATGTCCCGGCCGATGCACATGTCTAATACAGTAAAACTCGTCTCACCATGTCTCCCTATTCCCATGATTCCATTAACTATTTTCATTTGAAGTGGAAGGTTACATTTTAGCATATTTTATCCCGACGTGGCGCAATGGCACTACTTCAGGTGCTCATACCACTGTAAGCTATCATCAAGATCACACCAATGCCATCGGCGACATTTAATATGTAGTTTGATACGAAAGAAAGACAACCGTGAGAATGTAAGCACATACATTGTTTCATAATAAAGTTAACTATCCCGAAAATGGAAATTGGTCATTATCTCTTGTGACTATGACCAGACAATCAGTGAAGTGAATTATATACGCATTACTCCTGCGCTGGTAGATTTCCACGTTCCTACCACCGTGCTAAAACCAAGGTAATTACATTTCTACAGTCTTAGAGCATTTTTGTGATGAATGTGCTGTTTCACCTTTACCTCCAGCTTAATTCGTATGAATATGTAAATTATGTATTCTTTAGGGGAACGATGTCTACCAAAAGGAAATTAACTTATTCAATTAAAGGAAAAGTTGGGCATACTCGGCACAGTGAAACATGGTGATATAAAATCAAGTTTATTCCGGGAGTTGGGTGAGATGCCTAAAATAGAAAAAGTACTCGATCACATTGGTGAACTGATGAATTGGCTAGAGAGACAGAGCGATTATTATCATCTTCATCTGTCAACACTTGCAAAACATTAAGACTTATGTGACAAAGAAACGCTACCAACTACCGCAGCAAAAGAAAATATCAGAATAATTTAGTATCTCCCGTTAAAGTAAGGCGTTCATTTAAACCATAAAACATCATTTTAAATTGTATTCTGCAAATCAATTAGTTATAAAATTTAGTTTTATAGGTTTTCTTTACTGATTCTCATGAAGTTTCTGTTAATAACATGGGTTGCCGATAACGTGGGTGTAAACTCCGTCCCCCTTGACCCTTGTTAATACCGGATTTTTCTGCATCTTGTTTTTACTTATTGGGTGTATGCTATTGCTAAAAGTAGCCTACGTTCATACGTGCCTATTTTATGAGTCATTTGTTGGTAGGCACTAGGCCTCCGATCACGAAATGGAGCAGGGACTCGGTTAGGTCGTACGTTGAGGCCTAAGCTCTCCTAACTTCTTGAGTCTAGTTCTAAGACTAAGAGATTTTTCGAAAATAAACAAGGTCCAAAACAGGAGAAAGGTGGAACACATGTCTTCATGATTCCATTTTCAAGTTCGCAAAGCACAATTTCCATCAAATTTTGGTAAGCTGTCAACCTAAACGGCTTTAGGAGTCAACTCCAAATTTGAACTCAGTATAGGTTATTATGATCAGTTAGTTCTTTAAGAATATCACATTTTTACTACGTCCCCCTTCTGAGATATGTGACATTTAAAATGTCAAATTTTGAGTTACCACATGTTTTGGATTTGTTTTTGGGGGTAAAGGATACTCAGGATCAGTACAAAATATTTTTTTTTCTGATACATGTGTACTTAGAGTATTAATCCCAAAAGGATCTGTTTTGATATCTGGCCCCCATTTTGAATGATTGGCCTTCAAAAAGTGGAAAAAAATTTTATGCGGAAAGTTGATGCCCTCCTTTATGCAGGAATAGGTTTTTTTTCTTTTGCATATTTCTAGAACAATGCTTTTTAAAAAGTATGCATTTAAGTATGGTATCTGTAACAAAAAAACATGCAAATAGTAGCAATAATTGCTAACCTCAAAAAGTGACATTTTTCTCTGCCGGCACATGCAATAATACCCGCATTTTGGATATGGTTTGCTTTTAAAATGTAACGAGAACTGATTTGTAATCTACATTTAAGCACCTATCTATGTAGAAAGCATAAAAAAAATTAAAAAAGTGTCTGCAACCACCTCTGGTTGATTTCTAGTGGAATGACCCATACCATTTAACTCCCTTGCAAAGCCTTAAATGAAGATGAGGTTTCTTTAATCCTGGACCATAAATATATCACTTGGGGATATTTATCATATTTTAAGTATCTACAGGTCTCCATTGGGTGATTACATTTTCTTGAAAAGACTTCCCTGACTGCTTGAAAGAATGTATGATGCTGAAGAATGGCCCAACATTATCATCACTGGGGATTTTAATTGCAATATGCTCTCAATAATACTACCACAGCATTGAATGTTCTTTCAATATGCATATTACTCACTCCAGACCCACTAGAGTTACTTCTAATTCTCAAACTTTGATTGACTATAAAATAACTAATATCGATCCCAATGCCCATTTCACACAACACTTGATCTAGCACAAGGTCGAGGATACTCGCTAATATGCTAGCTTTCCAGTATCGTGTGAATAGAACCAGTAGACTGAGTGGCAAGCACGATTGCTAGTATACTCGCTGAGCTACTTGATTTCCTATTTGATGCGGTACTAGTTTGCTACCAGACCCAGTGGCCATCCACCAATCACGTTCACCTTGCAGACTCTGTGCGATCTTCTTTTTTTAATTAGCATGGGATCATATGGAATAACCGGTTCATAGCAAGCACAAGGTCGATGATCATGTGAAACCTCCCAGGATGGTTCCAAACACGCTAGATTCCTTCCTAAATATAAAGTAGTGGCTAACACACAACTAGGACTTGTGCTGCATCAAGTATCGTGTGAAACAGGCTTAAGTCCATTAATACCAGAGAAATAAATTATGATATTCCAGACCACTTTCCTCTCTTAGCTTCGATTAAATTGAAAGCCATTCCCATAGTCAATTCCCTTTTTTTTACCAGAAACTTTTCTGACGAAGCCATCAATATATTTAGGTATTTTCTCCCGAAAGCAAACTGGGACAGTATTTATTCCAAAATCTCATTTGAAAAAGGATTTTCTAATATGATAAGATACTTCATAACTTAAAATTCCTTTGGTATTGGAAAAGATAAGGAATAAATTTAATCCTAAATCTTGGATAACAATTGATATTCAACATGTCTAGAATTCTCAGACACTGGGCACTATCATTCAAGACCTCTAACGATAATTAACTACATGTAAGGTAGAGAAGGTTGATAAGCACTATCGTGAAGTCTTTATTACTGCTAAAAGAACTTGAAATCATTTGAAATGGGGTCGTTTACCATATTTTTTTATCGCCGATTCTGATAGCGTTTGTGAAATAAAAGGATCCGTATTTTTCCGTTTTTTGATCCGTCAATTATTTCTCGAGTTATATGCAGCGAAAAACTGATGTTTTTAACCCTTTCGGAAAAGTGGAAGTGGTGCAACCTCTGACGTACATCGACTTTGTCCATTCACAACTAAGCCCGCGAAGCTACTTCACCTCATCGTAATGGGGAGGACGCGGATGACTCTGCCAATCGGAGTGGTTGCGACAGCATCTGTGCGAGCATCCGACATCCCCCTCCTCTCCCTTCCCTCCCCCTAAGAGCAGTCAAGAACGGGAGGAAAATGACGTCAATGTTATCAAAGCTGATTTTTCAGTGGGTGTCACCTTTTGCTTTTTTAATTTTTGATTTATTAGTGAATGGTTAGAAGATTAATTTTTTCACAAAAATTCTTTTTTCGTTTCCATCTAATGATTTCGTGTACAAAATTGCGATTTCGGTTCCGAGTAAACGCCTCCATTGTTAAATGCTAACAACAAAACAAAGCAGCATGGGGGGTTACAAGGGAATGATTACAAAAATATTATCCAAATATTGTGGATGTCCACAGTTTTTCATCTCTGGCTGTCCAATTTAATTCTCATTTACACACAAAACTCATCCTCAGATACCGATTTTAAATTATTCCAAACTCCCATTCTCTCGTACTTTTTTGTAATCCCTGCTCATCTTCTAACCATCACAAATAAATTGCATGGACATTTGGGATGTGGACTGGATGAAGTAACAGCCAAAGTAATCTATTCTAGTTATGAACTGATTAAAACTCCTTTGTTACTTCTCATTAATAATCTCTACTCCAAAGTATTTTCACCTCTCAATTATTATTTGTGAAATTAGGGCTCCTCACAGTACCATCCCTGTACATTTATAAACTATGTGTTTTAATTAAGGTTAATCTACACAAACTTAAGGTTAACAGTAATGCTCATAATCACTGGACATGATCGAATTAAAACGTGCATGTCACTCTCCATAAACAAAAAATGGCCTCCAGGAGCCCCATCGCCATATGCTCTAGAATGTCACTCCCCCTGCACTTAAGATGTATCACTCCAGCAAATAAGTTCAAAGCTGAACTAAAAAAATACCTTGTAAAAAAATGTTACTATAACTTAAATGGGTTCTATTGTAATAATTGATTGCTGCACTTGGAAAAATTATTTATCTAAATTGTTTATTGTCATTTAATTCTGAGTGTAGTACATCTTATGTATCAATGAAACATGCATTTCTCTGTCCATTTACCTTATTGACGTGTCCTATAACATTGCATTGTCTACCCATTCTCATATGATTTCTGGACATATAAAATTATCATTTCTTCATTAAAACTCGATTATGGCGTATCCCATTATACGGTGTTGTATTATGTTATGAGGGCCCTCTCACTTCTTATAAATGATATTTAAAATTCAGAAAAGAATAATAAAAATTATGGCCTTTCAACATCAAAGCTTACCCTCTATACCAATATTTTACTCATGAAAAATTCTCCCTCTTTCTTGTATTTACATGCTTTTCATATTTAATAAGTGATATACATAAATACTCTCCAAATTCAGTACACCAGTCGCCCTACACGAAGTTATAATAACACACACTTATCATCAATCAGGACCCAAGGAAATGGGTATACCTACGATAATATAATAAACTCCCCATTGAACTTTTTAACTGTAGGAGTATTTACTTACTCCTTAAGGCAAAACTGAAAAAAATAATTAATTAAAAATGTATTATTCTGTCGAAGTATATACATGGGCGATAAGCATTTTAATTTTGTCCAGAGAATCATTTTCTCTGAGGTTGAATGTACATTATCTTCATGACTTTAATGTCACACCATTTTCATATGCTAATATCCGTTATGCTATTCATGATGTGTCTTTAAATCTTGTATAGTTCATCTGTATTTTGATCCACTGGGCAAATAAAAATATCATTACCTTGGAGTATAAAAACAACATAGGTGTCTCAATACACAAATCTGGGAGCCGGCTAAAACACTTCAGTGTGCCCACGCGAGCTCGCGATGAATTCGAAACTGCACTTATGGCAAACTTCATTTTTCAGACAAGAACACAATGTCACAAAAATTCAAGTCTCCGCATGAACAAAAGACCCAAACAAATAAATAGCTAGATTCACTGATGGGGCCAGAACGTGCAGGAAACCACTCTGCCACTCTGATTGATAACATTCATAATGGGATGACATGGGACCGGACCAGCCGGACTGGACCCACACGAAAAATCAAGGAGAGGAGGCCGAACGCAATGCAATGCTTTGGGAACTTAACGTCCGCAGGATTCCAGTTACCAAAAACACCGCCGTGCGGCGTCGTTAAGCTGTGTACGGCCTGTGGTTCGGCGTGAATCGTACTACTTCATATGCAAAAATGATGGCAATGTTGACCCTGAAATAAGCATGCTAGACGAACAGATACAGTTTTAAAGCTATTTTTTTAAAGCATACAGTGAGTACTTGCTTTCACACAAATGCCCCAATGCACTTGATAAATTAGTTATCATAGCAAATAGCCGTTATTTCCCAAATCTTTCAACATACAGCATCAACACGCTGTAGTTACTCCAAATAAATAATTTATACTTGACACCTACGAAAATGATAAGCAGACAAACGGAACCATATCTTATAAATAAAGAAGAATGTATGTATGTAAATATATTCGTACACTCGAGAAATATAGCTTTGAAACTCAAAGGTTTATTAAATGTTATCTTTAGACAGATAATAAGCTACTTTTCTTATAACTAATGGTCCTTGGTTCAGCCCCAGTTGAGTCAAAATAGTCCCCATAAGAAATACATGTAAAGGGCTTTCACGGCTTGCAGTCATTTTCAATTGAACTTTTTTATTAGAAATACCTACTGCACAAACTTGAGACGTTCACCAGCCGAAAGATGATTTGATAGAAGATGCTTTAATAGAATTCATATTATTATCGTCGAATTCTGATTTCGGATCAAAATTATAATTACTGGCACCTACTTCAGTAAAATTGCCATATTAATATGGCGATTTTTTTCAGTTAAAACAGCCCTGTCTCCTTGACGATTATAGGGATTGTTGCATAATGAATTAGAATGTAGGCATATGTTTACAAGCATATTGATTCTCCTAAACGTAGAACGGCATTCGAACTTTGAATTAAATAAATGTTTTCCTTGCGTATAGCTTCATATACATAATATATTATTTCTATTAAGTCCCATGGATTGATAAACGCTCGTTTAACGTAGCAGCAACCTTTCTGTGCTAATAGTTTATTAGCCGACGGCATCTCATCGCGGATTCAAAATTTGTACCAAACTGATGTTGCCAAGTCTCAACTTATGTATTGAATTCTTGAAGGATATTTTTAAGTGATGACACGCAAAAAATACAGCCTTATATTTAAATGAGACTGGCATTGTCATTATAATCTTTGCTCAAATTTACAAACTATTTTGGTGCAATAGAGTTGGCAACGCTGAACAACCTTATGTCACTACTTCCGTCTACTTTGGAGAAATGGTCATCATGGCAGGAATGGATGAGCACGAAAGGAAAATTGTAATAGAATTTTGTCACTTGCTGGAAAAATCTAAACAGCTGTTTAACGGACTAAGGTAATTCGCGTTTATCTTATCTGCTACAATTTCCTTAGTGCACATTCTCGGTATGTAATGATTTTTCGCATGTCAATGAACATTTTTATAGCGGCTTCTCTGCGATGATTATTTTAAACCATTTGAATAGGTTTGCGAACAATCCTTGTTATTTAACGTACTTTCTGGTCGTAACCTTCGTGTGTAAAATGGCATTTACTGTTTTACTTTTAAATATTCCGTTTCGTGCCATTTGGTTTTGTTGGTTAGTGAAACTAAGAAGTGTTGTTATTATATTCGTTAGTTCTCCATGAAATATCGCATTTTGTACAGTGTTACAGTCTAAGGTGGTTGCTTTCGCATATGACCTTGGGTTTGAAACCATATTTCGCGGTGGGCGAACCATGGAAAAACAGGGTAGTCCCTGTTCACACGATCTAATGCTAATTCTTACTGCTTTAATTTCAGAGATTTGCCCCAGTATGGACATAAACAGTGGCAAGCATATTTTGGAAGAACTTTTGATGTTTATACCAAGCTCTGGAAATTTCAGCAACAGCATAGGTGAAGCATGTATTTGACTTGAATGCTTTTATGTTATTGTTGGCAGTTTTTTTTAGAGAATTAGTAGCTCACACATCATATTAATACCTTAGAACATTTTATTTAGTGCGTTTTTGTATTCGTTGGTTCCAGCAATAGTTCACTTATATTGTTACAACGTTGTAATATAGTTGAGTTTTACCATAGCATCGATCCCTATGCATTTAATGTTTCCTTCGCTGTGTAGAGGCCTTTTCAATTCGTGCGTGGATATCTATCGATGACAATTGCCGTTGAAATAGTTGTATATTACCGAATATGACCTATATTTATGATTTTTTCGGTGGAAGCGTTTGTTGTACGCCCTGCTGGTCTCCTAAGAATGCTGGTATATTATCTATTTACAGGGTGTTGTCCCTACGATCTTTCCTGTTCATGCCATATTTAAACTGTCTGTTAGAAATCCCTACATAGCATGACCACGGTCCCTAATACTTGTTTAAATTATCCCCACAAAAACTTCATGAATTGAGCATAAAAAATTGTACCAGCATGCCATATCAACTGTGTTGAAACATGTTGATTGTATTGAAGCATATTATATGCCGCATCTCCCATACCAGTGCAGTCATTGCCTCTTATTACTCGCGAGTGAGAAACTGTAATTAACTGGTCCTAATACACTGAGTGCCTCAATTTGTCAATCATAGCTTCTCTTGACACCCCTAGTCAACTGGACCATTGTGATTCCCATGCAAACCATGAAGTCTGATGCACACATGCTCTTTAACCTTGTCATTCTAATGTCAGAACATTTATCGCCTTTATCTCTGATAACTGCGTGGGAAGTAAAATACTTCACCAGCTATCATAGAGATAGTGAACTCAATTTGCCTAGTTTGGATTCTATTGACCTCCAATCGAGCAAACCTTTTCCACCCGCAACCCCAAGAGGCAGTGGTTCATATTAGTGTTTGTCTAAAACTTCTCCCATACCAGGGTGTTATTCACCTTAATATTAGGAGGTGGTTGTCTGGTTTGGTCTGTTGTTTTGTGATGGTTGAGAGGGTTTCTCCCCTCCTCAAGGTGGGTGGTTCTAGCATACCGGGATTGGTTGCAGTAGACGCACTTTGGAGGCCCCCACGAGGGTCACGGGGTGTTGGGTAGCCATCAGCAAGGACCCAGTTGATGCAAATATCTCAATTGTTTCCAATTACAAAGGATAAACGTAACTTTGAAACCAGTATTCTGATGTTCCACTCCTTAAAAATTACTATTTACAATGATTTCCCCAAATCTGTATTCTAATTTTCCACTCCTTAAAATCTGCCATTTACAATGATTTCCTGTGATTTTAGTCTAGAACTATCAGAGCTGCCCCTTGAAATTCAACAAGATGGAGATAAATCATTAATACATGTTGTAATCAGTAGTTTTTACATTTTTCAATGCGAGTCTAAGCCAAACTAGTGCCCTGAAGCTACCTATGGCTTAAATTCCATGTTGGATTTCTAAATATAATTTAAACTAATGGAAATGCATATCTACTGCTAGGATTCAATCCTGGGCAATAATGAGAATAGTGTTAGGGAGCTGTCCGGTCCAGCGAGAAGCCACAGGGGTCCAAAGAGATAGGAAGGGTCGTAGGCATGCCACTCAAATGTGAGGAAAAAACAGTGCCCCCAAAACTTGAGTGCAAGAATTTCTTTCAATCGTGTGATACTAAACGATTCAAGCCTATATCGTAAGTGTAAGAAATTTAAAAAAATCAAACAAAGAAATGCCTGCATTGAATCCTATTTTTTCTTGTGGAAATAAGAATTTGAAGACCAAGGTAATGAACACTTTCTGCATAAGGATTTCCTCTCTTGTTTCTGATGGGTAAAGTGATGAGAAGTTTGAATTAAATTGATTGAAGAAATTATTTTTTGTTCATTAAAGGTTATTAACTGCATTACCGAGTAGTGATTCCTACGTATGTAGTACAAACATATTGGGTCAAAGGGTGGGTACCTGCTACTGGTTTGCTGTCATTTCAGTATTTGTTTGCTGTCACCTGAACCTATTAAAAAAATATGAATTTTATATTTCTCATTGTTTTGCCTATGTGCCATGAGTTATAATAAATATATTTGTATTTCTTTAATATTTTATGTTTACTTTGTTTTTATTTCATCCTTATTTTTTTAAATGAATGTGTAGTATTCAACTTGGGAATGGTCAGAATGAATTGACCTTGTAACTTGGGGGCCTGTTTAATTTATGAAGGAACTTTGCTGGTCAGTACCAAGTTTAATCAAGATAGAAAAAGACAAGGAAGCAGGAAGTAAAATTGACTTAAATGATGATAAAAATGGATGTTTAACTTAAATGGAAGAATATGAAATGCAGGCATGTGGAATCGTACTCTTCCAAGTATGAAAAGCTGCTGTGAATGCTTATTATGTGCATTTCTCTTTTTTTATGGAGACTTAGAGATCTCAGATGTCCAATTTGTAATGTTTACCTACACTAAATTCTCAAGTATAACACACGCATTAGGTAAACAAGGTTTTTTTGCAAAATTTTTGAAGTTATTTGATAATAATAATAATACTTCTCATTACACAGTTAGCAAGCACAGTGCATGGTTTCGTCAAGAAAATCGGACAGGACGTATACGCACAAGAACTACAATGTCATCATATCGATATTAATGGACATACATGTACATGTTAGAGGCCGAGGCAGAACAAACGTAATTCACAGGTTCAGATAATGAACAGTACTTTAATGTACGTACTTGGATTACAAGAACGTGCACATCAGAACGTGTACATCGAGAGACTGACAAAAAGACAGAGACAGCTGACCAGGCATGGGCCGAGTCACGAACAAAAGAATAAGGATAGTAGCAGTAGAAAACAACTGCACAACGTATTGATGCTTGAGTTATATCACAACAAGTACAAACACTCAACACACCCCCTTAAATTAAGCATCATATATGTTCACAACATTCATAATCCTAGAAAAATATAAATGCTTTTCTTTACATAAAGGTTTGGTGAGAATATCAGCAACCAAGTCATCTGTTGGATTGTATTTCATTTTTACAATCTGACGCCCAATTACATCTTTAACAAAATGGTGTTTTATATCAATATGTTTACTGCGTTTCAAAGTTTGCTTGTTCTCAGCCATACATTGAGCAGACAAATTGTCATTCAATATTTCTATCACACCAAGTTTCAGCTCCAACTCTTGACTTAAATTGTTAATAAAACATGCTTCTTTCACTACATTAGTTATGGCTAAATATTCAGCCTCTGTGCTGGATAATGCTACAGTTTTTTGTTTTACAGATTCCCAACTAAAAGTTGAGGTACCAAGTTGCATGATATAACCTGTTTGTGAACATCTATCACCAGGCACACCACCATAAGAAGCATCAACATACCCTTTAATATTTAAATTTCCAGATTTAACATAAACCAAACCATGATTCTGAGTACCTATTAGATAACGCATTACTCTCTTTATAGCTGACCAATGAGACTCATCATAGGCTGTACTATACTGACTTAATTTATTGATTGCAAATGCTATATCAGGCCTCGTGTTAACCGCTAAATACATAAGCCCACCAATTATTTCCTGATATGGTACAGTTCCACTATACATAAAAGTGAGATCTGTGGCTTTGGTCAATACCAATCCAGCAGCCATAGGTGTAGGAGCAGGTTTAAGATCAGTCATACAAAATCTTTCTAACAGCCTTTTAACATATTGAGCCTGGTCAAGAGAAATAATTCCCTTTTCTCTTTTTCTGATCACACGCATTCCCAAACAATCTTTCACATTACCCAGTAACTTCACATCAAAGTTTTTGTACAGTGAATCACACAAGATTTTACTGTCTTGTTTACAGTTTGAGAATATATAAATATCATCTACATACAAAGCCACTATGGTAAGATTTTTATTTCTATGACACACATAAACACATGATTCAGATTTTAACTGTTTGAAACCTGTTTTAATTATAACGTCAGAAATTTTTCTATTCCACATCCTACTGGATTGCTTTAATCCATAAATGCTCTTTCGCAATAAACATACTTTTCCTGGAACTGAAAAACCCTCTGGCTGTTCCATGTATATTTTCTCATTAAGATCTGCATTTAGAAAGGCTGTGGTTATATCCATGTGACTTATATCCAGATCCATTTCATTAGCAAACGCAAATAACAATCTCAGTGTGGTGTAACTAACAACTGGAGAAAATGTTTCATGAAAATCAATCCCATAAGTTTGAGAAAAACCTCGGGCTACCAGGCGAGCTTTGTGCTTTTCAAATTCACCTGAACTTCCATTTTTTAATTTAAAAACCCATTTAGATTTTACAACGTTACAATCTGATGGTCGGTCCACTAGTTCCCATACTCTATGATTCATTAAAGAATTATATTCGGATTGCATAGCTGACTTCCACAAGGGATCCAATAAAGCGTCCTTAGTCGATTTAGGAATATTGACAGACATATCAGTCAAAGCCTGAAAGGACATGTCATAGTCAGCATGCCAACGAGGTGGCTGTCGCATGCGTGAGGGTCTATTACAACCCGCAACATTAGGGATATCATTGACAATAGGTGCATTTTGAATATTGTTTTCTGACAAAGTACCAACATCATTCATAGCATCCACATTTTGAACATTTCTATCTGAAAAAATGATAACATTATTGTCAATTTCAAGCTTATTTCTATCCATATCTTTGTTTTCACTTGCAATAGGAATATCACCAGCCATTAGGGTCTCAATAAATTTGACTTCCCTAGACATGTAAACCTTTTTAGGATCATGTATATCACCTAATCTGTATCCTTTCTTCCCGGGACCATATCCCAACATAATTACTTCTTTTGATTTGGGATCTAACTTATATTTGTAATTAAGGTGCCCTGTCCTTTTATGCCAAATTTCCTTAGATACATTGGAGACATTCATCATAAAGGGTAAAACCTTGTTCACATCGTCTACAACATGAGGAATTTGTTTAGGAATATCAGAGACAATACCTTTAGATGGACATACAAGAGATGCACTTGCCATAGTAGATATCTTAGGCATTCCATTGTCACAAACAGTTGCTGTGGTTTTTCCATTTTGGTCTAATTTATAAATGCCACCAACAGCACTACCTGTAAGCTGACTTGTACCTGTAATGTTAACTTCATTTTCATCAAACACATTAACACCATATCTGTCAAACACAAGTACCTTACCTTTTTCTGCAATTTTAGAAACTGACAATAAATTTGCAGCACTCTGTTTACAAAGCAACACATCAGTAATTGTACCATTAACTAGAGAATTATTACTACTAAAAATAAATGGCACATTTCCAACACCTTGGCATGACATTACAGAACCATTAGCCGTTAAGATATCAGCATTCACAGAAGTTTTGAGGTCATCAATCCAATCACCACGAGATGTTAGATGTTGACTTCCACCACTATCGAAGAACCACTGATTTTTTGGCATTTTAATTCTACTATATGTCGCAGCAGTCATGAGAACTAAGCCATCATTGCCATCAAATTTCTTGGAATTTTTTGATGTATCTTGAAAACTTGAGGAATTTTTGTTTTTCAGTCTCTTCCACTTAGTGCACTGAGGTCGTTTATGTCCTTCTTTCTTACAGTAATGACAAATAATGTTGTTGGGAACAGTTTTCTTGTTTGAATTAGGGGCATGAGAAGCACTTGACCTGAATTTGACGGATGCTAGTGAAGATTCGCACGCATTGGCACTTCTTCGACAGTCCTCCTCTATCAAAAGCTTTTTTACTTCCTCACTTCTAACTTCAGTGTGAGTGGACGCAAAACCTTGCACCAAAGTCTCAAAAGACTCCGATAGACCACTTAACAAAATTTTCCCAACTTTGTCATCAGGGACAACGACGCCGATATCTGCCAGCTGATTCACAACGGAAAGGATCCCATTAATGTATTCGGACATGGAACTAAAATCTTCGTAACGCATTCTCATTAACTGTCTCTCTAACATTAGTTCACGAGTCAGCCCTGAGCTGCCAAAAGCCTTTTGTAGATTATTCCATGCTTCTTTGGCTGTGCTACAGGCGTAAATGTGAGAAGCACATACGGGTTTTACAGCCAAGCTGATCTTTGCTAGCGCGCGTCGATCTTTGACTGGATCTATGTCCTGACCAGTAACACTTTCCCACATGCCATAATCTATGAGTAGCATCTTCATTTGCCATTTCCACGTGTTGTAGTTCCTTTCGCCTTCCAACTTCTCAATACCCGGCACGCCTGCCGGTGCAACGAACACCGACTGTGCGAAGTCAACGGGTGTCGAATGGTGAACAGTTGCAGCAGCATTTGAACGTTCCTGTTCGTTATCCGACATTTTCGCTCAAAACGCAAGTTCAAATATATTGCGAGAATGCGGAAAGTGAATACGTTAATTAATATTGCAGTCGTGACACTCTGGGCCCATAACCTGTTAGAGGCCGAGGCAGAACAAACGTAATTCACAGGTTCAGATAATGAACAGTACTTTAATGTACGTACTTGGATTACAAGAACGTGCACATCAGAACGTGTACATCGAGAGACTGACAAAAAGACAGAGACAGCTGACCAGGCATGGGCCGAGTCACGAACAAAAGAATAAGGATAGTAGCAGTAGAAAACAACTGCACAACGTATTGATGCTTGAGTTATATCACAACAAGTACAAACACTCAACAGTACAAAGTTGTTCACACTAAAATGTCATCATTACAAAACTAATGGTCATTCATATACAAAGTTTTTCACATGCAATCACTTTGAAATTCTCTTGCATCTTAATAGCATTTCTTAATTAAAAATTCTTTGACTCTCCTTTTGAAAAGCATTGGAGAGGTGATGGTTTTAAAGTCGTTTTGCAACTTATTGTATGGTATTGAGGCTAACTGAAAGGTGCCTTTAGCAAAAAGGGAGTATGAATGCTGACTGGCATGTATGTTATTGTTTGAGCGGGTGGAATAGTCATGATGTATGGAGTTCCTTGGGAATTTATCAGGATTTGCTTCAACAAAGCAAACACAATGCAAAATGTAAGTAGATGGCAATGTTAGTATATTTGCATTTGTGAAAAGTGGTTTTCCAGGGGGACTATAGGGACTTGGAATATGGCTTTAACTGCTTGTTTCTGGGCAGAGAAGGCTTTACTAGCTATGCTTGAATTTCCCCAGAACATAATGCCATAAGAAATATATGAATGGACTTTAGCATAATATGCCATTTTTAGAATGTCAATTGATACAACAGGAGCTAACTTTCTAATAATGAAGGTGCCAACAAATATTTTCTTTACTATTTCAAGAACATAAGGGAGATCAGTCCAAGTTTTCTGTTATTTGGAGTCCCAAGAACTTAATGGCAGTTACCTTGTTTATGCAAGTGATATTGTTATCTGTTAGAAGGTTACTTTTTATAGTTTTTACTTATAAACTGAATGAGCTGTGTTTTTTCTTTGTTAAAAACTAGATTGTTACTATTGCAACACTGCTGCATTTCTTGTATGATGGTGTTAGTGTATTCAATTAACCTATCTAGGGGATCAGCTGTAGCGATGGCAGATGTATCATCTGCATAAAGGGTGATTTTAAAGTGTGATAGCTGATTTGGGAGATCATCTACAAAAAGGAGGAAAAACAGAGGTCCTTATATGGATCCTTGGGGAATGCCAGAGTTTTTGTTTAGAGGATAAGATTTAGCAGTTATGTCACATGGGTGTCCCTGTAGGAATAGCTCACAATTTGTTTTCTGTCACTTAGATATGAAGAAATCCATTCCAGTACTCTATCAGAAATTCCTAGATTTTGAAGTTTATATTTAATCAACCTTGAAAAGACCTGAAAGTTTTGTTTTCAATTTTGGAGGATACTTGAGCATTGCCAAGGAGCGAAAAGATACATGTGCCCAAGCGCACTGATGTATTAACGAGTGGGAGGTACAGCCATCAACAAAAATACTCCCCACCTCAAAGCCTGAATTTTTCTGTGTTCGGAGTTGGAGATTCGACAACACTGTGGTACTGTCCCTTAGCACAGACAATTTAAATACCCAGACTGCAAGAGCGCTCTGGCCCTAAATATGTAAAGTATGTACCTGGGTATTTAATTTATATTGGGGTAAATATCCAAAATACAAAAATTCTCGGGTATTTATAATTTAGACAATAATCATAACCCATATTAGACTAACACCTCATCAAACATTTATTTTGTTAGTTTACACCAATAATATTCTATAAAAAGTATTTTTAAAGAACAAAAACATGGGCAATTATGCAAACATGAAATTTTTATTAAATCTTTTGCAATTTAAGGAGTGAACTATTAAGTTTAACAATCTTATCTTGAGTTAATTTCTTGAGCACCTTGATCACTCTGAAATAGCTACCTCATGACTGCTGTTGCTGGTCCTAGAAGTAGAGTTATACATGATGTTTCCTCCTTCCATTCCTCCTCTTGTTCTTTTATTGGACGGTCCACTTGATTGGCTTCCAATTGTTTTGATGGATTCCTCTTTGACTTTTGCATTTCTGATACTCTCAAGCAGTCTCCTGTTGTGTGCTAAATAAGTGATTCTTGCAGCTCGTTGTGTATTGAATCTATTTCTCCTCTTATCCGGCTGTGCGTTCCGAGTGTCCTTTCCGTGATGTGACTGGGGCCCCTGAAATTCTTACTACCATATCAGGAAACAGACGAGATCCACTCTAATCCCCACTCCGTGACGATGTCCTTCTTTGCCTCTGATACACCTTCCCAAATGAATGATCGTCTCCAAAGGCCCTCTTTATTTCTGTAATTGGCTATATCTTTGTGATGATCAACAGCATTCAAACCCCTGCGGTTACTAACTTCACAAATTAATGTCATCCCATCAAATAATTCTTCACGCTTCAATTTGCGACCCTGTGCAGCAGGGTTTAACAGATCAGCAGCAAAATAAATTTGTTGTACGCCAAATTTTTTTCTGCTTCTTAAATTTGGTGAGCACCTGTTTCTCTGCAGCCTTTTGAGGGAACGTTGGCATCGCTGTATTTAAAGTATTCCAGATTTAAGCCATTAAATTTGGAGTATTCAAGCTATTAAATTTGAAGTACACTTTATGGATCACTGGAGTGTTTGACTCAAATGGTGTAATAAACTCTATAATGGGGTCCATGGTGTTGACCATCTTTTCAACCCTAACCAAAAAAAAAGTCGCCAAGAAGTTGTTTCATTTCAGAGTAGATATCTCCTTCCTTGCTAACACTAGTTTGTGGGGGACAGATTTATTTGGTAACAAATTCCGTAGACAGAACAGGTGGGTTTCCCACCTCGTTTTCCCAGGTAATTTCGAAGACCACCTCTTTGAACCTTTTATCCAATTGAAGTGGTCAAACAGCACTTTCAAAATATGGCTATTCATAATATTCCTCACAACATCAATGACAGTAGCCATGAAAGTATCGGCAGTAGCACATTTAAATATGACTTCGCTCAGGAGGTGTAAAAGATGAGCAAGACGTCCACTTGATGAATGTTTCTTCTTCACTGAGGCCTGTGCAATTTGCATATTGGAAGCATTGTCTCTGATTAACACCAAAAACTTCTGGGGGCCACATTTTTCAATTTTATTGGTTGTGTATTGAAGTATGTATTTAGTGAATGTATGTATTTAAGAACAGTAGTCACAACTCAACTCTGCCAAGTAAGGTGTATAATGTTTCTTTTCCTTCGTCGCTATAAAATTGGCAAATAGTGGCTCTGGCCTAGATATAACAGATTTGGTGATTGATTCAATCCTAACATTACTCCAACCATCGCATTGCAAACATAAGTTTCTGGAGTCGTGCACCTGACTTGCTCCCTCAGCTTGAATTTCTGCATGTTGAGCATTAAGGTATGTACAAGGGACCTGATGCCTTGATGGACAGAATGTTTTGAAGAAATCCTTCCACAGAGAATGTTCAACTATTGTAGTTGGTGAGCCGCTGATGAAGGTATTGCTAGAGACGGAATGAAATACAAGTGGCAGAGTGGCATTACTTTGCCTTGTAGAGAGACGGAGGAAGAAAAGACTGTACCACAGGGTGCCCAGTGGTCAGGGAAAATATGGAAATCAGGGGAAAGTCAGGGAATTGGGAAAAGAGGAAAAAGTCAGGGGAAATGAGTCTGGAATTCTGCACCCGAAATTCGAGCAACTTAACCAGTCCATGTTGCCAACAGAGATTAAGCAAAGATATAAAAAGGTTGAGAAACTCGCGAAAATATTCACTAATTTGGATTGATAATCCTTGCAGGCTAGGGTAGACATTAAATATTTATAAAACCAACTTAACATGAATAATTGATCTTAAAAACTTCTGCAGATCATTATTCTCTCTAGAATATTAAATACCCTGGTTAACGTCCACGATGTTCGCAGCCAACCACCCTTGGCCACATCTAATGCCAATATGCCGCAATATCAGGGTATCGTTCAGAAGTGGTTATTAATGAGTAAGGCTGAGTCAAGAGAAGAACACCGTAGTTTAGAAATAACTCTCGTAATTATTACGTTATTTAAAATTCTGGCCTAACTGAACCCTGGCTCAGGTGGGAATTTGTTTTCGACTGGTAGGGTTTGTTTTTGAGTTTTTTCTGGGGTTTTCTTAAATTTTCTTTTTTTCTGGGCTGATTATTCATGTGGTCAAGAAACTCATGAAGGGCCTCAACACAGTGTGGCCAGATGATGAACGTGTCGTCCACATAGCGGTAGAATCAGCATCCAAATATCAAGTTTACCATGGAGATGGAGAAAAACCACTGCCTGCCCTTCCTTAACATCCTAGTATACCTGAAGGAAGATGGATCACTGGGTCACGGAGTATACCGGAAGCTGACTCATACAGATTTATATCTGAATGGAAAAAACCACCGCCATCCCTCCCAGCGGAGTGCAGTTTTGCCCACGCTCATCCACAGAGCGCTATCCGTGGCGGACAAGGAAAGCCTTGATGGAGAAATCAATAGCCTCCACAAGACATTCCACCAGAATGGATACCAGGAGAGGGAAATAGAATTGGCCCAAAGAAGGACCTTGGGCTCCCACCACTCGGGCAAAAGACAGGCCCCAGAGGAAGGACATTTGGCCCCGGGAAAGACCGACGAAGAGAGAGAAAAACCCGTTAGCCAGAGCTTGCCTTCCCTATGTTTCAACCATTGTGGGGAAAATATCGTGGATTCTCAATAAAAGAAACATTAAGACAGTCCACAAACCTCTGAGAAAGCTCAGGAGCCAACTCACCAGGGTCAAGGACGAATTGGGCCTCAAAACTCTCGGAACTCACAACATTCGAATGCGGAGAGGTGTATATTGGAGAAACCAGCCGCACCATTGAAATTTGCATCAAGGAGCACAAGAGGTGCATCAGATCGGGATATCCTGAGAAGTCCGCCGTCGCCGAGCACAGCCTCAGCAAGGACCATCTCATTGCCTTTGACGATGCTAAATTACTTAGCAGATCCTATGGGTATTGGGACCGATTAACCAAGCAGGCGATTGAAATAAAATTACAGGTGAAGAATTTCAACCACGACACAGGAGCAACACCCTCAGTAACGTGTGGAAGCCAGTGCTCCAGAAAATACGGGAAGAAAGAGAAAGGATTGGAAACAGCCAATCAGGAGAGACCAGAGGGTATATATACCTGCTCGACGCCCTGAGGACTATGGCAGAGTTAGCCATCGAAACGTCGGCATTAGCCGTTTCCCTGACCCGGTGGAGAACCCGTGAAGACTTCACCAAAATTCTAGGAGGGTTTGACAGAGAAAGAAAAATACCATTTAGATCACGTTCTGTAATCAGCCATGGGCAAAAAAAAGACTACAAAGACATTTGGCACTGTGTCAAGATTATACTTATATTGCTTAATGGGAATGCGTTTGTTGAGAGCGGCTTCTCCTTGAACAAAGACATAATGGTAGAGAACATGTTAGAAAATACTTGAATAGGGCTTTGTCATGTTAGGGACTACAATCCCGTCATGATGGTTATGTCAAATCCATCGTAATTACTAAGGACATGGTGAGGTATGTATGATCAGCGCATGTGTGTTACAAAGCTGCCTTCGAAGCTAAGGCTTAGGTAGAAAGGGATAGCAAGAATGGGTTACAGATCCAGAGAGAGGAAAGAAAAAGAAAGGTGGAGGAATTGGATCGGTTAAAGCTAGTAAAGAAAAAGAAACCAGAAATACTTGATAAGCTGAACAGAGAAATTATCAAAAGATCTAAAAAGTATTTAAAGCATGTCTATTTTTGTAATCCAACCTATAGTTCTCGATGATTGATTTCCTATTCTTGTTTGCAAGTTTTGATCTGAGGCCAAAACTTTTTTTTTTAATATTCAATATTTCTATGATTTTTTTACTATAAATTTGTATTCCTGTTATGCCAAAAACTGCATTTTGCACGAAAAGACAGTGGAAAATGCACATTTATGCAAATAAATGCACCCTGAAATGGTTAAAAAGTCGGGGAAAGTCAATTGTGGTCGGGGAAAATAAGAAACGAAAACTGCTGGGCACCCTGGACCAACTGCGATTGTTTTGAAATGAAGTTTTAGGTCAGTAAGGGCAGGAGGTGTACTCAGTACACTGGATGGATGCTAGTTGCATTCTTTTATTTTTTACATAAACTGCTTACATTTAATACTATTAAAAAGTATCGAAGACTAAAGGTGCATGTATGGCGAGATGTTACAAGGAGAGGAAAATACGGTAGTACACATAGTAAATATTATTATTGACTTGTGGAGTACTTTGAATTATGATTTAAGGCATAAATTGAGTACTTTATTTTGATTGGTTAGCACAAGATAAATGAAAGCCTGTTTCAAGCCAAAACCTTCTAATATATCTTCTAATATAACTCACCGTGTCGACCACTTTTTCAAAATCAAAATTCGAAACATTCAAATACACCCTGATTGTATTCTACATTTATTTTTACTGGTGTTCTCATCACTACATTTGCGTTCTGTGTTGCTTTCCCTTGCAAAATCCAAACTGATGACCCAGGCACTCATTTCTTTCTCCTTCCCATGCATATGTTGGATGATTCTAAGCATGCACTTGGCAGCGTGAGAAACGCAGTAGTCTTTGTATTCCCTCGTTGCTCTCGTTTTTAGTCTCCGATACGGTGTCTACCAAATCCTCCAGTGAAACATCCTACTCTTCTACCCTATCCAAGGAGCAAGCCATTGTAAATCTCCTGTTCGCATTCAGTTATTTCACGTATTCCTTCCACCCCGCGTTGCTGAATGTCTTCTGGTCCCATCGCTAAATTTCCCATCCTGCCCTCAATGCCCTTCTCTCCAATCCATATATCCACATTCTATAGCCTTTGAGTAGACTGCACTTATTCCTTCCTGCACTCACTCACCACCTCTACCACTTTTCCTCCACTCTCTCTGTTTCCCTCCTAAGTTTATTGCTTATCTCCTTATATCATGTTCTCCATTTATGTATATCTTTTATGTATAATTTTCTTTTCTCCTCAGTTTCCTCTTCAATTTCTGTTGCTACCCATGAGCTCTGGATTCCTTTCCCATCTTCTTGTTCTGTTTTTTCTGCTGCTATTTCTCTCCCTGCCTGTATTTTTTCCCATCTTGCCTCAACTGCCCCCTCATTTTCTTCTTTCATGCATATACATATGTTGACCATCTTCTTTTATTCCCTCCAGTTGGACCAATCTGAGCTCCTATCTTCCACACTTTCTTCTTCTTTCTCTTTTTAACCTCTTGGTCCTCGACTAGGAAGTACAAAATGACAAACACAAGGTGCAGGAGGAAGGCAGGGGGAGATATATGAGAGAGATTTCGACTGCAAAAAAGCATGACTGACGTGGCTGGGAATCAAACCATACAAGACCTGAGGTTCGAATCACTCTGTATGCATATGGCAGATAAGGAATTGCCTGGGTGTGGAGGAAGGGTGGGGAAGGCAGCATCCGCATGAGTCTGCTCTTAACCAAAAGCACCAAGGGATCTCCTTTTTAACGTCCCATATGGCAGCCAGAAATCGTAACCTGGTAATCCCTCCACACAGTACTGAAGTGGGGACTGCTGGGTTTCAAACCAGGGCCTTCGCATTGAGAAATATATCTTTATATTTTTGAACCATGGGTCTATGAGAATTTTATGAGATGCAGAACATAGTCCTGATAATCTTCCTAATGCTTTTACTTACTTGAAAGAGTTTGTTTCAGTATGGAAAATAGGATATACTTATGAATTGCCGATTAATCTTTATCCAAATGTATTAGCATATGAGTGAGTGTAAGGATTGTATAGAACTTGTATGAAATACTGTTTCTGCAATAGCATTCCTCATTAAATGCCCACATTTATAATAAAAAATTAAACTTACATTTCACAAGGAATTTCAACACATCTCCTCTACTCTTATTGTAATCTTCAAGTATCAGTTGTTATACTTTCACCATTTATCATCATAGGCAATTTTTCTAGCTTGTGGTCACGTCTTCTCTCACATCTCTGTTTTAAAGGAAAGGCATCATGCAATCAAGTAAAATTTTAATATTGTTGATCATTATAAGGTACATGAATGCTGATAACAGCTATATAACTTATATTTGATGTTCAAAATATTTCCTAACATGAAATAAAGTTGAAAACTGAGTTGTTTTGCAGTGTTTTTATTCAAAAAGAATGATACTGATGAACGAGCTTTCATAGAGTAAGAAATATTGAGGGTGTTATTAGCAATTGTAGGTTTGAACTGCATATAGGATTGGGTCACTACTTTCTCTAGAGCTGTAGCCACAGGACTCAATGCTTTTTCAATGGCCAAAAAGCATTTGATAGTAAGGGTGCCTTCTTTGGAGGCCGCAGGTTCTTCCTAATCTGAGGCAAGGGCAGAAGGCCCCTAGGTGCCGGACTGGAGAGGTTCAACCGCATCTCTAACCAATAAAGGCAATAGATTTGGTGGTATGGGAGTTGTAAGGCAAGAAAACCATGCGTTGCTGCCTCTGGGGGTGAAAAAAATGGACAATTTGAATTATGGTGTTGATGAAGACTAAACTAGGCAAATTAAGTTCCTAATGCCTGTTACACTTTCTTAACTCTGTGGTACTCATGTATGGTTTCCAGACATGTTACTCACGTGGACTGTTCCTGACACCCCACTGATTTTTTTCAACTATTAAGGAAAACACATCATATTACTTGTAATAACTACATATAATAGGCCTGAAACAGGGGTGTAGCCAGGGAACTGTCAAGATAGGTTGGACAAAGAACAATTTTGGGGCTGTCTGCATTCGAGCAGCGATTTTTCCTCGCTACAAAAATGGGTCCAAGTTCCGGTCAGCAATAATTGATCCGAGGGGAAATGAATCTCCTTCCCTCCCTCTGCATAGGACTTGAATTTTTTCATTGGTAATAATTTGAATTCAGATTTCAACTCTGTGTGTAATGGTGAAATTCAAATGGAAGCAATCGCCCTTGGCTTATTCTTTCTTTTTGATTATTACATGTCTGTAACGTGTAGTTTGTGTGCATCCATTAATTGCCTTAGCAACAGAACATTTTTGCCTTTGCTTTAAGGGCACAATGCATCTATCTATCGCTGTTTTCCCCTTTCAATGGACCTACAGTTGTGTGGATCGCTATATTCTTCAGTCTTTCAGATCATCTGGCTGAATTTTCATTGCTGATCTCCTCCTTATAAATGGCTTTGTAAGTTCTCTCACATTTTCTTGCAGGAATTCAGACCTAAGTATTTTACTACTGGAATATACTTCATTGTATATAACTAAAGAATTCATTCCTGCCAAGTTTAACAAATGGTATAGAATTCCATTGGCCACCGCTTTCTGTTTCGTGGTTCACAATTCAATTGGTGCCACGAAGCCTTTTTACTAGCTCTCTGGGACTATATTCTACTTTGTAGGTTCCTTTGGGTTGATTACCTGCATGTATCTCTAAGTTGGAAGTGTAGAATACATTGGTGTCCACAAAAATAAATATTTTTGTGTACTTGTATCTTAGTGGCTTATTTGGAAGGTGTTGTTTAAATGAGCATCTTCCCCTAAATCCCTCTCATTGCTCATACTGCAGCGTACTCTGATATGGTAAAGCAGCGTTGAAAATTTCTGACCAGCATTTCAAAGAGTGGAGTTTTCAATGAATTGGAGCTAAATTGTCTGTCAGTTTTCTTTCAGGCTTACTATTTACGTCATCAAATCTAAGGCAATTCAAAAGGAAGCGGAATCATTGGCAAGTCTGTGGCCTATAGAATATCCATCTTGATCCCTTAAATCCTTTATTTTCTGGCACCCAGATCTATTTTTGCCTGGGAAAATAAGTAGAGCCCAATTACACTCCTGATTTCTGCACAATTGGTTGGCCTAGCATCTCTCTTACGTGAATACTTCAACTACGTGAATGTTTGTGCATACAGTAATTGTGCTTGTCACTTGCCCTGCAAACATCAATCAAAAACAATCAATGGAGCTCTTCATATTTTCTTTCATGCCTTTGAAAACTGGCTTTTCTGAAATTGAATCACAATTCGGTGTTCTTGAATTGGGGCATGGCTCATTTTTCCTCCACTTTGTGATGTTGTCCCTACCCAAGAAGCAAGCATCATTTTCATTGACAAATTTATCTTCCGAACTGCTGATGTCCCCCTCAGTTTGTGTGTGCCGAGAATTGAACAAAATCGTCAGAAGAAAGGTCGTCAGCATCAAAGATTTCTTCATTGATGCATTCATTCAAAAGGCTTAGTATAAATCTTTTTTTATTCAAATTACCTGATGTCAATGGATAAATATTTTCCTATTTTGTTGTTGCTGTGGATATTAGGGCAATAAAATGTGGAAATATACTAATGTTAAAATATATTTTTTTAAATTTTGGTGCATGGAACATTGTTTGTTTTACTTATTGATTAAAAATGTTGATTAATAGTATTGAAAGCACTCTCTTACACCGAAACAGAAAATAATAGTCAGTAAGAGTAGGAGGGCATCTTCTTTATATTGTTACAATTTATGCTGTGAATATATAATAACCCCTAAAAATTCATAAATATTCTGAAATTTATTTCCTAATATTAAAAGTGACCAGACGAAAAAAATCAAAGTGCATTCCCTGCATTGTATTCACCTCTTGAAGGTAAGGTAAAAATCTCTGAAATATTATGGAGATAAAAGTTATGTGCAAAGTATGAATTAGTGCAATGTCAAAGATGAATCATGAAACTCAAGGAGAGAAAACTGAAAAATGTGACCATTAGGAAAAAGCCTTTTGTAAATGAAGAACTTTAAATGTAAAGACTTGATATTTCATCAAATTGATCAAATGATAAAACCATTCTCTGCAATAGAATAAGAATAAGCTGGAGAATCCACTGGAATTTCACTCTTTCACATAATATGCATCTTGGTAACCACCTCGACCTCCCCCAGCCACAGATGACAAGCGACGTTCTCGAGTGGGAAAGTGATTCATCGTAGCAAAACTTATACCATTATAAATCCTCTGTCAAACAGGAGTTAGAATAAGGATAGGAAATTAGAGGGAATATCTTAATATTCCCAGAGAGAATGTTTCTTTGGAACTGGTGCACCAGTTGCTTATCCTCTGTAAGGGGTAAACAATGCTTTGTGCCCAATATGTGCACGAAAAAATCTCACGGCCATTCAGCTTTACACTTGGTGAGGAGCATACACATTGGTGTAATTTATGACTAAATAAGGTTTTGGATTTCAAAAATGATGCGTGCAGCATAACATAAAAATCAAATTGAATCGAGCATAAGCCGCTAAAATCTGAATATTTTGACCGTGAAAGGATGCAAATATATTCCATTATAACTGCTAAAAAGGAGAGGTTAGAAAAGGGAACTTAAGTAAAATGAAATCGAAAAATATGAATTGGGGTGTCTGGAGCACCTCACACGAGCACAAGTGAAGTGCTTTACTGTGCACATGCAATTATAAGGGATACAGGATGTGAATATACTGGTATAGGAGGCAAATGAATCGTGTGTGAATCAGCCTCTGCCTGGTTGCGGCTGAATCAGGATGATGCAGTTGAATTAGGATGTTGAGATAGCCTATACTAGGCCATTTCAGTTAACTCAAGTCTGTTAGAACTAGTTGAGTAGCTTATTACGCATAAGCCTCTAACGATTGAAGGTGATAAATGCTCTGATATGGGAGATGTAAGGAAAAACACATCTGCCTCTTGGGGTTGTGGGTGAAAAAGATCTGCTCAGTTGACTTGGGGTGTAGATAGAGACTATACATTTTAAAGATATTAAATATCAAAAAAGATATTAAAGATAACTTATGCACAGTTCATAATTGGTAGTAAGCTTATTATATATTTCACATTTTAAAACCGGCATTATTTTTTAAAATTTAATTGACTTGAAGCTTTTTACTCCAGCATGTGACAAATTAATTTGCAAAAAACATTTAGCATATCAATTGCAATTCTAGTATTCAAGGTATTCGAGTCATGATTTAATATTCGAATTCGTGAAATTTGCTATTTGTCTCCTCTCTAGGTCAAACAGATCCATAAAAGAGAGTTAAATATATTGTTCCTTTAAAGGAACAATATAGCTTGATGATTTTTTTTTGATATGAGTGAAGGGTTGATTTGTATTTCAGTTTTTGCTTATTGTATTGCTTACTTTAGTAGGAATTTTATTTGAAATCATTGTTATACTCTTTGCACCCATTACTCCTGAAGCAAGCTTTATTAGCATTGGTAGAGGAAAGTAGTGGAATCATCCACCTAGTTAGTCATTTTAATGATTTAAGATTTCCCTCTCTCTTTTTTTCAGGCAAATTTTAGATTCTAAGTATGGTCTTAAAAGGTGGCAAATTGGAGAAATAGCATCCAAAATTGGTCAGCTGTACTATCATTATTAGTAAGTTATCTCAAAAAGTAAAATAGTGTAATTTGTTATGTTTTTTTATGAGTCTGTATCCAATGCCTCTGTCCTGTATTCCTTCAGTTATGACGAATGTTATCATTGGGATTGAAAACTTTTCAATGAATCACAGTAATTATTTCATCAACATTTACTAATAAGTCTCTAATTTCATTTGCAGCTTACGCACTAGTGAAACTAATTATCTTAATGAAGCATATTCATTCTATGCTGCTATCAGAGGAAGGGCATACTACTCGAGAGCTTCCAAGGAGGATAGGTGAGTGAATGCAGGAAAAACTCTGTTAATCAAAACTGAAGGGACCAACATTTTGGTGCTTACATATACAGAGAGGGTCACATTAAAGCGGTTACGCAGGCTGGCATTTAAAATGGATATTTGAATACATTTGACACAACAAAAGAGTCTTTAACTAGCAATGGCACAGCCCAATACTTTTCAACAAAAAAATAAAGTCATCTGAAGCATGTGTAAATGTTGTTGAGCACTGTTGAGTACTGTTTTTGCTGTTTAGAAAAAAACACTCCAAAGTCCTTAAAGCTTCCTGAACCTCCTTTTTATTTGGAATTGGAATGCTATCACTTGGCATGCTCATCTTCACTGCGTTCATCATCACTGCCTATAGCCACCTCACCTGTTACAGTAGACTTGTTTTCAGGATCACTAGTAGCAAGACCATCATCAGCATTCACACAGTCTGTATATTAAACAGAAATATTTATTTATTTAGTGATTGCAGACCATTCCTTTAGTTCAACTGAAGTGTTCTCATGTGCATTAGCAGATTCAAACTCTTCCACAAACGAAAACCAGCCTTAAGAAAACATTTTGCAACGCATAAGCTATCCTCTCCATTCCAGGAATAACACAATCTATGTATTTCCTGCAATAATTTCCACTTTAATTTACTACAATCTGCTGCATTTCCCATGTTTTGAACAAGATATCAAACCAGCTGAGCCCTGTATGCCCTTTTAACTGCTGAAATCGCTCCCTGGTCCAGAGGTTGGTTGGTTGGTTGGTTATTTGGGGGAGGCGACCGACAGCTGAGGTCATTTGCGCCATATAGGACAGGTGGGTAATTGGGTAATGGTAGGAGTTTTTAGGGAACGGAGGAAGGGTGGAGAGAAACCTGGCGTCGGCATTAGCCTACTCTTAACGAAAGGCGCCAAGGGGACCACGGCTTAACGTCCCATCCGACGGACTGAGTACTGTACTTGAAATGCCCTCCACTAGGCACTCAAGTGGGGACCGGTTTTCCACTGAAAAATCTTCCACTGCCGGGAATCGAACCCGGGCCCTCGGGATGGGAGGCCAGTACTCTAGCCACCACACCCACCCGATCCCCCCTGGTCCAGAGGCTGCAGATTGCTAGTACAGTTGGGGGGAAAAATATAATTGTAACATTCTTCAACCGTCCTACATCTAGTTTATGAGCTGAACAACAATCAAGAAATATAATGGCTTCTGATTTCTGGCCCTCATTTGTGGAACAACCATAGTAATCCACTCGAAAAATGTAGATGTGGTCATCCAGGAGTTCTTAGAGTGTTTTTAGAGGCAGGGCAGCTTCATAGATCTTTGAAGTACCTAGGATTCCTAAATGTTCCTATCACAAGTGGCTCAAATTTGTCACTACCATCAGCATTGCAGCAGAAAAGAACTGTAAATCATTCCTTGCTCCTATTTCCTCCACGGCATGATTCCCGTTTGGTAGCCAAAGTGCTATCAGGGAGTAGGTTATAAAAAAAGCCTGCTTCATCTGCATTAAATATGTCTTTTAACCATTAATGAGTTCAGCAAGGTTTTCCTTCCACCTGTCTTGAGCATCAAGAGGTACCGATGCCTCACTTCCACATATTTTTAACAAGCTTAGGTTCCACCTCATTTTGAACTTCTCTAGCCATCCATTTGAAGCTTGAAAATCCTCCAATCCCAACTTTAATGCTTCCTCTCGACCTTTTTCTGGGAGGATATGTCCAGGTACTGGAATATTTTTCCTCCTGGCTTGCTTAAGCCAGTCATGCATAAGTCTATCATGGTCTTTGTTTGTAGCTGAGGAAAACCTTTTCCTTTTGAGCCTAATTTATGCCAAGCACTCAATATGGTCTCTCTATTTCGAAATGTATGCTAAAGTTGAAGGTGGGTGCTGAAACTTTTGACTGCTTCATTTTTTTTCCTTCCATTATCAATGGCTCTGAAGATTTACAGCTTCTGCTCAATCATTATCTCCTTTCTCTTCTTTGAATTATTCATAATCGGAAGAATCTGTAAAAATTAAAATAATGGCATTAGAAATATAAATTAATCAATCATGAATACCTTATTTATGACAATAAAATCAGCATCAGATAGAGAATATTTTCAGTTATACATATGTGCACCATTTTCAATTTACCGCGTTAAAAAATACTTTAAGTTTTTTAATAAAGCATGAGTTCCATTCCATGCCCAATCTGCACCAACATGTATAAAATCACGTATAACATGCATTAATAACAGCATTTAAACTGCAGAAGTATGACTAATTATAGTAATGTAGGTCTTCTACAAATATAGAAAGGAAAGAAAGGCTGAATCCTCCATAAAAATAGAATAAAGGTTTTAATGATGGGATTATTTTAAAGGTAGGCAACCCGAGCGGCACATTGTAATTTTCAACACAATACCTGAGTGCCAATTACGGTTCTCTGTCGTACGGAGATAGCATATGATACGCCTTGGAAATGAAATTTCTATCGTACAATATCAGAAATGTTATTACGTTTCCAGTTAGCTACTGCTCAATACCATAACGTACGATAGTACGCCTGATATCGTATGATATCTCTTGTTTTTGCAACAAATGCTATTATGGTTCGCAGTATCAGCTGGTAGCTATGTACGTATCATCTGTTATCGTATCGATGGCTTTGATTTCGCTATATCTCCATATCGTGAGTATTATCTGAATGTATACATCTCATTTCTTGATTTCAATTGAACATTTTTCTGTTATTTTGTTGGTTTAATTAGAATAACATGTGTTTAAACGCTGAAACAAATGTGCAGTACACATAAATATGTGCAAAGGCTGTTCAAATAAGTTATTTAATTGATTACCAACCATTATCAATTTCGTCACAGATGCAACTTATATATTTCAATAATTTAACTTGCATTAAGTTATAACAGAGTGAAATTAAGGTTTGAGATATATGTACCAGGCATAGAACGAAGTCTGTATTGCATCTGCGTTATGAAATAACATGTATTATTAGTTATTTAACTAATCATGTCAAAAGTGTTTACGCAGCATAAAACCTTCGTTTCCACCTTCAAGTTTTGTACTTACTATTGCATTTTGATCCTGAAAACAGACGTAATTGAAATGGAATTCATTAGTTAAAGAGTTAATCAGTGGGAGGCCTTTTCTTTGCATGCTTGTTGTTAGAGCTGGTGTAAAATGGTGAATAAAATTCCTGAATTTAGGTGAATAAAATAGTGGATTTCATCACAAAAAAGTGGTAAATATATGAAATTTCGGTGAAAAAAATGTTTATTCAGAAATATTTCAAAACACAATAAAACATTCACAGTAAGTGCTATTTATGCAAATTTTGATGTAATATTAAAGAAAAAGATCATCAAGGCTTGTTTGAGTAATACAATAGAAAGGATAATAAATTATTGGTTCTTAACCACATTTCTGCCAATAAGTAAAATTGACTTTATTCACAAAAATAGTTCCATTAGTGTCTCCATATTCTTTGGCTTTATCGATGTCCTTTTGTCAGATGTAATGTTACTGTATACTGAGAATGCTCAATTTCTCTTATTACTATTACGAGCTAGTGTTGGATCTCAATAAATTGATTTTATTTTTCTCTTCCCTAGGTCTGATTTAATGGTGAAGAAGTTGCGCTATTATGCCAGATTCATCGTTGTATGCTTGCTCTTAAAGAAGATGAAGGTTGTTCGAGAATTAGTCATGGTAATTCACATATAACGGTTTGGGTGTAATGGTTTTTCCATTACAATGATAATTAGACTGTTAGAATGATGGCTTGGTATGAGATTTATTATGCAGTTTTAAGTTAATTGTTGTATTGGAAGTAGTATACCTATGTGATTTCATGGCATTGCTACTCCCTGGATGTTGTAGTCTGGTTTGCTGTTTCCTGCCAATGCTCATGATGGTTGCAATGTTTTTTAGGAATTGGATAAACAAATTGTTGATTATACCAGTACGTATGAACCAGATGATCAGCTGGAATGGTCTTTGGTGCTGGAGGAAATCAAGTCGTTCATCAAGGCTGACGGTGTAGTTAGTGTCCTTCATGCTGACTCCAATGCTATCATTTTATCTCACAGGTGTGTGCTTACGTGGAGAGTCTGGTTGTGGTATCCACTCTCAATCTCAACTAAAATAATATTCCAAATTATTCCCTTTGTGTGCATTGCAGATTGAGTCCCTTGACAACGCCTCCTGTAGAGAAGTCTCCGGTAATGAATTTAACCCTGCAAGAAATTCTAATAGTTGGAAACTGTAATGATCAGGTGAGAATATAAAAGTGTTTAACTTGCGATTTGTTGATGCTGTTATCTATCTGAATGATGGTTTTGTGTGGAATGATGGGGGGGGGGGGGGGGGGGGGGGGGGGGCGGCAAACCGGGGGGGTCTGGGGAATTCCCCCCAGACGAAGGGAGGTTCGGGGATTTTGGATTTTCAAGACTCAAAAACGGCGATTTTAGGCTAATTCTTTGATAAAAAAGACACTACAATGCACATGTATTTGGTCGTTTTATTAGTAAAAGGTTTATCATGGTCATTATGGGCCTAGTAATACCGGTAATATTAATAATAAAAACTTATGATGATGCTTTATCTAGTTTTCAAAGTATGACTTAATGATAAGGAACACAAATATAGTCAAATCACTTTTATGATAAGATAAGTTCATTTGTTTTTATTATTAAATTTTTTACGTAAAACAAGAGTCAGGAAGTTTAAATAGGAAAAAAACATTCTAAATGTAATTAAAATTAATTTAAATTTGACTGCTTGTTGATCTTTGAACTACAGATACTTAACAATAAAAGGGGGAATTTATAATGGGTGCTATAAAATAGCAAAAAAAATACTTCCGATTGAATTCAGTGGCTTCATTTAAAAAGCAATAATGACATTCTTCGGCGAGTTGTTGTGGAAGCTGCGTTATGAATCATTTTCCCAGTTCTCTACACTCATCCATCTATTCTTAGCCTTGCTAAATATGCTGATTATTTCGTCTACTGGTATTTCCCTTTCTTTTGACATGTTTGCGAGTGCCAGTCTATTTAATCATACATCTCCCATAGTACTTCTCAAATAAGTCTTCAACCTAAAACCAAACATAAAACCCATTTTACATGTTATAAATATGTAATTAGAAAAAGTACAAAAATATTTTACATGCATTATTAAAAAGTAGTACAACAAAAAAGATCTTTGAAACAACAAACATAAAAGTGTTTGATAAATGACTGATTTAGAAAGGTTATAATACATAATTATAATTACCTTCTTACCGTTGAAAATGAACGTTCTGCTGTTGCAGTTGTAACAGGGATCGTTCCCAAAACTTGAAGGAGAATACTGATCATTGGGAAAAAAGAAATATCCAATTCTTTGATTGTATCAAAGACTGTTTCAGGTGGATTGCATATGTTGCTCCATTTCTTTCTCCACATCTTGACCTCTCCCACCATCAAGGTGGTGCTTCCAATCTCTTCAGTATAGGTTTGATATTTTTCAGCAGCAGCTAGAATTTCCTTGTCCATGAATCTTGATAGGTTGGAGGGAATGAGGCCTTCAAGAGGAAGGACTCCACAGAAACCTCTGCTGAATCTTGCATCTTTCTCTGAAATAAAATGGTCCAAAAGAGGCAGGAAGACTGATCTCCAGAAATATTCTTCAGGATTTTCTGCGGGCGCATTGCTTCTGTTTCTTTGACGTATGCATGTTCTCGGTGTTGATATTTCAAACCCCTGCTCATCTCTAACTTGAAGGGAGTTTTCATACAGACTGTTGAACTCAAGTTCGGCTTCGCGCCGAATATTTTTTAAGTTCTCCAAAATGTCAGTTACGTTAACTAAAGCAGACGATATTTCCTGCTTGGGGCTTTGATACCGTTGACTTGGTCTTAAAGTTAAACCAAGCCAGTAGGCTGCAACTTCAAGGCCAACAACAAATTCGCTTTTTTTGATGGTGCAGGATAACATGTACGCTTCAGAGGACACTTCTGGAGTTTTGTTGTCACTCAAATCTTCCAATACCTACTGTGACAACAGGAACAATTAACTCTTTAAAGGCGATGAGGCTATCATGTCTCTCGACCCATCGAGTAGAGCAAAGTGCCTTCAGTCTGTTTCTTCCATTTAGAGAAATTCATATTTTCGAGAAAATTGATAACAGCATTTACTTGATGACCGGAGGCCAATAGGAAGACAGAAACAGTTCCAACTGTTCCCATAACATTTGTTATTGCTGGGATTTCGCAACATTTTGTGATGCACAAGTTCAAGGAGTGACTGAAGCAATGAGTGTAAATTGCGAGTGGCTGTTGCTGCGATATTAGGGCTTGCACACCGTGTAAATGACCCGGCATATTTGATCCTCCGTCGTACCCTTGACCACATAGGTAATCATATGACAAGCAAAGTTTTGACATCTCTTCGTCTATCATTGATTTTATAGCCAATCTTGTTGTTGATTTGAGCTAAATGAAGCCTATAAACTCCTCCTTCACTATGGATTTGTTCATATCAATGTATCGTTAACAGAATGGAAGTTGATCCTCCCTACTAACATTGGTAGTCTCGTAGCCAAATAAATACAGAGGCTGCTGCTGCGCTATTGCGCGAATTCGTGATTATTTGTCCGGTTTCACAAGTATCGCTTCCGATTGTAACATACCAAAGCGCGTGTAAAATAGGCCCTAAGTTTAAAACTAATTTGTATTTTATTCGTTGTAGTAGGTAAATTTACCGGAAAATATTACTAAATACTTTTGTACAAAGTGGTAACCTCCAAAAATTTCGATTTCATTTAGTGTATGTTTCGCCCCAATGGCTATAGATCCGCCACTGAGTATTCATGATATTTGATATTTGACCCATTTCCTAATAATTTCCATTTCCACATACTTAATTTCCCATGGTTTCCCCATGGATAAATATTCGGTTGCACCTCGCTGTGGGCACTAGCGGACGCAAGGGAGGACCCATGTGAAACCATCAACAATGCCCAGCTATGATGTGAAATCAACTTCACTTGATCATGAAACTTTTTTTCGATGCCTTTCACAGCAGTATGTGCCATTATGTCATCAGAAATTATATTAAGTTAGCTAATTAGGCAAATTGCATGGAGTAGCAAAGCTGAACCAGCTCAAAAGTACGCTAATTGCCATAGCGTCAATTGTCTGAGGGTGAATGGTGCCACATACTGCAGTGTGGGGATATTGTAGCTTCTTGTGGTGCTGTAGGTGAACACTTTCAGTCCAAAGATGTCCAAGCATGTTATGGAGGGGGTTTTGGAAAAATGGCTTCATAGTAATTCTGCTGCTACCAGAATGGGGTAGAGTTCAAATAGGAATTCAACTTTATTTACAGGAAATAAATTTATGTACAATTTTTTATAAAACTGCATATAAAATATTTTAAATGTCCATGAAATAATTTCAGTAAAAAAATTAAGTTACTTTGATAGATAAACATATAGGTAAATGATGTAGATAAACCCTTGATAGATAAACATGCATATAGGTAAACGATGTAGATAAACCACAACAAAATATATACAGCATGTACAATATTTATGAGGCTTACAATGTTTAAGTTTTCAGCAGTGGATCATGGATGGTAGTCGTGGAAGCATGCATCCAAGCAAAGGCTAGGTTCTTCAGGGCCAAAGGTTGGCACCAGAGTCTTCGTACCCAGTCACTTCTCTTTTCACAGTCTATTCTCTGGTCAGTTTGCACCGACTATGCAATGACTCTTTGAGAGGCTGAATGCCCACCTGATTTATTACTACTCCTGTAGCCATAGGAAATCTAAGTGTCTTGGTCTCCCTAGTGCCTTCCGGTTTTCCTATCCACATCTTTTTTACCATTGCGTCTTCACTTCTTCTTTGGACATGGCCTAACCATCTAAGTCTTCTATTTCTGACTATACCCACAATATCTGGTTCTTTGTACTGTTCTCTTGACTAAAAGAACTCTTGACTGAATGAAGACTAAAATATGGTCCATATTCCAACTCTGAATCTTGCCTGGTCCTTATTTTTCACTCAATAGCATTTCCCAGCTTGTTCTTCGTAATGCTGCCAGAAATTCTGCTAACTGAGGCCACGACACGTATTCCTCCATTATTGTGTTAGGAGGGGATCCTGGAGGGTGAGGTCTGTGGTTCCCAGCCGGGTGTTGGATGCCCGGTATGGACTACGGGCCAATACCCCTCCTTGGCCCTGGATTCTAAGTAAACAGGCAGCCGGGAGCTAGCCACTCCCAGTCAATCGGCTTCCTTGGCTGTAAGCTTAACGGTGTCCAGTGCCAGGGAGGTGGGGGTCTGCATAGAGCAGTCGGAGATGCCTGGGTTTGGGGGGCCCTTGCTTCGAAGATCCAACCCGAAAAAGACAACCACCTCTAGGTTGCTGTATCCCCTCGGGTAGCCCTGGCGACCACACCGGTTTGCGGTGTGGCGTCCTGAATGTGTGGCTCCATGGTGGGGAATGAGTAAAGTTTAGGTATATAATATATAACTCTCGGATATAACTCTCCCAGCACCTATAAGGTTCTTGCCCAGACACAGGCAGGGGAAACATCATTCCTGGCGCTAGATTAGCACTACCTTGTGATGAGGTGCCAGAAGGCAGTAGAGAATCGAAGGCAGTAGAAAATAGAAGGTGTCCCCCTTCCTTATTCAAAGAGTATTGTCCGGATTGGTTCCTGGAGAGCTAAAATCGGCCAAGAAGCTTTGGGATGGCACACTGCTCATTGAGATAGTGAACAGGGCTCAAAGTGAGAAACTGTTACCTTAGGAAAAGCTAGGCGACATTCCCGTGAAGGTCGAGGTGCACCACATCTTAAACACCTGTCGGGGAGCTATCAGTCATTTTGTACGTTGAGATCAACGAAATCAAGCAGGAGATGGCCTCTCAGGGGGTCAGCGATTGACTCACTATGAAGCACAACGAGGAAAGGGTAAATAAATACTATGCCCGTAGCCCTTACATTCATCATCATTAGTCAGCAATCCTAGGATTGGTTTGACGCAGCCCTCCACTTGATTCTTCTATCGGCCAACCTCTTCATATTAACGTAATTCTACTCTTTTACATCCGTCACAACTTGCTCCATATACCTCATGCGAGGCCTGCCCATTCTTCCCGTTCACTTTTCCCTCGACGATTGTCTTCATCAGGCCATCGTGTCTTAAGATGTGGCCCATTAAGTTGTCCCGTCTTCTTTTTAAGGTTATCAGTAGACATCTCTTCTCTCCCACTCTTCTTAAGACTTTTTCGTAGTCCTTACGTTTGCGCAATATAATCTCCCCAACAAGGTTATGAATCGGTCCCAGTGCAGCCATTCATATCAGCACCCATGCGATGTTTCCAGTGCCAATGATTCAGCTACATGGCGACACGATGTGAGGGCAAGACCACCACTGCAGCCTGGAGAAGTATGAGGGTGCTGAGTGAACAGGTGACCCACTTTGTGTTAATTGCAAGGCTGCACATCCCTTGCTCTTGTAAGTGTCCAAAGATGATGGAAGAGCAGAAGATAAAGACGGTTGAAAAAATCACATACTTTGAGGCTCGGAAAAAGTATCGATCACAAGATGCTCCTACTCTTTCCAAATCATATGCCCACGGCACTTCCCCTCCTATTCGTAAGGTCACCATCTTGACCGAGGCGGTAAGCCCTGATAAGAAATCACAGCAAGCCCCTGAAGAAAAATGGACCATGCCGGCTGAGTCGACAAATCCGGAAACTAAGATGAAGACCACTGGTTTGGATTCCTTAATAACACGAATAAAACCACCACCTGGGCCACGCAAAGTAAGCGTGGAAACTCTCAATCCCCCGGCCCATCTGGATTGGCCCAACTGAGCCAACCAGAGTCTATGGAGGATGATGAGTCTCCCTTGGAGATGGAAATCCTCCCAGCAAAATGCTGGGCAGTACGAGAGCGACTGAATATCCAGGGACACCTAGGACAAGTCGTAGGGGACAACCGTGGGAATATTGACCTAGTTTTTATCTTTCTTCGTTTAATTGACCTCTTTAACAGCATATAATTTATAATACCTGTAATTTACACTCCCTTCCAGTTTCATTTTAATGGCTGTTATGTAAATTAGATAGCGAGTGGTTCAAAACGACCCTTGTAGTCGATGAACCCAAGAAAACAAAAACTACTACAGAGGAGGAATAGAGTGAAATGGGTGCATCCTTTGTACATACATAGAAAGACTGGTGTGGTTGTGTTACTGTTTGAGGAATTGAAAAAGGATCGTAATAAGTCTTTTAACCACTTCAGAATGTCTGTTCCATCATTTAATTAACTATTGGGCGAAGTGGAAGATCACTTTAAAAAGCAACAAACAAATATGAGGGATTCAATACCCCTTGTTGAAAGGCTATCTGTCATTCTGAGGTGAGATATAATAATTGAATAGTACATTTATTACATCTTTAAAATGTACAAAAACGTGATGTGAATGCATAATTTAACTTCAAATACATTTGTGAATCAGATAATGTCAAGATTAGTGTTGATTTTGAGACTAAATTATCTTAAACAGGCCTACCAATTTTCTAAATTGAAATATTCAGGTTTCCGAAATGTTAGGTGATAAAAAAACTTAAGCACTTTTCCACAATATATTTAAAATTATAAAATTGCACGGTATGTGTTTCGGCTTACTAAGCCATCATCAGGTGTACACTCAGGTGAGTACACCTGATAATTTTAAATATATTGTGGAAAAGTGCTAAAGGTTTTTTACTCACCTAATATGTCTCACTTCCACTACGTGATGCCTGAAACAGTGAACAGTTTTCAGAAATGTGTTTACAGTCTTTGGTATTCCAAATATAAAAGATAGTACAATATATTGTATTATAAAACGGTGGTGTGGAGATAATAAGATGGTCAATTCCAAGTGAAAAATCAGACAGGACTGGGAATTGAACTGTTGATCTTCACAAAAATGCATTAAAATATTTGCTTTTTTGGTATGGAATTTTAAAATGTTTGTCTTGACAAGTCTTGAAAAAGTCTGGAATTTCTTTTTCGTATATTAGTAGACACCATGATAGACGATGCATCTGAAAAGCACCAGTTCTTATTCTTCGTCTCTCACTCGAAATGAACACGTTGCTCATAAGATTGAAATGATGTTTTGATGGTCCACACTTCCACAATTGTGCCAATTCCAGTTCCCCAGATCCACTTACTTTACCATTCCTTGTTATTTGTAAGCTTGTTTAACCTTGTCTTCTGTAATCCAAATCATTTTCCCTGCAGGTAAAATTCAGTGAACTTACAATGGATATGTTTAGAATTATTCAGACACTTGAGAGAGAGCCCCAGGAAGACTTTAATCACATTTACGATGCATCGCCTGCACCAGGGAGACTACCTTTTGTAAGTTATTACTATTTTATGCTACCTCAGAGTTCAGGCTCTAGGGTTAAGTTTTATGAATTGAACACTTGTGTAAATAATGTCTATAATTTCTGTCTTACAATTACAGGAAAAAGGTTACTGTGGATCAAGCAAAGGATCGTATCCAATGGTATCTTGCCATGAAAATGGTGAGCGGCCGATGAAAAGAGAAAATCCTCACAAGTACTTGCTCTACAAGCCAACGTTTAGTCAAGTGATGGTGTTCCTAGCCTCGGGTGAGTGGTACAGCTGCGTGGGTAACATCCATTGAATTGTGATAGTCAACTTATTATAAGTTCATGGAAGGTGGTTATTTTTCTGTGCCCTCATTATAAAAAATATGTTGTAGTGAACTGGAGGCGTGGGGAAAGGTAATCGCTGGAACCTCCATCTTGTTATAATGTAAAATTTGCTAATTGAGGGCTTACGAAAAGCATGTATGGTCATGAATTTTCTGGTGATGTATGTGAGGATATGGCTGGGTCGTTGATTTGGGAGAGACGAGGGAATGGTGGGGTGCATATGGAGAGAGAGTGCACCAAAGGACTGCTTTTGGAATGAAAGGTGTGCTGAGAGGGGATGTGTGATGGATGGACCTTAAGAAGTGCTCACTGCAAGGTTTTTTGTGGGGTGGACCGACGAAAAATATCTGCTTCTTGAACCCAGGCCTTTGGAATTCAGCACTCGAGCCAATCAAATCTCCTCCGTCCAGGTGAAACGTAGTTAAATGTATTTCAGCAATTTCATTTTGACAATTGCCCTACTTTTTAATTCCTAATTAAACATACCCGGCGTTGGATTATGTCATCGTTTGTCAAAAAAAAGGCCCATGACTGATGCAGTGGAACATCAAAATTCAATGCCTTGCAATTTGATGGGTGCCAAAGTGTGCTCTGCAGGTGTGAGACCCCTTGGATGTGTCATCGTATGTTTTCCTTGCTGTTCTATTGGACTCACTGCCATTGCGTCATTAGAGAGATTGGGATTGGCCTAATAATGAGTTATAATTAGAGATGGGTTCTCGAATCCACCTAACCCCCCGAATCCACCGAATCTTACTGGATTCGAGGATTCGAAATTTTTGGCTGGATTCGATCGAATCCATTTTGAATTCCAAAGAGCAATTTTATTTTATGACACCTTTTTTAAAGCTTTCTTAAGAATATTACTGTAACCTTCATTGCCATAACCACATAATTCATCGTTTTCACTGTCTCTCTTAAACACGTCAATTTTTACTGCATCAAAGCGTAAGATGCAATTTTCATCATAAAAATGTGATTTAGATGTAGATAGATGCATGAGGAATTTCGCTCGTGAACTCGTAGGCGGAGATAGCTCTCCATTTGCCGTAAGATGGCAGGCACAATGCAGTCGTTAGTGTTAATACGGGGTTTACCAACATAGGTCGATATTTTAAAATAATATAGAATTTTTTTTACTGCTAAAGAAGGTCAAACGTAAATAATGTATACTTACTATCTTAAAGAAAAAAATATTTTTTTTAAATGTAGTCTTCAACTACTAGTGATCATGTGAAATTTCTTTTGTTCTATGTGTAAATTGGAACAAAATGAAAAATGCATAATTTTGTCGTAAACACATTAGTGTATCCTGAATGAGTTAATTTGTTTTGGTTTTTCAGCAATAAATATTAATAATATGGTCAGATTCGATTTAGATTTTTTTGTAGTGTTATGTTGTTTATTAAACTGCAGATATAACAAACACTTACTGCACATGCATTCACTTTTGCTTTGCATGATAACTATTGAAAAGGAAACATTGCCTGTCATCACAATGTTCATAAACGGAAAGGTAGATTCGGGATTCGATTCAAATCTTAGTTGGATTCGATTTGGGATTCGGATTCGAGGAAAAAGTGGATTCGACCCACCTCTAGTTATAATCTATTTTTCATAGACTTATATAAAAACCGTGTCTTGAAATTTGATAGTCTCAAAAGTTAACACACCCATTTGGAGATGTAATAGTGTTCAGCTATGGGGACCACTGTGAGACACTGACCTTTTTCTGTCAGGAAAAAAGTATACATACAAAATGTTGATTTTGCACACTTACCCCCATACATAACTGTACTTACTTGACTTTCAATTGTGTTGTGGCAGCAAGTATGTAATAGAGAAATGCGATCGACTATTATCGGGAAAAACTTTGGAAACCAGAGAAATTGTCATTCCTCTCACAATACACATATCTCTAAACGGGGTAAAAAATAAAAATGGGTCAGAGGAAGTAATATTTATTACAATTTGCAAGAATGCTTGGTATGGCTTACCCACGATATATCCATGCAGGATTTAGTTCCGCACCGTGCAGAGGGAACCTTTTCCAGCATAAAGGCAGAAATGAAAGAAGCCTCTTTCATTTACATGTATCATCATAAGAGTAATCAATAGTTATTGACAATAATAACATGGAGTATTCTCTTGATTATTCAAAATCATAGTTGCTCAAGGCAAGAGCACACAAACAGTTTTAGTTCCAAATGGAATTTCATCAAGGGGCACGTAATATCTTCTGCCTTAATGAGTTCTAGCACCAGCTGCATGATATTTTTGATAATAACTGGACTTGGAGTAACAGAAGCGGGAGAAAATCAAAAAAGCAGCGGAAAGGGCATGAAATATGGTGAAATCCACAAGCCCACTTACATTGAAACACTTACATGAGACTGCATGCCACTATAAAGATGCGTGGCAGGGGCGTACTTAGAGGTATGCCCGGCATGTTGAAAATGTACACTTGACCCTCTGGGCAGAACTTTCGGCGAGCTTGTGCTACAAGCTTGTGTACACGCAGTTGCGTATGTTTCTAGTTGTCTCTTTCGGGAGCCACTGCATTTGGCATCTGGCTTTCGCATATGTGTCACATCATCAGGGTTAAAATAATGAAGAGGAAGTCTTGGCTATTTATTGGGGCGATATGCCCACCTTCGTCTCCATCCTTAGCCTTATTTGATATTGTTTCTCATTTTGACAATTTCCCTCTGCTCACATGTCGGAAGGTGAAAGTGACTTGGCCTGGACCTCGAGTGGCAGAAGAGAAAAGATCTCTTCCGTGCGGAGATGAGTTTAATGCCACTGTAACATTCAAAGTTCCATGGACATTTATCAATTTTGATGACCTCCTGTATCAATCTTGGGTATTAGCGAGGTTCTTTTCCTATCGCCCATGCCTTTTCTGGTAAAATATTGTGTTCTCTGCGTGGGCCTCTAGGGGATGCGTGTTCTGTGATGGTGGCTATATTATGGTCCCGTGGGGCACCAAGGAATCTTCTTCTCTGGTCTCTTTCAGCCTGCTCGGCACAGGGCACAATCGGGCAAACAGGACTGTCGAAGAGTCGATTCTATCCATGCTTTTGATTATGATCACGGGTGGTAGCGATGGCAAAGTTGAATTGAAAGGAAGGCAAGAATTTTTGTCTGTTGAGGATGTAAGTGACTTGGGATTTTTTAGGATTTGGATATGAGGTGAAACTCAATGGATTCGAAGATTTGAATGTCCCATCCCTAGTAAATTACCAATTGCCGAGAATCCGGATGATCGTGGGTTTGAATATTGATTCAGTGAGGATCCAAATTACTCCAAATGGTGACCGTTAAAGATGAGTATGATGAATGAATGGTGTTGAGACCAGGAGGGGCGGTAGGCTTTTGGGCCCAATTGGTTGCCTTCTCCCTGGCGTGGGCTTCAATACTTTGCACTGCGGGAGGTATTTTTTGGATTCTCAAGACTCTGAAGCAGTCGTTAAAATACTTACTGCTTGAGTGTGAGTTTGGGTTGGATAATGGAAGGGGTTGGAGGTTGTTAATGTGGATGGACAGGAGGGGGGAGTGGTGCATTCTGGTATGCGAGAGGAAGGCAGTGATTGCCACGAGTTGATGTGCAGCATTTGTGGATGTGCCGAAGGATTCAGTTGGGTCCGAGGTAGGGGGGTGATCAGGAGGAAAATGTCACAGGGTTTGCATCTTGGTTTGGTAAATTTAATAGGATTTGCTGTGATTAAGCAGTAGTTAGGTAGTGATCTAGTTTCTACAAAAGAATTTGTGCTAAAATATTGAATGAAGAATAATGTGTGGGAAACTTTTTAATGTTTAGATGATCCAGAACAGGAAGGTAAGGGTTATGGTAAAAGTGGGAGGGCATAGGCTGGAACCATTGGAGTAGTTTGGCGTCATGGGCAGTGTGTCGGAGGGAAATGTGCATTGTTGCATCACTCTGCAGGAGAGAACTGCTCTGGGGAAGAGAAACGTGTGAACTATTACGAGGGACCTGATAACTGGGGGCTGGAGTGACGACTTTGAGAAAAGAGTGATGAAGAGTAATAGTTGGAGTGTTGCAGGAGTGTGGGCGTGGTGACAGAGGTGAGGATGGGTTTGTCAGAGGAAGTGTGTGAGGGGGAGTGGTTAGTCATGAAGGGGGAGTGGGGTGGGCAAAGTGGAGGGAGGTGTCCGTTGCACAGGGATGTGGAGGAGCAGTGGGCAAGGATGTTTGCTGCTCCACGTCCTCAGCCTGTTTAGCGGTACCCAATTGTAGCCATGCCAGCGACAAGTGACAACGAGAGTATAGAACTTCGGAAAAAATGTAATCCAGAGTCAGTTTTGTGGATATCAATTTGAGATTTCTTTTATTTTACAAAAGTTGAGTATTTGTTATAAATATCATCGTATTGATGCAGTTTTTTTCAGAATTAAATAATAATTAAACTTAATTTAATGAATCAAACTATCATATTGTGACTGTTTTAATTTTGGTCTATAATGCTAGAGCCATTACATTGGGGTATTTTTAGCTTGAGGAGTGGAAAGTGATGTGTAGTAGCCCATGGCATAAAAAGCTCTAACTGGTACACATTATAATAATTTATACTTGACGTGTATCCTTAGTGTATTCAAAGTTGCTGATATTAATGGAGGGCAAAAATTTTGCGGAGGGGGGAAATTTTCTGGACTTGACTGAACCTTGAACCTGGATTCTTCGACATTGCCCTGAGTGATTCATCCACCTTATCTACATAGGTGTTCTTTTCATTACTGATTGATTGATTGCTAGGTCCCATTAAGGTGCTTAATGTCGCTGAAACACTGCTATGTTTGAAATTCCGTGAAGCACCTTATTCATGTGGCCAGTGCCACCATCCATGAGACTAATGCTTTAAACTAGGGGTGTGCGAATAGTGTCCGCGAATACTCGAGTACCTCGAATAGTGGAAAGTATTCGATATTCGAGATCTCGAATAGTGATGCTAAATAAACGACCTCAAATATGTACTTTTGAATATCGTGCCATACACCATTGGGCACCAGTGCCATACGCATCCATACAAAGTCTTTGGTAGTTAACTCTGCGACTATGTGGAGAACTCTGGACCAGAGCAGAGTCATCGGGATTGCCAAAAAATAACTATTAAGTGAGCCGGTGAGGGAGAAGTGTTGAGTAATGTCATCCAGAGGACTCTGGACCATAAAAGCATGTAGCGTGCTGTTATGCATGTTGAAGAACTACAATAAATTAGCAGTGAAGAGGTACCGTTCTGTCTACCATTAGCGAATGCTTACCGTAGTGTCTAGCTTATTTTTATTGTGTTGATTTCCTTCATTAATGAGATATTACGTCTACTACATAATCATCATCCACTGAATTCACTCTGCTAAAATAATCCAGTATGCGGTAAATGTCAAGCTATGTCGAAGAAAGTTTGTTCCAAGGCACGTTTCCTTGGTGTTGATGTACTAAATTTTGCATAATGATAGGCTTCACCTCATTAATTATGGTTTAAAGACAACAATTTCAATGAATGGCATGGCATCAATATTAGAGCAGTAATAATAACTATCTCTTTTCACCGTTGCCACTCGATATGAGCTTCGTTAAGAATATCACTTCACTTAATATATTTTTATCATTACTTTTAAAACTGCAACTTGTCTTCCAAATCTGAAGTACTTGCAAAAGTAGTTTTTGAATTTTATGTAAGAGTTTCTGAACTCAACTCGAAAGTGTGAAATACCTGCTGCAATTAATTATAAAAAATAAAATTTGAAAGCCATCAATATAACTACCATAATTAGTAATAAAATTAGGTTTACTTTCAGCTTGTGAGTCACAATGTCAAATAGTTTATCAAGTATATAGTGCCATTTTCAGTTGTTAGAAACGGGCCACAAATTTGCTGTGTGCAACCATTATGCTTGTAAAATATCAAGGAGAGGAAAATCCCATTCAACTTCTCTATGAGCTCATCTAAAGAAAAAACATGCTAATTTTTTGGAAAATTGAGAAAAGTATTCCTCTTCCACGTCCACAGACAATGCAAGAAGAATTAGAAGTGGACATTGGCATTGTTGATGATACTGAAACTGCAAGTGCTCTTCCCAGTCCAATTTCCAATCCCAGATTTTCACACGGTTCAACTGATTCTGATGATGCTGACATTGTTTCCTCAGATAGTTCATGTATTTCAATTTCACCATCCCCGCATGCAATTCAAGCCTCCTCCTACAAAAAGAAAATCAATTATTCCCAGTGCTCTACCTACTCTAGAGTTTTATTGATAAAATCCAGAGTTTTAAGTCTGTTGGTAAAAGGAGTTCAGCTATTGCAAGATTGAGTGGAGAAATGATTTGTCTTGTCAATCAACCTATATCAGTAGTGGAAAATAAAGGTTTCCATAAACTGTCAGTCACTTAGAATCAAAATACAATATTCCGTCAAGAAAATATTTTGCAAACAATGTTATCCTGGATCTGTATGAGGAAACAAAGAAAAAAACAGAAAATTTGTTGCCTGAAGCTAAATACATTGCTCTTAAAACAGATATGTGGACACCAACAGCCACCGATGACTACATGTGTTTGACAGCTCATTTTTTGGATTCAAATCATGCCTATCGTCATGTATGCTTAGATCATGTGCCATTTCTTGAGATTTCACACTCTGGAGTGAATATTTGCAACTTCATCACGCAAACTGTTGAAGATTGGGGTTTGACTAACAAAATTGTATGCATTGTCAGAGATAATGGGAGGAACATTGCTTCTGCACTTGAAAGGAGTCCATTTGATCACATTTTCTGTTTAGTTCACACTCTTTAACGAGTGATTAAAAAAGGCATCCGATAAGCAAACCGATGGAGAAAGATCTTGCAGCAAAATGTCGCAGCATTGTGGGTCACTTCAAGCATTCCACTAAAGCAATGAAACAACTGAAATTGGCCCCAAGTACATCTGAATATGAAAGAGCATAAGCTCATGCAGGATGAACCCACTAGGTGGAACTCCCTTTTGCAAATTATGAGGCGCCTTCTGGAGCATAAGCAAGCAATAGCATTAGCTGCCTCTAACCTGAGTTTTGATGTAGACATAACTCCACCAAAATAGGGGGCTATCGTGCAAGTGACTGATGTTATGAATATTTTTGAAAGGGCAACATTTGTTGCTATAGGAAGTAGAGTGACAGTTTCTGAAGTCATCCCTCTTGCGAATAGCATCATTAGTTTCCTTGAAGTTTCCACACAGTCATCTGCAAGGCTTCGCCAATGATTTGCTCTTTTCCATCAAAAGTCGGTAAGAATTTTTGGAAAAAGAACAATTATACAAATTTGCCACAATTCTTGATCCACGATTCAAAATCAGTGTTTTCCAAGAATTAAATAATGTTGAAATGATGAAAAATCAATTGGCTTTGGAGATGACAGGATTATCTGAACAATGTTACCCAAAACAAAGAGATAGCTCAACAAAAGTGTAAATGAAAAAAAAAAGATGTAAAGTATGAACACACACTGTGGTGTCTTTATTCCAAATTAATGCGAACAGCACCAGGTTCTAGCAGAAAGAGTCAGGAAACTCCAGAGGAAGATATTCGAAGATACCTAAGCAGAAGATTTTCTTCCACCTAGTGAAAAAATTTTTGATTACTGGAAAATGAACTGTCTGTATCCTCATTTGAAGGAATTATCTTCAAAGTATTTAATCACTCTGCCATCAACAGTTTTTTCTGATCGGATCTTCAGCACCTCAGGTTTAATTTGTGATGAGAAAAGAAGCAGATTAGATCCTGAACGTGTGAGAATGCTTGTGTTCTTAAATAAAAGTCTGTAGCAAGCAATAAGTTTCAAATGATATTATTGATGCATATGATTTTATTGATTTCATTAAATTTGAAATTTTAAAATAAAAGTTATTTTTAAAAATTTTATTGAGGATACCATTCTACCTATGCAGACATCAAATACATTAGTGGAATATTAAATATACAATGTGAAATTCTAGTATTCGAGGTATTCGAGATATTGTAGCTATGATTTGATATTCGAATTCGATGTTCGTGTTCGAGAAATTTGCTATTCGACCCATCTCTACTTTCAACCATGTGGTGTTCATTTTTATGACCAATTGAAGGGGCCAGGAACTGGCTGCAATTGTCCTCGGTAGATTATATGCTAGCATGCACACCAAAGTGCAGGAAGTCTGCAGATAAAAAAAGCATTGTTATCATGGAAGGTGACTTTTTTTCTCTGTGCTGTTATTACTGCACTGTTGTACCTACATATCAGCAAATAACTCCATTGAGGTTGATCACATCATGTTTATTGGCTGCTCAATTCAGCATTAATTGGTGAATTAAGGTCCTGAGTATAAGAATAGTTGATGATTTTGGCTCCCGAAGTGCTAATAAGGGATTCTTTCTTCGACTCATGTATATTCCCAGGTTTCAAGGAATTGCCTCCAAATGGTGCTCTCCTGCTTTACCTTTCTGCCGACGGTTGCTTCTCGTCAACAAAGCATCCTGAAGATGGTAAGTCATTAGTCAAGCTTCTGCTGAAACTTCAGTGATTGAAGGGTCACATGTTAATGGAATTAATTATTTTGTATGATCTGTCTATTTGTTGACAGTGGGTTATGATTTGGGTGGTGTTGTAACAAGCAGCAAGAGGGAATTGGATCATTCAAATAAAAAAAATTGTCAGCTGAAAGAAATGAATTGGTGAGCTAAAGCCCGTATTTTGTTAGTTTTGAATGTCCATAGGGCATGTGTAGTTGTGTGTACCCTACTTGTTGCCATGACGTTGCATTCATTTAAGGCTTCAGTATGTTATTTTTTTCATATTTTTTGCTTCTTGCATGAACCTCATGCTATTATGCCTTTTGATGTATTGCAATTTATTTTCTTTCAGTTATGGTTGACAAATATTTAAAGCACTAAAGTTTTATAAAATGTGTATATTTTTTTGGAAAAATATTGCAAAATACTACATACTTTTTTTTAGTTATGTATGTTTATTATTGATCTTGATAATTAAATACAGACTTCTTTTTTGTGTGTTTAGAATATGTACAATTGGAATAACGCATGGAATCAATGATAGTAAAAAATCTAATTACAAGAGCGTCATGTGCAAAAGCTTAACTGTAGGTGATTGTCTGGCATAGCGTGTGTTCGCTTGTGAGCTTTGTATCCTCGTTGCCACTATTGTGCACTTGATTGTCAGTCTTGCTTCACCCAGCAATTTAAATTGTGCAAAATTTGAATTACTGAATTTGACAGCACGTATGATGTACCTACACACTTTTTTCTCCCAAAACATGGCTAAAAAAATCACCTACATCTTATGTATGAAGTTTCCAACTCTATGGATTCAATTAATGTTATAATGACATTGACAGCATTGGGGTGATGCCATTTAGTGTGGACTGTTGAAACTCTTTGACTTGTGTCTGTCAAACTGAAATGAGGGTATCTTAAATGCCATCAAATAGGGTATATGTGCCATTTTTGGATCTAACCCCACATTATAAAATATGCAGGCAGATGAGCAGTTAAAATAATTATGAGAGCTCACCACGTGGAGGTAGGTACCTGCTCTATGAACTCCCCTGCCCACCCACCATCTCATAAAATTGAGGAACGCATTCCCTTTATCACATTATATGCTCTCGGAAAATAAGCAAGCGGCCATTTTGTAGTACCAATTGGTGTATCTGTGTGTAAGTATTCGTCATTCAAAATAATTTTCGTTGAACACTAAAGGTCATTATTGATTTATTTACTTTTTGAAGTCGGGCAGATAAATGTAAAACTTACTCATCCTATCACAGCATGAACTGAAACTTGGTTTCGAAGGTCGGCATTTTGGTTCTGCTTTCTAGTCATTTCATTATTTCTAATTGTCTCTCGTTGTTGCCGATGTCAATGAAGTTTGGGTTACCTCTTTTACAAATCTTTCCACTGCATGCATGTGACAAGGAAAATTGAGTTCCAAAGTTGAGCATTGCTCAAGTAAATCTCAAATGTCATCAGTCATGAGATTCGGTAGAGCAAGGGTGTAGTTGTGTATACTTGTTGCCATGATGTTGCGTTCATTTAAGGCTTTATATTGCCTTGAAGGACGTCGGAAGTCTACTTGGCAAATAGACCATGGTAAAGGATGTTTGCTTCCAGCAAAATGGATGTATCCTTTCTGACCTGTATTCACTTTGGTACCGTCGCATCCAATGTCCTCGTCCCATTTGATCCACAGCTTGTAGTCTTCTGCTTCAAAATTAAAAACTGTAAATTCAAAAGTTCTTGGATTTTCAGTCACACATGTATTTCTTCGTGCCTCTAAGATTTTTGTCCACCCATCTCTTTTCTCTGGGTGACCAAAAACCCCATCTCTCTGAACAACGGTATCAATGACTCTCTTAAGATCTTCTGGTAGAAATCTTGACCAATTTATTAGTTTTCATAAATTTAAGGCACCGATGTCTATACAATGGTTTTGCTTCATTAAAAACTGTACAGGTGCGTATACTTTTTGACTGAATTACACTAGATTTTGTAAGTTAGCGCTTGGATTTCCAGTGGACATGTATAGCCTCAGTAGTTGGTTGGCTGTAGTGAGCCAGTCAGAATGAGCCACTTTTCCTGGAGTTTATGTGGCCAAATTTTCTGAGCAAAATCCTTTTGATACAGCATTTGAAATTTCCAAAAGATACTGCTGGTCAGTGCTCAGCAATGTCGTGTCTACTTTGAGGGGCAATTTCATTAGAATTGGCTCGAATCGCATGATGTCACAAGTGCGGCAGTCTTAAAGGGCAGAGCCAATAGGTCCTGCAAACGCATTTGGACCCGTTGTTTGCCCGTCCAATTTTTCTACCAAATGCCGCAGCGTTAAGTCAATCAAGTGTGCTTGGCAAATAGACCACGGTAAAGGACGTTTGCTTCCAGCAAAACGGATGTATCCTTTCTGACCTGTGTTCACTTTGGTGCCGTCGCATCCAATCCCTTTGAAATTTGAAAGTTCCAAATTTTCTTTCGCAAAAAAATCAAGAATTGCAGATTTGATGTTTGTTGCAGATCCACCTGTGGGGGAGACAAACCCGAAAAATTGGGAGCTAACACGACTACCAACTAACACGACATCTTCCTCCCTAACCTTAGGTTGATGAGTCCTCTTGCCTATTTTCTCCAGTTTAATTGTTTCATCCTTTCTGCCGTCAAAATACAGCCCTCCAATTGCATTTTTTGATTTTCCTCTCTTTGCGTTTACTGAATCTAGCATCTTCTTTTTTGTCTTTGTAAGTAATCCCGGTCCACTACCTTTCATGTGTCTTCCAGAGTTATGAGCTTTGCATCAATACAGTTGTGCTGACGATCATTTCTGCTGCTCTGAGGGACATGCCAGTTCTTGCACATCCTCCGCCACAGTTGGCAATTGAAGACGCATTTGCCCTGGACAAGGTCCAGGTTGATTTTCATCCCTAATCGTATGAGGAACGTTGAGGTCCAAGTTGGCTGGTTCCTCATCGGTTGAATTTTCTCTAGATGCTGCGGAAGAAAACTCTTGATGTTCACTTTTTTCCTCTTCAAGAATGAATGATTTTGACTCGACACTCTTCGATGATACTCTTATGAGGTTTTTATTTAACCGTCGAGTTTCTGAGGCAACTAATCCACCGGATACCATCTTTTGTTTTGTCCTTTGATTCCTGAAAAGTGCTACTTCAAATGGGAGAACTTTATCCTCCTCCTTACATTTACACTTGTTGATTGTTTTGCACTGGCGCGCACAAATATCACATTGTTTCCAAGATTCATTTAAAAATGAAATAAATTTTTTGTCAATTTGACACCTTTCGTAGGCCTGCCTGCACTTTTTCTTAAGCCATAGTATGTCGTATGGTACCATAAAATCATTTTAATCACACCACATTCCAGAATGATTGGAATAGAGGCACATCTCCAAAGTTTGGACACTTTTTTCGCCGCTGGACTAGCTACTTGATAAACCGAAGGCTCCCTGCCAGCATTTTCGTATCTCAATATTTCGCGAGCATAAAAAAAATATTTTACCACTTCTTTAAAAGTTGGTAACGTTGATTCATTTAATGTCAACGAGACACCAAAAAAGGTTATAGTGTATAGGATATAGAAGTGTTGTTTTAATTTCAAATAATTACTCCGTAATTCACTTCTTTTTACTATTTTTCTTTTCAATTACTAATTTCACTTCTCGCTTATCATATGAACTTTGGGATGATGTCTTTCTTTCTGATAATGTTGACATGAAATTTATGGCTGTTATTAATGCCTTTATAGCATATTTTGAAGAATGTTTTACCCTTAAAAATGTTAAGTTAAGAAATTTTTCTGACAAATTTAAAAATATTTAAGAATATTTCTGAAAAATTTAAACTTACTTATGCAAAATTGCAGTCTATGTCTGAAAATGTGTGTTGCCTTCATTTTCAAAGCAAATTCATTAATATATCTTTACATAGTTCCTGCTTCAAAATCCTGAAGGATTTCAAGGCCTGTGTTCTCCTTGAAAGAAAGGCAGCCATTAATAAATATCTAAGAACTTCCAGCAATATCATAAGGGATATATGGAGGGTAATCGACCACTGCACTCAGTCCTCAACTAACTCATTTAATTCTAGCATCAGTTTTAATGGAAATTTGGAAGTTGATCCCCTGAAAATTGCTGAATACTTTAACTCTCAATTCTCTCTCTCTCACCAACAAGTGCACCCCGGGCTTATCCCAATCTCTGAAAATCTCCTCAATCATTCTTTCTGCAGCCCGCTGATCCTCCTGAAGTCATTCGTATCATCAAATCCCTTCATAATTCTTCTTCAGTTGGACCTGATGGCATTCCCTCTTCTGTAGTAATCTGTTCTTTCTGTTATTGCTGTTCCTCTCACGGATATTATACACCAGTCATTTTCCGCTGGTCTCTTTCCTCCTACCTTGAAACAGGCCAGAGTTATACCAATTCCCAAAAAAGGTGCTTCCTCTGAATCCAGCTACTATAGACCTATTTCAATCTTGTCAATTTTATAAAAATTTTAGAAAAGATCATCCTTAAAAGACTTATTCAATATATTCATGCTTTTAACTTGATTACTGATTCCCAACATGGTTTCAGAAGTGGGCGTTCTACAAATACCACACTATTTCATTGTTTAAATAAAATCATTCATGGGTTAAATCAGAAGGACTACATACTGGGTATATCTTTTGACCTGAGGAATTCATTCAATAGTGTCAACCATCCTATTTTAAAAAATAAATTGAAAAATCTTGGAGTCACAGGAAACAGGTCTAAGCTGGATCCTTTCCTTTCTTCCTATTAGGTCGCAATTTGTCTCGTTTACTCACTGCTCTGCTGCTGGTATGGCTACAGCCATATCCAATCCTCTCAACATTGAAGTTGGCATCCCTCAAGGGTCAATTCTCGGTCCCATCCTATTCCTTATCTTCATTAATGACTTGCCACAACACTTTTCAAAGAGTACTTCTATTATGTATGCAGATGGCACAACAAATTTGGTCACTTCCAATAACTTATCTGATATGTATGAAAATGCCTGGCTAACAGTTAATGAAATGTTACAATGGTGTAACCAAAATAACAAAGCATTAAATGGTACTTAGACAACTTATACATATAAACTTTCATATCTGGAATGCCCAGCAAGATCAAAATTCTCATAACAATCTTCTTCCCATCCATGGAATTCCTAGGCATCCATCTCTTTCATCACCTTGACTGGACACCACATGTGTCTGAGCTAGTTAAGAAGCCATCAGTTGGGGTCTTCATGATTCGCAATATCTCTGGAACTGCTTCTATTGATATTCTAAAACAACTTTATTATGCCAAAGTAGATTCGTACTTGTCCTCTGGAATCATTTTTTTGGGGGAATACCACTCCATCATTGAAGATATTCGCTCTGCAGAAACAGGCTATTAAATCTGCCTGTGGTGTATCTATTTGTACTCTCAGCACCCGGATACGAACCGATACGAATGCGAACTCCGGATTATCAAGTGCATCGCCTCCAGGAATGGATACTCTTCCAATCTCGTTGACAACATCCTCAGAAAAGCCCTCCAAAAACTAGCAATCTCAGATATATCTCCTCTCTGCAAACTATTGACAAGCCAAAAAAGTGGTGCAAAATTTCCTTCCTAGGAAATATATCGTGCGTGACGGCCAAAAGAATACCCGAAGATAAGTACAGGATTGCTTACTCAGCCCCCTCCACGCTTGGTAAACAGCTCATTAACGCCAAGACAAAATTCCCGAAATGCAAAAAAGTGGAGTTTATGCTTTGAAGTGCGATGACTGCCCTGCACAATACATTGGCAGAACAGGACGGAGCCACGAGAGCGAAAGAACAGCAGAAGTGCTTCGAGGCGGGAAAAGATTACTCGCTATTCTCCAGGCACCTCCTTGAAAGCTGCCATGCCAGCAGTTTTTCCCCGGAAATTCTGCACTTTGAGGATAAGGATTGGAGATTAGATGCCCTCAAAGCCCTCGAGATTATTCAGCATTCCCGGAAAAAGGCCCTATTATTCTATGAGCAGATGCTCCCCTCCCACTCCTATCTATCTCTTTCGAATCCCTCAGGCAACCCGCTGTGACCAGCAGACAGATGCAGAGGAACACAGGACGAATGTTCCCACCAACCACCCCCCCCCCCCCCCCACTCCTCCCACCGATGGAGCTCGGCTTATTTGTGTGAGGCTGATTAGCGGAGACCCCCGGAACGCCAGGTAGCAGTAACGACACCCGGGAACCAGCAACCGGCAGACGACGTTCACGGACGAAACCGATTCCCTGGCACGCCACCATCAGCCCACCTAACCCTCCACCACCTACCCTCCTCCTTTCCACCTTGTCACCCCTCCCCCCCTGACCCCCCCTTCACTACCCCCCCCCCCCCCCCCCCCCCCCCCCTTGGCCTACACCCTGTGCATATTGGACTGCATCTGTGTTTTTTCACCTGATGATGACACAATGTGTTGAAACCAGGTCGTGAATAAATCTATTAAGTGAAATTTGCATAGTTTGTTTTCTGCACCACGAAGGTGTTAGTCGCAAGAACCTTGCTCTTGCCAGACAGGTCAGAGCTCCAGATTCGCCTGAGAGTCTGCCTGTATTTGGCTGTAAGCCTTTTCTTCACTGCTCTCACCTCCTGCATCTGGCACTGGGGGACACCGAGATGTCATCAACAAGATGACAATAAGTGTTTCCGTCAATGTGCAGCACGTTGTCTTGGTCTTCCGAAATCTTTCCTTTTGCCAGATGGATGGTCACGCACTTGTCCAATCCGAATTCTATCCCTATATCTTCACTGTATCTGCATACGGTATCCAATACCAAGCACAGGTCTTTCGTGCTTGAAGCATAAAGCTTCAGGTCATCCATATAGAAAAGTTGGATGACCTTATGCTCCCTTTTTGACGGGACACCGCACATATATCCTCTACCTTGTCTCAACTGAATGGACAGAAGGAGGAGAGATAAGCCAAACAGGTGGGGGCTGAGGCTGTCGCTGAGGCTGAGTGGTATGTTACCAAATCTGTGTAGATGGTCTTCTTGCCAGATGGTATGGCGAAGCGCGTCTTCCACAGTGGTAACAGGCCTGCGATGCAGGACACAACCTCTGGGTGGACTTTCATGTACCTCAGCATGGCTATAATCAGCTCATGAGAGGTGGTGTCAAAAGCCTTCTCATAGTCCACCCAGGTTACACTTGAATTGAAAAGCGTCCTGGCTCACACACCTATCAATGAGCAGGTTGTCCTTTCATCCCGCGATACCTTTCTTCGAGCCCCTCTGCTCGTACACTTCCTCCCATACCGGTTGGATGTTGCAGATGATAAGGTCATTCAAGATGGACATGAATGCCTTATATGCAGTGTTGAGACAGGTTATAGGGCGGTAGTTCTTCGGATTGGACAAGTCTCACTTTTTCGGTATTAAAACCGTTCTCCCCTCATTCAGCCAGGATGGAATTGGCTCCGTCCCTGACAGGAATGACGTGAAGATTCTGGCAAGGTGTTTGTGTGGAAGAGAACTTTTTTCACCAGAAGTTATTCACTGCGTCCATTCATGGAGCATGGAAATTCTTCTTGCCAGAGAAGGCCTTCTTCACATCACTTTCCGTGACTGAGATGGGATAATCCATATCAGCTAGGTGGTGGTCACAGAACTCTTTAAAGTGTGCAATGGCTGGAGTGCCTTTGTTTGAATGGCTTCGTGGTCTCATAGATGTCCTTCCAGAAACATTCCACCTCCGGGACAGTTGGTGGTGTTTGGACAGGTGGAGGGGGTCGGAAGATACGGGATGGCTGAATTAGAAGGTGGAGTTCTCCTTCCTGGTGTTGATCGTCTTGACCAAATTCTTCCTCGCTGTTGTAAGTGCCCGCACTCTATCCACCTCGTGCTGCTTAGGGATAAGCAGCACTCTTTTGTTCAGTGTGTGATGTGCTCTCCGGATCGCACAAGCAATGCACTTGACCTTCGGCGTAAAGGCCCGACCAGAGGAATGGTAATCCATCATGCACTGAAATCTCGACACCTGTTGTCTTGCCAGCGTGATTTTGGCATTAAGCTGTTTACACGTATTTGCTGCTTTTGTCTCCCAAGTGACAGACACTCGGGCAGAGGACAACAGTGTGGCGGCAGCATATACCCCGCAGTCTATATGGTTTATAGTGCTTTCCAACCACTTTAGTAGATCAGAATTGGCCTTCAGCTCGTCTTCCTTCACCGAAAGATCAGCAGTAGGAGGTTCATCTGCCTTTGTAGGGGATAGGCCGGTGGTGTACTACTCTGACCTTGTGGTTGGGGTGTCATTTTCTTGTGCAGGTGATTGGCGTAGTCGTGCAGATTCTACTGCAACAGATGGTTATATTCAGGATGCATCTCTCACCACAAAGAGTGCATCCTCGCCATGAATCCTCTGCGACTTGGCTCTCTGGCAGCATGGCAAGCTAGAAGGTCTCCCCTCAGGGTCTCCGTCCACTCCATGCGAGCTCCCTTCTTCGATGGCATAGATTTGCCACACCCAACTCTACTAGGGCCCTCATCTGAGAAGGGCTGGTTGTGGGTGGCGTTACTGGAATTCTTCGGAACCCAGGATTTCCACGAGTGGGGAGGTTAACCCCACAAACAGATGGCCACTATTTGCCAGCCAAAGCCGTTTTCAGGGATGCCATGAGGAGGTGGTCTGTTTTGGACCCCTGGTCCATTTTTGACCCCTTATTAATATTATTAATATTTTCTAAGCTCTCTTAAATAATGGTGATGCCAACAAAGTATGTCATCTCTTTCAATTAAGTAGACTTTGCCTACCTCTTTGTTCATACACAAAACCATTGTCAGTCAAAAGTGGGCACAACATAGTTCTTTTGAAATTGGAAAGGTTAAGTATTGTTTGAATTCATGGGATTTCAGATTGTTTTCAAAGTTGGCAGAACATTTCTCATGAGGGTTTGAGGTTCTTTCCATATCTTCTTAAACCAAAGATCTCATATTCTAGTATGCTAACAAATTTTTTTGGTTTTACTGGAGTTACTAATGCACCATGAGACACTTCCTTTCTTACCCTGTTAATTGTAGATTGCGAGCACCTGGTACCTTTCAAAGTCTCTTTGCAAACTTCAGAACACTTAGCAGGTTATGGATATATATGTAAAGATATGAAAACCCACTGCCCCTCTTGGTTTCTTCACTTCTCCCCTTTCCTCCACAATTGCAACACATGGATAGGGAAGAGAATCCACAGCACTGGTCAACCCTGTTTAAACGCTCTACATACAACACCACTTGTTCCCTCTGAAAAATCTTATCACAAACTAAATGTTGCCCATCACTGTTTTTCGATACTTGGGCTGAAGGTTTGCTCTTTGTGCAGGGGTTTTATCGCTCCTTCCTAACGGAACTTACGGAAATACCTTTGGTACCCTCTTTCATTCCTTGAAGGTCACGCACTGGGAATGTCTACGCCTCAGTGAAATGAGAAAACCCATTGAGAGAGAGAGAGAGCCTTAAACCAAACTGAGGGTTCATCCCTTCCGTGTTGACCTTAGTGATGCACTTCCGAATGCTTAAATGATTCTCCACTTTCATGATCAAAGTTAATAAATTTCATTTGCGTTATCTACGTATGTACTGTACACCATCCACAGGAGCGTATCTAAGTTCCTGTAGAGCAGTATCTTCTTCAAGCACAGCCCCATGCAAAGAATCGACAATGGTGGGCAAGTGTTATGTGACAGATTATTTATAGAGTGGGGAAAATATCTCTTAGCAATAAAAATTCATAACTCCCATTGTAATTACAATAAAGTCATGGGTTTTTTCAGCAATAATAACTTCAATTTTTCATCGAATTTTCATATGCTGCACATATGGACTTCTTTCTTTAAAAATGAAAGTTAGCAGGCGACCACTTTTTGCCTTACATTATTTAATACTTCCGGCCCAAAACATAGTTTTAAAGTACTTTCATTGCCATAGATGATTAAAATCCATTTATAATGTTATTGTTATGCAGAAAAATGTGTAAGAAATAACCCTGAATATTTTTGAGCTGTGATGATAAAAGGTTTGTTTTAAACAGCTTTAGGAATTGAAAATCAGAAAAGTTACCTCACACGCTGAAATTAATGGAAATATTTTTAATAACACATCTTTGAAACAGTATTGACAAACCAATGTCTCTGTTCAATTGGGTGCCTACTTTTCGTGCAGGAAATGTTTCTGTACACTACTTAGGTACATGTTAATTTTTCTGCTGCATTTGGCAATCCTGCACCAGGGTCCTTGTGGAGATTTGCATGGGAAATGAAATTCCATAAGAGCCTATGCTGTAAACTAAATGTGGAATGTCCTATTTTTATGGATGGAATTGTTACATTTATTTTGTAGGATTTCTTACATGCCACTCTGTAGCTGATTTTTGAATATTTCAATTAGTATGTATAAAATTTTAATTTTAATGCAGTGTCATTTGAGGTGTATGTTGGTAGAATGATTAGATGTTTTGTATTCTGCTAATTTTTGTCATGTCTTTCTGATTTAGAGCATTTTTGCCTGCGAGTCCATTGTTTTTTTCTCCTCTACATATTGTATCTTTTTCTAGTAAAATATGTTTAAAAAATTAATTTTATGTTTTTCTTTGTTAAATTAAACATTTTTATTGTACTGTAAATTGAATAGGCTTGTTTATTATGAAACAACTTCAGCTAAGCAGATTGCATGCTAAGATGTCCAGATATGCACTATTTAAGAAGTACAAAACATTAATAACCCTTACAGTTTAAATTGGAATAATTTCAATGTACATAATTGTATAACATACATATACTATCAGTATACATTTAGGTATATGTTTAATTTACAGCTTGTATCCTGGAGACCTATATGCCTTCACACGGAAGCCGTTCTTCTTCATTGTGGACTCAGACAATAGCTTTGTATTCCAGCACATTCCTCGTTATTTTGGGCAGCCGCTTATCATTCTTATGTCTCCCCAAGATACACCTCCTGCATTTCAAGGTATTTTGTTCATTCTTTAACAAGAGTCACAACATTCAATAGTAGAAGTTCATGCATATTTTTAGTTTTATCTGCGAGTAGGTATATGATGTTTATTACCTTGAAATAATTCCTCTATGCACATGACTAATATTACATGATTTCTTCATTCAGTTGAGATTTTAATTATTGAATGTTCACTTCCCAGCTTTCATAAGCCTCTTTTTAATTCAAAATATGTCAAATTACCCATATACCTACTGGTCTCTATACTTGGGGCTTAAAGTCACTTGATTGCATCCATCGGGTGGAGGATGGTGGGGATGAAGGTTGAAATAGGGACGCTGCAATGTCCACACACACTGTGTGTGGAAATTGCATTTCAACCTTCATTCCTACGATGAAAGATTTCCACAGTGTTAAGCCCAAAACTGTTAATTTGAGGATGATGGGTTGACCTCCGGATGTAGAAGTTAGTTGCAGAAATTTAAAAAAATAAAATTGTTTCTCTCCTTGAAATTGTGTAACTATATGTTGATGGCATGGAATTCGACGATTTTTTCTTGATCCTGGTATCGAATGCCTTTGTTGCTCTTCTTTTTCCTTCATGTGTCAAGGTTTTACATTATTGTTTCACTGATGACATGATTCCGAAATGAAAATATGGAAGCTGCGTACAGGGTAGTCAGAAACTCCATCAAGGATAGGCCATAATGTGTAATGCTATTAAGAACAGAAAAGGAGAACTACTAATTGAACATGAAGATGAGGGGAAGAGATGGAATATTTGGAGTGATTATCCTGCAGAAGTAATCTCAGTGCAAAAAGGTAATAGAAGAGGAAAATGTAGTCAAGGTGGATGATTTGGGAGACTCATTGTTGAGATCAGAATTCAGTGCAGTAGTAAGGTTAAATGCAGATGAATAAGGCTAGTCACAGCCACTCCACTCTCTTTCTTTTTATCAAGACATGATAGAACCCTCTCGATAAAATGTTCCGGAGGTAAAATAGTCCCCCATTTCAGATCTCTAGGTGGGGACTACCCGAGAGAGTACATCAGTCAAATGTGATTGTCACTTTAGGGTAGGAAGGTGGAACATCAGATCACTTCGGACCTGTTGAGGATTGGAGAACCTGATGGTGAAAATCCAGAGAATGAACCTCGAAGTATTAAGAATCAGTGAAATGAGATGGCCCGAAGAAGACTTTTGGAGCGGAAGTAACAGAATTATTCACACTGGATCACTGAATGGTAACGCTGGAGTAGGCATATGTAGGTAAAGCTATACTAGCATTGTGGTGCAAGTTTACATTCCTATGTAGGACTACAAAGATGAAGAAGTGGAAGACATCTATGAGTAGGTTTATCACAGAAGTAATAAAGCAGGTAAAAGGAGAAGAAAACTTAATTATTTTAGGAGATTGGAATGCTGTCGTCGGCAGAGGTCAAGATGGAAGAATAACTGCAAAAATGGCTTGGGAATTCAAAATGAGAGAGAAAAAAGCTTATAAAATTCTGCACACAGCACAGTTGGTGGTGGCAAACACATTGTTTAAAAACCACCATTGGATAAGATATATCTGGAAAATTCCCTGAGACAGAAGAAGATTTCAAATTGAATACATTTTAGCGAAGCAGAGGTTCAGGAACCAGGTGAAGAACTGCAAAACCTACACAGGTGCAGGTATTGACAGTGACCACAACTTAGTGATGATGAAATACCACTTAAAATTAAAGAAATTGAAGAAATCAATGAAGAACGTATGGCAAGTAGAGAAACTGAAGTAGACTAAACAATGGCTGGTCTTTCAGAAGGCAGTGGAAAGTAAGATAGAAGAGGATTTGACTCTGAACTAAGTGGAAAAGAGATGGGAGAACATCAAAATTGGGCTTCAGGAAGCAGCAAAAGAAGTTCTTGGGAGAAAAAAAAGTTGTCAAGAAGAAGCCATGTATTACAGAAGTCTTAGACTTGATTGAAGAGAGAATAAAATATAAAGCTATGGAAACTGAAGAAGGACAACTTCGCTGCAAAAGAATAGGAATGAAATAAACTGTAAAGTGAGAAAAGCAAATGTGGATGAGGGATCCATGCAAAGATGTACAAAGCAACCTTGTATATGGAAATGTGGAAGTTGTCTACAGGATGGTGAGAAATTCAAGGAACGGGCTGCAAGATACAATGCCATCAGGGCCAAGAATGGAGAAATCTTAATGGAACACGAGGATAAAGTGAAGAGATGGAAGGAATACTTGGAAGAGTTGTGCTATGGAAGCAATCTTAATGCTAAAGTAATCAAAGAGGAAAATGAAGTCAATAAGGATGATTTGGGAGCCCCAATCTTAAGATCATTATTTGATGCAGCTGTAGGGGACCTGCAGATAAATAAGTCTTCTGGAATAGATGATTATTTTTCTTGCTAATTAAAAATTAATTAAACTAAAACTAATTAAAATGAGGGAGAGAAGACATTTATCCAGCTGTACGAAACCTCCTCTGACATGTGCTCTACCGGAAAGATACCTACGGACTTTGAGAATAACATCATCAACCCTATTGCCAGAAAGAAGAGGGCTGAGAAAGTGAACATTTTAAGACCATAGCCTGACAACACATGCCTCGAGGATAGTGACAAGAATCATCTATAGAAGAATAGAACGAAAAGCTGAGGAGTTCCTGGATGAGGACCAACTTGGGTTCAGAAAAAACAAGGGCACAAGAGAAGCACTTTGGCGTGCAGGCTATTTATGGAAAAGAGAATTGAGAAGAATCCACCAACTTGAGTTGTAGAAGAAGGCATGTGACAATGTGGATTGGAACTTGTTGGAGAGGATTCTGTAAGAAATTGGAGTATCATGCAATAACCAAAGTGTTATCCACATATTGTATAAAGCCAGGTGGCTGTTATCAAATCTGTACCCAGCAGTAGAGAAGCGAGCATAAAGAAAGGAGTGAGACAATGCTTTGTACGGTCTCCCGTGTAATTCAATGTCTACACCAAGAAATCCATCCAAGAAGTCAACAAGAATTCATTGGGAGAGGTAAAATCAGCATGCTGCTATCCGCAGATGACAAAGCAGTCATGGCAGAAACAGAAGGAGATTTGAAGAAGAAATTAGGAAATAGGGAAAGGATATTAGCCAGATATCACATGAAGAATATTGAAAAGAAAACTAAGATATTGGCACGCAGCATGAGAGAAGAGGCCAAAACCAATGTTAAACTAGGAAAACAAAAACTTCAGGAGGTGAAAGAGTTCTGTTACCTGGGAAGCAGAGTAACCAATGATGGACGAAGCAAGAAATTGTCAATAGAATAGCCCAGGGAAATAGGGCATTCTACCAAAAGAAGAATATTAGATCGTAGTTTTCCGTGGCGTTCTGGATTCGTGGATCTCTCCATCTAACAACGCAGTGCAAACCCAAAAAATCGAGAGATCCACGAAAAGGAGAATATACTTAGAGCTGGGGATACAAGCATGAGAGGAAGGAAACATTTCGTCAGAACATACATTTGGAGGATGTTTCTTTATGGCAGTGAGGCATGGACGATCACAGCAGCAGAGAAGAAAAGGGTGGAAGCATTCAAAATGTGGAAGAATGATGAGGATAGAAAGGACCGATCGAGTGACAAATGGAGGAGTCTTAAGAAGAGTGAGAGGGAAATGTTCTGAAAACAATAAAAAGAAGACTGTACAATTTAGTCAGCCTTACCTTGTGACATGACGGCCTGATGAAAACAATTGTTGAGGGACAATTGAGCTGGAGGAATGGAAGTGACCAGCCTCGGATGAGAAATGTGGAACAAGTTGTTAGGGATGTGAAAGAGAAGCACATATGAAGAGGTTAGCCAATAGGAAAATGAAGTGGAGATCTGAGTCAAGTCAGTCGGAGGATTGTCGACCGATGATGATATGTAGTGGTTAAGTCAAAATCTTACCCTGTATGCTTGAAAGTTAGAATGATGATTTTTGATAACTGTAATGATTCATAGGTTGAAATGTGGATACATATGTGAGTTGACTTTCAGTTGAAGTAACAGTGTATCATGAGTGTCACATTTGTCATTGGGAAAAAAAAATCATTTGTCTCTGCCTGTAATAATCAGGCAACTCCATTTTTAATGAACTGCTGTATGAGTGCTTAAAATGAGATGACTTCATTGGCTTTTATAATCACTGATTTACATAAATCTTCTCTTCTTTCAGATCACCAGCATAATGGAAGCCTTTTCACATTATTTCTCCACAGTCCTTTGACAGCGTTCTGTTTTATCTGCAATATAATGAACGTACCAATTCACCACTGGGAAAGGTGTCAGTCTTTCATTGATCGGTTCGTGACGGAGGCTAGTCGACTTTTCACGAGATGCAGAATAGGTGAGAATATGCTAATTGCAGCATTTCCTTCATTTCCTGAGTAGTGGAGTACACTTTGCCGAACTTGATAACATTATTATGGTCCATCCAAGTTGCTGCACAGATGTCAGTTGCTAATTAAAATGTTTTGTGGAGTGGAATCTTTTAACTGTTGTGTTTCAATCCATGTGAATTGTTCCTTCTGATGGCAGGAAGGCAGCTCTACTTGATTAGTCTCTGGTTGAAGATTGCCATTCATGTTACCCGGCGACATATGTTTGTCATTTGATAACAATGTTTGCTGGCATTCTTATGTTTTTCACAGTTTTCTGAAGTAGGATTTATTTTTGCAAAAAACTCTTCATACATATATTCTAGTATCTCATTAAAAGTCATACAGGGAATTTCATGTCAATTTAAATTAACAAAATAACTTCTGCCATACTTATTACTACCCTGTGTTCTTTTAACTTAAGCATAATAGTTACCTACATAGTAACATTAAATGAGTGACATTAAGTACATTAATAAGTGACATTGATGCATGGTAACATTAAATGAGTCTAGTTTGAGGTTGGATTCAAAACTGGACAGAACTTGAAGGTGTATTAACACTTTCTGCTCAGTTATTCATGTTTATAACAGTTAATGTATTCAACAGTCCAGAATTGAAAATAGAGTTGTAATTATATAGATATTTGAAATTTTAAAACCAGAATTTTTGTTAACTTAATTGTGTTGTAGTTTTTTACAGTTAGTATTATAGCTTTTCATAATTGGAGATATTTGTATATTTGGGTTATACCTAATTAATATTTGAATTCAAGAATTCTGATATTTGTTCTATCTCTTGTTTTGATATAGGTATTTCATAATCTTTCAGTTGCATTGTGGATGTGGAAGGTAAACACATAGATGTTCTGTTATTGATGATGACTTTTCTTCTTGTTTTCAGAGCCGGGATTCTTGCAGTTCTTTGGTGACGATTTTTTACGTCTGTTAATTTTGCGCTATGTTTTCTGTGATGTTGTTCTTCATCTTCACCGATCATTTAAGGTAATCACTTAGTTTAGCTAAATGGATGCATTTATTGTGTTTTTGTGTAATTTTGCTAACATTAGTGTGGATCAGCTGTCCTCATAATTGAAGGAACGGATGGCTCAGTTGGGAGTGAGGCACACTTAGGCACACACGCAGGTCGTCAAACATTTCTCAAGTTTCAGAATATTTTAACACCAATCTTAACCCCTTCACTGCCATATTATTTTGTGAATTCTCTTCCAAAAATGTCACATTATTTTTTTATAACCTTCAGTATAATCGAAAAAAGGATATATAGTCAATTTTGGTGAAATTTTTATTTTTAAAATTTATTTTTGAAGTTAAACATTGCTAAAATTGATGATTTTTTTGCATCCAAAGTGTTATTCAACACCAATTTTTGAAATCTTGAATGTATTTTTACGGAAATTTTACATTTAACCTATTCACAAGCATATTTTACGCATGCTCTCAGTATTTTCTTTCTTAGAGATGATTCTGTGTTTCTTCTACATGTAAACATGTAATTGTGTTCGTTAGTTCCAAAAATCCGAACAATACTACATACTTCTGTCATTGTAAAAAAAACTGTCATTATAAACTCGCCAACCATTTCTTTTATTAATATTACTTCTGGTTGTTATTTCTGCTCGCCGGTTTTTTCACGGCCTTGCGCCAGGGAATACCTCACTGCTTTTATTCCCCCTGCGTTGGAAAGGTTATCCCTGCCTTCCCCTCCACTTGTCTTACATCCGCTTATCCCTCCGAAGAATTGTGGCCTAGGTGCGCCGCGGGTTGCATACCATCACTATTTTTTTTTATGGCTCTGGCTAAAATGTAATACCTATCCCATTGTGTTGGCTTATCCATACTTATGCCCACAAAACTGTTCTTTTATCATCCCTGCGATGATGCATGAATGATCTCAACTGTATATCTGGTATATAGATCAAAACCACAGCTAGTAACTATTTCTAAGTGGAACTTCATATATTTTGATCGAAAAGTGTGGAATGAAACCGTCCAGAATATAACACCAAGAATGAAAGAAAGAACCAAAAATATGTGGAAGTGGGAGGAAAAATAATTGAAAAATCTCACTGAAAACTGAAAGGAATAAGTTTATTGTTTGCAAAATGAATTTTATATTATAATATTAGAAAATAGTCCTTTTCACAAACCTGTTCACAAAATTTTAAAGTAAAAAGTAACATAAAACTAAAATGCAAAAAAACACTTAATACACATTTATTTAGAAGTCAACCTTTGTATGGTATGTTTGAAAACACGGAGTTACGCGCAAAGGCACATATTTTACAAATACTGAATGTAATCCATAAGCTAGGCAACAAGTTCACTTCTGGCACTGACGGGATTCCAGCTGTCATAATAAAAGTCTTTTCGCATGATAAAGGTACCATTTTTATTTTTAATTGATGAATCTTTACAGTTAGGTATATTTCCAAGTCCTCTTAAAGTCGATAAGGTTATTCCTCTGTACAAAGGAAAGGGTAGTCAACAACACATGAATTCTTATCGACCCATTTTTTTACTGAAGCAATTTGGCAAAAGTTTTGAGATTGTTTTTTATTCTCATCCTATAGCATACTTAGAATCCCAAAATTTACTCTCCACATCCCAACGTGGCTTCAGGAAATCAAGGTCCACCGCCACTTACATTGTTGTGAATGAAATATTAGCTGACCGACAGAATGCCTCGTCTTATTGTTTGATTTTTCCAAAGCCTCTGATTGTGTATATCATAATCTTTTATTGCAAAAACTTGAAACTTATGATATCAGAGGTACTGCAAATAGTTGAATTAAATCTTATTTAACCCTTTCGCTACAAACAACGTTTTAACACTGCGTAAATTTTTCTACGCAAGCGAACGAATGACGTGTTAAAATGGCATTGCCGCTAAGCTAGCCCTAAAAGGTGTGTGTTATAAAGGACTCCGTCTCGGGACGCCATAGGTACCCTTTCTCGGTCCGCAGGAGAGGATTTATCTGGACCCTTCGAGTCACAGTGCGTGCCCCACTCACAGCAGGGGTCCGCGGTCAGTTGCTTGTTGGTGCAGTGGAACAACAAACTTAGAAATTTATGAGTAATTGGCAAATTGAGCATTTTAAGTACATTCCTAATGTTTAGCTCTGCAACTACAAATTTAAAATGGAGCTCTACCGTTATTTTTAACGTAGTTCGTGTGTAAACGAATCTCGGAACTAATATTTGTTAGTTATTTAGTTGGTTAGTGAGTGATTTTTTCATGGTTTTATTTAGTTAGGGAGTTATTATTTTTTTTAGGTTCAACAACTGGATGTTATTTTTTCATATGAGTTGACGGCCATACTTTTCGTGAGTTTCAGTGTTTTTTTTTCCTGGTAATTACTAATTATAATTTAATTATGACAGCTGACTATTTCAGTTCTGTTTTCGTTGGTCATTGGTTTCCACCTAAAGAATACAGTGATTCCTGGCAGTCCTTCGAAACTCGAGGCATACAAATGTTGAGGGTATAACATTCGCTTCGAAGAATTTCTTATTCCTAAAATCGGGTGATTTGTAATTGAAAATAACAGTTCTGGCTTGCAGGGAAATATATTAGCTACTGCTAGATTAGAGCATGTACACAAAATTAGTACAATAGACTGTAAAACAGACAGATAATAATAAAAGACCACATTTACAGCAATGGAGAATGTATATTTAGGCTTTTTTTTTTACAAATTATTAAGAGTTTTCGATAGCTAGAGTCGCTACTTTTTTATTTAATCTCTAATTTATTAGTCTTAACTTCTAAGTAGTACTAACATATCACGTCCAAATTACGGTCAAATTCATTGACAAGTGCGAAAAAGAATGACAAAATTATTTATTTAACCATTGATATGATTTTGTTTGCTAGAGAGCTTAATATTTATGGTAGAATTTCTTTTAAAAGCCTGTCAGCCTGAAGCCCCAACGCCTTCGGTTTTAAGCTTCCCCTCAAAATATTTTTTAAACAAGCTATTGACTATTGTCTTAATAAAAGAAAATTAACCGTAGCACAGTTCCTTATTCCTTATACTGGAAATACATGAAATGTCATTAAACTTATGAACTAAAACAAGGAAATTGGTATGCCTCATCAATTGTTTTAATTGGACACAAAAATCAGCACCCAAACATATATTAAATGAAGAAAAGGAAACTCTTCTCAGCGCATTCCAACCTTGCCTGTCTTTTAATCCGTCCACTATTTTTCCCGATTGCTCCAATTATATGTATTCCCGTAGTGGGTAATTCAAGAGTATTTTTAAATACTTTACTATTTTCCAAATAAAATTCTTCACTGACGCTCGTTATTTGTGATCCTGTGTCTATTAATGCAGTCACTTTCATACCTTTGATTTGCATTTCGATTTCCAGACATTTCCTTCTCCCTGGGATGCTTTCTTCTCCTTCCATTAAGAATTCCCTTGGTGATTTGAATATATTCAGTATTCTTCTCTCTTCCTTCATCCTTTTGTTTGTCCCTCATTTCCTCCTTTTTGGCTCTTGACACCACAGGACTACTGAAGTGCCATACCGTCTTCAGTTTTCCGGTACCGCCCTGACTCCCGGATCCCTTTCTCAGCTGTTTTCCACAACTAATGTATTTACGGGGATCTTTGCTCTTGTCTATTTTCTCTCGGCATATTGCTGCGACTTTGCCGTTGGCCTTTTCGTTGCTTATTCCTTTCATTCTCCCGCTCTGTTCTTGGATAATAGCCATGTGACTCAATTTGTCTTCTATCGGCCTGTCCCCTCGGCCAGGGATATTTCTTGCGCAGTTGTTGCATCTCCCATCTCGTTTGTCTCGTCGCCTCATGCTGCCCTTCATCTGGTCTCCTCAGCTATTCTCGTCCTTCGTACTCTTGTGTGTTCCAGTATTCCCATCTTCGTAGTCCCTTCACAGTGGTTCGTTTCTCTTCTCTTATAATTCTATGGTCTTGTCCCAATAAAGCTAGAAAGTGTGTAAGTGTCTTGACATTATGGGAAATTAAACCTCTGCTAACCTCTGTCTCAAAATGTTTCCTGAGTAGCTACATTAAATTCTCGTCTTCTATCGGTGGCATTAACTCTTTCACGATTGTTGCAGTTGCGTATTCCACTCCTGTTTGATTTCCAATACCTTGGTAGCTCTCAGTATCCAGTGCTCTTCTGACTTCCATTTGCCTTTTGTCACTCCAATAATATTCTTGGAACATTATTTTAAATGTATCAAAGTCATGATATGGGTGCGAGATTGCAGTGAACCTCTCTTCTGCTTTGCTGGTCATTCCCTGTCTAATGATGCATAGCATCTCCATTCCTGACAGTTGATGCATCTCTTGATATTCCTTCAGTTCTTGAATAAATTTCATTGGCCTTGATCCATCTCTTCTTCATGTCTGCTTCCTCCTTATTCTCTCTAATTGTCTTTCTTCTCCTACTCTCTTGGTGATGTTGTTTATTATATTTTCTATGACTTAGAAATCATATCCAGGGCTTGTTTTTATATTGACCTTATGCGCTAGGTGGCGCTCACAAAACTCCTTAAAGTGGGCGTTCCCTATCATACTCTTTGGCACGTCGAGGTCTCCGTATCTGCTCTGAAACCTATTTCTTCCTCAATTATTTGAAAGACCTGGAGTCAGCCTTCCTCAACCGTGGTTACCCACCCTCAATAGTCAGAGAGCAGCTGGCCAAGGCGTATGCATCCCCTAACGGGCAACAGCTCTGAGCCAGAAGATAAATCACCTGACAATCTTGCCATCTTTGCTACCACGTTTCATCCGGGCCTAGATTTTGCATTAAAAACTATCTTTAAGTCGGCCCAATCTATTCTTTTATCTTCCCCCTTAACTTCCTCACTTATCCCGAGACCTCCCGTGCTTTCCTTCTGTCGTCCTCCCAATCTCCAAAACAGCCTTTGGATTCGCGAGATACAACTATCATCATCTGTTTGTGCCGCCGATCTCCAACCGATTGACTCACATCCTTGCAACAAACCCCCAATGCCTCACATGCCCCATTAACTCCCATTCCCATTCCTTTATCAGCCCGGTTACAAACGTCACATACCCAATACATTCTCGAGGAACCTGCTCCTCGAGTAATGTAATACATGAAATTTCCTGTAATCACTGCCAGACTAGCATTGGAGGGGAAGTGACTGGTTGTGGACGGAGAGGGGAGTGGTTGTGGGAGGGGAGGGCAGAGTGAAGCAGCGAGCCGAGGAGAGCGGAAGTGTGTGCAGAGAGTGAGCGTAAAAGAATAAGGAGAGTTGATGAAATCCAAGAAGTATATCTTAATACATGTGTATGTATGCAGAAGAGAGAGAAGAGATGTCTGAATAAATGCTAGCAACAAGGTGTTGAGGGTGGGGGTGAAGGAAAGGATAATCAGTGGATGCTTACACCAGTAGATGACCCAGCCTGGTGTCCACTGCGCTTTGGAGCTTCACGAACCCTTCTTCAGCTGGAGGAGATCACTACTGGGGTGCCACACTGGGGTCAAGGGTTTCGGTTGGTGTGTGAAAAGGGGATTGGCTAGGGAAAAAAGGGGGGAGAGGCTGGACTGGGAAAGGGTAATTGGACGGGTGGAGAAAGCTAGCGGATGTTGATGCCGGGAGAAGTGGTTGATTTTAATATGGAAATATAGGCGAGTTCCCAGTGGCGGAGCTCTAACGTAGATGTTTCGGGTGGGAATGCTCTGATTACCTTCACTCTGAAGCAGTCATTGAAGGGAAGGTTATGAGAATTAACGTGCTCTGCTACTGGCAACCTTAAATTTCAGGTGACACTGCTCCTATGGTTATTGATTCGCATATTAAATGAGGTGGTCGTCAGTTCTACATGGAAGGCCTGGCAGTGATTACAGGAAATTGCATATATTACATGTATAGCATTAATTGTACACGAGTGACGCAGACGACTGAACTTGCCCTCCATGGTGATGATGCAGGGTGGGGATTGTATGGCATGGGAAGATGGATTTAGGGTTTTGAGAAGGTAGGGGAGGGGAGCAAGTGCCAGGGGTGGAAGGGGGAAGTCGGTTGGGCATCCGTGGCATGGAGAGGCATTTGAAGGAGTGTTTTCCCTGGTGTAACACCAAGTGTTGATTTGACTTCAGGGTCGCCAGTATTGGCCAAGATGTCAGCCTCCCCTGCCGGACCTGGACCTCTTGGAGCACCCAGCCTTACAGCACCTGGTGCTTGACCTCGCTCTCCATCTCGAGGTAAGAGGACACTTTTCATCTCCCGACCATCCCGGGGATGTACTGGACTGATTGCTGGCGCGTGGAGGAGGTTCAGTGAATGCGTGTGCACCCCAACACCTCATCCCGGCCGAACTTCCTTCAACTGCACCTCCAATGGGCAACCCAGGAGCGAGCCCCTCTCGATCGGCAGCGCATCCAACCACGCCTCGTCGCCCCGTGGATTTCAAACAGCAGATGGCGCGCGCTGCGGCAGCATCTTGGGAAGTCCAAATGCTTTGCTCTCAGTGCTTGCGTCTGGCCTTGGGCGCATCTCGTGGCGCAGGGCCGCGTTTCCTCGAGGCGTACTGTGCGTGGGTCAGTTGGTGCTGGAGGTGCAAGTGGGTGGGCTTGTGGGGGAAGGGACTGTGGCCAAGTAGGTGTCGTTTGTGTGTTTTTATCATCATTTGGGTGAAAGTGCATGTCTTTATTGTTGGATTTGGCAGGTACATTTGCATAGCAAATACTAGGAGTTTGGCATAGCCTCCATTCTCTGTTATATTTGCCTGAGCTTGTACAACATTAGATATTTCTGGATTAATATTTCTTTTGTGGGAGCAGCTGTATTTGTATACATTTCCCAACCCTCAAAAGAGAATATATGCCAGTGTTTGATAGAAATTATGGAGCATACATTAACCAGTGGGTAAATTACAGTATAATTGATGAATGCCTCTTGGGACAGGTCATGATGCCAACTGGGCTTAGCTTCTGATTTTATCATCGTTATGAAAGAGTCATTTTGTCAGCCTGGTGCCGTGGTGTAAGCAAAGTATAGGCAAACTATTTGACGGAGTCTGCATTTGGCATGGAGGGCCTGATGCCTTATTGGCTGTCCACTGGTGCTATGTGTGGCTGCTCGCATATGATCTCAGAACATTGTGGAACTTGCCTTGGCTGGCACAGCAGAAGAGGAGGAATAGGGGGAATGGGGGGGGGACCAGGCAGAGGGAAGGCAGTGCATGGATGAAGGCATTTGAATATCTTTTAAGTGACTGAGTATGACGGGAAAGGCTTTATGATACTGAGTGTTCAGTTTTTGGGAACAATACAATGTTCTATGTGAATTTTGTGATACTCATCTTCCATGACAGATATGTTCCCTTTATTTATTTTTTTTTTAGGTGAAACCTATGTGCCCAAATTACATGTTGTAATTGTGATGTACTCACATTGCTTTGAAACATGTTTCTCTGTTATGAAACTTCAGGGAATTCTCGTTATTGTAAATATAGTATCAACTGTTGGAAAAATTTATTATTAGATAGTAGCTTGGTATGTGTGACAGCATTCCATTTTAGTTTGATCGAAAAACATTGTTTTATTCATTATTTATTCATTTGTTTGACCTGGTTACATCTTTATCCTTATTTTGATTGTTGTATTGAACAGATTGTATGAAGCTGTTTATCGATTTTTGTTTTTAATTTTTAACCTGTTATGTTATTTAAGTTGTTACAATATTATTTTATTCCATAATTGAACTCAGAATTTTAAGCTGTAGTCATTATATAATTTTTAAATAAATGGCTGTTGAAAAAACTATTTTTTGCTTAACTTAGTAAAAGAGTAATTTATAAGAGACTCAACATTTTCTAAATACCAAGAAGCTCTTTTATTGAAAGGAATGCTAATGAATATCATTGTCTTTGAATCATAACTGTTGCTTGCAAATATCAATAAAAATATTCACAATTTTATAATATAAAATTGTTGTTGAAAACAACTAATAATTAGTTCTTTACTTGGGATGTCAACATTGTCCACTAGTCATTTTAAACTCATGGGAATGATGTAGAGTTTTGTTTGGGATGTTTCCTTTACTGAGTTGCTGCAGGGTAGCATGTACGTAGGTGTTGTTTTATCAGTATTTAATTTGATTGATTCGAGTTCCTTTGATGTGTTTCTGAGGAGCGCATAGACCTCTTGTGCATTAGCCTTTTTGGCTAGATTACATGAATACCAGTGATAGGAAATCCAGTTAGTCATTACATTCTTGACATACATTTTGATATTATGTGAATAACAAGTACAGTATGAATTGATATCATTTTGATGATTGAGTGTTAATTCAAGCATGATGATTAATTTTGATTTATCATGAACAAATGGTGAAGATGTATCTTTCAGATTTAGTCAACAGTCCAACAGCTGTAAATTCATTGACTTTTCTGAAAATGAAGTTTTAGCCTTTAAGAAAATGAAGGGGCTTTCAATTGCCCAGGTAATAGTTTGTTCTAGTTTTGAAAAAATGTATGAGACTTTGGTTACATCAATAGTTACATCACTGTTGAAGAATCACTTTGATATCAGTCAGATGCAGCCTGAAATGTTGAAGGTTTTTAAGTGGATGGCTTTTAAATAAGAAGTTTTCTCTAGCCATGAACTTTGAGAATGTCTAGTACAATTATTTCTCTTGTTTAGTCATGTGTTTTGGATATTCTTTTACTGTTTCTAAAGGGAGTACTTATATTGATGGAAAGGAACAATTCAGATAAAATTTTAACACAAGCCATGTAATATCTTTTCTAGATCCATATGTTGATGCCATCACATGGATTTTAGAATTAAAAAATGTTATCAGTTTGGGTATTTGTAATCAGTCACAGGCTATATTTCAGGAATATGATCCTCTAAGCTTTTTGGCAAAATAACGAGGAATTATTGTTTTCGAGGCCCCCACTGTTATGGTGACTTTTTCATTATCCATTCTGTTGACTATTCTGAGAATGTATGGTTTGTATACTTCTCACTAGCAGTTGTCAGAGTGGATTATTGTTGAGAGGAAGAGTCATAACCCTAACTTTAATCCATTCAGGATGTGGATATGAATTTACTTTAAAGTTTATGAAAAGTCTTGCTACAACTGCATTATCGAAGATGATGGTGTGTTGTGTGTACTTGATATGTATCTATAACAAAGGAGTGAATATTTGTGTCAATTGGTTAAGATATCCATATTTATGTTAGTATTGTAGTACATTATTGAATTGTGACTCATTGTAAGTATTTGAAAATTAAGTGTTTCAGTGTTATGCACATATTTGTACTATTACTCTAAAATGTAATGGTTCAAGTGTACTGGTGCTCATAATATCCATATTGCTTGATAATAATTTGAGAATAGAAGTTTTATAAACATCTCATCTTTTATTTTGGGGAAAAATCATTGTAATATAGTGTGTTCATCCTATAATCATTATTCTGTTTCCTGTGACTGCAATATTAAAATACCTAATATGGAGTGACCTTCATGACTTGTTCTAATAGTGGATAGCCAATCATATATATTCCTCCTTTAGTATGGAATTCTTTCTAAAAAGTACACCAGCATAATTTTTATAGACTGCTACTGAAGCAGTTAATTTTCTATCATTTTGAAGAGAATTTAATCGCTATTGTTGCCGATAGCAACAAAAAAGAAATTTGGCTTTTGTGTGTGGCACGTTGAGTACCTTTTAATGAAATATATTAAAAATGCCAAAGGGCCATCCTCCTCTCTTTTAATAATTCAACCCTCTCAGCCCTTATTTCTGCCTAATCACTCTTAATTTACCATGCAACAGTACCTATGTTTATTGTCATGGAATTTCCTTAGCATATTTTGCTTATTGTTGTTTTTGGTTTAGATTCATGACGTGGTTCTTTGTGATTTTGGTGTCTATGTTACTGGAAATATTTTCCCATAATTACTCTTTATTTTGTGCGTCTATCATTGCACCTGTGAAATAGTTTTAATGTGTGATAAGTTTGTGGTTATGACTTTGTAAAAGCAATAAGCATTCTTGGGAATGTATTCTTAGATTTAGGAAGCAATCGGACAAGGTGCCCTGGTTTTAGATGACTTTTTAAAAAGATTTGAAGAGTAGAATTGTCTTAGTTATCATATTATTTTTGTTTTTCCTCTTGGAGTACTTTTCATTTGATGAACCATCTGGAATCCATTGACTTCCATGACCTCAGATAGTGTTGCCAGTGTTTCATTTTTTTCTGGGAAATAATTGAATCCTGTTGAAAGTAGAAAGTGCTCCACATGAAAATTCTGTGAAAATGGAAGCTCTTCTTTGAGGTTAAATGCCTTTACTTTTTTTTTGTCTTTATCGAGGTATCGCTTTGACCATTATTGTGAAAGTTTATAAAGGGAGAATTCCTTGCATAGGAATGGAGTGGACATACACATAGCTAACTGATTGCTAAGAGTTTACGGTACTTGTGACATTTTTCTCAAAGCCTCATGGAGAGAGTAACTATCACATATAAATATATTAATAAATATATATACATACATATATATATATATATTCTATAATGTGTTATTTTCAAAAAGTATGTGCATGTACCCAAAATTGTTAGTGACCTAATGCTATTCATATGATAAAAAATTTAATTTCACCCTGTTTCCATATCTCTAATGTCCAACTAAATGACTAGTAATGCATTGAAAGATACTCTGGCAGGTTAAAATGAGGGTTTATTGACCCATGTTCAACATGTTGCAATACATTTTCATATTCTTAGTTTCCCAGGGACATTTGACCAGCTGTGGAATAAAGTGGTTCATCTTTCCTGTTCTTATTCAATTGATTTTCATGTGTGGCACAATTTAAGGGGACCATTCAATCAAGCTAAGGGGAAGCAAGTGAGTCATTTAATTTAAAGGTGTAGAATGATTATGGTTGTAATTGTGGTGAGAGGATATTGTATGATTTTTTCAAAGTGGCATAGAAAATTGATTAACCGAAGTGGTATACGTTATAAGCTATTTTTTTGTGGTAATACTTTGCTGTTAGTGATGGCTTTAAGAAAAATTTAATTTTATGTCGGTGCTTTGAAGTGGTTATAATGAAGAATTCCAGAACAAAGTGGCGTGCAGGAGTGTTAAATTGTGAAAATGACGAGAGATAATCGCCAAATTTATCAAGTGTATTTCTCAGCACTCCTTATGTGACATTGACGTTTTTTGTTTGCATGGGACATCATCATGTGATTGTAAATACCTTGATGCCCTGTTCAATTAGTGAGAGGGTTATGTTGACTCCCTTTTTGGTTCAAAAACAGCCATTCGATCGTTTGTTTGTGGGACAGTGGCATGTGGGTCTGATTTCAGTTTCTAATTTGTAGACATTTTAGGAGGCAGTATTTTTTGTATGGAAGTGTTGATGGTGTTCTTTTGTCTGAAAACTTTCTTTCTGTAGGTGAGGTGTGTAATCATGTTGTTATCAGTTAGCTGAATTCCCGCATGCCTCTGTGCGCACCATCGCTCTGCGCATGTGTGCGCTGCATGCCTTCAACTTACGGACTCATCGTCGCATTAATGGAATGACATTCCTCTCTCACTTGTCTCACTGCCAAATGCATATTCTCTGAGTTATTGAATCATAAATCATCGCTTGGGTCGAATACTTTACTTTGTGTGCAAAATTAATCCTGATCAATGAACATGTTAACCTTATTCATGTGGCTCAAAATTATAGTAGTTTGTGTTGTCATGGGTAATATCACCATCAAAATTACAAACTATGAGTTACTTATGCTTTTTTATAATATATGCTGTAATATGAATGAAGACAACCAGCAATTTATGTATGCATGGTCAAACTAATGGACAACATATTTTCGGTGATAGTTGCCTATCAACAAATGTTTTGTTAAGATATAATATGAAGTGCTTAGTGTTATATGTATAATAAAAATCCATTCTTTTGATGCATTTTACCATGTGTTTTTTATTTCTTGAGGAATACATTTGCAATATTTTTTAACATTTTGGAAAGAATGTATTTCAACCTAAGGCTTCTTGGCCATGAATCCTTTTTTATTTATCCCTGAAGAATTAAATGTTCATTAATGTTCTATTGGCTAGCAGTGACATAGTTGGTGACAACCTTCAAATGGTTCACCTTTGTTGTTAATGTGGTACATAGTAACTTAGTCTAGGAAAATGAAAGCTGTAACCTGGAAATTCCACATAAACTTTGTTGATGACTTAGGTTTCGACTTTCGGGTCGGGTCGGGGGGGGGGGGGGGGGGGGGGGGGGGGGGGCTGCACGAAGTGGGAGGGAAATACGGGAGCACTGCAAACATGCAGGATGCTTTTTTAACTGCCTATGGAGTGGATACATACAAAAATAAGCATTGTTTTTGGCTTGCTGTGCATTTCTCTATATTTGGAGTATAACATTTTATTTTCTTACACAATTCTTTGTATATTTAGGATTAAACAGTTGTGGGGGCACCAAAATCTTACGAGTGCTTTGGGGGTTCTGCGGGTCTTGATCCAGTCCTGATAGAGTTTCACATGCTTGGGTCAGGTCTTGTCTCTTTGTCTCAGAGAACAGGTTCCTTGACGTTTGTTTACTCCTCACCCCTCGGCAAATCTGGTTCTCCTCGTGATGCACCTTTGGCTCCCAATGAGCGTGTTTGGTGCTCCGAAGTGACCATTGGTGCATGGAATGTGGAGAGCATCGACCTCTCCAACGGTGCTTGCACGATCATGCCATGGCTGGGATTTTCTAGCTGTTAACTCATCCCAACAGTGTGGAAGTCATTCCAGTTCAGTCTGTGGTATGCACCCTGGCACCCTCTTCTTTAAGAGCAGACTAATGCTGGCATGGCATTGGTCTGGCACTGGCATTTTAATAGCAACTTGGGACAACTGTGCCCATTATGTGCACCGGAGTATTTTCCTTTGATGCTATCGCGAAATTCACTTCTGTCAAATAATGTTTATCTTAGCTTGATCTTTTCCTCAGATAAGGTTGAAATGAAACTCGGGCATTTATCCTTTTCTATTCTGAGGAGTATTTTTCCCATAAATTGGTGGAGAAGCAGAAAACAGAAAGCACTCTGATATGTAGTTGCAATGATTGACTGGCATACGAAAGGGAAATGCATGAAGCATTAGCATTGTTGTAGCTGAAGGGAGGCGCAGCACGCTGGGAAGTCGAGCACCCTCACATCAATTTGCTCATCTTCAGTTTGCGGGACACTGAATTCCTCACCAGGGACCAAACACATTCACTCAACCCAAAATTCCTATAAGAGGTTTTTTTGGCCCTGTTAATGAGGTTAGGGCATTAACACCCAAGCATTCACTGTGTGATTGTTAATGGCAATAGGGTTGTGAGCAAAGGACAATCACAGCCACAGCACCATTCAGTGGTGCTCTATCGCAGTTATTTGGGAGCTATGTGAAGGATATGTGATGTTAGATCTCACGACACAGGATAAATTAATCTCACTTTACGATCCTATAGAGTGTTAGAGGAACACATTCTCTCGGGAAGTCATGAATGGTGGCCAATAGGAAACAGACTTCAGGGAAAACACAAGAAAAACGAGACTCTAAAAGTGGTTTTGCCAAATGTAGGCTAAGTTGGGCATTCATAACAGTAGCAGAAACATGTGATAAGGTTGGGAAAAGGTGATAAAGGAGGCATGGGTGAAAGTGTGTTTTGGCCACAGCAAGAGGTGGCCCTCTTCTCAGCACTAAAGGACTTCACTTCACTTTCGACACAAAGCCGTAAGTGCATGGTGAACAGCACTTCCAAAGGGGTTGATAAGGGAAAAAAAGGGGGAATGAAAATATTTTGAATGACGATTAAATTGGTGTAGGATGGATGAGGAGGAAAGTGAGGGGGAGCAGTTTGCATATTTGGGGAGTTGCAGCGGAAGCATTAAGAAGCTGTTGAGGGAAATGGGGGTGAATCGTTGTCCTGGGAAAAGTTCCTGTGGACAGAATATGCTTGTATCTTTGGCCATAAAGAAGATAACTTGAGAGCAAGGGAGGGAAAGACATTGTTCCATTATCCAAAACAGAATATCTCCCTTTATGAATGTAATTTGTCAATGCTTTCTGAATACATACTCTTCTTCATCCAAAGTAACGGCACTTTCCTTTGCCAGCTTTAATGCAAAAGCAATTTTTAGATTTTAAAGAATTAATCACATGATAAGGGTTGTTAATCATTCTCCTCGGTCTATTATATTAGGTCAATTATCATTAGTTTGTTTTTCGCATGCTTTTCTGATAACATCTTTGTTTGTGGGGTCAAAAGATTTGATATAATCCACCATGTGGACAATAAGGTCATCTAAAGAAGGGGCCTTTGCTGAAGGTTAAAACTTAGACCAAAATTAGTTAAATTGGCGACTGTTTCCTGATACATTTAATTTTGGATCTTTGAAACTGCATTCTGTCTCTTTTACTAACAAAGTAAAGATCCATCGACAAATCTTTTTGTATTTTGTACACCATCACTGTAGAAATTCAAATTCTGTGGTAATCTTGGAAAAAAAGCTATAATTAATAAATGTCATTGCAGGGAGAGGTCATGTTTGGGTGGTTCACCAGCGTTGACCTCCACCCCTCCAGTGAAAAGACAGTCTATCAATAGATGTTTATTTGTTGGCATGATTGTTTGTGGGTGGGGAAGAGGGTGTTTCCAACTCAATGTGGACCAACTCACTGAGCAACTGCTTGAATGGAACGTGTGAAGGTGGGAATTGCCTGAAAATCTTCCAGCCCTCAACTCAGCTCCTTTGCACTCACTGCTTGTGCCTCTGTTCACCATTCTCCTATTCACTCGGCCCACAATTCCACTTGATGCAGTGTCAACTCCTTCCATAACTCTTCCTCAGTTGGACCTGATAGCATTTCCTCAATTGCAGAGACAGCTTGTTCCACTTTGATTGCAGCCATTCACATCATAAACTAGTCGTTTCATTTTCATCTTTTCCCCTCTGATTTGAAACTGAGTAATTATATCCATTCCCTCAAAGGGTGCTTCTGCCTAATCTTGTAACTATAATGGTCGTATCTATTTTTTGAAAAATTTCCAGAGGCTTTTCCTGCAATGACAGTTACAGTATCCACTTTCTTAATTTGATAAACTTAATCTTGCTTATGAGGAGATAGATTGGCTAATGCAGAATATTTTCATTTCGAAATTACACCCAAAAGACAGGATCTGAGTTGGAATGCATTGCGTCACTTTCTTCATCATCATCTCATCTCAAGATCTTTGGTCATAAAATATAAAACCTCAGAATCAAGCAGCTCTTCGATTCTCATTCACAACTTTTGCAGATTTGACTGTGTGCCTTTGGCCTGTTTGTTTTAAACCTTCGTGATGTAAATACTGGTGTTCTTCCTACGATCTCTCTTGACACAATGTGGGTGAAGTGCTCCTGTGACTTATATTGTTGTCCCCTTCTTTGTTTTACGCATCAGCCCCCTTCCATCACACCTCCTCCTCTCCTCCTCCCATTCTCTCCTCTGCCTTGCTTGATATCCTAATTCCACCCTCTGTTTTTGCCTCACGCCCTCCCCTATCTCTCTGTTATGCATAGTGCTGTGCAATCCGATGCACTGTCATGATAGCAACACTTGTGTATTATAACTATAATCCTTTTCTAGTTTTACAAAGCATGATGAAAATAGTATGGGTATACAGTAGAATCCTGATTTAAGGTTTTTCAGGGGGGACAAAATTTAAAACACTAAATGCGGAAAAACACTAAATGAGGACTTGTCATTTTTTTGAGGTTTTAGAGTCTGTAATGATTAGAATAGCTTTCTACGAAAAGAAAATATAATTTCAAGTCACTAAAAGGGGTCACATACAACAATAAAAATTTTTCATTAGTTTTATATGCTTTTACCAAAGAAGTTTGGATTCAGTGACAAAACGAAAATAAATGAAAAATGAACCAAAAATGAAAATACGTTAACCAAAAATACAATGCTTTAGCCTTCTGACTACTCAGGAATTCAATATCAATTTTAAAACTTTTAGGAGAGACTAATTATATTTATGAACAGCTACTTTTTCAAAAAATCTGAAATTTTACCCTGCTTATTTCTTTTACTGTAACTAGGAAGTAGCTCGACGATTTCAACTGCCTAATATGGCATATCATCATTGGGTTAAACCTACTATTGGGGAAAATGCAGTTTTACATTTATGTATTACCAAGAGCATACAATATCTTAATGTTCGTATGTTCATTATGCATTCATTCATTGTATATATACAAGCATCTTAAAGTGAAACCTTAAGGACCGTCGACTTATTGAAAACCAATGCTGGTGATAGTCATCACTGATGTATGGATAATCATTTGCATGAATCGTCATGAATAAACCTTAAATCGGGTAAAAAATCTTGTGCGGGAAAATTTTTTACGACCTAGAATGCGGAACAACGCAGAATGCGGAGACGCTAAATTAGGACAATTTTTACATTGTTTTTATAGGGAATGAATCGGGACTTAAAAAAATAAACGTTAAATGTGGAAAAACATTAAATGCGAAGACCTTAAATCCGGATCCGACTGTATTTTACTTTATCATGAATATTTGGTCAGCTGCAGCTGCTTTTCAGAATACCTTCCCAATGGCCATAAAATAAATATTCTGCATATGGTTTTAGTATTCTTTGAACAGTTTTGGAGAGAGTCTTGCAAGTTAAGAAGCAATATTCCTGTTTGTCATTTTGGTCTTTTTTGTCTCCTTGTATGTAAAGTGGACTATTCCAGCTGCAGTTTCCATTTTTCTTGCGTTTTCTCATCCTTCCGTATTTGAAGCATAATTTCATCTATTCATTTAGTGATCACTTTGGCCCCAACCTTTATAATTTTTGCACCAATGCCATCTTCCGCTAGTACATTTGTATTGTCCTGGATAGCCTTTTCATCTTCTGTTCTCACAGCTGTTAAGTAGTCTCATTTCTCTGCTGCCTTCTGTGTTCTTTGGATTGCTCTCTCAACTTCTTTTCTTTGCACAATCTCCTTTGTTAGTGTTTTCTCTTCACTCTCGTAATCAGACCATACATTTGTGTTCCACGCACCTTCCACATTTTTTCTAATTATATATTTTGTTGAAAATTCCACTCATCATCCTCGGTACTTTGAGTTTATTTGTTATTTTCACTCCTTGTGTCATATTTTCAAGTATGTACATATCTGGAACAGGTTCTGATGCTTCTGTATGCATTCATCTCTGCTGCATCTTAAATTTTTACCGATTTTGTCTAGGATGGTTTAAAGACAGACACAACTCCCTTTGAGGTAGCGAGATGCATTGGAAGGAAACGAAAAGTCCGTTCATCTTTTGATGTTTCCATTCTGGCTGTTACCTTTACAAGCATGAGACAGTGACGTTTGATTCTTCACACTCCGCCCCAATCAGGCAGAGTGTGAGCCCAATGTGAATGTTTCGTGTCTGTTGCAATCAGAGCTCAATTGGTTCTTCATATGAACACTTGAAGCCACCCATGTTTCTCTTAGGATGTTCTTTTAGGCAACATCATACTCATTACCTTTAAATTTGCCTCCTCACTAAAACATCTTGTCCTGTAGTCATTTATTTCCTTGTCGACAACAAAATAAATGACTACAACAATCATATTTCTTGTCATATTGTTTCTCTCCATATTTTCTCTTCTATTTTTGAATCAGAATCTCGTAACATGATTCTTAAATCATACTGTTGACCAGGGTCGTAGACCATTTTTTTCTCTGTGGGAAGGGGGGAGGTAGTTCAGTCCTCAATGAAGTATAAGAATATCTTTTAGTATAATTGAATACTGGTGAATTGTTAAGAGTATGCATTATTGTCCAAGTAACCATTCTTGATCTTCTTTAAATTATCGTATGATACCTTACTGATGCATAATATGGAATTAGCAGATTAAAAAGAACTACGGACTTACTAATTATTCATTTGAATTCTTCTTTATTATTAGTATTTCTTGTTTGGGGGGTTTCAGACACCATCGCTCCTTCCTTATCCACTTATCAGCTGTTCACATTAGCTCGGCTGAAGATTCATAAAACTGAACTGTTACATTTTTATCCATATCTTGTGTTGGGACATATATTCCAATTTAAGAAATATTTCTAAATATTCATTTTATTATAATATTGCTTGGGTTCTCATTATAAGTGTCAAAATTCTTAGCTGTTGGCCTCCAATTTTTTAAAATTATAAAGTCAACTCCCCATTAAAAAATTCCATCACCAGGACCCCTATTTTATATAAGTATGTATCTCTTTTATTTTGCCCACTCTGGTGGCCATCTTGTTTCACTGAGTCCAACATATCCTTTCTTTATTCTTATGCTCCTCAGAAAATATGTACTGTACCAAACTATGTACTAGTATTAGCAAATACACCACTAGTTTCATGTCTCGGATCCAATCCTGTCACCCATTGGTGTTTTGTGACAATTTTCTTTCTACATGGTGGGAATTGTCAGCCCTGTTCCCAACCAGCAGGAGCAGTCAGTTTCCTTCATAGTGTGTTTTCCCTCTTGCCTTTGACCAACCATCTGGCTGCGTGCTGGTTTAGGGTCACCCCAACTACAGATTTCATTTCCCCTACACCCCCTATATTTCTGGTCATCATTCCCCAATCAAGCAGACTGCTCCCAAAGCATATTAGAAGGACAGGTTTGTTAATCTTGTAGCAACCATGGCGATCCCAATTCCCAATCCCCTCTTGTCATCATAGTTCTTCAACATCCATTCTCACACTCTGCTTCCATATGGTGTCACAGCTCTAGCTTGCCCTCAAAGGCCCATTCATGGTCTGCTTCGTTTTTAACTTTTTTTGTAACCCATGTGTTTTCCAAATGTACCTATATGCATTCATTATGACAAAATAAACTTTTTATTTCCACATTTATTTATCTCGCGCTGCTATGACCATGGTTTCGGCGATTAACATCATCATCAGATGACGTTACCTGATGATGACCTTATAATGATGACGTTAATTGTCGAAACCATGGTCATAGCAGCGCGAGATAAATAAATGTGGAAATACAAAGGTTATTTTGTCATTCATAATGAATACAAGTAAATTCCATAAAGTGACGCCATAAACCATTAATTTTACCTCTATGCAGATGGTACCATTAATTACACGGTAAACCAGAACACTGAGCTGCCAAAGCAACGTGTAGGCCAGACCAATGGCCTCATTCGGAAAGGGCTATTTCAAAACTTACCAGGTCGCAGCATCACAGCCAAGATAATAATTTATTTATCATGCGATCATAGTACCTACGTAATAGGGGATGTCACTTCATACATCATTATTTCACAAAGTACAGTAGTTCATAAAACTAAAATTACCTTGGTTGCATAGGTAGTAATTCCTCAATGTTGTAAAAACCTTTTGATAAAAGATACAATTTAAGGGAAGATTTAAATGTTACAAACTAGTCACTGGGTTTGATTTTCCATGGTGGAGCATATTGAATAAAATAGCTCAAATATTCTGGTTGCTTTTACTATGCAGGCCCAGATTAATCTGCCTGTGCCATAATTACGCCTGTAGATAAGCAAGCCATTTTAATTTCTAGTTCCATGGATATGTATCAGGTGGTTATAAATTTACTCATGTTCTCTTTTACAAACACACGCTTACATGGGAACATAGGTCGGATATTCATAATTTTTTTGTTGATGTATCGATAGAAATGCTTTCTGCGTACGACCTATTGTTCCCAGACTGAAACATTTTTGAAGCCTAGCATGTGCATTTATCCCACTGCAGCATGAACACATAAATACATATGTGATGTGTCTTGGTGCCTCGAGCTTAAAGCCTGGCTGAGGGCGTCCTCCGGGTTGCGGGTGGTGGGCCAGCCTCTAGACCCTGCGAGAGATAGGCTGCGAGTTCACCTACTCGGCGAATAATTAATCAGTCTTGGACAAAAGGCGACGGCATTCCGAGGTTGTATTGCTTGGGCATGGTTTGCCTTTCAAATTCACACAAACATGTGAAGGTGTCGTGTGTTGGCGACGGGAGGCCTCCAGCATTCGCAGGGGTGGATAAAGAGCTCCTGGAAGAATAGAAAAGAAATCATAGTGTTAAAGGCGTTCTCCAATGTAGGATTTTATTTTACCAACTTAATATGCAATCTGTGAAGATAATTTTGAAAATATCGAGAAGCCATTTATAGATGCAGTACCTACCTTCGACGCTCGTGATTTCGTTCGATGATTCCCGTGGCGTGGAACCGAATGCCTCTCTCGCGTTTTCATTGGATTCAGTCGACAAAGGTTTCGCTGGCATTGCAGCTGGCGTCTTCTGCTCGAATGCAGACTCATCATCTGTGACTTCTAGTCTGTTTCCGCACGAACAGGCGCTTCAGACCCGGAGGAAAGGTAGGAAGGCGGGACGAGGAGTGGAGAGGGAAACCCGGCGACGGCTTTAGCCTGCTCGTAAAGAAAAGGCGCCGAAGGGTCCACGGCTTTCACACGACTGAGTATACTACTGTACTCGAATTTTCTACGCAAATTATTCAAGCACAAGCAGATTTACCAACGGGAAATATCTTCCACTGACGGGATTTGAACTCGGGCCCTCTCGGTGAGAGGCCAATACTATTAGGTACACCATGCCGATTTTCTCCCCATGGATATTTACTCCCGAAGACTTTTCGTTGACTTCTTGGATGGCTTCCTTGATGTATACATTGACTAATACGGGAGACAGTGCACAGCCATGTCTCACTCCTTCCTTTATTCTTGCTTCTCTACTGCTGGGTCCTGATTTGATTATGGCCACCTGGTTTTCATTTGAACTGGATAAACCTTGGGTCGTTGTATGATGCTCCAATTTCCTTCAGAATCCCCAGTGCTGAATTGCAATCGGTTTCCGGCGATTGGCCGACTTCCCTCGTCTCTCTCTCTCTCACTTTCTGAATCCCTTTGAGGTTGAGGTATAAATAGCCATGGGGACCTATGGCTGGGGGACCAGGAAACACCAATGGGTGATGGTACCGAGCTACTTTAAAACGCTGGCGTGGCAGTAGACCCTCTCTGCACTACTTTCTCATGCCCGGCCACACAAAACGCTCACTAACTACCTAGCCCGCGTTCTTGTCTTTCCTCTGGGATGTGATTGGTCTACCCAGGTAGAACACCAAAGTCACGATGACGTCATTTTGACGTCATGATCAGGTCACGGGCTAAAAGTCACGGTGACGTCAAAATGGGCTTCAGCGGGGACGTCCTCCGTGAGTCATTTAGACGTCATCTTGACCAGAAAATGACTCCATAACTAATGCTACGAGGGACGTCCTCCGTGAGTCATTTTGACGTCATCTTGACCTAAAAATGACCTCCTTCAATAGTACCCAAAAGGCACTTAAATTTATGTCCAAAATTAAGGCGGGATTTGATAAAACAATGAAATCAATGTGCATATATGCAACGATTGGAAAATGTTTTCTCTTAGCCGTTTGGGAACGAATTACCGGGCAATAGGAGTGGCAACATCTCAATTCAAAAAAGAACCACCTCACTGTCCGGGAGATTAACTCGTTTAGTTACGGGGAGGACGAGTTGCTGTGGATGAATGCGGGTAGTTCCAATTGTCATTCTCCATCGCGAGTGGATTTAAAACCGCCGCATGTGAGACTGCTTCCACTCGAGAAATACATCCGCCCCTACACAAGCACTCTCGTAAATATGTCATATTTGCGTGGTGAACTGGGCGATAGAACTAATTTGGCGACATTATTGTTGCTTAGCATCTGTGAATATGGCCGCCTTAAATCGTGTGCCGCAAATGCACTCAGTCATGTACCACCAGTAACTCTCGGTCTTGAGGGCTCTGTAATGTGGAGGGGGTTCACTCGGGACCGAAATCACTCTTTTGTAGAACACGAAATCCTTAGATGGAAACGAAAAAAGAATTTCATTGAGAATAATTAATCTTCTAACCAAAGTCATTCACTCATAAATCAAAAATTGAAATAAGCAAAAGGTGACGCCCACCGAAGAAGCTGTTTTGAGACCATCGACGTCATTTTCCTCCCGTCCTTGACTGCTTTTAGGAGAAGGGAAGGGAGTGGAGGGGGGTTCTCGGAAGGCCTACTGGCACATATCCTGTCGCAACCTCTTCCATTGGCAGGGTCAGCTGTGTGTCCCCCCATTGCAATAAGGCGAAACAGCTCCGCGGGCTCAGTTGTGATTGGACGAAGTGGATGACGTAAGAGTTCGTATGCACGCCCACTTTTCCGAAATGGTTAAAAAACATCAATTTTACGCCACTTATAACTCGATAAATAATTGACGAATCAAAAAAACGGAAAAATACGGGTCCTTTTATTTTACATAATTTATCGGATTCAGGAATAAAAAATAAGTAATTTTCTGTGAGAAAAAAGAGAGCGGATGTCAACTGCCCGTCGTGTGGTGCTGATCCAATGGCAACGTCAAAGTAAATAACTCAATGGCAGGCTCACCTCTTGCTGCTCGTGTCAGGCTGAATTTACGAGCGTCAAATCTCTTCCTCAGCTGTGGTGTCCAAGGAATGGGCTCATTGAGGCTCCCTTTCACAGTATTCAGCGGGCGGCCTCGCTAATAAGGAAACAGCGGTTAAATTCAATAGGTCTACAAGCGGCTTAAGGTCTTTCGCCGTTTTTTAGCACTGGTAAATCAGGGATGACGCTCACTTCCTTGACAAAGCAGCCGCACGAGATATCGCGTTGTAATGCCGTTGTAAGTAAGTGGTAAACGTGTTGTAACCGACTTCCAACAGGCTCACAACGTTGTTACAACGCACTTCCTTTACAACTTACTTCCAACGTAGTTGCACCGCATTCGCAGCGTGACAAAGCGCGTTGTAAGCATGTTGTGAGAACGTCATCACAACGGGATTTGTTCCGCCCTTAACAACGCGAAGCTAACGCGGTTAAGAGCGTTGTAGGTCTGTGGAGAAAACGTACTTGCAACGTACTTTCTCGCGCAGCCCGCTATGGATTCGCAGCATGGGAAAGCTCGTAAAGTTTGTTCTTATCGACTGCCACGTTATTGAAGATATTCTTATTTTTCTCTCCTGGAGTTGAAATAGCATCAGTTACGTATAGTCACAACGGCCATGCAAAAATTTATCCAAAAAATGGTAATTTGGGAAAGGGTTTAAGAGCACAAAACACCCCAGTGGCTATCTTTTAGTAAGTTAATAATCACAATCGAATGAATGCCAGCCAGCAGCTGCATACATATGGCCTCCCGACCAGCCATTGTTATTCGAAAGCGTTACTCATTTGACGGGAAATAGGTCGTATGATTTAGGTGAATGCTGTGGTGATTAGGTGAAGGCCAAAGCAGGAGCCAACCAAAGACCGTTTGGTCCAGAACCATTCGTACCTATAGCTCCCACAAGTGGGAAAACGGAGATCCGAATGTGGGGCCTTGCTCGACATGCTGAGATCTGGTGGAAAACACCGAAGCTAAGACAGGCCAAACTTCACATAGAGGGACCTAAACCTGGTCTAGCCAAGAAATTACTCCTACTAAACAGGAGTCAATTACGTACGATAGTGGGACTGTTCACCGGACACTATCAAGTGATGAGACAGCTCCACCTCCTGAAGATCACTGATTCAGCTAGATGCAGATGGTATGAAGAAGAGGACGAATCAACTTCACGTCTCCTCTGCGAGTGCCCAGCCATAATGAGGACTCGGAATAGATATCTTGACTCACCTTTCCTGGAACCCAATGAAATTAAAGGGATCCTCATAGGAGACCTCCTGGCCTTTAGCCGGGCGGTTGGTCTCTATGGGTGATCTCCTGAATGGTGGTTAGCACAATGGACCAATAGGTCTAAGTGCCCTAGGGACTCGCTGAGTACCTCCACCTTCCCTTTTAATCTAATCTAATCTAGGTGAATGCTAGGATACGAATGTAGTTTTAGCAGTTGTTCCGGAATGAACGAGAAAAATGACTAGTGTAATTAAAATAAAATGGACTCATCTTATGTAAATAAAAACTTACCACTCTCTATTTGCAATGTTTTTTTTTCAATTTTGGTGCTAGAGGCACTCATGCAAGATATTATAGAGTGTTTTTAATTAACCGTTCGATTGGCTACATAGAGAATTTCACGTTCATATGTGCCCACAACATACATACACGATAATGGCGCGGCAGCTGTAACGCGCTTACAACACGATTCTTCTAACACAGAAACGGGGTTAGAACGTACCCACAACATACATACACGATGATGGAAACTCGGTTATAACGCACTTACCACGTGATTATTTGCGTAAATACAACGCAATAACAACACAGTTACAACACGAAATCTTCCAGGCTCAAAACTGATTCACAACGTGATAACAACGCACTTGCTACGCGTTTAGAACTGACTCTGTCCAAATTTTACAAGGTTACAACACAATATTCGAGGTAGGAGAAACATGCTTCCAACGAGTTTACAACGCGGTATAGCGCGTGAAGAACAACGTACTTGAAACGCACTTTCTTCGTCAGGGTTCTTCGGGCATTGGTAGTTGAACCGATGCCCAAGGGCACACGATGCACAAGTAACTTCACTTCGTTATGGGAGAAGCGTATTTTGAGGGCTTTATCACAACTCCGTGTTTCAGAGATAGGAAAATGACAGGCGAAGATGCGCCTCGTGCTCTTCTTCAGACGCGGAAGCCACCTAATGTCGGCGGAGCATAGTTCTAGCCCGCGGGGTACCTAGTCCACGAAGCGTTGAGAGGTGTGGGCGGCGTTCCGTAGCCCCAATGTCACCCGGTAGAATTCGTAGAGCCCAAATTGTTATAATTGTCGGTTTCGGGATGCCGCATTTCATTATCGGGGTCTGGTTGTACGCCTGTACTAAGTGGACTGCAGCGAAAGTCGTTTTCCGAACGAGTTGATGGGAAGACCTTCTGTATGAGGCGCTGGGTACTGATCTGGAACCAAACGCGCATTAGCCACCCCACAATACTAGGAGACGTTCCCCTATTCTTAGCACAATAAGTGAAGTGGAGATGCACAGCAGCGCTCCAAAGGACGCGTGACTCATGCACGAATCATGGGCACGAATTCCCGCTTTCCTGAGCGGAGGTTCCTGGGAGCCAGTCTCCTCGACATGCACGAAATGGGTACCACTGCGGCTGCGATGCACGATAGACGGGGCAGGTCCTGTGGCGCTTCAGCAGGGCGGGGATGGGGGGGGGGTGGTAATCCGCCGCGGTAATGTTGTGCTTTGATCCTCCGCAAACTACCCTGATGAGCAGAAGTGGATCCTGCACCAAACTGCCGTCATATGCAAAGAAGTTGTATCTTCAATGAGGCGAATATCCACCAGGAAACCCTATGAACGGAGGTTTTGACCCATCAATCCCCACAAATCACAATGCAAAGTCCCGCTGGTGTCCTAAATGTAAATGTAATTCGATATATATGTTGTTATGACATTTATTCACGGCCAGAGCTCGTAAGGGGATTTAGAAGGAGACCTTTCACCACCAGAATCCACAGTATCCATAAGAAACTGTTGCGTAGTGGAGTCCGTCACAAAAAGGTGAAATTCGTTACCGCTCCTACCGACGGCCGCTCTCGTCTCCCGTCCTGGAAAAACGTGGGGATACACACCAGTGAGCCTTCTCATCGAACCTCGCCTGCTACTAGCACATTCCGTAGAGGTGCTCCCTCGAGGTCGGGAACGGTCGCGGACGTCTCTCTGCTGTGCCCGTGAATTGCTCGGTCATGCTTGCCGTGACTCGGACCATCTGCCTCATCGCTTGGAGGGTGAGCTCATCCACCCCCTCGCTCGTTGAATCACGGCTTCTGGGCGGTCACGTGCCAGACAGCGGGCGGTTCGTTCATATCGACATCCGTCAAAATGGCACACATGTGCAGGCGGGCAAGTGGTTCTGCCACAGCATCTGGGAGATGGCATCTGGGAGCACTCCGCCGGAACGGACGTGACGCAAGAGCTGAGACACAACTTTGACCTATTCCATCCGATTCTCCTTCCGCGATGTAACACGTTGATGTTAGCTTAAGCCGCGCATACAGCTAGCCGCTAGCGATAAGGACAATCGCCTCCATTTCACACTTCTGGTCAAGCTACGACATAGCGTAGTAACATTTTGTCGCTTCCTGGGTAATGCTGTTGAAATGGAAATTCACTTCCACACGTTGTGATACTCAGGTCAGGAGGGAATCACACTCATGGTTAACATCTCGACGGCTGTCGAGAGAATAGCAATCACGAGAGCCGTCGGTACGCGCACTAATATAAATTAAAAACCTGGAAAGCGGAAGTAGGTGAGGCCATGGCTGGGGTAACGCGACGTAGACCACGTGGTCTCTCGTAGTCCACAAAAAATCACACTGGGGTCATTACTTTGTGGTTGACATGAAATGAGAGGGCCAAGGTTTACAAATTACATTATTTTATTTGTCGATCATTGAACTACTAACAGATTCAATCGCATTCGAGGTATTGCGAGGTGCCCAATGACGAGGTCGATTTCAGGCAATTGACTGGCTTCCCGCAACTCTCTCGCTCCTTCCTGCCACCTCTCCGCAGCCGGATGAACCTCGCTCTATTGACTATCAGCGACCGTCATGGATCTACAGCATAAAGGACAAATGAAAATGAAAATTCATTTTATGTAAATGAAGGTATACAACAAATTGTATGTTAACTCATTGTATCAATTTCTAATTTTATTGAAAACAATGGAAATATTTACATTATCACAAATGAAAGGTCTTAGCCATCTACAAACGACCCAAGAGGTACACATTTTAACGAAATATATGCGTGTGCTTTATGAGGAATTGATATAAAAGGATTGGGTGCAGACCATCATGGAAAACTTCATGAAAAAATTCATGTCGTCGCCTGCTTCCTGTCTTTTTCTCCTCACTGGGTGTAAACATTCACATTCCGTTTCAAAAATTGTCATGGATTACTTATTCACGCATCAAGTAGAAATTCAGTACTTTTTGAAATTTCAAGGTGGTTGACAGAAATAATATGTTAGATTGCATGTGAAACATTGTAAATGCTATCGATGCGTTTGCAATTTGAACGATTCCATGACATCCTTGACCCACCATCAGGTGAACGTGAGAGGTGAGAATACAATTGACGGCACTCTTTTGTTTAGGGGGGAAAAGGCTGGCAAAGGTCGCCGAGGTGGCTCAGGGCGCGGGAGGCAGGTAGAAGTCCCAGCGGTGGCTCTGTCTCGTGTGGCCCATCGTGAGGAACACTAGCGCCACGGCCATGAGGAGGGCCACGATGATTGCGGCCTCGGTGCGACCCTCGCCCTCCACCCGCTCCACCGCCGACAGCAGCACCTGCCGCACCGCACTCACCCCCGCGTTGCCGCACGCCCGCGCCAGCCTGCCGCTCAGCTCCCCGATGCCCGGAAGGTCTTCCGGGTCCTCGGGGTCCTCCGCCTTGCCGCCCTCCGACTGGGTCCTGCGCATGCGCCGACGGCGCGTGTAACCTCCGCGGCTGTAGCGACCGCCGTCGGGCCTCCTCGACTCTGGCGCCGCCGCCGCCGGCCTCCTCGACTCGGGCGCCGCCGCCGGCGGAGGCGGGGACCATCCGCCCTGGAATTCCGACACCACGAGCTTCCTGGCGGAGATCTCGCCGACGCAGAGGAGCGCCACGGCGCCCATAGGCGCCCCCTCCGTCGCCACGGGAGGGAAGAAATATGGCGGCGGTACGGACGGGCGCGGTTCCTCTGGCGAGCGCAGTTGCTGGAAAGAGGGCGGCGGCGTTGAGAGTGGCTCTTCTGCATCTGGCCTACGGAGGGACTCTGCGGGGACTTCCGGCTGTGGAGGGACTTCCGGCGGTGGAGGGATTTTCGCCTTCGGAGGGACTTCTGGCTGTGGAGGCACTTCTGGATGTGGAGGGACTTCTGGCTGTGGAGGGACTTCCGGCCTTGGAGGGATTTTCGCCTTCGGAGGGACTTCTGGCTGTGGAGGGACTTCCGGTTGTGGAGGGACTTCCGGCTGTGGAGGGATTTTCGCCTTCGGAGGGACGTCTGGCTGTGGAGGGACTTCCGGCTGTAGAGGGACGGTGTGCAGGGACACCCTGGGTAGGGTCTCTGGAGGGAGCATGTCCGGCGAGAATGTGGGGAGGGTCACTTCTGGAGGGACTTCCGTCGGAGTGATCCTGGATCGGACGTCTGGGGGTTCTTCCGCCGGCCATGGACTGTGGATGCTTTCCGGATGGTGTTCCACTGGTGCGCCCAAGGGCGGGGAGGCGAAATTGAGGACCTCCGCGACGGTCTCCGTGGCGAGGACTTCGTCTGGGGACGGCGGTTCCCGAGCTGGGAGCGGCGGTATGCTGGGAGGCTCCGTGGTCCTCCTCCTCGGGGGCTGCGCCCTCCTCCTGACGGTGGGAGGGGGTGTGGGTGGGGTGGGGGCCGCCTCCTCCTCCACCACCTCCTCCTCCTCCACGCAGTACTCGTAGGGCAAGGGGTCGGTCTGGATGGCGATGGACACCTCTTCCGGGGGCAGGCTCTTGGTGGAGGTGACACTCTCGGGCGCCCGGTCCGATCCCAGCGTCAGGTGGCCCTCGACCACTTCCTCCCAGGAGCTGCGGTCGGCGGACCGGGTCCTGTCCCTGCGCGGGGGTCTCGGCGGGGCCGGCAGGGGCCTGGCCCTCATCTTGGACACCACCTCCCCGGCCGTCAGCTCCTTCACCCTCTCCTCCCCCGACTCGAAGTCCTCCGAGGGCGGCGGTAGCGGAGTGCACGTCCGGCGTCTCACGGGGGCCTTCGGGGGCCCCGGGGTGGCGTATCCGCTCCTCGCGGGCCTCTGCGGCGGCGGGGAGGCGTGCTTCTTCGGTTTCCGTCGCGGCACGGTGAAGAACTCGCGCACCCTCGCCCTCCTCTGCGGTCTCGGTGGAACGGAGGTAGATTCGCGGTGGGGCGGAGATGGCTGCCGCTCCATCTGCTGCTCCCTGGTGGCTCTCCTGGGTAGGCTCCTGGTTCTCCTGGGTGCCACGGGGGGTGACAAATCCCTTGATGGACTGGCGTATTCCGGATCAGGCGACAGGAGCGCTGGCTGCGGAGTGGCGATCTTCAGCGACAGGTCAGGGGACGAATGGCCGAACTGCGAAAGGAACTGTTTGCATTAATGTTAAAGGCCACTGTGTTTTGCCGACTTAGTAAAATTTACTGGGATTAATGCTAAACCCCTCTGCTGACCTGTCGAATAAGTGAACCCAATTGGCTTAGGACTGACCGGCCAATCGCTTTGGATGGTTGAATCTCAATTCCTGCCCAGGGCCAGACTTGTGCTCGAGGTGAGATACCAATACATTCTCCATAGGTATACCTTGAATTCCCTGGAGTGTAAATGTTGTGCAATTTGTGGCCCGATCCCTAGGTCCTTAAATTGATTTAAAGAACTTCAACTGCTATGGATATATCGAACCTGAGATCTTATTCCTAAGACAAATACAAAACCCATGAATGAATTCTGTTTTTCGGAACCACTCACCAGGATGGAAACCGTGGGCGAGATTCAAACCAACGGCCTTGGAGTTGCCAGACCAGCCAGAGTCTGCAAACTAGCTGGGTCATTACTTTGTTTTGATGATCTAACATCACTCCTTCATTATCTTATTGTTTTAAATGCCCTGGTCCTTACTACAATTTTATTAATTTAACCATCCCACTTTTGCCTAAATATTATTTTCTCTTTACTTGAACCTAATATCTGCAGACGCTAGCGAAGTTCATGACAACCTGCTTCTACGTAAAGTGATGTGGATTGCTGTGGAGAAATAAGCAGGGACAAATTGTCGGCGTAGACCGTCGTGGGAGTCTGCTCTTTACACGTCCTTACCTCCTCCATGCGGTCCTCTTGCAAGAAAACCTCCTCAACTCGAGCATCTTCCAAGATGGCCTGCTCCATGCGGGCCTTTTCCTCGCGGTCCTCCTGCAAGCGGGCCTCCTCCTCGCGGCCCTTGTCAGAGAATGCCGCGTCTTCCTCGCGGTCCTTATTAAAGAAGTCTTCCTCGCGGTCCTTATCAAAGTGGGCCTCCTCCCTGTGGTCTTTCTCGAAGGAAGCCTCGTAGTCCTCTCGGTCCTTTTCGAAGAGGTCCTCGTCCAGGGATAGGGCGGAGGCCCCTCGGCGCCTCCTCTTTGGGGGGGCGGGCGGGGGCCCCTCCTCCTCCTGGCGCCCCCAGCCCTCCTCCCAGCCCTCCTCCTCGCTCAGCAGGCTCTCGGCCATGATGGCCCCCTCCACCACCAGGGGCCACCTCCTCCGCGACTCCTCCTCCTCCTCATGCACCACCTCCACCTCCTCCTCCTCCTCCTCACGCTCCTCCACCTCCTCCTCCTCGCACTCCCCGGCCGTCACCACCCGGCCCTTCCTCCGGAACGGCCGCTGCGGCGGGAAGGTCATGAACCCCTGGTCGATGACCACTCGCCTGCCGATGGGCGTCGACCTCCTCGATGGCCTCTGCGGTGGCTCAACCTGGATGGCAAGCAACACACGCTCATCAATGACATTGGCTTCGATTTCTATAAGTAAATGGAGTAAATTCTGCCAGGGAAGTTCAGATTTTTTAAAAACAAATTACAGCACAATTTGATAGCTTCAATCTCTTGGTAATCACTTGGAATCACTTACAGTGCCTCGTATGATACATTTTTTAGCGGTTACCCTCTAACAGCAAAGCGTGCTGATGATTCTTATGTTCTTACGTTCCATCTTCTAGTTTGATATGAATGGGAGAGGCTTTGAGAAAGGAGAGACTTCTGGTAAAGTGCTCATCTAAATCATACATCTTAAACATAATTAGAGCTATTCATTTTTTGTTGATGTTCAAAATAAATCGTTATCAAATTGGGAAAACAATTCAATCAATCTTGCTATAATGATGAAAAATGCGAAGTTAATGGCAGAGCTTTTCATAAATATGCCCCAATTGAGTTCTGTACCACCAAAAATTGCGGTTATGCTCTTCGTTCGTCCAATAGGAAGTTAAAATTTGGGGCCTCTCGTTCGAGAGTAGGCTAATGCCCACATTGGGAATCTCTACAACTACAGCCTCCGTTCTCTGAAAAAAGCCACCCCGAAGTACTTAACTTCCCAAAATGGCGCTCATTGTCTTTCCAGTTGCGGAATACTTACTTCTATAGAGCATGGCTTCGTTTTCCTTACGCATACAACTCAACGAAGCGACTGCGTTTGTCACTCAATAAATATGGAAAGTTCTTGCTCTCGCGAGAGCGGATCGTGGTGGCTGCAGAGAAGACAAGTGTTCGATACTTGGCGGATGAAGTGAATATCAGTATGACGAACGAAGAAGTCCTGAGAAGAGTGGGAGTCCGCTGAAAACTGTAATGAGAAGATGCCTGATCGTCCTGAGAACTGATGGCCTGATTAAGTCGAGGGAAAAGTGAATGTGAAGAACGAAGGCCTCGCATTGGTGGAAGCAGCAAGGGAGAGTGGACGAAGAGTCATCCGGAAGGAGGATGGAGTGGAGAACTACGTCCAATAGATTCCGACTCCTCACTTCCGCTGTCCTTCTCCTCTAGTTTCGCTTTCCCCCGAGATCAAGCGACGGTCGATTCAAGGAAACACGACGCCTTGCCCCCGAACGGTCCTTACCTGCTCCTCCTGCGGCCGCAAGGCGTCTCGGATCTCCGAGGAGATCTCTTCCCCGCGTCTTATGTCGTCGCGACTCAAGCCCTTCTCCCTCAGGAAGAACTCGTCGGCGTCGATCTCCTCCAGCACTCCAGGGCGGCCCTCCTGCCCGCTGCTGGTCCAGCTGCCGCCAGGGGCGCTGCCGCGGAGGCTGCTGTTGCTTCCGTTCTCGCGCGTCTCCTCGTCGTCTGCGTAGCGGATGTCGGAGAACCTGCGAAAGGGAAAGTGAGGCCCCAGCGCAATGTGATCCAGTGGATGGCGGATGAAATCCCCTCACGGACGGGGAAGGCCACTTGATCTGCAAAGGACTTTTTCTTTTTTAAAATAATGCAAGTGTTAAGATAGGTTTGGTGCGCAAACTGGACTGCTCTCTCCCAAGAGTGGGATGCAACTGAATACTTAGTACCTCCGCTCACTCGGGAATAGCATCTCCGTCTCCATAATAGACTGCAAGAGCTTCAGAAAGACATTCTCGGGCAGCTCGAACGAATTCAGGTTGTTTTATCGTTAAATGCCAACATTTTTTCCTTGATGCGGAACATTCATGGCATTTGTTTCTCGTGTATTCATGATGTGCTCGACACGAAATATACGAATACGAACTTGTGAATGAATGTGCTTTACGGGATATTTATATGCACTCATTAATTGTAACCGTGCTAGTCACCGACAGCTATAGCCAAAACTATGAATTGCTTATGGCGCCCTGTCTTTAAGGGTGGATATGTCATCTGGTATCTTACTTCCTCTGCAAATCTGCTTGGTAAACTAAAAATGTATTTCTTATTATAATGAAAGAGGGGGGGATTGGCTGACTGCCTAGGTGGTGTGAATACGGAAAAGGACTTTGAAATCCTTTCGTGCAATTGTAATGTGATTTTAATTTGCTGTGCACATTTTCACTAGAGTCACTTGAAAAGTAAAAAAGATAGGGGGATGGTGAGAAAAGGCCGGCTGTTTTGTTTGTGACATCGCATCACCATGTTTCGGGCGAAAAACATCACCTTGTCACGTGACAATCGGAAGAGCCGTGATGCTGAACTGCTGATAAGGGTCATCGCCGGGATGATTCGACGTTTAGTATTCACATGTACTTATAACTGTCCTACATGGATTTTCTTGAATAAAGAGTGTATAATAAAAATAAATACAAGAGCATTGCGTCATGAACACCAATTGTAACGGTATCATTAGGAGCCTAGTTGCTAAAATTCAGTCCTTTAATGACCACTAAATTCTTGAGCGCATGGTAACCCATTGCATGCATTTCAAATAACATGTTTGCTAATGATATGTTTTTTGTAATGGCACTTGGTGTTAATGAAAAATAATTCTCTACTTCAAGATTTAGGAGAGTAACTCAGAATCATTTGGAGTGTACGCTGGAATGCTTACGTTTCCATATAATTAGATAGGAAGTCAAATTAAGATTCATAGCTTCTACTCCTTGCATGGATTAGAAACATTCTATACAAATCGGTATTTCATGATCTAATAGGTATTCGGAAGTAGAAATTATAATCACTGAAATTTAATAAAAATGTGTAGTTATTGTAACGTAGCTATGAATAATAATTCGGAAATTATTATGAGACTTGATCGTTGTACGGAGAAGCAACCATGGCAAAATGACGTAAGGAATATGTCTAGGTGAAGCATTTAGCCGAGAGCGAGTAAGAGGGTGCGAATTGAGCTTGGAGGGTGAATTTCGTACTTGGGGGCCACCCACCTGTGCGTCCAGCGGGCCCCGAAGGGCGGCGCCTTCTTGCGCGCCGGCGCCTCGGCCTCGGCCTCCCTCTTTGCCTCCCGCGCCCGCTGCAGCTTCCTCTCCAGCATCCTGGGGTACGTGCGGAAGTCGAAGAGGTGCGCGGCCGAGCGCTTCTTCTCGGCCCTCGAGGGCGCCTCCGAGGCGTCGGCGTCGGCCGCCGAAGACGCCGCCGAGTCCTGCGACGACGCCGTGGCCGCCGTCCTCCTCATTAAACCCTCGGGCACCTTGAAGCTGGGCCTGGGGATGGAGCGCATCTTGGAGCGCAGGCGGCCCGCCTGGTTGCGGATCCTCCTCTTGAGGTTGGTGCCGAAGGGCGGCGCCGCCCTCGCCTCCCGGCGCAGGGGCAGCTCCTCCAGCCCCGAGGACTCCACCTGGCTGGTGGTCAGCTCGCAGTCCGTCCTCGACTCGGTGGTGGGCGTCCGGGAGAGCGACGGAGGCGACGGCGTGCCCTGGATCTCCTGCATGGCCTCCTCCTCGCCCACGCCGTCCACTGGGGGCGGCCCGGGGTCGTCCTCCAGCCCCGAGTGCAGGAACTGCCGCTCCAGCGACGCCCCTCGCTGCTTCACTCCTCCCTCCTCCTCCTCGTCGGACCTCATCTCGTCCGGGCCGCCCTCCTGGTCCTCCCAGCCCAGGAAGACGGGCGGGGGGGCGGGGCGGGGGGCGGCGACTGGTTCGTACTCGTGGTCACTGCGGCGACGAAGCAGAACGATCAGCTCCCTTAAGATCTACGAGAGCCCAGGGAGGTTGTGTTTGAAACCGTCGAGATTATCTCGAATGGGTAACCAAGGAGTCACGTGGTATAAACACGAATGGTTCGCAAATTTGACGTGCTAAAACTGCTGATTACAATTCCGTACTCATTGTTTACACTTGTGTTTTTATCTCATTTGAAGGCTCTATAGTCGAGACAGATGAGAAAAATTTAAGTAAAAACAATTATTGATATTGTAACGAGCCATTCAGACACAGTGAATTTGTAAACCATTCGTGTTGGTACCACGTGACTCCTTGGTTGCCTATTCGAGATAATCCCAACGGTTTCAAACACAACCCCCGAGGACTCTGTTTTGATTCATCCACCGAATATCTTAGCGTGGATACTGCATTGAGAAGACTGCGGAATGGTCGCATTGAATATCTTACAAGTTCCGTCACTCATTATGAGTGCTGCTCGAATCGAATGGGAGTGAGACCATTGGAATTTGAGCCAAAGGGTCATAGTTACTTCCATAGCTAGGGGTACATAGCTACTTACAGCAGGAAATACAAGCGTATAAGTAAGGAAACAGTTCATCAGAACATACATCTGGAGCATGTTTCCATAAGGCAGTGAAGCCTGGACGATGGCAGCAGAGGAGAATAAGAAAAGGGTAGAAGCATTTGAAATGTGGTGCTACAGAAGAATGCTGTAGATTAAATGGATCGACCGAGTAAGTAACGAGGAAGAGCTAAGAAGAGTGGGAGAGAAGTCTGCTGACAACTCTAAAAAGAAGAAGGGAAAACTTAATCGGCCCTATCTTGAGACACGACGGCCTGATGAAGACTATCGTCGAGGGAAAAGTGAACGGGAAGATTGGAAAAGGCAGGCCTCGTATGAGATACATGGAACAGGTTGTGAAGGATGTAAAAGAGAAGAATTACGTCAATATGAAGAGGCTGGCCAATAGAAGAATCGAGTGGAAAGCTGCGTCAAACCAATCCTAGGATTGTTGACCAATGATGATGATGATGGGTCATAGTTCATAGAAAATAGAAAAGGAGGCATGCTGACCAATGGGTGACTTGGAGCTACATCGAAGTTGGTTGGGAACGATCAGGCTCTTCCGTTCAAAACGGCATTTTACACGGCCTGTTATGGAGAATGCATGTGTATTAAAACATAAATAATTATAACAATAAAATAATTTTGATCGATACAGGAAAATGGATACGACGACGGAGCTATATCCCGAAATTTCAGAAAAATTACTAAAAATGTTGACAACCTATTGTGAATGTAGGCTACGAGAAATCGAAAAACCAATACCGCCCAAAATAAAGCCATTCTGCATTATATAAAGGAGGCTCTTGTATGCTATACTGAAGTTTATGGCTTAAAAAAACACAGTAAACAATATCGATTGGACTTTTGTTAAAAAACAACTGAAACACTAAGATTCGAAATGCACCCCACATACAATTATCTCTCGACACAATTAGTGTCACGCCTTCATCTTGTTAATCTGCTGAAATTCATAGTGAACATACCGATAATGTTCTCGCAGTAACTCCATCTGGCTCAAGATTAAATATTATAGGTAATCATTTGTTAGATAATGCAATTTAGGAAATATGTGTTACTATACGTAATAAAAATGCAGCAAGATATAACCTTTTTCCAATGGAAACCTTACGCCAAGAAGCAATAAGGTGTAAAGCTGCTTCAAAATAATGTTTGCATCGTAAACAAAATGTTTTACAATGTTTCAAAATAATGTTCTGCGGTCATTCGAAAATGGCTAAGGGTAGTGACTACGCCAGAGAATTATAGACCATGCTTCTCTTCAGCTATGAATTACTAGCTAAGACTAAGTTCAATCTTATTTATGAGGATCATATTGCCAGTGTAATCAAATTGAAGGTTTCGTCCCAAAACCATTTTGCCAAAGCCCTTAAAATATTTAGGGTCTATATTTTGTCACTTCTGAGTCGGTTGAATATTTTTCCACATCCTACTAATTTTTCTTAATCATCCAAAGAGTTATAAGATATTTTTAGAATATTTGATACATGTATCTTTTAATAGATTACTTCAGGTTTGTTTACCGTCTTCTTGTATTGAAATTGGCTTAAACCCCTCCGAAATCGAGGCAAGCGGCCAAATTTCAGCACATGTTAGTAGATGGACAAGCATCGCCGCTAAAATTTGGAAAGAATTGTGCCTTTCTGATTTCCAGCCAATCGCAAACCGAATCGCTGCCGCTGGATGTGTGTTGATTAAGCAGTTGCCAATGGACTCTCCCTTTCATTTCACGCATTGGCTCCGCAGCGCAGGATTTTATTGCGTGTCATTTTTCGGGGAGTAGGACCAATGAATCTGGGGGTTTCCTTCCCAGAAGTTTGGTCCTGCATGTACTACAAACTCCCTTCTCACAGATACTTCGATTTCCTATGCACGCCCGAATACAACAATTAAAAAGCAAGCTCCGAGAAATCTAATCCTTGTTTACAATATCCTCTGTTCTCTTTATACAATACAATATCTTCTTCTTTATATGTATCTAACTGTTCACGCGCCGAATGATGGTCCGGGGGCTGCAACTCGCCACTCCCGAGTGCAGAGTGGGTTGACTACCGCCACGGGGAAAGCGTCGTTCGGAGAGCGTGTGCGTATCTCATGCAGAGGCCGCGACAGTCTTACGAAAAGGAATAGTCAAACTTGTCACTCTCAAATTCATCACTCAACTCAACAGTTAGTCGGCAGCTATAAATATATTTTCACTAATAAGGAAAATTTTTAGGTAATGTTGTAATTAGTTGATGTATTAATCACCTGTATCTCTTAAATAAGAAACGTTCTCGTAGGTTTTAATCGCTGCGGCCATTAAGAAGTAGCACTGAAAAAGTAGCATCCATATCAGTATAAAATTATGATACCTTAATTACTGGTGCCAATACTTATATGCTTGTATAAATGAAACGTTGATAGCTATGTGCTTCACTCAGACACTTTATGTGCGAACGAACCATGAATTGTTCGAGTGCAGCGCTTAGCCGAACATTGGCTAATCAATCCATTTCATTGATTCCAAGTAATCTTTGGCGTAGGCGCAGAAGGGTGCCCTAAAAAGTGTTAAGGAGGCCGCTCCAGGGAACAGTGGCATTGATTTGGAATACTTGTTGGAATTTCACGATGTTTTTCGCTCAAAATGCGATTAGAAAATAAGTTAAGTCCCATCAACGCAGCGAGATAAATATTAATTTTATTTCCATTTTAAGGCTAAATTTAAGTTCTTATACTTGGCTCCTTGAATTTGCATACCCTTCAAAGGTTTTTCATTTCGTCGTGACTTCATCAAAATGATGTCATTTTTTCTGCAGAGGTACACCCAACTTATTTCAAAAGAAAGGCCAGACTTTGAGTACAGTCGGGACACACACTTCTATTGTCCAAGTTTTTTCCATTTCATCCATCTTCCAGATAAGTAAACGAGTATTTACTTCAAATTCCGTAGTTCAATGCAATCCAGGTCCTCGGCGATATTTTTGTTTTCAATTTGTGAAAAAGGAAAATTAATTTTCTCATGTCCATCTGTGGTGGTCCAACCTCACTTCTCCCTCGCTCGCTTCGTCATTTTTATTCGATGCTATCTAATGATTTTCTTTCGGTGGTATGTCTTTCCTATTCATTTCTCAGAGGCCCAAGTAGGTTAGAAGGCACGGGAACCCTAGCCAATGCAGAAAAAGAAGGATTTAGCCCCACCTCTTCCCCATTCCCACTTGTCAACTATTTAGTGATGTGTCATATCCTTCGAAAGGGGTGATAAACCCTTGGCGCCTCTCGCTAACGCCGGGCTTCTCTCTGACACCCGAAATATTATTCCACGTTCCTCACAACTCCCTACTGATCCTAAATGGCGCGAATGGCCATAGCTGTCGGTCATCTTCCTCGATTAATCACCACCCAACAATGGTATCGTGCCCAAAATTCATCGCAGAATAGTCAAAGGTATTTTAGATCTCTTTCTTTACCGTAAAATCCGTGCCTAACCACGGGGATAAACTTGCTTCGCAAATCTGCTACGATGCTGCCGGCAGTCCCATAGTCCTGTATTTCCCATCAAATCCTATGAGAGTCAACTTCAACAATACATTTGGTCATCAAGGCGAAAGTTGACTGCCACAAGGTTTAACTGAATATAGCTTTATTAAATGAAATACTTGATGATTCAACGCTAAAGAACTCTGTATTTCATGATAATAATTAGAACATTTTCCTTCTTATAGTTCATGCCTGTTACCTGTAGGTTAATCAATAACAATTTAAATATCGAATAGAAAATAGCACTATGCACTTAGAAACCGATTTTACCGTTTATTTGTGTGGACTAATGGACACGTGCGTAGAGTTAAGACGGGGACTACAGAGTGAATTAAAAATAGCCTGCACTCTGCAGGTTGGTGTTATTTAATGATTTCGTTCATATTCGTGCAACTGTTTCTCCAAATAATCAACGAATGCACTTTCGCGGGACAGTTTTTGGCTTTTAATATTATAGAATAAATGCACTATAAGATGATTTTCAAATGTATCATATTTCTTGGTAAATGCAACGGTTTTCTTACGATCCTATTCTAAGAGAAAAAGTTCCAATAATTGGATTGTTTATTATGCAGGGAAAACATTTCGTTCGTGAGTTTAGATGTCACTGCTTCTTACTGCGGACTGAGTGGTCTCTTTGATGTCTTAGCCACTCTCGAGGAAACAGTCGAGACATTTCAGCATGATGGACCACCTTACCTGAAGCAGCACGCATCACTCATTAGGCCGTGACACATGATTTTAAGGGCCATTGCTAAATTTATCATCATAACGTGGGCCAGGTTTTTTAATTATTGTTACTTCCTCGCAAAACGATAAATTATTGTTATTATGTATAAAAAATGAAAAATCATAATGCTTAACTATATTTGAATCACTATATCCTTTTTGACTTTTTCATATGGTTAAATACGACGTTACTGAAGCCCTCTTATCATTTCCACTATGAATCACATGATTGAAGTAAATTCTAATTTCGAAGTGAACGCACAAAATTAATAACACATATTTGATATCGATACCGCGAATAAATAAATGATTTTAAACCTCGTTTGAAAACGTGCAACTCATTCAGGGAAGGAGGCTCTTCGGAAATGAATCTGTCGTTAAACGGCGTGGATAATTTCTTAATAAATGAAATTTTCAGTTAGCTTCTTAAATTCAGATAGCTTCTTCTTAAATTTGTGAAAAAGCTTGATCTAATAAACCTGTTTACTTGTCGTTGATCCAAGTTTTTTTATCCAGGAAACTCACTGAGAATGCTTCAATTTCTTAAAACTGTAAACAGATCTCTTTGATTCTGATTCAAAGAAGAATACGAATTCCTCGGGAGAAAGCCTCACCCTTTTCTGTCACTCGGTATCTTTTAATCTTAATTGTAAAGATAATTGTGCCAGTAATTATTTGATTTAATGTTTAATTGCTGATTCATTCCATAATAACGAATTCCATCATCAGATAGAGGTGGATTATGCCAGCTTATTTTGTTACATTCTCCCTTATTTTTTTGCATACTTTTAAAAACAAAGTTTTCTTTATTTGTTAAATCTGTTTTAGAAAACGAAATTTTGCTATTTCTAATTGCATTGAGTCTTAGGCTTTTATTCAGAATCACAACTACAGTCTAGGTTCTCCTGCTTGCGCCCTGAATTCCCTGCAAGGGGGCAAATTAGGTCGCTGAAGAGGCGGTATTACTTCTCAGCGTACGCTGAGAACTGAGTCGAGATGTAACCCGTGACCTCAACCGCAGCCTCAATTCCACTGCTTACGTCATGCAACCCCTATTTCAAAAACGGGGGACACCTTTTCCTCGACACGGTGTGACGGACGCCAAGGAGGCCAACACCAACTTTGCAGAAGGGTGAATCTGCTCACACACCAATTGGACTCAAAGATATTTCGATGTAAGCAGTAGAAGCGAGACTGTAGTTTTGAGATTCTGAACATAGCCATTAGTAACTGTGTCATAAGAAGTTTCCCGAAATGCTGGGGAAATATGTCGAAATTTCATATCTGTTAATAAAATTAGAAATGTGACAGCGAAGTGTAGAGTAATGAAATTTTAAATCTAATTAGTGCGTGATCTAGCACCTCAGTAATTGAAAGAATTGATGAAGAACCTATATTGTTTTATTATTAACTCATAAAGTAAATACACCGTCTCTGGTTCATAAAAATCTCTGTAATTTTCCCTCATCCGATGACTTCGATGACCGGTTTCATTATTGCATGCGGGCATCAAGACTTTCTGTGTAATGGAACGGTCAGGGAAGACTAACGTGAAAATGGTGCAGTTTTTGCATGAATCGATGATTTCGAATTTCCCAATGATCCGTGTGTTTCCGTGATGCCGTGGACAGTGAACAAAAGCGCAGCGGGGCGCGCGAGAGGGCCGGGCCAGGAATGTGAAGAGAGGGAACTGCTTTGGACGCTGCGCTGGCAAGGAGGAGGAGAGGACTGAAATAGGCGCTCTGAAGGGAGCGAGCCAAAGTCGTGGACGAATATTGTTCTCAAAGCAGGCAGCCCTTGTCCCCAACTGTATTTCCCGAGGCAAACTCCTGCAGGATTGGGTGCTGGCTATTCACGCCGAAGAGACGGCGAAAGGCGTCTTGCTCTGGGACGCTGCAGTGTTGTTATGCACAATTTTCACCAGGTCTTTCCTATGATCTATCGCGGCGCATGATATCGACTGTGAATTATATTGCTTCGGCTTCCACCCTCGATGGAGTGGCACGAGTCTCACGATAGTATTTTCGTATGACGCCATTAGCAGGCTGAAAACGCGCACACATCAGCTCAACTGAGACGATTTGATGATTTATGTGAATCACGTGCGAATAGATCACATCGTGATCACGATTTCTAGGAGTGACTTGGAGGCAAGCGTGATCAGAAAATCGTGGTTGCCGATAGCTCGGATGTTAAGCGTAGTTGCCAGGTCTTTGCACCCCAAGAGTCACGGGTTCATATCCACCCTTGGCATTAATGTCTTAGGTTAAGTTACACATTAAGGCATTACCACTACAACAGCTGACATCTAACTCTACTGCCAGAGAATAAATGAAGGAAGGATTGGTATTGTGCGTAAGTGTGATGAATTTTCGCAGAGAAGAGAAATCAGTTAAAGGGGTCATGGGAACGGTGAAGACTTTGTCACAAAGTTGAGATAGCATTTATAAAATATTTTATCCTCAAGTTATGCGATAAATGAGACGTTTTTGGTCCAAATCCTTTCACTGTTGACTCGATAATTGCTCACCATGTAATCTATTCCCAAAGGTTTATATATTTGCTATTTTAGACATCTTACGGCCTTTATTAAATAACCTACGAAATCAAATCCCCACATATAATAACAATTTGCAAGTCAAAATGAGTTGACTACACGCAAAGGCTCAAGATAAATAAAAATAATTTTGCAATGAAGATAAGTCTCCAAGTGATACGGGGCTTAAAATCACATTCTTGCTTTACTTTTCATTAAGTCTTCACCATATAAATACATATTTATTTGGGTCCCAAGTTCTTACATTTTTCTAAAACTCTATTTGTTAACGTAATGTGCATTGTACAATTTTCAGGTCTAACACCAAGTTTATTTCCGAAGTTTCATTTAGTTGATAACTAAAGTGACAGAAATCAAACCAGCTATCGAAGTGGGAGGTAGGGAAATGTATAGCGTGTGATTAACCCAAAATATCCTAAAAATTCTTCATTTATATTGGGAACATAATGTTTCCATTAATTAGGAGGAGATCACGAATGAAAATGCATTCCATTCATAGAAAATGAAATCACACCATTACTGTGATAAACCTACAGTTGGCAGCAGGAGATCGTTTTCAGAATGAAATCTGAGGACATGTGATTTCACTTTTAGCGCATCATCGCGTAGGCAATTAGCTTTTTAGTGATTCGTACGTTGTCCAAACTTCATTTCAGTTCGAAATGTGACCAGGAGAATGCAGTTAAAACCAGGCAATTCGTAAAATGACGAAGTCAGGGCATAGCTAAGAGAGACGAAACGTGGCGTAATGTTTTTATCGCCACGCGAACACAACCGTATTGTCTCCCCTGATGGAACGGCCCAAGGAATCTGCTCCTCGATTAGTAAACCTCCATTAATATTACAATTGCGCGTTATTCGTGCTACTAAAAGGAAAAAAAAGGAATCTCTAAATTGACGTTCCTTGGTATCATAATCACTAGAGCGCGAGAAGCAAGTCCTCAATTTTGCAAAAAAAAGTCACCTAAAAAGTCGCAAATATTTTTTTTTTAAGTCTCTCGAAAGTCTCAGGTATTTTCACGAGAAAGTTACTAAATTTAACTTAATTATTGGAAAAAAGAGCCGAGAGTTGCGGGTTCACGAGTTTTCTAGTTGTTATATGGACTTAAAGAAAAGAAAAACCACAGTTTAAAAAATATTTTTTTAATATTCTGAATAACACTTCGTTTGATGACCAGCAATTGTGGAAGAAAAATGTGAATCCCTATTATTTTTATAGCTGATAAATATTTATCTTTATTTTGGGAAGGGAATATTAAAGTTAAAATATAAGTTTTAAATAAAAGATTTTATTTTATTGCATCATATAAAATACAATAAAAATATCTACGCTACTTACATACTTTCATTCACTTTAAGTTTGATTGCCTTGAAGACGCGGCAGGATACAGTAGCGGCAGACAAGATATTTTTCCATGTTTTCCGAAGTGAACGTTGTGCGGCGGTCGCTCAAAATAAGTTATTGCATCGAAAATGGTCGCTCAACGTCACAGGGTATCACCGGGGCATACTTCAGCGTAGCCACTTCACCTACTGAAGGTTTTTGGAAAATGTTAGACGTCTGCCCCTTGAACTCTCCATTGAGAATCTGAGCTGCATCACTCATCAACTCGAAGCCTTCGTCTTTACTCAAAACATCACGCAATTTCGTATAAACAATTACAGCTTGTTCAACCTTATGCATATTCAAGTTTCTTAATTACATCCGTAACTGACGACACTGCTCACACCTATGCTCAGGATGGGAGATTAAAAGTGTTTGATTTTTTCGAGCCAAGGATTGTGGCGAGAGTAGAAAATCAGGCAAACTTTGTTCTCCCGCACCATTTATTGGGGGTGCAGCCCAAGAGGACCGGTTTCGACTCTTCGGTCTGCATCTAGAGGGACAATGCGAAGCTTTACTGCGGCGGTATATTGCATATTGGGGGGAGGGGGTGGATATGGGTTGGAATATGGGGAGGAGGAGAAGGATGGCTAAGGTGATGGAGCTATGGTTGGAATATTTGGCTGAGGGACGACATAACATTCTCTTGGGACAGAGGGACAGGAATCTCTAGTCCTGTGCCTCCTCCAAACTCTTTACCTAGAATTTATTGAACTTTCCGGAGCTATTAATAAAACTTCGCATTGACAATTTTTACCTACTTGGAGCTTATATTTTTGCAGTACATCTATGCTCCGCATGAAAAACACTGATGTGTCCAATACCCAGTTGAACAAAATGATCAGAACATTCCAAATACTAACTTAGGCATGTGGCTTTAATAAAAAGGCCCAGAAAAGTCTGTTTTATCATAAAAAGTCCTGCCAAGCCATAAAAAGTCCCAAAAGTCTCTAAACAACTCATTGAAGACTATTTTATTTAATGATAAAGATTTGTATTCAAAACCGCTGAAGTCTCACTTTTGCGAAAAATCGCAACACTTTTTTTCCGCGCTCTAATCATCACCAGGTGGCAAATCCGCGGTGGCCGAAAATATCTCACCTAATCTCGATTTACTTGGAGAATGCGAACTGAACGTTGGAATGCTAATTCATTCAACATCTGATCAGTTGAAGAGCCGAAGTGGAGGTATCGCAGAATCTCACTAGCGGAAGAGAAAACTCATGTAACCTTAGAGCCTCGCGGTTTCTAATTCTAGCTTTGGCAAGTAAACCACGCTCTGAAAAAAAGACAACAACCTGTGCGCTATTTCACTGGCCGTATTTCCCATGGGGTGCAAAGGAAGAGGGGCCGATAGGGTGGCCGATACTCAAGCCTTTCCCTGAACGAAACAATCTCAGCAAGTGGTACATTGTTTTACCGAGTTGTGAAAGGACTAAAAATATTTTTCCAGCGTTCACAGAGGTTCACAATCGACATAGTCTCATATTAATTTGACTGAGATGGATAATCAATCCTCCCTGGCCATGCAATAGAATGCATTCGAGGGAAGCAGGTCCGTAGCATAACTCGTCATAATGTCTGAAATAGAATTTCATTCGTTATTCGAACATTTCTGCAGCGGTTCACTGGATACGGCAATTGCTTGAGGAATTTTGGCTTCCCGAAAATACAGCGCGATCAAAGAATTGAGGCGTACGCCTAGTACCACGAAATTCATTCCAAGTCTTGCATCCACACCAAATTCAAACTTGAGCCCTTTGCACAGACCAGACCGATGTTTGATCAATCAGTGGCCACCGTAGTCGGGAAAATGTGGGAAATGACATTTCCTAGTAATAATTGCCAACTTGCAGCTTCTCGGGAATCTTACTTCGCGATTAGCATCCGGTTAGGCGAGATATTTAGAATTTACTCATCCGGAGAGATTACGTTGCCTCACTTTCGTCCTATATAAAGACGGCTTGTTTTTATCGTTTTCTACCCTCTCTTGGCTAAAAGAAAAAGGGCCCTTATGTATATATGTAATAGCTACACGCTATATATGTAGAACGTTAAATACAAGCTAAATTAACTCTAGAATTATTGCCATCCTTTTGAACTCTCGGTACTTTTTTGAAGGAGTAATATTATTACCAATTAACTCCCCCACCATTTCATGAAAGATCGTGGTATTTTTTGCGAATATTTTTAGCCCACGGTTGTTACAAAGCCACCAATTCCAATCGAGAAAAGAAAGCAAACTTTTATTGGTTTTGTAGGACCCTCGCTATTTTAGAGAGCACGTTTTAAATATATTTCTTGAAGTACTTTTATGATGACCTTAGTCGCAGCACACGTTATAACAGGGTAAATGGGAATGTAAGCAGTTTGTGGGAAATCCTTTGTGAGCCAAAGGGAGAGTTCTTTTTCTTTACGAGAGGCGTTGAGGAACCGGTTGAAGAAGATAGGAGCGAAAGGGAAATATTTTTACGGCGATGATGTCGTCCACCAGAAATGGCTGAGCTCTCTCGCACCGGAGAGGAGCGGGACAAACATTCTTTGGAACATACGAGGGCCCACTTGCTCCGTGAAGTGATGAAGGGACTTGCAGCGCCCATTTTGGGTTTAGGCTAGATCCCCGTGTTTGTTTTCTGATGAAGGGAAGAGAGGTGGATGAGAATACATGCACTATTTTGCCTCATTAATGTTGCGAAGTTATTATATTATGTATCCTCAAATTTTGATTTCTAATCTTACCTTCTTAGTACTGTCGTATTTTTTATTACGTAAATATAGCGTAGGAATATGAATTTTGTATTCTTTAAATTTAGCTTTGAATTTAGAAAGCGATGTTTTTCTGGTGGAAGATATGGAAAGATATAGCAGGATACGCGACATTGTTGACTGAAATACCACTCTGGGGTTACGAAGTATAAGTTTTTAGACTTCGCTTTGGAATAAGCGCTGTTCTCTAACTAGTTAGCATCTACTCGTAGGCCTAATCATAACGAGTCATAATTTCTGAGTTTTTGGAATCGGATTTCATCGGAGTGCGTAACATCTGAAATCAACCAATGCAGGAGAATCTGTAGATGCCATACGGCAATTATATCATCATTCCTCCGAAGATTAGAACCCTCGCAGTGAAACTGAAAGAGATGCAGGCACCCAAACGCAAGCAGCCTCGGAAACCCGTCATTCAATGTATTCTTTCGTGGTTGCTTGAGAGGCGGCACCTTCTTGAGGAGGCCAACTCCCTCCGTGGGTCCTTACTCGCACGGGTGCGGTCACCTCCGCATCCTCATTAAAACGAGCAATCAAACTCATCCCACGTGAGCCCACGGAAAGAAATTTCTGGCTCGAGAACATTCGCCCTGGTCATATTTTTCTTGACCGTATTGAAGTACGCAAACTTAGGGAAAACTTAGTGAGAGAAACACAGCAACTCCATGAAACCAAGTAACTTCAGTTGAAGAAAATACGGAGCTACGCGCATACTAATATTTCGATCCAAAATTATTGGTGAGTTTGCACCCCCCTGCCACAGACCCTTGCTCGCAGGGTGAAATGCTGATGAGCGCCTTTCAGAGATTCACCCTTTGCAAAATCAGTTGAATTTAAGAATTTCTTCTCAACGTCAACTGCTGTATTGCTGTCGCAAAAGAGTTTCTTGCGAAACTTCAGATTGGAGGAGTTCAAGAATGGAAGTATCAATTTAACCGTCTTAGCATAAAAAAGTATTACTAACTTAGATGCGCGACTGAAGATTTGAGGCTTTTGGAAGGCCATGAATATTAATGCCATTTGCATGTACACTTTAATCCCGAATGTATGCCTTTCTCACAGTTATTATACAGCTCAGAATGTATCTAAATGTTTTTCCTTCTCCCCCGTTTTCCCTCAAATTTTCCGTACTTCCTGCGTCTTCCTTCCTTTCAGCATCCTCTTCCTCCAACTATTCTAAGACGTTTGCACCTTCTTTGCTGTCTCTCTCTCTTTACGCCTTCCTCCTTATTGCTCAATTCCTTCGTTTTCTTCATGTTTACACTTTCTCCAATCTATTTATGTTTTTACTACCCCTTTCTCAGGCACATACTCTATCGGAAAGCTTAAAGGTCCAATCAGACATCGTCTCACCACGGTGGGAAACGGCGGCACAGCTACATGGGACACGCCTCATATTCTTTACCTAATTCATTTTTCAGCAACAAACTTCTTCACAGTTGGAAGAGAAAAGAGTGACACTCTTGTGCTTGTAATGCACGCAGTTAGCTATCATATTCACGGAGGGTTGGATTCGTGTGGTGCGTGAAGCACCGGCTTCATGCACCAAAAGGCCGGGTTCGGAACCCTTAAAAGACTTAAAAGAAATCAGCCAGTGGTCGGCCCCTAGTGGCTGCGTGAAAAAGGTGAGCACTTCCGGTGGACGCTTTGCACCTTACGTCGAGGCACACGCCGGGTTTCCCTCAATTCCCTCCTGTGCTCCACCTTCCTGCGCATACCGAAAAAATGCCTCCGAGTTTCTTCCCCGGAGAAAAGCGCTCAAATATCGTTCCCCTGTCACCGAACCTGCATCTTTGTTGGGGCACTTCTTCTTGGTTTCCTAGAATTGATCTTGCGTTCTTCATGCTAAGATAGTATTTTCAAGGTAACCTTGCATTTTCCGTACTATGACGACTAGGTAAGTTCACAAATTTTGGACGACGTTATTCATAAGTTCTCAGCGGCAGAGTTTAACACAAATACAATTTTTTGCGACTCTTGAGGACACTTTTTCGAATTCTCGCCTTCTTTTGAGAAATACGATTAGTTCTCGCAGATGCGTCGACTCTCATTACTGCATTGACCGAGTGTCGCGGGTACATCGGCTCCATCATAGTTTCCATAGCACGGTTCCCCCCTGGTGAGAAGTGAGAAGTAATTATATGACCCTATTCTCAATCCTAACTTTCAGAATCATTGTCCCCTCTCCCCCTCCTCAGTGATGTGTGGGCGGGGGGCAGGGGGGCGGGGGCAAGCCGAAATATAGCCCCGGGCGATCGTCCCGCCCCTTGGCTACAAATACGCGCATCGAGGGAATGAAGCAGAGGGCGCCAAGCAGGGCCCTTGTGGCACCCCCTCTCGGGACGGTACTCACCCCATGCTTCGATGCTTCCACAAGGCGGCTAGAGCCGTCCGCTCCGGCAGAAGACTGTCCGACTGGAAGTACTGGCAGCCACAGCGGACCTCCCTTCCCTCGGAGGGCGTGCGCCTCCCGTCGCCCCTCCCCCCCTCCCCCCCGCCCCCCGCAGGAGGAGGCCGGCTCCCCATCTGCAAGGATCACGACCGCTTCCTGCCGCGCGTCTGCCGTCGGGAATCGCGGAGACGCGCGCGGAGTCAGGCCCAGGAATAGAACCCACTCCCCCCCCCTTCCCATCAGCACCCCGGGGAACGCCTCCCCCCCTTCCCCCCCCCCCCGATATCACTCTCCCTCTCTCTCGGGCACTCTGATCTCACCTACGTGCATTGCGGAGTCGGTGATCGACTAGGAATAAGTCGCTGCAGCCGGGCGAATGACCACTGCGACAACGGCGAGGCATTCGTGGCTGCATCGGTTATGGGTCGACCCCTGCGTTGCCTTCTCCACATGAGCGCTGGAGAAGGCTTCCATCAATCCTATGAAGAATGCTCAACGACAGCTGTCACCTCGGACGCATGACTTCCGTTGGTACAGAAGATGGAAAATGAACTAATCTTACTCCATCTATCGGCCACTTTCACATTACACAAACAACGTTGCGTGCTTCATGCCTTACATGGCAGTTCAGTTATTGTGATATTGGGAAATTCACGTGAGTGATTGAGGAACAAATATTCTAAATTATCATTACAATTAATACCGCCGTGTCATCGATATCACCTTTTGGGTACTCCATCAAGACCTTTAATCATTATTGTTAGTTGATACCGCATATAATGCTTCATCTCCACAATAACTTGAAACAGTATTTAATAAATCCCTGGCCGAACACGTCGTACCGATGGAGTGGGAAGCAGCCGATGTAACGGCTGCAAATTTAGTTTCCGGCGAAAATAGTATTCGAGTGGATGCAATACTTCTCGATTTCAAGAAAGCTTTTGACAATATGTCTCATAGCAAACTAATGTTGAAATTAAAATATTATGGGTTAGACAGTAATATTATATCATGGATAAATGATTTCCTACATGATCGGGTGCAAAGGGTTGTTTTGGACGGTGTTACCTCCCCGGAAATCGAAGTCACTTCAGGTGTCCCACAAGCTAGTGTGATAGGTCCACTCCTGTTCCTCCTGTACATAAATGATATCAATAAGGTGGTCAAAAGTAAGCTTCGTCTATTTTCCGATGACGCTGAAGTGTACAGGGAATTTCTATGCCCAAATGATTAAGAGTATTTAAATGTTGACCTACAAGCAATTGAAAAATGGTGTGATACATGGTAGTTAGAATTAAATTTTTTTAAATGTATAGTCATGAATTTTTGGAAAAAGAATTGTTCCTCTCCTAGCTCTTACAAAATAAGTAATATTGAATTAACAAACGTAGAATCTATTAAATATCTTGGAATAAGACTGACTCATGATCTTTCCTGGGCTAACACATACGTGAAAATATGGGTCAAGCTAATCGAAAACTGTCATTCATCAAAAGAGTATTGGGTAAATGTGACGATCATGTACGAGAAATCAGCTACTTTTCCCTTGTTAGATCTCATTTGGAATATGCTGCCAGTGTATGGGATCCCTACGAAATCGGTCTAAATAACGAACTTGAACGTGTGCAGCGAAGATAGACAAGATTTGTAAAGGGACGGTACGATAACTATATTAGCGTAACCAGTCTATTAAATGAACTAAAGTGGGAATCATTGCCAGATCGTAGTTTGAAATTCAGACTGAATCTCTTTAATCTGAATTCAAGGATAATATTTTCAGTGATGATGTTAAAAATATTTTGCAAAACCCAACTTTCTATGGTAGACTGGACCATAATCACGAAATTAGGGAAATTGATTGATTGATTGATTGAAACTGACATATTCAAAATGTCCTCTATTCCTAGTACAATTAGGGATATGAATATCGGTAAATATGTCCAATACGAGTGAATCAATGTATAGCATAGGTAGAGCTGCATGTTGGCATAAGGAATTGAAGATAACCCAGCTAACAGCATGTTTTTGCATGCTTACTTTGATATTTTTATCTTCTTTAAATTGCGTAGTTTAGACTAGTTTATTAATACTAATCCTTTTTTATGCATGATATGATATGTAGTGCATGTTTGCTGAGAATTCACCTCCTGCCACATACCTTTATGGTGGCTTGCAGGGTATTATGTAGATGTAACTGGCTAAGCAGTAACCAACTCTGAAATATATAGCGCAGTGTTCTATATTTTTGAACCAGTGCATATCTTACAAAGAGAAAAGTGTGAAAGGAGAGAATAGGCCGTCATGAGAGAAACTGATGATCGAGAACTTCATTTACTCAACACTGTTTTATCCACACCAATTATAAGTGAGCCCTTAACCACAATATCGATTGGACTCAGTTCTTCACTCCATTCTCCAATCGGCAAACGTCTTCATATTTACGCAACTCTTCTCTTTCACGCCCTTATCAACTTCCTCCATAAGTTCCATGCGAGGCTTTCCTTTTCCAAATTTCCCGTTCACTTTTCCTCGGCGATTGTCCTCATCAGCCCATCGTGTATAGCCGAATAAGTTGTTCTGTCTTCTTTTTAGAGTTTGCAGCACACTTTTCTTTTCTCCTATTCTTCTTAGCAGTTCTTCGTTTGTCACTAGGTTGACCAGTTTTAGCTTAATCATTCTTCTGTAACACCGTACTAGGACTGTTTTCAATCCTTATGTCTCTGCTGCTGCTATCGTCCTTGCTTCACTGCCATAAGAAGCATGCTCCAGTTGTACCTAGGGTCTCAAGAGTTATTTCCTTATTTCCACACTTTCCGACCGTAAGTGGACCCTACTTCTGGTTGGAATGCCCTCTTCTCCTGGGCTATTCTGCTGGTCACTTCGTCCATCGCAATGTTCACCTCATCTATCTTGTCCAGCTCTCTTGTTTTGGTCTTGGCCTCTTTTCTCGTTCTGCATACCATATTTTTTTAATTGATCCTCAGTTGATATCCGGTCAATGCCTCTTCTATGTTATTCAGTCTCTCTTTCAGTCCCTTCCATGACCTCTGTGTTATTGGAGAAATAGTGCTATTTTTTTCCTTGAGAATATTCACTCCTTAAGCCTTCTCTTTGGCTTAATGCATTACTTCCTCAATATACTCAAAGAAATAGAAAGTACAGGAGACAGCATAAGGTCTCACTCCTTAATTTATTCTTTCTTCTTCACATCTGGGTTCACTTTAAATCACGGCTAACTGGGTTTTACAAAAACTGTGGATAATTCTTCAAATGCTGTAAGCCATTCCAATTTCTTTTCAGAATGCCAAGCATTGAATTCACGTTTTCTAAAGACTTCTCCAAATCTACTTACGCCACAAACTTTGTATGCTTCATCTCCACTCTTTTTCCTATGTGTTGCCTGGGAGCCGAAATTGTTTCCCTTAATCCCTGATCTTTCTTGAACCCACTTTGGTCCTTATCAAGAAGAACCTATGCTTTCCAGTTCCTGGTCTATTCAAGGCATCTGTAGCAAGACTTAAAGTTTTAACATTTCTCCGTCTTTTCCTTTCTGAGAATAGTTCACATTTTACAGTTATACAATAATTAAATAAAATCCAATCAACTTCGACGACTATGGCGATTATTGCCAAGGATAAGAGTGGAATAAGATATTATCCTATGACAATGACTTTGTGTTTGCCTCATCATTGCACAGTCAATCGCCAAACCTCATTAATTTTATTCATCATAAATGTCGGCCTCTTTTTTTTTTATCTTTTTAGCCTGAGATCGGAGTAATTATCGGGAGATTATCAAGGCAGTCCGAAATCCCTTGGAGACGTATTTATTTGAACTCTTAGTTCCTACCCCTGGACACGGGACGAGCAGAAAGGGGAAAGGGAAGGAAGGGCAACTTCTCCTCTTGTCCACTGCTTGACGGCGACCGGTGTTCGAAGGATGCTTCGGCGTCGTTCCGTGCGCTGGCCTCCGCGGTAATGAGCCTCCCCCTTGGCCAGGCCCTCCTATATATATTGAGGCTGGCTTTTGACCCTCCACCGGGGCCCCAATTGGATCGGGAGCCAGCTTTTATCGCCCGGAGTGGCCGATGACTCGGCTCACTCTCCGCGCTGTGTCCCGCGGCTCCGATCCCGAACAAAAGGGGGGGGGGTGGAGGAGACACGGTTCAAGCCTGACGCAATTATGTACACCTGTACCACCAAAGTATCTGTTGGCTTGCTCTCAATATTCACCATTATTTTCCTCTAACTATTCTGCAGGAAGATCTTCACACGCGCTCTGGCACACTTCCTGAGCATTATGACTAATCCAGCGTTGCCATTCAGCATATGTGTGTTCAGTTTATCCGGTGTGTATAAACCTGTAGCTCCACCTCCCAAAGTCTGCTTCTTCAGGCGATTTCATTTTGCTAAATCCCAGTAACATGTTGGGGTCCACTCTTCGCATTTGTACACTCTGGATCTCCAGTATTCCGCATGCCATATGTGGAATATTTGAATTCTATGCTCGTGCCTTAATTGCTAATCACACCTAACTGTGATTGGTACTGGAAAGGGTCTAGCTCAGTGGCAACAACGTCCGTCGTTTGATGGCTCTGTTGCTTGAAGTGAAGGCTCTATCAGATGGCACTATTGCTTGAAGTGAAGGCTCTATCAGGTGGCACTATTGCTTGAAGGGAAGGCTCCATCAGATGGCTCTGTTGCTTGAAGGGAAGGAGTTATTCCTACTGGCGGCAATCCTCAGGTATCGAAGGCGGTCTATGAAATCTAGGCTGCACGTCGTGGCCCACATGGACTTCAACGATGCCATATACCGTGGATCCGAGTTGATTTCCATTCATTCAGGGAATTGAACTCCGAAGTGACGCCGAGGTCTTCATCGTGAAGACGGCACTCACGTTCTGCAATCTCGACCCGAGGATTGATCGGAGGCTTCTTGTTTGGAGACGAGTGGAAGGAATGAACTCTCTCTTGAAGTATGGTTCCATATATATATATATATATATATATATATATCCCTCTCCCCCATCCTCTCCCCTACCCTCACAAATATAAAAATCTGATATATATATTGTGACGGAACGGGCTTGATTCTCCTTTGCCCGTTGACTCGCCGCAGTCCTTACGCCTTCGAGTACTGGAACCCTTACCTTTGCCTCGACACCTCGTCTCCTTCGGACTTTCCCGAGTGGGAAATGGTTTTGAGAAAAAGGGATATCGCGACCTTTTGTCGCGTGTTTGAGAAGGGCGCCACCTCAAAACCGCGGCATCGGACCAGCTCAGCCAGCAAAGCAAGGACGATCCAAATTGTTCGATGGTCGGGGGGACTTTAAGCCAGGGCGGACGGTAAAACAGTGAGGGCCGTATGACGTGAGCGCGGGAGAAATTACGCGGAGCGTAAGAATGAACCTCTGCCTTTTTTTTACAATTAACACAAGCAACATTTATTCACTGAAATGAGCATGAAAATGAACACAAAGGCACTCTACAGCTAAATAACAGGTCTTAATGACTAATGAGGGATGAAGAGGTGAATGAATGGCGAGACATAAATGGAACGAAATTAACCACAATGAAATAATAACCCTGTAACACTTTGTCCAAATAAATGACCAAGCATGAAAAAATAGAATAAAATAAACTACTAAATGGAAAGAATTACACGCTCCTCGTCCTTTTATGAATACTAATGATGAGGACGGGAGTAAGTGATACAGAAATATGGTCCCGTAGGACTATGATTGTCCACTCTTGGGATCAGTTTGACTCTTCTCTTGACCTGAAGGGACTTTAACTCTGTTTGGATATCTCGTACACCACTTATTCTGGCGCACACGGGTTTCACAGTGGGGATGCGTGAATAAGAGGGTTGAAACCACTTAGGATTGGGGGAAATACGGGGTGGCGATACTTATGTGTGAGCTGGTGTGGAGCTTGACGGCGACATCCAGCGCGGAGAGACTGCACCGTTGAGTTTTCGGTATGGTGGCGTGGAGAACGGAACTCAACAACTCCTGTTGAAATAATGCACCTTCCGACTGAAAGGAACTCGTCCAACCTTTGGTTCCGGGGATGCGGCGACCCGCTACCTTTTGCGGTCTGTCGCCCTTATCTACCCGAAACCGCACCTCCTCTGTGGGGTGCCGGGATCGAGGTCCGCTGCGTCTCGTTCCTCTTCTGGGGCAGAACGCAGGAAAAACCGCTAGGGAATGACTTTATCAATTCCTCGCGGAAGTCGTGGTGATCTCCGTCTCCGATTATCGCCTCTCTCTCTCCGTCCACACTCTCGCCTGGCTTCACCAGCACACCTTGAGCTTCTCTGCTCGACTTCCAATCACCAACTGCCAACCGATATCTCACCCGACTCAACCGTCGGCGTCCTCCTTGTAACGCTCATCCCCATCACACGTGACTTCAATTCAAAAATCACCAATAGATTCACGGCTTACACTGCCCAATGACCTGGGTAGACACAAGTGGCGTGATCCTCACTCTCAAGGAATCCAATGCACAAGACAAAGGAACATTTTACCAGATATCCACGCAGAAAAAGGCAGGCGTTCATCTCGCTTACGTAACGGGGACCTGGCTTGGGACGGGAATGACCGACGCGCGGGAGGCGCGACCAGGGAAAAACAAAGATAAGACGGCCAATCCGTCACAATATATATATATATATATATATATATATATATATATATATATATATATATCAGAACCAACTTTTTCGCTCTCCGGCCGACGCTATATTCGTTTAGGAGTGCCCTGAATTGCTCTAGTGTATATGCGGGACTTGTAATGGTATTGTGGAATTGTGTATAGGGAATTGTGATGGTAAAGTAGGAACAAAGGGTTATGCCATAGTAAATTAGGAAAAATCAAGCATGTCGGAAAGGGATAAAAATTTCTAAAGCAAAATACAGGGCGAATTTTTAGTAAACAATCCTGAAACTCTTTGGTCGTATGTGAGAGAGTTTCAGGGTAATGGGTTCACTTCGAAACGGTAAAGGAATTGTGGTTTCCAGCAGTTTAGAAAAAGCCAATTCTTAAAATACCTTCTACTAAAGCTGGTGTATGGCAACAAAGGAATGAAGTTTGGCCAAAGAACCAGGCAATATACTGCTAAGAGCAGCTAGGAATGTTAAAAGGTCATCATGAAGATAAAATTAGAGACATAAATGGTAAAACAGAGAGAGAGAGATTGAAACATTCATTTGTTCCGCGCACAACTTGGGACCGCTACAACGAAGGGAGAAATAAAAATAGGCATTCTGGATTTTGATGCAGAAGAGTAGTGTGCAGGGATTTTTTTTCATGTCCATGTTTTAAAATTATTAACTCCTGCATATTTATGGAAATATAAGCTCAAATATTTAAAGATATGCCTGATTAGTCAATAATTATCAAATAACTTGTAGATGAAAAATTGAAGTGTTTCCTTTAAGTACGAGGCATGTCCGGAAAGTAAGTACCGTTTCGTTCTACCGCCACCACAACGCTAGTGTCACAGTTCCTCGCATGTGTACTCGTCTTTATGGTTCATTGTCTTTCAACTGAAGCCATTTCAGCCAGGTTGTGTTGTGTTTACATTTGTTAGTGATCGTTTAAAATGTTTAAAACAATATCTGATCCCGCCGACTGTGAAGTGCGTTCTGTAATACGGTTTTTGAACGCAAAGAATGTTAATCCAGCTGAAATTCATCGTTAACTTGTAGAGATTTATGGTGAAAGTGTAATGACTGATGGAATGGTGAGAAAGGGTGTTAGAAAATTCAATGTTTAACGAACCAGTGTTCACGACGAAGCACGGAGTGGGCGGCCTTCTGTTGTCAATGATGGTTTGGTTGAAAAAGTGAATGACAAAATTCTTGAAAACAGACGGTTTACGATAAGAATGCTTCTGAAGATTCCCACAAATTTCGAAAACTTTTTTGCATGAGATTGTCACAAATTGCTTAAATTATCGCAAACTGTGTTCCCTTTGGGTTCCGAAAATGCTTACGGATGATCACAAACGAAGTGCATTGACATTGATATTTCAATGCACTTGGAAGTGCATTGACATTTCTTACCCGATGCAGTTTTGAGGGAGGTGACTTCTCAAACAATATTGTGACTATCACTTATTCTATAATTTGAAGCGTGATTTTGGAGGAAGGCGTTTTGAGAGCGATGACGACGCAAAGAACGGTGTTCAGCAATGGCTGTCTTCCCTGGCGACATCTCTTTATGAAGAGGGCATAGAAAAGTTGGTTTCCCGTTATGACTAATGTCTAAACAATGGTGGCAACTTTGTAGAAAAATAGTGAAAGATATACTCTTTCATCTAAAAATATTTCTTGCCTTGAAAAAAAAATGTTTTTAAGAGTTTTTTCCCAAACGGTACTTACTTTCCGGACAAGCCTCGTATTTAACTCTCAGTTGGGTACAAGTAGTGCATGCTTTGCCTAATACTTTTTGCATGCGTACATGGTAGTAATTGTAAACGTATTCCCTCTGGTTTACAATGCTTACCTGGTGAATTTTCACCCCATGCCACACACTCGTGCGGTGGCTTGTAGAGCATTATGTAGTTGTAGACTAATGGACTCCCTCGGGTAGTTCCCGCCCGGTGATCCCAGTGGGGGATTATTTTATGAATGAAATATTTTACTCGATAGGATTCCATCACGTCTTGTTGAAGAGGAATAGAGCTACGACTCCACGGGATAATAATTTATTGGTCTCCCCTTGGCTTCCACATCGCAGTACTACAGCCGTTAAAGTAAATGTTACCACGCCTGTAGTGAAATGAATGTCGCTTCGCCGACCACTGTGATCACCCCATTCCCCTCTCTCCTCCAGGCGAGGAAATGCACTGAATTAATTAAATACCAAGACTGTGCCACCAATTGCGGCAGCTAGACCATCTTCAGGTAGTATGAAGATGGCGTAAGTGCCAAAACTGGTTGTATAATACTGGTATCTAATAAATAGTGTGGAAGTCGCCAAGCGCGATAATACATACATCCAATCAATTGTTGGTATTGAAGTCTCCTGTGAGTCTCCATTATAATTGTGTTGTTAATTTTATTAAGCAAACGTTGATGCATGCCTATCGAGTGCAAGTAAAACATCTCTATTAGAGAGTGGAAAAGCATATAACTATTATACTCTTCTGGTAATAATCCCTAATCTTGCACCAAACAGCATTTGTTTCGGAACCATAAAATACATAAGTTACTAAATCGAGAGTTGACAGTAATGATTACTCCACCATTTTTGTGATCTATCGTGTCTCTGTATACATGCTATCCTTCTTTCCTCGTACCACTTAGGGATCTGGATAGCTGTGAATCTTATCAATAACAAGTATATCAGTGGATAGCCTAGGTAGTTGTATGTTGGTATAAAACTTTAACCTAACCTAACTAACATAACATTAATACATGCTTGGTTTGCTGTTTTAAATATGTTTTAAATTGTAATAGGTAGGCTAAAATGTAGCTACGAATTCTTTTTAAGAATGATAGGCAGTGTATATGTTCGGTAAAGACTCCCCCCCTGCCTTACACCTTAATGGAGGTATGTGGGATATTATGTAGATGTTGAAACCATTTGGGAAGATTTTACTCTCTACTATTTCCTGAGTTCCCACTTTGTCAATATATATAATATTGAATATCTTTCCCATGTCCGATCTCTTATTTTTACGGCACGACAGGTCAATATAATTATATTTATGTGAAACAGAATTTGGCGTTTATCAACTATTTTTTTTCCTAGGAGCTTATTTAATGGCCTACTACTTGACCGGCCCTGCCATGCATCCGACAAAGGTCAAACTACAACATCATCCATGTCGACTTCCTCTTCCATCCCTCGCGCTGCAATTGTTTCCGTTGAGTAACAGCTCCGATATTCATAATCTTCAACTCACTTATTCTTCAACTCTTCAGTTTATCCTCGAGCTCCTTTCATAGTTCTCCATTGTTGTCCCTAATGGCATTACATCCAGCCAATCTTGTTCCTTGTAAAAATGTCCAAAGACCGGAATATCCAAGTAGAGTAGGGAAAAACACGCCACTCTAATTGGCATTGTCTGATGGTGCTTCCCCTACTTTAATTTGGCATTTGGATATTCTGGTCTTCGGAAATTTTCACTTCAGCCGAATTAGAAGCCCACCTGGGCCTCGATCATGGATCTTCATAAGGCGTGCGCTTGCGTTATTTTTTGATTTAACTTATGTCATAGAGAACGTGATCTCCGTTCTTCATTTTTCGCGTAGCACTTCAAATTGCTTATTTAAATCAGTGGAGAGAATTTGATAGACGGTTATTGTTAACCCCGCGCTACTGTAGGAGTAAGTATTAACAATAAAGATTGCGATAATGCGAAATGTGCATCCGTGATTCCACACCTGAATTCACCTTGTTCCTTGTTCCTCACCATCCTGTATGCACATTCCACCCACGCTTTTTCTTGACAACTTTTATCCTTCCAAGAACTTCTTTTCGGCTTCCTATCGCCAGTTTTCACGTTTACCGTCTCTCTACCACTGGTTTCTTAGTGCCTTCCTCTCCAATCTTCTTTTCAGCTACCATCTGAAAGACCGGCCGATGTTGTGTCTCCTTCAACTTTTCTACTTGCCATTTGTTCTTCATCATCTCTTCTGCCATCTTTTGCGATCCTTTACTTGGAGATTCAATCTCTGCTTCAGTAAAATGTTATCGATTAGTAATCTCCCATCTCCTGGCATTTTCCATGCATATATATATATCAGAATCTCTCCTAAAATAGCACTAAAGGCATTGAATCCTCGTTAAAATTCTTGTAGGCAAGTGTGATGCTTATCGCTCGATGGGTCAACCAGTTGAAGGCTGCACATTTATGGGATGTGGGGAGGCAGGTGTCTGAAGGAATGATTCGGGCCGTATGTGCGGACTTACAGAAAATGGTGAAGTTGTGTTTGTTTTGGGGAAGAGAAACACTCAGATCTTGGTAAGTTCACTGCCCCCTTGACTCTGTTTCCATAATAAACGGGAAGTATGAATTCAGGGTATTTTGCATTTTGTAATGCCTTTACCTCCCCCTGACTACAATGTATACAACTACTATCACATGAATTTTTTAGTGCACCAGGTGTGTGACACTCAAGTGTCGAAACACATGCAGTACTTTACAATGAACTAGTGGAAAGCTTCGGCACGTTATTTGCTGTGTTCCTCCACCATTTCACTCCCGGCGCTCCGGATTTCATTTCCCTCCCATCAACTCACCTCACCACGTGGCCACACACTGTCCACGCTCCACTGCAGCTTTCTTCTTTGGCATTTCCTCGTCTCTGCTTTGCTTGCGGACCAAGGCTAGTACTCTTTAACTCGTATGTTCCTAAACTCGTATTATCCTGTGACTCGGCGATGAGCCTCCACCGTTGGTCAGGCATCACCGCCGATATTCTCTAACGCGACGAGGTGATGTTCTACGCCCCAAACTTGGTGATATCACATCACCTCCTCAATAGCCGCCCTTATCTCATCACCGGATGTGTTGATGCATCCGACATTTGTCAGCGGGAAACAAACGTCGAGCGTTAATTAATGACGTTGATGCAGTGACTCTGACGAAATTGCAATTATTATTATTATTTTATTATTATTATTATTCAATGTTCTGGAACATTCTGTCCCCTGGAACAAATACAAAAAATAAAATAGAAATTTATAAATTTGCCTCAAGAGCAAAAATACCATACATAATTCAATTATTTTACACGATAGCAACACAACACTAGCAAAATACTAAATTTTAATATTTCAGTCAAATGCTGAAACAGTATTTTAACAGCAAAAGATACAGTATTTAACATAGAAACAGTAGAAACAGTTAAACAGAAACAGTAGAGACAAATTTCAGTACGATTATTTAGGTGCGTTTAAGTTAAACATGAGATTAAAACATTTGTATTTAAACATTACTGCAGGTTTTCAATTCATTGGGCAATGAGTTCCACATGTGGGTAGATGTAAAAACGAAGGAATGGTGGTACATTGTAGTTCTGTGAGCAGCTAAGTAAAGGCTGGATGGGTTACTTCTTGTTAACATTGTCCTACTTTCAGGCGGATGATGAAATAGGTCCAGGAGGTATGTCGGTTTTTGATTTTTAAATAGAGAAAATAAAAAGGCACACAGTAGATATTTCCTTCTAGATGGAATATCCATTCAAAGGAGCTTTTCCCTGTTAAGGGGAAATGTGCTCGTCCCTGCGGAGGTGAACCGAATGCAGGAATTTTGCAGCCTTTGTAATTTCTTATTCAGTTCACGCGAAAGGTCACCGAGTACTAAAGTACAGTAATCAAAGTGAGGAAATATTAGTGTCGTAATTAACATTTTTCTAGTGTGCAAGGGTGGAATTCTTCTCTGAGTTTTAAAATTATATAATATTCCATGAACTCTGTTAGAAATGGTATTAACCTGGTCGTGCCATGACAAGTTGTTATTCACAATAATACCCAAGCTACGAACAGAATTCGAATACGGAATGACAATGTCATCAACTCCAATCCGAGGAATCATTTCAAAGTTGATTTTTCTTAATGCAATGGAAACGATCACCCGTGCATGTAACAATAATAATTACAATGGTAAAAGTAATTGTCAAGTAACTTTCATCTCATATAGACAAGGCGAGTGCCGGCCTATCCAAAATTTTGTATAACATTCAGCAAAAAGGAATGCGAATAGTTAAGCATCGAGATAACTGTTTATAACATTGGTAAAACAATGGCAGGGCAGTAAAACAATCTCCAATATACCGAGAAAAGGCAAAATTATTTGTATGAATAGCAATAAGATTCAAGGGACACCAATATATATATAATTATCGACAGCGAGAAAGAACCAATAAATTTCACGTATCTTGTTTTCTAAGAGTAATTGTGTTTGTTTAAATGATTACAAAGTTGAACAAAAATTTTTCGGTTGGCCATTATATTCACGCTTGCTCTTAGCAGATTGATTTCTGTCGTCTTATAGTATGAAGATGCATTTGTTGCGCGGATGACAGTCCCGTGTGCATTTGGCATCCTTCGCAGACAAGTTAAAAACACCAATTACGTTGTTCATGATTGGTATTGTGGAAGTTGAGAATAGGACAATGAAAAATGATTTACATTCACCGTTCTTAATTCCACACATAACGATAGAATAGTGTGATTGCTTTTGTTGAAATACAGTAAAATAATTGTAATCTCTGGCTCACTTCGTAATGTTAATCCTGCTGCTAATAATCACCTTGCTGGGTTATTAGAATATCATATTGAATATTATTAAACATATCATCACCCGAGAAACCATTACTACAAGCATGAACATGCATGTTTGGGACTACAAGCATTTTTTTTTACGTATTATGTACTTGCCAGCCTTGATGTAATGTGATTCACCTGACTCTCTTTATCGGCTAATCACAATGGGGGCGGTTACTCGGAACCGAAATCGCAATTTTGTACACGAAATCGTTAGATGGAAACGAAAAAAGAATTTTAGTGAGAAAATAAAATTTCTAACCGCAAACATTCACTCATAGATCAAAAATTAAAATAAGCAAAAGGTGACGCCCATCGCAAAAGCTGCTGTGATAACATTGACGTCATCTTCCTCCCGTCCTTGACCGCTTTTCGAGAAAGGGAAGGGGGTGGAGGGGGGTGTTGGAAGGGCTGCTCGCACAGATCCTGTCGCAATCGCTCCCATTGGGAGAGCCAGCTGTGTCTCCCCCCTTTGCGATAAGGCGAAATAGCTTCGTGGGCTCAGTTGTGATTGGACGAAGTCGAATACGCCAGAGGATGAACCACGCCCACTTTTCCGAAAGGGTTAAAAACATCAGTTTTTCGTCGCTTGTAACTCGAGAAATAATTGACGGATCAAAAAACGGAAAAATATGGGTCTTTTCATTTTACAAACTATCAGATTTGGCAATTAAAAAAATGGTAAACGACCCCATTACTCTACCGCGCAGTTTTTCGCAGCGCTCCTCATCACCGTGTGAAGAAACTTCATCACCCAATTACATAATCCGAAAAGGAAAAGGGCGAGTGATGGTTTCTTTTTGTGACCGGTGGTGGATATCACGTAAAAAACAGAATTCAGCCACAGGACCACAACGTTGGGCGTGGGGGATCGACGTTTGCTAGTAGTCATGAGATGCAAGGAAGGTGGAAAAGAAGAGGGGTTTGATTTGGGAGTGGAGGGAATGAATTTCGGTGGCTGCTGCTGCTGTTAACGAAATGTTCCGACGGAAAGAGCAATAAACTAGAAGTTCTCTCCTCAAAAGGAGGCGAATTAGGACCCTCAGAAGGAATAAGTAGTACTCCAATCACCTTCATTACTCAACGTAACTTAAATGAATCAGAAATCTCCTACTTGCCGACTCCGGAAATGGGTCGACACAGGCAATCGAGGAAAGAGACAAGGGACAGGATTTACAAGATTGTATTGAGACCAATTTTAACGTTTATGTGAGAGAAACTAGACCAGGTACCTCCACAACTCGAGGGATTAGTCGAACGAGCGGGGATGAAAATTTTACAGAGGCAGAGCGCCAGAGAAGTGATTGTGGTTCGTGGTTGAGGATGGACGAGCAGAGATTGTGGCCCGAAGGGAAGTGTCGGCCAAGGAAAAGAGATGGCAGCACGAAGAGTGGTGAAACAGACAAGAGGTGGGAAGTAGAAGAGAATGCAGAGTGTTCGGGGAAAAGTTTATGTTGACAATGTACAGCAATGCTGGCGTGTTTGGCAGCAGAGAATCTGATGCAGGTGAATTTGTTGTCAGGAAAGCAGGAGGCATTTACCACTGAGCATATTCTTCCTCTTGGTGAACGTCTCTTTTGCGTGCAAAATTAATATCTTTAACACTATTATGTTCAGTATTATCTAGTACAATCTTAAGTGTTTCAAATATCTTTAGTTATTATTTAGAAGCCATTAACTGTTAAATATGGACACTTAACATGAGAAGGTGTTGGTTTACCCAGCCCGAAACTAGCCCCATGAATTCCATTAAATTGGACTAAATGCTTTAGTTTTTTTTTGCATTCCTGCATGGTACTTACTGCAAATTATTATTTGTCAAAAATATCATCTATTAATGTGTGGTGTATGACCCAGAAGGTGATGAATTTTTATTTGAACAATTATTGCATGTGAAAATACTTTATTCTTAGGTGAACTCAATTCAGTACAATATTTTTCATTTAGCAGTAGAACCCATATTTTAGTAATTAAATACCTTTTAAATACTAAGCTTTAAATTATTACTGCATGCCCTGTTGATGATCCAGCACATACTGCCACACACCACACAATTTCGGTGGCTTCCAGTGTGTTACGTAGATGCGTACTGCATATTCACGCTACTTTAAATTACTCATGAATGGTGTCTGCTTTCCTTTGGTTGCTGTTTTCAGTGGCCGGGATGTCGGTCCCTTTCAGCAAGGGTTGCAATCAAGGCAATCAAAACCTCGGACGCCTACATCTCCCCAGAGGGATTTAGTTTCATCGCCGTGGAGATGGGAGCGAGTGACGTGCGAGAAGGGCAGCATGCGAAGTGCACACGCGATTGGCGAGCGAATGTTTCGGAGTTCGTGGCAGCGCAGAGGGGAAGCAGGGTCGCGAGGCATGCGGACGCATTGAGTGGCTTTCGATATATCGAATCTGCAACCGGCGCGATTCGAATCCGCCATCGGGATTCTCTCACTCTCATACCCTTAGGGCATTTTATTCCATCGCCCATTCCATGTGATGCATAAAGTTCCCGCATTCGATCAATGGATCGACGAATCGGACGAAGGCGTTGTGCAAAGGCGAGGTGTGCTCGCAGACACGGGAACGTGGCGAGAAGGGTTTTGATTGGTTGGTGGGTAGTACACGAGGTGGATCTCCCAACGCAACAGGAGGAACTGAAGAAAGCTACCGACTTTGTGTTGATTAGCAGCGACCGTTATTATCCAGCATTTGTTTTACAATATTATATTCTCTTAATACTTTGGAAATAAGAGCGATTCCCGAGTTAGAGTAAGTTTGGCACTGCCGGCGTTTGGGAAACTGATCTTCAGACATCTCGGCATACTGTGGAGAGAAACTCCAAAAACTATAGATATTTGATAGTTAGAATAGTTAGTTATTATACTATAGATAGAACGTATCTATAGTATAATAACTATAGATACGTTCATAGAAGTGTAAGATTTGGAAGTTAAAATGAAAATTGTTTGCTGAAAAATTTTACTTAAGAATTTAATTGAAAATAGTTTGTTACCAGCGTCATCTGAACTTCATTCAGGAAAATGAATATATGAAAATGGGTCATCACTTGTCCCTCAGTTAATTTTGCACTTTGAGACACATGCGTCTCGGTTGCCAAATGCGAGTCAGTTCCCTCTGCTTCCACACTCATTATGAGGTTCCGGTAAACGTTTATGAATATCATTTTGATAGAATCCGAAGGAAAAGAAAGTGGCATCCCCTTCTCAATTGAAGAGAAGGAGGCTAGGTCATGCGAAATGCACGTCTCTCTTGTGAACATCAGGGTTGCGAGTGGTTACGCCAGCACTCCTTGGGCAGAAGGGTCGGCTTCTCCGGCACAGCGTTCCTCTTCACACTGCACAGCTGCGGTGCGGCGGTGCCCAGGCGATGAAGATGACGCAGGCGCAGACGAGGGCGGCGCCCGCGATGCCCAGTGGAGTGGGGGGGTCGCCGCACACGGTGACCTGCACGGCGTACGCCACGGCGATGTCCAGGGACCTCGTGGCCGCGACAGTGGCGGCCTCCTGCATGCCGAGCGCCATGCTGAGCAGGACGTGAGCCGCCGCGCCTGCCGCACCACTCGTAACCAGCAACGTCCACTCCAGTGCGTCGCCCGGCACCTGCGAAGGGAAGAGCGATAGGTAGGTACTGCTCGGGACGCTGTCCGCTATATTTGTTCTCCCCCGGTCGGAGAGCATGACGTGGGCCTGGATGGCGGCGATGGATGAATTCTCACGCCAGCGCATCCGGCAGGTGTAAAACCACCATCACTTTCCGCTGCTTTCGAGGAAAACCTCCCAATAGCAGAGAAAGAAATAATCATGAACCCCTGGGATCACTTCACGCCCGCATCGGTAAAGCACACAACGCCTAGACACGCTCTTCTCGCGGTGTATAACCCCTTACCGAGCCAAGCTGGTGATTAAAATGTGACCTTTCCTGCCAGCAGCAAGAAACGAGAGATACTCCCAGCAGACAGCCTCCTGGCTCTGAAATGTGGCTCCAAATGCCGTGTTACATTGGCATTGGACAGATTTATTTACTTGGGCTGCGTTCGGGCGAAGTCGGTCGTAGTGGATAGAGAATTACGTTAAGGGATCGTGTCAGAGGGACGGGGAGATAGTGCCAGTTCGCGAGGGCCCAGTTGAACAAGAGTCGTTGTTTATTTTCTGTACGGGAAGAGCTGTCCCGGTATTTACACAGAATAATTTAGAGGTTAGATGGCGGAAGGGACAGTTTTGTCTTAATCTCACCCCAATAATGACCTTTTATCACGAACTACTCCCGCGATTGTCAGTAGAACCTTCAACTTATTTTTGTTTAGGGCGTTCTGGCCGTTAGGATGAGCCACCTATAGCTCCCCCCTGTCGTTGGAATCGTCAATGAATGCGATAACATGAGTATGATACGTAGGTGCGTGGAAGCCGCGGAAATAATTGACTCATTAATTTCGGTGTTTTCCTCAAGCCACCCGACGCCTAGTTATAGGGCTATAAACCTAGAGATAGCTTGTCCCACAAATGTACATTATTTTACCGTACATCCAAGTTTACAGCCTACTCAACCTTTTTGGGTGCCCTTGGTATTGCCCCTCGCAGTGAAAAATTTCCTTCAAACTTCGGCTGAGGTAAAAGATTTCACGAGCTTTCATATTCATAAGCTTATATGTGTACTTAGCATAAAATCATAAGATTTCTACACTGCTGATTATTTTTCACCATGCCCAGCAACATGAGAGCCCGCTCGGCATTTTTTGTCCTTCAAATTACAGGAAGTGACGAACTCATCATGAATAATTAAATGCAGAAATAAGTGGTCGTAATTTAAATCTTGGAACGCAACGGGAATCAACCCTCGCATTATATATACAAGTCGGGGGCGAAGGATAGAGACCCCAGGGAGGGTGGTCCTGGGGTAGAAATTACCCATTGACCAAGAGCGTCATGCGTGGTGAAGAGCCGCGTCCACCACGAGGTACCCCTGTTCTTCGCCGAAATGGCATTTCAAGAACTGGCCGGTCGATCAAAACCTCCCATCACCACGATGCGTCTCTATGCTAAGGGTGACCGCGTCAGCGGGGAAGAGGGTAAGAAGTCACTAACAGTGAGATACACTAACTCCGGATACTGAGCGACCTCCGGTTTTATTTAGCCTTACCCATGCCTGCGGGGCTCTGAATGGGCGGACACTGTATTTCCTTAGCTACTATATAGATCTACCCTAGATCATATATGGAAACCAAAAAATAAAAATCCTATGGGGTGAGGTGGAAAGCACACTCATGACATGGACTCTTGTGGTGTCATTTATTCTGTGGAGGAAGCGATACCATTGCAGAGCCCCTGCAATGCTCCCAATGAGGACGCGGCCTCCGCTATCCAAATCCTACCTGTGGGGGTCCCAAGTGGGAAAACCAATTATCCTAGCTGCCCTTTCAGGGAAAGAGTAGGCTCACCTCTACGACTCTTTGAAGTCAGCTATTAGCTGAGTCGGGGCTCCCCAAGGGGGTAGATTCTGTCAATGTCAGTTGGGTCCCACTGTCAATACCATAGGGAGCATCTCTAAAACGATGGAGAAGCTCTCTACGGGGCAGAAGCGTACTGGGGCCGCAAGGAGGAGGAGAGACGGTGGGGAAGACAGGAAATTTAGCGAACCCGAATGCTCATGGGAGAATCACTGGTGAGGCAATTGTCGGCGGAACCCCAGAGGAGGGTTCGGGTTCCGGCATCTACTCCCTCCACTTCGGCTGCAAGGAGTCAGCGTATCTCAAGGATTACACTTAATGACAAGGTCTAGGACGTCAAGAACGCCGAGACTTTGTGCCGGCCCTCTTATGCAGAGGCGACGAAGGATCTCAAGAAGATGGCCATCATATCGACAGGGTATCCTCAGGTGAAGATGACAGAGGAATAGCACGAGGATATAGGGAGGAGACTGGAGATTTTCTAAGACAATCAGAGGATTAGTACCTCCCTGTCTTTGAGGGGAACAGGTTAGCTAAAGGGGGTAAGAGATTGCATGTGGTGACGACCGTTCTGCAGCCCGGCTTGTAGAAGCAGCGACGAAGATGGGACCCATAGATGGCACTATCTCACCGCTATGGAAGCTCTTGAAGCTGATATTCTGATCAGGAAGGAGATGGGTTGGGCCCATTTACTCAGCAAACTGGACACCAAAACCCACGTAGGGGGGCTTAGGAGTGTCAATTCAGAGCTGCAAACTGTCCTTTTGAGGCCCTATGAAAGAAACGGTACCCCGTGGTACAAAATTTGTCCTGGGAGTGAATGAGGAATCCTTTAAGTGCCTGACGGTGCCGAGCTTCAGGGAATCCATCGCCCTACATACGGCGGAGGTGACCCTGCCTGAGCAAGGACGTGGCTAAGAGAAGGCTCCACTGTCCTCAGGAACAGAGGTCCATCTTCCCCTCGAAGGGAAGGGGCTGGGGTGGGTAGAGGGTTCTGGAAGGGCCTAGACATGGCAGATATCTTCAAGCTTCAGGCCGACCTGCAGCACAGCAGGGCTTCCTCGACGGTCCTGCAAAGGTGACATAACGGTGAGGTCAACATAGCTCTCATCCAGGAGCCCTGGGATTTCCAGGGAAGAGTATTTACCAGGGAATATGGGACTTTCAGTATGACAACTGTTAAAGTACAATACTGTGTCACTGTGGATAGACCTAGAGCATGTACATATGTGAATGGGATAAATTCAACACATTTATCAAAAATTACATCCAGAGATCTGAAAGCAGTTCTGCTGACCCTTGGGTAAAGTGATAACAGGAAGAGAGTTGTTCTGCTCTTCCTACTTGCCATATGATTCACTGGCTCCTCGGACATCGAATGAGATGGAGAGGCTGGTGAGTAAGATAAGTTAGTGGGATCTTACTATCGGATGTGATGCAAGCTCGCACCACATTGTGTGTAAGAGAGTAAGCATCAACGATTGTGTAGAGGCCCTGTTGAAATATCTTATGTCTATGGAGTTACACATCCTTAACAAAGGATCACTTGCACGAACCTTTTGAATGCTGTTGGGGGAGAAGTGATAGATACCACACTCTACAGGAGATCTGTGATGCACAGGATTGACGACTGGAGGGTGTAAGAGGAGATAACATCGTCAGGCCACCGACCCATACTCTTCACTCTCTTAGAATCCAGTTGCAGGTAAGCAACATATAGGTACCCCAGAACTCCCAACTGGGGACTATATTGAAAGAGACTGGGAGGTGCTGTGAAGGGGGCACTTCAAGGAAACATCATCACGTCCGTTCCGTGGAGACGACACTCCATAATAGAGCTAGCAGGATTGAGTATGTGCTGGAACATGGAATTTACGGATCGGGGGCATTTCTTGATGTCGAGGGAGCGTTTAATAACACGTCCTCCGATCAAATCTGCATTGCAACAGGAAGAAATGGCATCAATGATCACGTTATTAGCTTCATTAGGTACATGTTGGTACATAGAACTGCCATGGTTTCCTGAGAGATAGTTCGATGGCGGTAGCAGTGACCTGAAGCTATCCCCAGAGAGGAGTGTTATCTCCACTCCTCTGGAACATGGTAGTTGACAGTTTTCTTTCAATATTAAAGAAACTGGCGAATAAACTCAAGGATACGCAGATGATTCCTTTAAGCTCATCACTGGAAAGGGCCTGGATACTGTCTCCGGACTCTTGCAGAAAGCTCTGGATAAAGCAATGAGTTGGTGTGCCGAAATAAGGTCAACGGTAAATCCGGAGAAGACCAATCTTGTACTGTTTACCAATAGAAGAAGTATTGAGGGTTTTAAATCTCCCTATTTTCAGGGTAAGTTTCTGTGGCCCACACCCCCAGTTAAGGGCCTTGTGGTTTGTTTTGACTCCAAACTTAACTGGGGAGAGCATTTGAAGGCAAAAGCCAGAAGAGTCGATGCCCCCTTATGGATATATAGAAGGGCCCTTGGTGAAACATTGGGACTCTAGGCAAAAACAGTTAGCTGGATTTATACGGCAGTCGTTAAACCTAATTTCATGTACTGCTCTATAGTTTGGTGGAGTAGAGCCCGGCAGGAAAGTGCAGGGAATTAATTCAACCAACTTAAAGGATGGGCTTTTTAGGGGAAATGAGAACAACCCCAACCCTGCGCTAGAAACTCTGCTGAATCTCTACATGTGGAGTCAGGCAAGGAAAGCACCTTATCGTCTCAAATGTATGGGAAAAAAGTGTGACAAAGGGAGTTCTTTTGGTCATGGATAAGTTTGGACGGAGCTCACAAAGTCGAGTCCCATCCTTGAGACAGGCAGTGATGAAATGTTTCAACCAATCACCCCTCTTATTGGAGACCCGCTTCCCTGACACGGAACGGTGGGCTGGAGAAAAGGGAAAGACCTTCATATTGGGAACAGTGCGTGGTGTACAGATAGCTCCAGATAAAAAGGAAGAGCGGGAGCTGGGGTCTACAGCTGTAGCACGCCAAGGTAACTCTCAATCTTTTAGGGAAATTATGCTACGGTGCTTCATGCAGAGGTATACGCACTTCTGACCTGCGCGTACGCCATCAAAGAGATTGCGAAGTTCGAGAGACTGAAACACATATGCACGGATAGTCGTGCAGCACTAAAAGCCCTGACATCACCATGGTGCGAACACAGCTGCTGCTGGAGTGTCGGAAGGTAGTTAACGCTTTCAGTGCGGACTTTTCCAAATGAAATTCTTACCGGATTCATTCTTTTGTCTCCATGAGCTCTCAAACCTTCAAAATTGGTGCAACACTATTGATATATAATTTACTTTTGTTTTTTTTTGTAATGAGAGTCTTCCACCCCCGAAATGGTTTTAAGTGTTACGCAACCCTCAATGTCTGTCGTCTCATCCTCCTAATGCCGCCTGTAAGTATGTAGTCGCCGTTTGTCGAACAACCCACAGTCCCCAATCCAGGGTTGACTGACCAGTAGGTTCAAACACTTGAGCCATTCCCCACCGAGTCGGTAGTTGACCAAGTTGCCTGGTTTCATTCTGTGCCTTGGGCAAATGTGCTCACCGTATGCGCCACTGAGCGCACTATATTCTCATCTCCACATCGAGTTATTTCTATCACTGGCTGAGCAGAATACATACTGCCACTCTCGGCCGTCCACTCAAATCCAGCTAATGCAACTACTTTGAACGCGGAACCATGCCCATGGAAACATCCTCATATGTCAAATTCCTACCTTAGCGGAACAAGACTAATACGTTTTAGACTCAAATTCTTTTCCTTATCCCTCAAATAAAGATGACTTCCTCTCCTCTGGCATTATTCCCTTTGTTTTAAAAACCATCCATATTTAGTCCATAATGAACTCCCGAAATGATGAGCATTGGCGAGCCAACGGTCGTTTGATTCCTAGTCCATCAAACATTTTTTCCATTTCTGGCTATTTTTAACGCACCTGTCGTCGCTCACAGCGGCAGGTGAAATATCATGCTTTCACAAGATTGTGATAAAATAAATATAGGAAAGCGTCCCATATAGAGCCGGAAAATTAGTTCTTATATATTCCGGAGAATAGTATACAGTAACGTAAGTATACAGTATGGCTGTACATTATTTTAAATAAAATGCAATTCCGCAAATCATCCTAATTTATTATGAATTCAGTATATTTACAATATACGCACCGTGGTTGCCTTCTTATTATGAATACTCGGATAATATTTTGGAAAAGGATAGTTTATGAAATAAATATATATATTCATCTCAAATAAATACTTTTGGGAATTATAAAAAATATTTTTTACGTGGAATGTAATTCTCTAAAACAGGGCCCCAAGCAAAATCCGTGAATATTGATTGGTTATACATCTTTCTACATGAGATACCAATCCACGAATTGCTATTACTTATACACATACATATGACATACACATATTTGCATTTAAATATATTTTAATTTACGCACAACTCAATAGCACTATTTGCAATGAAAAGGTGAAATAGAGTCCAAAAACGCAAATTTTCACTTCAAACAATAATTTTTCATAGTACATACATGCTCCATATAAACGTATTATGCACCTGGAATGTAATTCCCTAAAACAGGGTTCCAGGCAAAGACCCGTTTTGTCTGAGCAGACGGATTGGGGTGGCAATATGACTTTCTCGCCCTTTGGCTGCCCCTGGGAGAGACGCACAAGTGGTGCTCGGTTTTCATTAATTAGGTACTCGACTACTTTGTTTCTGTGATCTAGCAAACTTATTTTCTTTTCTCCATATAATTGGAATATGCAATGAGTATTGCTCATTATGAAGTTAGTAACATGTAAGGCAATTTTCATGTACCTTGCTTAGGGATTTACTCTCAAAGGGGTAGTACGCCAGCATCCGATCACTAACATCAGTACCCCATAAATTGGTTGCACATGTCAATTATTTTTGGTTTTTGGGTGACATTTCCTCTCATTGTTTTTGCTTGAGCCATTTCCGGATCGTTTTCCTACGATAAGGCTGACACGTCTCTATTATCATTCCATTTGACGACGCATATGCCTTCGGAAGAATACTTGATTGTAGATTCCCCCTTTTTTAACTTCGCATAAAAAACATTGAACGGGTTGTTCTTTCGATTACCTGTCTCAATAATTCACACACTACCACCTAGCATAGAAGTACGCACAATAGAAATGGCCACCATCTGGAAGCTGAGAGCATTCAACCTCCCCCCACCCGGGCCTTAATATTATTCATTAACGAAAATCATCAACATCATCCTCCTTCCTCTTAATTCATCACCCCATTCCCCCCCTCTCCTGAGCTTTCCCCCAACCCTCGAGCACCGGTCCCAGGCCCCGTGGCAGGCGATAAGATACAGACGATTACACTACTCTCGTCTCGTAAGTTCTCTACGAGCGAGGATAAAACACAAAATCCAGCACAGGCACAAATTAAATAAAGGACACTCACAATTGCTTGGAACCGTTTATGCACGTCAAGCACCTTCTTCGGCCAAGAGACGACTGATGGTTTTGAGGCGTGCTATGGAAGGGGTCGTGAGTGGGGTGGGGAGAGGGGTAAAGAAAAATGGTGGACGGCTAGTGGGAAATGTTAATTCCTGGAGATCTGAATGCTTTTAAAACCCAGATGTGCGCCATTTCTCTAGTTTGAACGTTAAGGGAAGATGCAGTGTCGGGGAGGGTTTCAAGGATGGTGAGTGAAAAGCAGGTGTCAAAAGATAGGTTGTGGTTTGTTGAGTGGATGGACACAGGAAAGTATATCCGGATTTTGTGGAAGAGCGGTGATTATTAATTCGGATTGAATATAGCACACGAAAAATATAGACACAAAATCATAAAAAGCGGGACACTTACATTTAAAACAGTTGAAGCTTTCGACTGCCTCTGCAGTCTTTGTCAGCCGGAGGAGAACTGAAGTGTGCGGCAAGGGTGTGAAGGCAGTTTGAAGGGAGGGAGAGGGTGTGAAGGAAATTGGAGGGGAGGAAGAGGGATGAGATTGAGGGTGATTAATGCTGTACATTCAAACCTGGCCTCTCGAATGCCCGGAGAGCCCAAATAAAAGCATTCTCACGAGTCCTGATCTCTATTTTGCTAGTATGGTCCGGTAGGGATTCGAGTATTGAGAGGGAAAAGCACTTGTCGAAAGGGAGGCTGTGGGAATTGGTGTGTGTAGGGATTGGAAATTATGAAAATATGGTGGATTTTGTGGAAGATCGATGATTATTCATACGGATTGCCAAGGTTGTGGTGCATTCGCCAATGTAAAATGCGGAAAAATATTAAAATATGACTGGGTCACAGGCGTGACAAGAGTATTAAGACACATACAAAAAGGATACTCACAAAAATAGTTTTCTGTTATTTCGGTGGGCACTACCACCACCTTTCTCGAAGGAGAGTAGAGAACTGACTGAGGGGGCAAGGCAGGTCGAGGAAACAAGTGAAGGGTGGAAGTAAGGGAAAAGAGGGGTAAGGACGAGGGGGAAGGGAAAGGGTACGAGAATAAGTATGAGAAGATGAAAGAAATAATCCAAGTATCACCAGACGGTAAATAATAATCATCATCGTCGAAGGGAATTGAAATCTACCGCAGGTCACATGGCATTCTTAGGTCTTGGAAATAACAATCGATCGGATGTCATCTGTTTATCTCCCAGTAATTTTCCCTCGTTGACGTAATGGCATCCCTTTACCCGTCATTCCTCTGCTCTGCTTGTCGTCGGATGAAGGAGGCTCTTCCTGGCCGTCTTACCTGGAACGTGCGCCCGATGAGCAGGATGACGCCGCTCAGCGCAAACGTCTGAGCACTGAGGCAGAGCGTGTTGAGCGACGGAGCCACGGCCCTCAACCGGCGCATCAGCACGTAGTGCAGCGAGTAGCCGATGGTTCCCGCGACGGCCGCGGCGGCTCCCGCGGCGTCCCACTCGCCCGGCGGCGCCGCCCCGGCGCCAGCGCGGCACACGATGGCGCCGCCCGCGACGACGCCCGCGACGGCCGTCGCCTGCCACGTGGTCGGCCTCTCCCCGAGCAGCGCCCACGACATGAGGCAGACGAGCGCCGGGGCGCTGAACACCAATGCGGAGGCGTCGCCCAGCGGCAGCCGCTGGAACGACACGAAGAGCAGCTGCAGCGAGGCGGCCATGACGCCGCCCTGCGACACCACCCAGAACCACGGCGGCGCGGCGGCGTCCCGACGCAGGCTGCAGGCGGCCGCCGGCGCCGTCAGGACGCTCTGGACGCCCGTGCGGAAGAGAAGCACTTCGGCGGGGCTGAGGCGACGCAGGAGGCGAGCCGTCGCGGCGCAGTAGGTGAAGGCGAGGCCGGACAGGGCAGCCAGGAGGAAGGCCTTGAGGCGAGCGACCGAACCGTCGGCCGCCGAAACGTCTGTCCCCAGACCATCGCCATCCTCATCTCTCCGGCACAACTGCAGACTCTCCTCTGGGCCGCTCGGCTTCCACTGGAACAGACGCATCCTGGTCGCCTGTTCTTCCTCCGTGAGGATGCCTTCGCTGCGATCCGGGACGCGCCCCGCATTCAATCGACACAGCCATCCGTCGCGGATTATCAGCAGACGCGGGAGATTGAAGAAGGGAGGAAGTCGCCCCACGGCTTAGCTCCCCTCTTCGAGGAACGTGTTGAGAGTGGCAGCCCTCTTCCGACACATTAAGTCTTCTGCAAATCGAGTGAGATATCCCATGTCTGGCAGTGCCATTGGGAAGTTCGATTCCTCACAATTGAACCTCTGACAATTGAACGTCGACCTACCAACGATCGCGCCCAAGTACACATAGTAAGAAATAAAATCCAACATTATACAATATTGACACAAGATAATTTGATAGTTTTAAATTCATTTTCAGCTTGTACTTCTGCTAAATTAGGTGAATAGAAGGTCCGCGGTAATAATTATTTTGTAAATATTCATTATCTTTTTTATTGTTCAGCAATTCATCATTCGGTAATTTATTGCTAAAGATTTTTATATTTTATATTTTTACGTGAGTACTCCGTAAAATGCGTGTTGACGCGTGATAAACGAAGCTCATCGGGCATCTCCCGTTTTCAAAATATGATATTTTGTAGAAGTAACCAATATATCTAGAGTGATAACAGTTTTTGTCTAAATGAATAAAAACGTGATTCGGGTCCACCTGAAGCATTTATACACTTACCCCAATTGTCCCTCAATGGCTTAAATATTTGGGTATCGGAACTAAAATCAAATATACGAATAATCCTTCTATTCATGATTTATTACTTCAATAAACGCCAATAAAAATAACTTTGAAATGTCAATGACCCTTAAAGCGCCCAAATTATTTTAGGACTCAAAAAAATATGATTAAAAAAATAAAATGATCATTGAAAATGACTAAATAAAACTCATCATCATCATTATCAGTTAGCAACCCTGATATTGGTTTGATGCAGCCCTCCACTCTTATCTGTTAACCTCTTCATGTTTGCATAATTCTTCACATCCTTCATTAATTACTCGATACATCTCATATAAGACCATCCTTTACTATTCTTGCTGTTGACTTGTCTTTGGACACGTCTTCATCAGGTCATCGTATCTCATGATGTGGCCGATTAAGTTGTCCCATCTTCTTATTAAGGTTTTAAGAAGACTTCTGTTTTCTCTCACTCTTCTTCGCTAGTCATTCGGTCGAACCGTTTAATCTTCGTCATTCTTATGTAGCGCCGCATTTGGAATATTTCCAGCCTTGAACTCACTGCCGTAAAGAAATTTGCTCCAGAGGTATGCTCGAATGAAATGTTTCCTTACTTCCGCGCTTGTATTTTCAGCTGTAAGCGGATTCTTCTTATGCTAGAATGCCCTCTTAGCCCTCTTTGGAATCTTCCTCTCACTGATTCCTCCTTCTTTCGTTGTCCATGGTTCGTTAATCGGCTTCACAGGCAAAAGTACTCTTTCACCTCCTCGACCTTTGGTTTTTGAAGCCTAACATTGGTCTCTTCTCTCCAGCTGCACACTCAATGTTTATTTTATTGATCTTCAGGTGATATCTGTCCATAATCCTTTCCATAATTACTATAATCTTCTTCAAATGTCCCTCTAACTCTGCTATGTCTGCTATGTCGTCGACGAATCGTAGCATGGTCATTCTTTCTCCGTGAATATTCACTCCTGAAGCCTTCTCTTTCATTAAATTGACCTTTCTTTGAATTATTGGATAGCTTCCTCGATTTGAACATTAAAAATTACGGGAGACAGCTCACAACCTTGTCTCACTCCTTTCCTTATTCTTACTTCTCCTCAGCTGGGTCCAGATTTAAATCAAAGCAACTTGGTATTATATAGACTTGACAATAATTCTTCGGTCATTGTAGGGCACTCCACTTCCTTCCAGAGTACTTTTTAGGATATAAAACCACAAGGTATAATTACTGGGATGCAAAAGAACAAAAATTTAGCTTTGTAATAATTAGAGCCAATCTGCTTGTCACTTAGATTTACACAACTTACTTACGACTGGTGAGATCTTTTGAAAATGCAAGGATAGCGTATTGACCGTGATTATCCGTAGCAGTTACCAACTGGACAGTAACAAGATTTACACAGAAAAAACCACCATGTCACGGAGTGAAACGCAGATCTCTCTATTTCGGTAAATGGTAAGTGTTCCTGAGTTGAAGTTTCCGCCATTGTAAAAATACATCATCATAATCAACATCTCTTCAAATGTACTACTTAATCTTTTCTCTTTTTCATCCTTCACCATTATATCTGATGAAAAGGCTGCTGTTGTCATTCTTACAGTTCACTTTGCCCTCTGCGATTGTCTTCATCACGCCATCAAGATATGACCGATTCGATTGCCCAGACTTCTTTTCAAAGTTTTCAGCAGAATTCTCCTTTCTCACAATCCCCTTGGGATTTCTAATTAATCACTCGGTCAATCAATTTTATCTTCATCATTCTTCTATAGCAGACATTCAGAAAGCTTCTAGCTTCGACACCCCTTCACACCAAGAAACTATTGATCGTGACTTTAATCTTCCCCCAATGTGACTACTGCTCATTGGACTTTGGTGATAGAACGAAGAAAGAAACTTCAGCGTTTACAGAAATCCTGTTTTCGATCTATTTTTAATTTTCGAAGAGGTTAGAATATATCTCCTTATAGAGCAGATATATCTTGATTGAACTTAGAAACTAGCCGTCAGTAGGTATGTGATTTGCATATTTCTCTTGTTTCTCTATTTTCCCGGCGAGAGCCAATTTATCTGTCCCACTTATGTGTTTAATAGTCAATATAAATGTTGACCGAGTGAATACATGTATGCATCACGGAATATGTCTATCAGAAGCAACCGCTCTAATTTGTGCTCTCTCCGCACTCCTTACATCCAAAAATCACGGATCCCTGGTTCACTAAAAGACACGGAATTGGTCCACGCATTCAAAGCAACGTTGCATGACTATTTACTCTTCAAGTAGCCCAATGCCTATGAAATGTTATAATATTCCGCGGACACCTTAATTCTGATCCCTCTTAACATCACTCTACATAGTGTCGTCTCTGCAGACACTTGAATCTTGTACTTTGAAGGTATTATGATTCATCCTAGTATTGCAGCATGCAATTGATCAATTACCTACTGCATACCTTACCCGGGCAAAAACGCTCCGCTTCCTAGAGCGTTTACGAAGCGGTGTTCTCCGCTACGTGTCGCTCGGTGTACGCTTAGTTGACTCCTCAAGTAGCATACGCACAGGAGCGGCGTTCTCCGCTTCCGCTCTAAGTCGGCTTCTTTTTGCTTCATGTATAAGAAGCGGCGAAACAGGCACCCTTTCTCTATGGTACGAATTTCCCTGCTTCCGTTTTCTTATACCTTCTCTACAGCTCGTTTATCGGAATGAGGATGGAGAGATACCGCTTGCTCAACGCTTTATTTTCGATCACATTCGAGGTGGGCTGCACTGCACGGAATGGTGCGCCATACTCATGATGTGTAACGAGTGCCTGATTCCGGCAAACTCTAATTGTACTTTGTCGTAATTTACTTTAAAATCGAAAACCGAAGTGAGTTACCTCCGGAAGAGTATTGGGCGAGTTGCTGGGTGAAAAACGAGTTCCTATCAAAAAGGTTTTTCATGAAAACCGTTTGGACTCGAGCCGTGGAAAACTATCGAGAATCGGTGTTTTGTGTTTTTTTAGTATAAATTACGTATGCATAGAGATTGTTTGTTCTCGTGTTAAATTTATGAAACACTTCACTCAATTTGTGATTCATTGTAGTTACAACAGCTGCGGAATAATATGAAAACACTAACATTTATAGTTCTTATAAAAACATTGATAATGATTTTTCATTCATCTGCTCAAGTAAATTTCATGTAAAGCTCTCTCCGCACCTCAAAGTGAGTCGTTTGACAGAGAGAGTGAGAGAAAGGAGATTTGATTTTATTATGGCTCCATTTTTATTTAACTGCCGCGGGTATCAGGAAATGAAAATATTGAATAATAGAAGGATAACCAAAAGTTTGCCGTCCATCGCAGTAAATGCAAAACATTAATAAATGTTTCTCCCATTCTCATTATATAAAAAATATTCAGATGCGTATATCAAATAATGTGAAGTCTTTCTGGGACTTGGTTAATAAGCAAAGAAACTCAGGAAGGTTACCTAACATAATGTTTCTGAATACTGAATGCTGTGATAATCCATGTGATATAAGTAATCTATTTGCCAGGCATTTATCTAAGATCTATATTGATCAAGATTCCTCTGTCTCCTTATCCGATCTTCTTCCCAATAATACTATGGATTTATCTAACTTGAAGTTTGTCACCAATGAAATTCTTTCTAAATTACAACGCATCGATGTTTCTAAAGGAATAGGTCCTGATAATATCCTTTCTCTACTCCTTAAGAAATGTTGCAATTTATTGTTGTATCCTTTATCTATAGTATTTAACGTGTCTTTATATGTAATGACATCTTCTCAGAGTTATGTAAGACATCCTTTGTGATTCCTATCTTTAAAAATCGGGATAGGCACGATGCTAAAAATTATCGTCCAATAACAATTCAATCTAGACTCGCCATAATATTTGAAAATTTAGTCAGTGACAAACATATATCCTCTAATTGATAATGCAATAACCAATGAACAACATGGCTTCAGAAAGAGCAGATCCACCGTTGCTAACTTGGAACTTTTTTACAACAACACTACCAGCCCAGTCGGCACAAGGGATAGGTATATCTGTGGAGAACAGGGATCTACGAGATATGGTACCTATCTATGATATATATCTAATACGCCCATCTTTTCTGCCATTTTGTGATACGACTTGGAATGTTTTGAATATTAATATGTCTTAAATGTATCTTTTGCAAGATAACAATGCAAAATTAATATATTATAGATTATCTGATATTATCTAAGTTTTATTCGATTTGTTAAAATTTCGTAAGAGTACACAAACTTCCGACAAGGGGCAGTGCCAAAATGCCGGATGTGAGAATTCGTCTGAATCAAAATATACTGACCATAAAGGGTTATATAAATTTATTGTATCAAGAAAAACATTTCAACTATTTTTCGTGCTTTTCATTCGTGTAATTGTATGCACACGCCCGCTGCCCTATATGGATTTTCAAGATGTTCGAAGACATCATGCCGAGGCGTCCCCGACACTGCAGTCGTACCTACGCGAATGCTTCTTCCGTTTCCCGAAATACTTTGGGAACCCCTGTGTGCGTCAGTCTTGAGGGGTGAACATTGCCTTTTCTACAATTCTGGATTTCTTTTTTACATTTGGCCCTTGCACCGATTAGGACTATTCTCCTGGTTCTGGGACATATCCAATATTCATGCCCATGGGTATCCAGTCATGGATATGCAATCCAAGACACATCCAACCATGGATATCCAACCATTGAATATCCACTGGATGTGCAATGGATATCCAATGGATATCCACTGAATATCCACATTATTGCCGATAGATAGCACTGAACTAGCCCTACGATGGAGTACGGTGCACTTCCTACCAACAGAGGCGCTCCACCCATATTTGCTTGTTAGGAGGGCTCTCATTGGTTCGAGCGAAAAGTGTGCACCAATCGGAGAATTGGCACTGCTTGCGAGATTGGTATTTGAATTAAACGCTTTTATAAGCAGGGCTCTCATTGGTTCGAGTGAGAAGATTGGCCAATCGGAGGAATTGGTCCGATGTAGAAATTATGTGTAGCTCCACCACTTATACCTTTCGTTACGGACTTCTACCCACCGTCTGTCCTGCTTCACCTCAGGCTCGATCCCAAACGTATCCTTAACGCCGGGATGGGAGACCCTTTGCCTCCACTGCCTATCCCAATTTCAACAGGTAGTACATGTCTGGGGATTTACAGTGGCGTACCAACTTTAGGGTTTAAACCCCCCCATCCCCACCAAAACATTCCCTAATTCCTTAATTTACTATAGTTTGCACTAGCGTTTAGAATTTCGCTTATTGGTCTGAAAAATAGAGTTGAATTGTCTTCACGAAAAGAGAATGTTAATTTAATTATTGTTTTAGTGAATACCTAATGCTCTTAATATCATTTTATGATGACGCACATAAATATTGATGAACCCCCAACCCCAGAAGGAAACCCAGCGTACGCAACTGGTGATTTGGGGATATGTAGCACCTCCTTGTGCCGGCAGGCGGGTGGACACTATCCATTGCGATTTCACCAAGGGATTTGATAGGATGAAACTACCACCTAGCTTTCTAAGGAAATACAATCTGGATTAAGGCTGCGATAGATGGTCTTCATTTTCCTTGTTCCCCTGGCGAGGTGTTGCAGATTGTTAACATTCTATTTGATGCAACCAAAGGTGTAGAGCAGTGTCGGAACCTCAAAGGTGTTCGTCGCGAGAACTTTGATCTAACCTGACAGGTCTGAGCTCCAGATTCACCTGAGAGTCTGCTAGTATATGGCTTTAAGCCTTTTCTTTACTGCTCTCATCTCCTGCATCCGGCGCTGGGGGACGCCGAGATATTCATACGCCTCGTCATCATCAAGATGAGGAATGGCGTTTCTGTCAACGAGCTGCACGTCTTCCTAGTCTTCCGAAATTTTTCATTTCGCCAGATGGATGCTCGCGCACTTGTCCAATCCGAATTCCATCCCTATATCCTCACTGAATCTCCGTGCGGTGTCCAACGCCAAGCGTGGGTCTTTCGTGCTTGAAGCATAAACTTCAGGTAATCCATATAGAAAAGATGGGTGACCTTATGCTTCCTTTTTGACGGGACACCGCACATATATCCCCTACCTCGTCTCAACCAAACTGCAGTGGGCGGAGAGATTAGCAGAACAGAAAGGGGCTAAGGCTATCGCCTTGAAACACGCCACGGTGGTACGTTACTAGTCTGCGCAAACGGTCTTCTTGCCAGATGGTATGGCGAAGCGCGTCTTCCACAGCGGTAGCAGGCGTTCGATGCAAAAGACAACCTCTGGGTGGATGTTCGTGTAGATACCTCAGCATTGCTATCATGAGAGGTAGTATCAAATGCCTTTTTGTAGTCCACCATCGCTCTTTTACGCTAGTATTGACGAGCGTCATGGCTCACACACTTATCAATGAGCAGGTTGTCCTTGCATCCCGCGATGCCTTTCTTCGAGCCCCTCTGCTCGTACACAACCTCCCACACCGGTTGGACGTGCCGGAGGATAAGGTCGCAGAGAATGGAAGTGAGCGCATCATACATAGTGTTGAGGCAGGTTGTAGGGCGGTAATTCTTCGGATCGGGCAAGTCTCCCTTTTTCGGTATTAGGACCGTTCACCCCTCAGTCGGCCAGAACGGAATTGGCTCCGTCCCTGACAGGAATGACGTGAAGATTCTGGCAAGGTGTTTGTGTGTGGAAGGAAACCTTTTCCACCATTCACTGCGTCCATTCCTGGAGCAGTGAAGTTCTTCTTGTCACAGAAGGACTTCTTCACACCACTTTCCTTGACTGAGATGGGACGATCCATTTACGCTAGGTGGCGGTAACAAAACTCTTTAAAGTGGGAAATGGCTAGAGTACCTTCGTTGAATGGATTAGTAGTCTCATAGATGTTCTTCCATAAACGTTCCACCTCCGGGACTATTGTTGATGTTTGGACAACAGGTGGTGGGGGTCGGGAAAGACGGGACGGCTGAAAGGAGAAGGTGGAGTTCACCTTCCTGGCGTTAGTCGTCTTGGCCAACTTCTTCCTCGCCATTGTAAGTGCCCACAATATCCACTTCATGCTGCTCGAGAATAAGCAGCACTGTTTTGCTCAGTGTGTAGTGGACTCTCCGGATAGCACGAGCAATGCTTTCGGTGTAAAGACCCGACCGGAGGAAAGGTAATCCATCACACACTGAAATCTCGAAACCTGTTGCCTGGCCAAGGTGATTTTGGCATTTACCAGTTTCATCCTATATGCTGCTTTCGTGTCCCAGGTAGCAAGACACTTGGAAAGAGGCCAACAGTTTGACGGCAGCATATATCACGAAGTCAATTTCCAAAATGCTGGACGTTTCTATTAAGATCATATTTACAATACCATACAACTCGGACAGCTGTTGGTCTCGCAGAGAAATTTTATGATGTATATTTCTCTGCGTGGTAGTCACCTCATCGCAATTTATTGTGTTTTCAACCGCCTGAATAAATCAGGGTCGGCCTTCACCGAAAGATCGGCGGGAGCTACGGCAGTGGAAGGTTCAACTGCCCCAGTAGGAGCCTTGGCCTGTGGTGTTCTACTCTGACCGTGCGGTTGGGGTGTCATTTTATTGCGTAGGTGGTTGGCGTAGTCGCGCAGATTCTGCTGCGACAGATGGTTATGTTCAGGATGCATCTTGCACTAGAAAGAGTGCATCCTCGCCATGTCTCCTCTGCGACTTGGCTCACTGGTAGCATGGCAAGCTAGAAGGTCTCCCTTCAGGGTCTCCGTCCACTCCATGCGAGCTCTCTTTTTCCATGTTTTCTGTTTGTCACTCCCAAATTTACTAGGGTTCATGACTACTGTCGTGGAAAAAAGTCATGACACTCGAGTTTACAAGTCAATGACAGTTGTACGCGTACCCCTACATGAAAACAAGTTATATCAAAAATTAGCAAATTTAATTCTGCGTTTAACTGTGGAAAATGAAAATTTTTATTTTGACTTGTTAAAATTTTATTGTCTGTGAAACAAAAAAAGTGCCGGTTTTTTCACCGTTTTAAACGGAATGCTCACTTTAAAAATGCATAACCTTTAAAGCATTCATTGGATCGTAACTAAACTTTAATACAACATAAAGGAACTTGTTGTTAAGGTACGTACACAGTTTTAAGATAATCGAAGTATAAATAAAATTGTTCTTGTAAATTTTCTGAAACAACTTTTTCTCAGTACTGCGTCGTCATATCGATACGAATCTTGTCCTGTCATGGAGCTTATGGTAATACAAGGCTAATCGGTTCTCGATATTTAGAATTTATTTAGTTGTTTATTTTATGTGCGCTTACATTTAATTCGGTGTTTCCAACAACAAGAGGATTGAAGCCAGCGAGAGGAAACGGACGCATGGCCTGGGAATTCCGTGCGACGTTGCCGCGTTCGAAACCTCGGTTGCCATCGGACACCATTTGTTGCATTGTAACTTAAAATGGTAGGATTCTTTTCTTTCGAAAGAATATTAACTCCTTTCCATCTCCTTTTCTCATGAGGGCTTTGGACCTCCAATGGCAGGTTTAAAATGGGGTTGCTAGCTAATAAGCTGTTGTCATTATATTACATTGTGATGCTTACATTGTGCTGATGACGAGGCCGAATGACCCGCTTTGTCTCAGCGATGAATCATTTGTATTTGTATGTCTGACCCGTCTGACCCTACACTCATTCTGTCGCCGATTTTCTTTGGATTAACATCTGACAGTATGCCTGCTAAACCATTGACGGAGGGCGAGTTTGCCATGGTTGCTAGTGCGATTTGTTCCTTTAGAAGCGAGAGTGAAAAGATTAATGATAAGAGGTATCCGGTCTATCATAAAGTGTCCGAGTGTGTTGGAAGATCGTTATCGACGGTGAAGAGATGTGCCACTGCAATGAAAGAAAATCTTTTTAAGTTACAATGCAACAAAAATGTATGGATTCTACACATGGAGCGCGGGGATGGTGTCGAACGTGGCAACGTCGCACGGAATTCCAAGGCCATGCGTCCGTTTCCTCTCGTTCGCTTCACACCTCTTGCTGTTGGAAACATCGAATTAAATGTAAGCGCACATAAAATAAACAACTAAATAAATTCTAAATATCGAGAACCGATTAGCCTTGTATTACCATAAGCTCCATGACAGGACAAGATTCGTATCGATATGACGACGCAGTACTGAGAAAAAGTTGTTTCAGAAAATTTACAAGAACAATTTTATTTATACTTCGATTATCTTAAAACTGTGTACGTACCTTAACAACAAGTTCCTTTATGTTGTATTAAAGTTTGGTTACGATCCAATGAATGCTTTAAAGGTTATGCATTTTTAAAGTGAGCATTCCGTTTAAAACGGTGAAAAAACCGGCACTTTTTTTGTTTCACAGACAATAAAATTTTAACAAGTCAAAATAAAAATTTTCATTTTCCACAGTTAAACGCAGAATTAAATTTGCTAATTTTTGATATAACTTGTTTTCATGTGGGGGTACGCGTACAACTGTCATTGACTTGTAAACTCGAGTGTCATGACTTTTTTCCACGACAGTAGGGCCCTCGTCCGAAAAGGGCCAGTTGTGGGTGGAGTTTACTGAAGTTTTTGGAATCCAGTTGAGCTGCAAGTGGGGAGGTCGGTAAATGTGAGCTTAACAGTCACGAACTTCAAAATTATTTTTTTACCCCTAAAAATCGTCATTTTTCGATGAAATTTTCGGAACACAACCTGCTAATAAGGCAATTTTCGCTCGCTAAAAAATAATTTGAAAAATTTAAAAGCTCACGATTTTACAGCATTTCAAACCCATGAGGTGAGTGTTCGCAGCGCCGCCATATTGGAAGTTCCCCGCGTCGGCACCAGATGGCGTGGCGATTGTTGAGTGGAGTTTCTGCAGTAGTGACCCGTTCTCACCGACAACACCCCCTCACCCCGACCGGAGAACGCTAGTATCTCGTTAGAAAGATGACACTTCGTAATGCACGACACAAACCACACTTTTGGGCAAAATCACACGCCTCAACAATAAAGAAAAGGGTATTTAAGGAATGCCCCCGCCCCCTCCCGCCCAAACCCAACACGTAAACCACACTTTTGCCACAAACCACACTTTTGGGTAAAATCACACTCGTCAACAACAAAGAAAAGGGTATTTAAAGAATGCCCCCGCCCCCTCCCGCCCAAACCCAACACGTAAACCACACTTTTGGGTAAAATCACACGCCTCAACAACGGAAAAAGGGTATTTAAGGAATGCCCCCGCCCCCTCCCGCCCAAACCCAACACGTAAACCACACTTTTGCCACAAACCACACTTTTGGGTAAAATCACACTCGTCAACAACAAAGAAAAGGGTATTTAAAGAATGCCCCCGCCCCCTCCCGCCAAAACCCAACACGTAAACCACACTTTTGGGCAAAATCACACTCGTCAACAATAAAGAAAAGGGTATTTAAAGAATGCCCCCGCCCCCTCCCGCCCAAACCCAACACGTAAACCACACTTTTGGGTAAAATCACACTCGTCAACAATAAAGAAAAGGGTATTTAAAGAATGCCCCCGCCCCCTCCCGCCCAAACCCAACACGTAAACCACACTTTTGGGTAAAATCACACGCCTCAACAACGGAAAAAGGGTATTTAAGGAATGCCCCCGCCCCCTCCCGCCCAAACCCAACACGCAAACCACACTTTTGCCACAAACCACACTTTTGGGTAAAATCACACTCGTCAACAACAAAGAAAAAGCTTGCGGAAAGCACTCCGAAAGAACACGTACGACAAGCCATGGCGCGTCTGTACGGTGCAGTGGTATCAGAGCGACAATGACTCGATAAACAATCCAACAATGACACAGCAATATCGCGCCAAAACGCAGTTGTCGGCAAGCAATAACACATTCCTATATCGCGCGAAAACTCAGTTGTCGGCTTATTATATGAAAGAGGTGAAATATGGCGGAACCCCTCTAGCGGTGGGCTCGGAAAAAACCCAAGATGGCGTTGAAAAACATCCATTTTGAGGTGAAAAACGATGATTTTCGTACTGTTATATCTGAGAAAATATCGGTATTGGAGCAGTGAAAGTGATATGAAGATAAATCTCCAACCTTCCTCTACAATACACAGTTGGAATGAAATCGGTAGTGTACACCGTTCGAGCAGAATAAATGTTTGAAGTTCGTGACTGTTAAGCTCACATCTACCAGTAAAGGGTATTAAATGAGTAAGACATACCGAAACAGCAGTAATTGACTTGGGTAAGATGGGTAAGATAAAATTAGATTTCAAATGCCCCCCTCCATCAACATTTGCTACATGATGACCCATCTATGTGGTATTTTTGGAAGCTCAAGAAGATGAATAATGCAAAAAAATGCAGTACAGTAAGCGCAATGCACGTTTAGTAGCGGCAAAACTTGAAGAAATTAGGTATTATGTTTTATAATGTCAATAATAGTGGATCAACTTGTGTTTCATTGACTGGGGAAAAGAAAAATGAAATTAATGTAAACGACGTTGGAAAGTACTATTAGTGGTAACCATTATGAGCTCAAACAAGAGGAAGTCTGGAGGAATATGCCTTTTTGACTGATTATGAAGAAAATTAGTAAATCATGGAAAAACTTCTTTCGCTGTGTCGGCACCCTGTGCCTGTGATAAATAATGTATCAAGAATATCTATGAGGTAACTTATTAAATATTATTTTGTATTGTTGTCAAATAATAGAAATATCGCTGAAATCGCAAATTGCCTCTGTTTAAATAGATTCGCCCACTCTGCTGAACAACAAAGTGGACTTGTAAATAAGGCGAAAAAATATGTTCTGAATCGTTTCGCTCAGTTTGTTAAAGGATATGAGAAGTTTTTGGAGAAAAACTTTCCATCTGCAGCTAATGTTTACAGAGTCTTCGTATTTGGAACTAGAGATTTCTACCAGGACATGAAGGAGTATTTGGCTGTAGCTAGAACTGTGCGTTCTTCTCGGGGAGTTCTTAAATTTTTAACTCGTCGAGAATTGGAGATCTATTTCAGAATGCCCAAAGAGATGATTCGAGTTGCACCAGTTTTAATACTCTCAACTCTACCCTTTTCAAATTACGTCGTATTCCCGCTGGCGTAAGTACAATACTGGCATTTAGTGTTCATGATAAAGTAATCAATTGCTGTTAGTAATGGGGTATTCACCATTTCAAGGTACATGTTTCCGAAAACTCTGCTGTCCTCCCACTTCTGGACTCTACAGCAAAGAACCGAATTTGCCATCATTGATCTTAGGAAACGGCTGTACAACAATAGACCCGTGTTCCGCTGCCTACAAGAAAGGTTGAGAAGTACCAAATGCCATGATAGGTATCAAGAATGGGCCCGTGTTTTATCACTTCTTGGAAGTGGTGTTCATCCAGAAGTGATGGAAGTTGTAAAATGTACCTCATTGTTCGAAGGGGAGCCCTATCACTTATCGTGTATCTACAATAACCATGTGGTAAGAATTTCTCTCATATTTTCCAGGGAGAAATCGTGCGAGTTTCTGTGAAGCAATGCATTATAATTATGAAACGAAATGTCTTCGTTTATTATGAAATTTGAGTGTCTAATTGTCATTGTATTAGGTACCCATATATTTTGTCTGAAATTATGCTCTCCCTTGCATTGCCTCACATTCACTGCCCTGCGTAGCTTCCGGTACAGTAGCGGCCATATCTGTGTTAACCAGTCTTCATTTCAAACACACCCCTTTACCTTATTTCCACTCTCTGTATTTGGCAAGAACATGTGTAATTAGGCTACAGGTAGCTTCAAAATGAAAATATCAAGGGCTACATCTCCATCTTAGTGAATATATGTTTAACCTTCATGAAACTTAGCATGAGAACTCTTTATGATGAGTTTTTTATTTTAGTTCCTTAATCACTTGACTCATTTGAAGATACGTATGTATATGTCATGTCCAGTATCCATGCTGATTACTATCTTTGGCCCGGTGGAATTATCATTATAAATATTTGAACTTGACAGAATGGACTGCTGCGTATGCATGGCATGCACATGGGTTTCTCTCGTCGCCGACGACTTGAAGACAGAGCCCTTGTTATTCATGAAATGGATCTTGCAATGGCTAGAGAAGGCATCAGTAATATGACGTTGGATGAATTGAAGTGGGTGAGTGTAAAAGAATATTGAAAAATAGGTGTAATATTTCTTGTTCTGAAGAGGTACCTACTTCACCTAAAACCTCTCAAGTACATTTAAGCATGAAGTGTATTTGTGAAGTTTCAGGATATTAACCTGAGGATGTCTTTGGTTTCTCTGGTGGTACCTCACCTCATTCACCAATTGTGCATTAAAGAGGTTGTTATACTTGGATTTTTTTCAGATAGGTCGCCTATTGGCTTTTCTGATGTTTGCTAATACTTTGTGACATTGGATGCCAGTGGTTAAATCGATAGACCTCAGATATGTTCCTTGCCATGTGCACCCCCACAGAGGGAATCTCTTTTCGTTTGTGTGTACTCTATTTTTAAAAAGTTTAATTAAATAATAAATTAAAATTAGCTATCAAAATAAAATTGCAACCTTGGAAGGTATTATGTGAGAAGTTTTCCTTTACCTGCAATGGTTTAAGTGATTAGTCATACACTTTGAAAAATCATCAGAGCTGTGACCTTATACATCCAAACACTCATTTTATGCAATATATAATATGAATATTTAATGTGAAACACTTTGTTGCATCACAGCTGTTTCATTTTGGCCTCTCGTTCTAAGGGAGAAAATCACAAACACTGCCCTGGCAGTCATTTTGAGAAAATTAAACAAAAAATGGCATTACTTTTAATTCAAGGATTGAAAAAGCCATTATTTTATTCCTGAGGATGAAAGCACTCACATTTTTGGTTATTTTGATGAAAAAGATGTTTGGATTAACTCTGTCCCTTTTGGTGATAATAGCATTAGTATTTAACCATGTTTTAAGCCAAAAATGTTGTCGTATAAGAATTTTTTAAAAACCGAAAAGGACAATTTAAGGACTCGTGCAATTTTTGCGATCCTTATAATCTTGTGGTTTGTAGTTGAAAAATTTCTATAGAAATGATTCTCTGATGAGAGAGATAGTATTTATTTAGTGAGGTAGTGCACCTTGAGAAGCAAGCCTTAAGAATGGAAGAAATTGAGAACTTGCTTGAAGTTTGATAGGCTGAAATTGAGAAACTATTGGAGACAAAAAATAAAATATTGATTTTGTTGTAAAGGTATTTATTGGTCTTAAGCGATGTTACATGGTCGGCTGCGACAGAACGACTGACGCCGTGAGTTAATGGACACACACACATACCTCGATATAGGTGGCAGCACATGTACATATTGTGAGACAGTAGTGACACATATAACATCTCCTTTCCTTTAGTCAGACACCATAAATCATCAATAACATTGTGTCTGACAACCAGCAGTACTACATTGAATATACAAGAATTCAAATAATTAGCTCAAATAATTAAAATAATAAAATAGAAAACAAAACAATTAAACTTTGATTACAAAAATAATTACAATCTGACAAGTAATACAGTCCATCAGAATACAATATACAACAATAGAAAAAACCCATCAAGGAAAGTCAGAGTCAGAGTACCTCTTCGGTGGCTTAACAAGTCGACCTGACCTAGACCTAAAAGTCTGAGGCGTTGTTACTTGTTGGTCCTCATTCTGTCCTTCCCTTAACATATGATTGCTAGTTCCTGGGAGTGTCTTAGATGTTGGGGGTTCTGCCAGGTTAGTTGAATTCGGTATACAATGCGAATCTTTTTCGATAGTAATGCCTTTTGGCCTCAAGTGATAGCGATTTCTACGATAGATAATACCATCGGGAGTCTTAAGGTAATATGACCTGGGGCAGTTGTCTGCTACAGCTGTTATGACAGCTGGTTGCCAATAATCATTTGGAGACTTTTTGAAGTAAATATCATCCCTAACCTTTAATGCTGGCAATTCTTTTGTTCTTTGATTTGCATAAGTTTTCATATTATTTCTTTGCTTTGTAATGCCCCTTTTGTACCGTTTAAATGTGACTGTTTTCGGTTGCAAATTTTTAAGTGACGTAGGCAAATTGAATCTTAACTGTCGGCCCATTAATAATATTGATGGTGAAGGCAAGTTAGTTTTAGTAGTAGTCCTATAGTGGAGCAAAGCCATATGAGGATCTTTTCCTTCCTCTTGGCTCTTTAAGAGAATATTTTTTGCTATTTTAACAAAACTCTCTATTTGACCATTAGATCTTGGATAGTATGGGCTCGTGGTGACATGTTCTATTTCCCATTCAGAAATGAAAGATTTAAATTGTGCTGAATTGAAAGGAGGGCCATTGTCACTAACTAAATACACCGGAATACCGTGGCGAGCAAAGATTGACTTGAGTTGGGTGACTACTAATGATGCAGTATATCCTGATTTTAACAATGCCAACTCAAAATACTTAGAATAATAATCTCCAACTACTAAGTACGTCGAACCTCTAAATGACAGTAAATCAACTCCTACTCATTCCCATGGAAATTTAGAAATTGGGTAATTAACTATAGGTTCATGCGGGTTATGACATCGAAATTTTGCACAAATTTCACATTGACTAATTAAATTTTCTAAGTCCGAGTTAATGTTTGGCCAGTAAATGATGCCACGGACTAAATTCTTGGTTTTAATTAGCCCTTGATGACCCATGTGAACTTTTTGTAAAATTTCTTGGCGTAAAGCAGAAGGGACAACAAGACTCGATCCTCTAAAAACTAAGTTACCTGCTACATGTATTTCGGAGCGCATACTCCAGTATGGTTTAGCACACGTTTCTACTTTATTTTTAGACCTTGGCCAGCTTTCATAATAATATTTCTTGAGAACTGACAGTGTTGGATCATTGTTTGTGACAGCAATGAATTCTTTACGTTTTTGCTCAGACATGGCTAAATTATTTAACAATAAATTAATATGGATTTCTGCTTCCTGTTCAATGTCTGTAACTTCAGTGTCAGGAAGAGGAGCCCTTGACAGTGCATCAGCAATAAACATATATTTACCAGGGACATAAATAACTTGTAAATGATAGGACTGCAGTGCTAACATCATTCTTTGCAGGCGACTAGGCACGTCTGCTAATGGTTTTTGGAACAATGTCACTAAAGGTTTATGATCTGTTTCAACATTGACCATATGCCCATAAACAAATTGATGGAACTTCTGACAACCAAATAGAATAGCATATAATTCTTTTTCTATTTGTGCATACCGCTGCTGACTTTCTGTAAGACTTTTAGAAGCATATGAAACTGGTTGACCCTTTTGCAACAAAACAGCTCCAACAGCTGTGCTAGAGGCATCAACTGACAGAGTGATTGGTAAATTAACATCAAAATGTGAAAGCACTGGAGCCGTAGTTATTATTTGCTTCAATCTATTAAATGCACAATCATGATTTGAATCCCATGTCCAGACAACATCTTTACTAAGAAGCATTCTCAATGGTTCAGATTCTTTGGCTAAATTATTTATATAGGGACTTAAATAGTTAATCATACCAACAAATCTTTTTAATTCTTTAGGGTTTTGTGGTTTAGGCATTTCACATATGGCCCTTATTTTAGACTTATCTGCCCTCATGCCATTCTCATTAAAAGTATGACCCAGAAAGTTAATTTCCTTGACTCTAAAGTGGCATTTCGATTTGTTAAATTTAAGATTAACTTCTTGAGCCCTTTGAAAAACTCTTCGAAGTCTTTCATTGTGGAGACTTTCATTTTCTGCCCAGACCAAAATGTCATCTGCATAGACCAAAACACCAGGAATATCAGAAAATATTTCTGTCATGATCCTGCTAAATATTTCTGATGCAGAATTAAGACCATAAGGCAGCCTCAAAAATTTGTACCTGCCAATGGGGGTTTGAAAAGTACATAAATCAGCACTCTCTGGTTCCAATGGTATCATCCAGAAACCTGAATACGCATCAAGATGAGAAAATAGCTTAGCACCCTTGAGTTTATATCTTACTTGCTCAAGTGTTGGTAGAGGATAATGAGACCTCATTAATGCTCGGTTGAGATTACGAGGATCAAGACAAATCCTCAACTGGCCTGACTTTTTCTCAACAATTACAATTGAGCTTACCCAGGGTGTTGGATTAGATACCTTTGTTACTACTCCGAGCTTTTCCATTCTTTTTAACTCCTCTTTGAGCCTTGGGTACAAAGAAAATGGTACCTTCCTGAGAGGTTCAACCTTGGGTGGTACATCAGAGTGCATACTTAGCGTACATCTGTGTGGAAGACATCCTAAACCCTGGAAGAGGTCAATATTTCAGCAATAACCAGTCAACTGTGACACTTTGCACACATATATTAGATTCTGAGGTCATTAAAACTCTCTTGATGAGTCCAAGTTCTTGACATGTTGTGAGCCCTATGATAGAGAAACATGGTTGGTCAGCGACCACAAATTTAATTGACACGAACCATGTAGGACTAAAGACACATTTTAAATTGACAATTCCTCTAACTTTGATTTCACTACCTCCAAATCCTGTTATTCTAATTGATGTTGGTTCAATATTGGACTCTGGCATATTCAACATTTTAAATGTTTCATAGGAAATGACATTGGTCATGGCACCAGTATCTAAAATAAATGAAACTTTAATACCATTAATAAATAATTCTATTTGCCATGCTGACGATAGAACATTATGAGACATCACTGGTTTGTCATTGCTTGCGTTCGACTCATTTTGACAGTTAATGATACCCAAAAACAAAAAATCATTTAGATCATTAGTATCGACTGTCACTGTTTTAATGGTGTCACGAAAGAAACAATATTTTGCATAATGACCCGTTTTAGAACATACGCGACACTGGACCTGTTCCGCTGGACACTTGTAGCGATGAACTTGACCACATTTGGAGCATTGAGTCTGCCGTGTCGATCGCTGCTGCGACTGTTGACGTCGTGGCTGTGACTGCGGCGACTGTTGACGTCGTGGTTGCGACTGCGGCGACTGTTGACGTCGTAGCTGCAACTGCTGCGACTGTTGACGTCGTGGCTGCGCATGTGCGTGCTGATTTCCCGTGCGGTGCCGTGGAGTTGCCGATCCCTGCATGTGTGTAGCCGTCCGCCGTGATGGTCGTGCTCTGGGGCGGGAACGTTGAATAAAGCTTACATCAGCCTCTTCCAATTTCTCTGCGTCTCGCTGTGATGAGAGTATAACTTTGGCGAGGTTAACTGTCTGAAGGAGATCGAGGTCTGGCTCTTGCAGTAGTTTCTCTCTTACCACATGATGCCGTCGATTCATATTTAAAATAAATACGTCCTTTACGAGCGACTCACGCAAATTGCCGAACTCACATGCATGACTCAAGTTCTGAAGGTCCGTCAAGAACATGTCTAGATCATCCTGACCTTGGAGTCTCGAGAAAAATTTATGCCTTTGCATTGTCAGGTTCTTTTTAGGTAGGAAGTGGTCATTCAGTTTCCTCACCAATTCATCAAACGTCACTTCTGATCTGTTCAGGTTGAAGGAATTGAACACGTCCAACCCGTAGGGGCCAATATAATGGAGTAACAAGGCCACCCGACGCTCTTCCTTTTCTGTCACAAGACCACTGGCAATTAAATATATTTCAAAAGATTGATACCAGCGTTTCCAGTTCACTGCGACATTTCCCTCTCTCTCCATTGGGTGCACGTGGCCTGACATGCCGAACGAAGTTTGCGATCGCGGTTGAATGTCCGAATTTGACTGTAATTGTTCGGATTCGTCGTTTGAAGACATCTCGATCTACTCTCGGTTGAAACACGACACAAGATCGCACAAGATTAAAAATACTTAATCACGTAACGGGAGGAGTCCGCAACTTCTGACACCATGTTGTAAAGGTATTTATTGGTCTTAAGCGATGTTACATGGTCGGCTGCGACAGAACGACTGACGCCGTGAGTTAATGGAACACACACACATACCTCGATATAGGTGGCAGCACATGTACATATTGTGAGACAGTAGTGACACATACAACAGATTTGTCTCTTACAATGGCGAAGGGATGATAAGTGCCAAATTTAGTCAAAATTCAAGTCGGTGGGTGTAGTGGACAACTCTTTTCTTCTGCTTTCTTCTTTTCTTCATAAACTTGGTTTTGTGTTCATTTACCTTTAGACCATAGTTGGGAAATTTACCAAAAAGAAATTAACTGATTAAAGTTAATCGCTGTAAAAATTAAGTAGTTAAAAGGAAAAGTGCTTAGAAAAATTCTTGGAGGGTTTGACAGAGAAAGAAAAATACCATTTAGATCATGTTTTGTGTTCAGCCATGGGCAAAAAAACGACTATCAAGACATTTGGCATTGTGTGAAATTTATACTTATATTGCTTAATGGGAATGCCTTTGTTGAGAGTGGCTTCTCCTTGAACAAAGATATAATGGTAGAGAACATGTTAGAAAATACATTAATAGGGCTTCGTCATGGTTGGGACTACATCTCCTGTCACGATGGTGATGTCAAATCTGTCGTAGTTACTAAGCACATGGTGAGGTACGAGTGATAAGTGCACTTGCATTACAACACTGTCTTTGAAGCTAAGGCTCACATAAAAAGGGATGGAAAGAATGAGTTACAGATCCAGACGGAGGAAAGAAAGAAAAGGCAGAGGAATTAGAACTGTTGAAGCGAGACGAGAAGAAGACACCAGAAACACTTGATAGCTGAACAAAGACATTATCAAAAGATGTAAAAAGTTATTAAAGTATGAATATTATTGTAATACAGCCTGCAGATCTCCATAATTGATTCCCTGTTCTTGTTTGCAAGTTATGATCTGAGGTCAAATTAATTTTTAAAACATTTTCAATGTTTCTGTAATTTTTTTACTTTAAATTTGTGTTCCTGTTATGCCTGAAACTGCATTTTGCACAAAGACTTTGTGGAGAATGCAAATTTGTACAAAAACATGCACCCTGACAAAAGGTTCAAATGTCAGGGAAAATTGTAAATTTTGGTCAGGGAAATCGGGGAAGAGTCAGGGAAAATAAAAATCTGAAACTGCTGGGCACGCTGCAACAGTCACTGTCACAGCTCAACATTGCTACAAATGCTCTCCATTGTTATACCCTTACTCCCCCTTCATCGGCAAGTATTTACCCCCAAACGCCCTCCTCAGACTACAGTAGAACCTCTATTTTACGAAGTTGAAGGGACCCAAAAATTTGAGCTTTGTAAATCAGAGGGTTTGTAAAATGGAGGTTATCTTCCACTAACTCCTCTGTCTCCGGAACTGATGTGTCACCAAAACCAGCTGATCTCCAACAGTAGGAAATAGTTATTGCGGTGACACTCCCATGCTCTGGCAACACCTCGCACAGCATGGAGGCACATCATGCACATAAGAGACTTGATCTGCGACAAATGTACATCTACTAAAACTCTGCTGACAAGAATGCGAGTATACTTTCAATGCAATTAAACACTATGCTGTACTTAACTTGTCAAATAGTTATGTTAGGGTTGAAATCAAACTAATTACTATAACAAATAATAGTCATCTGCTCATTCAGGGAAAAACAACAAATATTACGTGAAATTCTCTGTGTGCAGTGTATTTGCAATAAATTGAAAGGATTTAAAAATTACACCTCAATTGTATTGATTCGATGTATAGCATAGGCGTTATTCCAAAGGCTAGGACACTCACTTTAGTAAAAGAGAATGAAACAGCCATGAATTAAAAAAAACAGGTGGATATTTTTCTAGAAATTTATAATGGTATGAACTTGGCTGCTGCAACTGATTTAAGTTCTTGTAGCTGGTTGGTAAATCTCAAAATAAGGGGAATAAGAGAATTAACTCATCCCGCAGTGTATTTTAAGCATATGCAGTTATGCATTAATTAACGAAAGAGGTATATTTTGTGCTAGTCAATTTTTGTTTAAAGAAGCCATTTTAACATGGGAAAGCCAGGGATACATTTTAACTAGGAAATTTCAAAACAAAGCTCCAACTAACCCAGTATATTTCCCTGAAAAGACCAGAAAATGCCTTTTTTGAAGAAAGCGCATTGTTTGAAATACATTTAATAATATTTCACAGCTGATTAAGTCAATTTTAGAACTTCACTCGAGTAAATTTGAAATTCCCTCTTTTATAATATGCTTTCTACAGTACTGACATCTAGCGGTGATTTGCGAGAACTATTTACTCGCGGCTACAGAAAGCGATCGCGAATTCTAACGACTATGAGTCTACTATACTATTCAAATGAAAAATTAAATAATCAAATTGCATCAATATTTGAATATAAGTAATTTATTATTGCAAAATTAGTATTTTTTAATGAAACTAAACTCCACGACAGCTGCAGCAACGAACTTCCTACGGGAATGCTATTTTCAAGTGAAAGCCTAGGCTGAAGTAAGCTCTGAATTGGTGTTGCGGCGGCTACCTTAAACCTAATTTTAAATAATTCCAGAGAAAATATGGATCCTTTGCAGAGGTCCGTGAAAGTGGTTTTTTTTGCTAAAATTCGTTTTAAAACTATGTGATTTCGGTGTTATAGAAAATCTTGGCGGTGTTATTATAATGTTACAATTTTTGCGCATTTCTAGGCGTTTTATTATTTTTGTACACATTTTGTGAATGCTTATACTTTTATTAAGCATTTTACATAACAAGAAAGGCAGTGAAAGAAGCACGCATAACTAAACACAATCAGAAACAAGGAAACTTGAACTGGGGGTGTCGAAATGATTTTTTTTTTGCATTGAAACTCAGTGGAGCGCCGAATATCCGACGATCAACCGCCAATAAGTAGCACCCCCTCTCCTCCTATCTTTTCTGTTACTTCCCCCCTTGCCTCAACTGCTAGCGCTTCCGTTCCCGGCCAGCGGCCGTGTTTAAGTCTACAAAATTGTTACATTAGGCCCACAGTAAAGGTTTTCCTGCAACAAGTTATCCAATTACGCTGTCTACTGCGTCGCGGTGAGTCACCGGAATTACTGCTCGGCATTGACGCGTGCGCGCGCGCTCGTGAGCTTATATTTCCGAACTTCCGCGGCCGTGTTCAGCACATTATTGGTTCAGAATATCTAATTCTTCAGGAGAGAAAGCGCATCATTCTAGATATTTCCGAGAATTTCAGGATTGATAAATGTGAATCGAAGAGAGAGGTGGTGATTAATTTAACGGCAAATTCCGGCGGAGACATCACTACATTGCGCGATATTACGCGAAATCGATATGCGCGAGACAAAACAAGCTAATTGACCTTTGAATCGTAATGAGATAGAGCGAATGAACATCATCAGCGTTAAACAATGAAGGCTTAGACTTTAATCGATTATGACTCTTTACATGTGATTTTTTCGCTAATTCACGCAAAAATCGCGAAAAAGGCGAAATTTCGTTTTATTTCCCGATTTCGCGATATTTCGCGTTATTTCGCGATATCGCGTCTCGCGAATTTCACGGATCTCTACCTATCTGGCTTCAGCTGCTCCTCTCGCGGTATACAGCGATCGTTATTCCATTGTACAGAGTTCAGTGCTACAAAATCATTTCAAAAAATTCGTAAAACAGAGGTCAATCACTCCAAGGGACCGGCCGCTCACTTCGTAAATCAATAAAATCGAGGTTTCGTAAAATAGAGGTCATTTTACATGGTTTTCCTATATACAAAGATCGGGACCGGCGGAATGGTTCGTAAATTGGTGTCATTTCGTAAATTAGAGGTTCGTAAAAAAGAGGTTCTACTGTAGTTACATTGTCTCTACACATGAGACTTACACTTCAAACATATTGTTTTCATTTGTGGTTGAGTCTATTCTTTGTATTCCATCCTCTCCTCACATTACTGACCGCTGGGTTGAAAAACGTTAAATTCAATGGTATCAGGCGAGGTGTAGTGGTACAGCATCTTTGGAAAAAAGCAAAGAGTCAACTTTGTACTGCCCGCTGTTTTTATTTTATTTTCAATGCATTTCAATGCCTCAGCATTATTCTCAGGGTGAACTAAAAGTCGTGAGGTCGCTATTTAACATGCAGGAGGGTTGAAATGTACGCTATGTGATGTATTCCTTCACAGTTGTAACATTGCAGTGAGAACGGCTTAGTTATATTGAGAGTTACAGCATAGATGCTGGGGGGGGATCTGCCTGTGCATCCTTCCTCGTGTCCAACTATCTAGTACATATTGATGATGTGATATGTCACCGAGTGAGGCCCTCGAGAGACATGCTCTTGGAGAGGTCTTCTCGTCTGAGGGGGTGGGTTCCTAACTTTGCCAGTCACTCCCCTCCACCCTGCTTTTGTTTGGATTTATTCATCCGGGCCTATTCGTTGCATTCCTGCATAACTACCCAGCTAAATTGCATTCCTCGATAATATTTTATTTTCCCCTTTGTCTGTTGGACAAGCTTTGCACCCAAATTTGGACAGGTTGACATTCAACAAAAATTGACGTAAAAGAAATAACTGAAGTTAGTTTTGTATCAGTTAATGTGTAGTTTTAACGATTAAAAGTTAACTCTTCTAAAAAGTAATTAAATTAATGTAAATTAAATTAAATGAAATAGTTAACTGCATTTTTAACGATTAATGTTAATGGTTAATTGTTTAAATTGTTAATCCCAACTATGATTAAGGCTTACTTCCTTTGACAGCTGTTTCCTTGTTCCCAGAGGCTCCCTTCTCAGGTTGGACTGATCTCCGAAGGATATTAATATCATCTGCCTAACCCACTATTTGTATTAATTTATTTGCAGTGGTGCTGACACTGGCATTATTTATGACATTCTCCAGAGCCAACTTAAAGAGCACTGGTGCCAATTCATCTCCCTGCTTTAGCCCTTGGGTTATCTCAAACTTGCTGCTCAAATCTGCCACCAATTTCACTTAACCATGAGCTGACATCATCGTGGCTTCAATGAGTCTCATTAGTTTTGGGGGTTTTTAGAAGTCAAGCATGAGGGTACATATGTAGTTTGTCCCCCTCTGTACTGTCATAGTCTGCTTGAAGTCTACAAACAATTTTTATAGATTTTACTTAAACTCCTGAAATTTCTCTGATACTTGCCTTGCTCTGAAGAGTTGATCTGACAGGTCTAAAACGTACATATTTTCCCGCCTAATACGTACATATTTTCCAATCGCCTATAGTTTCTGTGTGTTTCCAATTTGTCCTTATTGATTGTTTTGAATGTTTTGTACACTGTGCAGAGGAACCATATTTCCCCTCTAATTTTCGCATGCACTTTTATGGATTGGGTATGTTATACTTGTTAGCCAGTCTTTCGTGATTTTTTCTGTGTTCCAGATTTTCACAAAGAGCTCGTGAAGCATGTCCATTATTTATTCTATTTATTATCTGAGGGCTGTTTTGAGGAACGTATGCCTTCAGCAGTGGAGGGAAATATGGAATCAGCAAATCACAAATGAGTTACGTGTAATTAAGGCCGACATAGCAATGTGGCCCACTTCAGTTGGGAGGAAGTTGTCATCACACACGGGTGAGGATAGGGCACGGTGCCCCCTGACCCACTCCTACCTCTTTGTGGAGGAGAATATCTAACCTTGTTGTGATCGGTGCGACTCCCCCCCCCCTCACTGTGAGGCACCTGACGGAGTGTGATGTGTATCGTGCTGTGTGAGAAAGATTGAGCGTTGTGGGCAATCTAGGACAAATCCTAGGCAAAGACCCCAACATGATCGATCGTGTGCTTTCCTTTTTCTTCTTCTGTATTAAAAAAATGTAACTTTTAGTATTTTTACATTCTTACCTCTTAATGAACATTATACATACTCGTTCATAAAATATTTAGACAATGTGCAAAATGACCTTAGCCATCGACGCACCTTTAAAAAACTAAAACTACTACCACTTATTCTCCACCATATTTCAATATCTCCCCTCTTATGTTGTCAATCGCTTGGGCTTTGTTGCTTTTTAATTTGTTCCTGGCTCTGTGTCCCCTGGTGCCCTGTGTGGAATCTTCCTCTTGGTCTAGTCTTGGGTCCAATGTGGTCCTCTTCCAATTTGAGCTGAGGAGTTGCTCGAAGTTCTCTCTCTCCATCACTCTTCCTTTATCTGCCAACACCTCTCCATTGTGAACGAGTCACAGCTGGCCCCTCTTCCCAGGAAGTGTCTTCTGTCCCTGCTTTCAACAGCCTCTGCACATTCTTGGTCAAAACATTCAGTCTTTCTATCTTGTTTTTTATGACCCTAGTGTTGATTCTGCTGACAGTTATGTTCCATTAGTAAGGCTTTGCTAATCATATTCTACTGTGTTTTCTGCATTGATAATGTTTCTTGTTTAATGTTGCTTATTGCCTGTTGAAAGCATCTTTTTCACCATTTATTTTCCATTTTTTCAGTGTACAATTTTGGAGCAGTTCATTGCCTAGTTTGTCCATTACTTGTTATCTAATATCTGTAACATGTACTGATTTGTACTAAGTAGTTGTCTGACATGCAGATGGATTCCCTAAAATGTCTAACATTTGTAACGCTAGGCACTCCTTTTTTTTCTATCGAGGCATGATCTATTTGATCATGATGTACGCCATCTGGGGCTGTCCCATGTTCTCTTGTAGGTATCCTTTCTATGTGTCAAAGCTATCACCGTATCCCTGGAGCTTGCAAATTCCATAGCACTTGTTCTATTGCCATTACTGTCAGTTATTTAAATGATGTTTTCTGTGCCTCTAATTTTAATACATATACATTTATACATGCATACAAACATTCATGAAGACATGCTCAGAAGCAAATACAAATATACCAAGGATAGAAGAAGGAATATGGATAGGTAACAGACAAAAGGACATGCACGAGAGGAAGGTGGTGAAGATTTTCTGTTGTCATCTGGCTTGATTCAATTCCATCCTATTCCATCTGTGTTCTCAAACATGTGAAAATTCTAGTTCAAAGGCAACAAAAATTTACATTTGTATAAAAGAGTTCCATTCAACATTCATTATTATATTTCCTATTTCAATGTAAGTCACACATTTATTTACGTAATTTTTACATTGATGACTACTATTTAGGTGTGCAGATAGATTATCCAACATTAAGTGTTCTGTAGTTGCACTAGATATTCATACATTTTTGTTTTGAAGCATTCAACGGACAAACATTGTGTTAGAGTCATAGGGAGGGAGTTCCAAAATTTTATTGAATATATTTGGAATGAGCTTTGAAAAGTGGTGGTGAGATAACTGGGGCAATAAAAAAGATCTGGATTTGATCGGGTTCTCCTATCCCAAGGTCCCTGGTTCGATTCCCGGAAGTGGTGGATTTTACAGTTGCAAACCAGTCTCCTCTTGAGTGCCTAGTGGAGGGCATTTCAGGTCAATACTCCGTCCGTCAAATGGGACGTGAAGCCGTGGTCCCCTTGGCGCCTGTCGCTAAGAGTAGGCTAATGCTCACGCCAGGTTTCTCTCTACCCTTCTGTCATTACCTCATATGTTCTAGTATTTTCTTCTAATCTGCACTTTCAACAACGTTAGTTTTTTGAAATAAGGAGTTATGTGTTTGTCCTTACGCAGGTTGTATGGAAATCTGATGCATGAATCAGGGTGTCTACCAGTCGGGAAAAGTCGGGAATCCGGGAAAAAGTCGGGAATTTACTAACGTCGGGAAAAAATCTGGAAAAGGTCTGGAATTTGCTGAAAAATAATAAAAAATCGGGAAAAATGGTTGGTTGCAAATCGTCAGGATAAAATTGGAACGGCAGACATAGCATTACGAAATGAGATATTGTTTCCCTTTTTCTTTATTTGTCATTATCAAAGAGGTGTTGTTTTAAACCTCTCTGCTCAGTATTTGTGAGTTCGTGACTTTCATCGTTCGATTGCACCAGACATGGGCACCGTTTCCTGCATGCCGCCGCGTGACAAATCGGCTCGGTCGGTTGCAGGTTGAAGATCGTATACTTCCCTCCTGCCCATGAATGTTATTTCGAAAGAATGACCTTGACCGTGGTTATTACAACGCTCCCAAAGATTCAGGCGATCCATAGATCGTACCCTAGTACGATTGTGACATTTTGCGTTTTGCCATGCCTCTGAGGGTGTAACTCGATTAAATTCCACTGGAAATATTATATTTAAACCATCGCGTCCTAAGTTTCTATGCTGCGCATCATCATAATCGGGTGGGATTAATTAACTTTACTGTGGAATTGGAATGCTTTCTTTCTCTCATCCATTCAGTAAAGCTTACCGTTTGGCATTTTGTTATTAGCATTTCCCATTGAATTATGTTGCCTTTATACGCAAGCACAACGTCTTCGTGAAAGAACAGAGATTAGCCCCTGGGAAGTAAAAACATTATATTTTGTTTTGGTGTTTTCCCGGCGGATTATGTGAGTGAAAGTTTCTCTGGTCTTCCACCGGGTCATTAAGGCTCCATCTCTGCCGACGTTTCCGAAAACGAATCGTTTTCCGAAACGTAGGTAGATATGGAACCTTTGACCCGGTGGAAAGCTAGTGCGGTGGAATGTCTTTGTTATTCATCTGATGGCGAGCTCGCTAGCTCGAAAGCCGCCGAAAAGAGTAGTTCAGCTGTCGGCATGGGCGAGTTTGCAAAAAAAATTGTTCGTTTTTACTGGAGAACTCGGCATTCGCCAGCTCGAGTTGAATTGGTTCGTCAGTCTTGGAGTTGGTGTGTGCCTTTGTTTGGACTGGCGACGGACATCAATTTATTCAAAGGCTCCTTTCACACGGGACGGCGCGAACCCGACCGCCGTGTACGGCGCACAGTGGTGCAGGATCCCTAATACATACTTGGTATTTATGAGTCTAGAAAAACTTTCTATACAGGGTTCTTGTGCATAAGCGTTGGATGCACCGATTGACGAATCCAAATCCATCTTAAGTAAGGACATATCGCTGTTGCTACTCCTCTAGTAGATGAGATAAAATGTTGCACTGGTAACAATTGTGCATCATGTGAAAAGGAGCAGGCACAGCTTCACCTTCAATTCTCTCTAATATATCATGTATTGCCCCGATTCTTGTTCTGAAAAATAGGTTTTGTAGCTGAAGGTGAGTGATATTTAACTGTTTATTAATATATTGCAAATATAATTTGCAAAATTATAATTTACATAATTTCTTGTTCAAAAACAAAGATTTTTTTAAAATTCACTTTTATATTTTTGCAAAATAATTAATTTGTGAAAATATTAACATCAAATTTGTGTTCAGAGATCGCGAAAACCTTTGTGCTATAATTTGCAATGAAACGAGAATTTTGAGTTTGTGTAAATCCAAGTAATAAAAAAATATTGCAAATACTTTTGTGAAAAAGTGATTAGCTAAAATACGAAGATCAAATTAGCATTCAGTGACTGAGAAAAAGTATATTTGTTCACATTAATCGTGATATTTTAAGTAAGAGTTAATTTAAGTAAAAAAATTACAAAACTTTTTCAGAAAAAATTAATTTACAAAAGCTTTGAATCTAAATTCATATTCAGTGACCTCGAAAACCTATATAGACCAAATTTCATATAAATTTAACATTTTTTAATCCAGAATACCAATTATAAGGGATCCGGCACCGCTGCCGTGCATTCCTCAAAAACAGCCGTTAATGTCACGGTACAGTCCATTTTGAGTATACGGCAGTTTAATTTCCAGTAGGAGTTCAATCATGAATGAAGTAGATAAGGTGCTGTGCTTGTACTTTTAATAATGTGGATATAATAAGATGGCCAATTCCAAGTGAAAAATTGGACAGGACTGGGAATGGAACTATTGACCGTCACGATGACACATTAAGAAGTTAGCCTTTTTGGTCTGGAATTTTAAAATTTTTGTCTTGAAAAGTCTTGAATTTCTTTTTCATATATTAGTAGACACCATGATGAATTTATGTTCCTTTGAAACTTGGCGTTCAATACACTGGTAGATCAGGTCATACTATGCTACAGTAATCGCTCATCGGGGATACCAGAATGGATATTAATATTGTCCCTCCCTGTTTCACTGTACTACTCACAACAGTAAAAAATGTTCACCTGTTCTTAAAGACTGACTCTGAGATGCCTAAATAGTCATACCAGTTTGAAGTATATCTTTTGTAGGGCAGCTCTGTCCAGCAATTAATTGCTGACCAAAATATTACGCTATAAAAACTAGACAATGCGTGTCTGCGGCACATAGGTAATATTACGTCGAAAACAAGGAGCGAGCATAGTTTTGGCGTGTAATATTACGACAAGAACAGGTAGGAGTGAAGTGTAGCCCATATCAATCACGTCCAATTTCACGCCAAGGGCGAGGCCCGTTTTGATTACTCATGACACCTCTGCTGTTCCCCCTCCTGTTGAAGGGATCCCATATATGTCCACCACATTCTTAAGCAGTTATTCATTAAGATGTTTTATATGAGCTTGTTGGTGACTCGTTTTCTCTTTAAGTGTAACACTTTCACTGCACAGGTTTTCTTTTTTATCACTTAACTTACCCAGGCAGCTATTTGTAGTACATAGGTAATGCACATGTATGTTCACCAAGGAGGCTACCGTGAACTAATGGTCGTTTTAGCCCACTCTGTTCCTTGTGTGCTGCTCTCATGTTTTCCAGTATTTCCTTAACCTTTTGCGGTCCAATTTTATTTTTGGAATTCAAGCAGTCTGGTCAAAAATAATTTACTGCAAAAAAGAAACTATTGACGGGATTGATTGTTGAACTTTTTATTGCTCTTATTTTATACAGTAAGTCCTCGACTTACGAGGTTAATTCGTTCCAAAATTTTCCACGTAAGTAGAAATCCGCTTAAGTCGAAACACAACAACCTACCTATCCATTTTTGAAACATTAGCAGTGCCGCTTTTACTGCGATTGGTGGCAATCAGTGACTATTAGAGAAAGTGTCATCTTTTGAGAGGTTGTAAAGTTAACATAATTTGACAATTCCGAGAAATGCAAATCCAATCTTTATTTCACTGGATATTTAAATCTGAAATAAGTATAATTACACAAAACTTGTTCTTTTTTGGTGTGATGGGCAACAGACGTCATCTATGAAGTAGATAGTTAACTACGTGGGATGGTCAAACTACGACGAAAAAAGACGTTGATGCTGGTTGACGTAAGGCTGGTGACAGAGGTTCTTGTCAGGTTTCTGTCGTTGCGACAGATATGCGGCGACTGCTAGTAAAAGGTCAAACACATAGATTCTTATGGAGCCGGCCAGGCTTATGACCAGTGATGGATTTCAAAGAACTTCTTGTTGTGTTTATGGCACGACAGGACAAATAGCCGATGTATGCTCCCCATACCGAAGACTGCCAGATGCGTCGCTGCTTATGGTGCTGTCCAGTCTGTTTTCTCTCACCTACTAGTGTGAATGTGTCTCAATTGTAGTTGCTGTGTGTCAATGTTAGACGTACATTTATTTTTATATATGATGTCTCGCAAGGAAGCGTTATTGTATGTGAAGTCCATGGACTTAAAGACTTAAAAGTAAAAATAAGGGATAATGTTGCAGCGGTGTTCTGAGAGGACCAGGAAGGCTTCAACAAAGAAGATGAAAAGGAAAAAGGTAATCACTTTTTCACCATCACGATGATCAAATCATCACATATCAAACTATGTTGAATGAGTTTAACTAGAGTGGGCGCTCCGAATGCCCTTAGTTTGGCATCCACTCGAGCGCGCCTGACAATGAGTTGCTGGTTGTCACCCGGTTGGCAAACACCGGTGCGGAACACGGGAATGAAATTCTCCTAGGGGGTGAACTTAATGTCCCCCCCCCCCCCAGACGGAAACCAGATATCGCGGGACTTCAGGGCATGTGTGGGCATCAGTCCTTCCAATTCAGTGTTAAGACTATGGAAGTGTCATCTGATGAAGAGGAAGCTCTCTTCTTGCTCGCATTGGCAGAAGACGAAGACTGCGAAAGGAATATCGGCATGCAATACTTTCTAATTTACAAAAATACTATTTGCAATTAATGTTCAAAGCGTGCCTACATATTTATTTGACCTCATCATTTTCATTGGTTTTCGGTTAAAGTAACGGATACTTCTTAACCGCTACAATGAGCTCCACTGTCGACATTTCTCACAGCAATTTTGCTCTAGACTGGAGTTTCAGCATGCCGGAAGTGCTGCATGCATTCACTGGATTATATTCGTGGCAATACTGCGTTCTGCTGGGCGGGATTCGTGTCGGTTTGTACGTTGTGGTATCCCGAAGTGATTTTGCCCTGCACGAATTTTGCTACTGCGTCCCTCGCCGGTGTGTGTAGACCTTAGCACTGGCCTAACTGAACATCCGCTTAACCTCGGATCCGTGTAAGTCGAGGACTTACTTTAGTTTAAACTAAAAATCCCCTGGTATCATTATAAGTATGTTCAATCAAAGAGTTTATCTTTGAAAATTTTTCAGTGTGTGGTATCATTTGAAGAATTTCCCCACGTGCAACCCAGGTTTGCTCTCATGTTTTGCAAACAAAAACAGTTTCCCTTCTTCCGTCAGGCACATTTCTTATGGAACATACAGTGCAGTCTTTGTGCTTCCCCTCTGGGTATTGGATGATAATATGGAGCTTTCCATTCAGTCTCTGCACCTTGTCCGAATTGGAAGTCCTTCCTCTCTTGCTTGCAGCAGTTCCCTGGTGGAAATTGCCAATTAGCTAATTCACGTCTCTGGTACGTTGAGTGACTCAAACCAGGGTGGCGATCGTGAGGGGAAACCTGGAATTGTCAGGGAATTCTCGTAACAGTCAGGGAGAAACTGGGATAGGAAATTATTGTTTTTTTTCTACCGTTACGTTTACCGGGCAGTCTTTTCCACCCTTTATTCCAAAACATTTCACCAACTAAAACTAATGTCCATTGCCGAATTGCATAGAATAAGCCCCGTCAATTCGTTGAACATTCAGTTGTGAATCTTGGTTATTCATTTATTAATCAGTCGTACAATGTATCCCTTTTGTATATCCTTAATGCGATATTTGCCTAGTAGTGTTAAAATTCATGATCACCAGGTATTCTGTTCATTACAAGGAATCCGAGGCTATGTTGTTCGGAAGATTTTACCTCACGTTTTTTTTAACTTCCGAGACGTAGGTCGAGGGGTAGTTGGAGAACACTAGCTTGAAGTAAATACGTGCTTGCAGTGCTAAAAATAGGAGACAATGATCCTTGAAGAATTAGACATTGTCAATTTGTAATTTTACCGAAGGAAACATACATGGCCACGAAATATGATGCGCGGCCACGAAAAATGTATTAAAAGTGTGTACAAATTGTGTGAGGACTTAACTTGTGAAGGTTTAATATATATTTTTTCATTAGGGTGGAGGTTCAATACATTTTTTCATTCTTATAGATTTTAATGCATTGATTTCTGGTTTTAACATTTTCTGAGTTTTGACGAAAATTTAATTCAGCAGGAAAAAATATTCCGATAATAGGAGACCTTTTGGCGATCGGTCAGGGAAATAGGTCAAGCCATCAGGGAAAAATCAGGGAAAAGTCAGGGAATTTGAAAATTGGTTATCAGTAGCCACCCTGCAAACGTTTTGTACTGTTTCTTTTTAGCATTCCAGGTAGAGGATTTACCTTTTTGTTGTTGATACCACACCCGAGAAAAATCTGCTTTCGCAGCCATTTTAGAGTCTTCCAAAGACTCTAGAATTCCAAAGACTCTAGAGACTTCCAAAGACTAAGCCAATGCCAGCCGTACGTTGGATGACACTTGGCTCCTCAACGATCAGATCCCTCTTCTTTTATGGACACAGCCTCTGATGTGGTCCATGTACTGAGCATTGAAGCTGCATGTTTGCCTCTCCAAGCCAGGAAAAGAATGTTACATTACTTCCAAGGGCAATTGCATCCCCTTTCATCAGCTTGGGCTTTATGAAAAGAGGGGGACGTCTCACCTGTTAGTAAGTAGAGTCCCAGTCAGGTGGCACTGTACAGCAGCTAGCTCTTTAGCTAGGGTAGGACTCATGTAGAATTGGTCAGTAAATAGACCTTTGATGTGAGGCCATGACCCTCTTAGGTTGTTGTCAAGTTGCAGGACAATTCTGGAGGAGAAAGGAAGGTCTGGTTTTATAAGGCTTTCAGTAGAAATTTTTGTATGGTATGGAATGTAGGCAATGGAAATGGAATAATAGATGTAGCTGGAGGCAGAGTCTGCTGAAACATATATGTGGATACCCCATTTAGTGGGCTTCATTGGATTACAGTACACTCTTGATAACACGAAGTCAGCAGGACAGGAAAATAAACGCTTTATAATTTCGAATTTCGTAATTTCGAACATTTTAAAAAGTCGTGAAAGAATGTTATCTTTGTATTCTATAACTTTTGTTCTCTTTGGCAACATTGTATAACTTCTGTGGTCGTTTGTGAAAGCATTTAAAAAGAAGCATGTCTTGTAAGATCGTAAAATAAGTACCTAATTGTATTTCCTATGTCAATGCTTAAAAGTCGGCGATCGTAGTGTTGGCGATATTTTGTCTCGGGATTGAAGACGTGTATCAACAAAAGTTGAACATTTTGTAATATGAATTTTATTTAGGGACAGTCATTAGAGACTGGAATCTAGTATGGATGCTAAAAATAGATATTTGCTTCGAACATCTATGCTGTAGGCATCTTCCGTCAATCATCAGTGGCATTAATGAATTTGGGAGGCAATATAGTTTCTTTTCTACTACTAAGACTTTAATGACAAATGGGGCGTGATTCGGCGTATTTTCCACATCATCTCCTCAAGGATGGTCGGGAGTTTGGGTTTACAGTGCGTGGGAAAAAGAGTCCAGTTGTGGAGAGGAAAGATCCCAGTTGCGGGTGTATCTTTATCAGTCTTGCGGAACTTGAAGGGGGTGGGGGAATAAGGCTGCGAAACATCTGTGACGTTCCGTCCTCTTCTTCTGGGCAACCGTGGGGGGTGCATGTAGGTGGTTGATTGGAACTGCTGCTTCAGGTGCTGAGTGGAATGGGGAGGGTCAGGGATGCGGCGTCCTTTGCTTACGGGTGGATCTTCGAGGGATATGGGGGGGGGGAAGGAAAGGGGATGGTGTAGAGGTGTCAGAGTGTGAGGGGAGGGGTCGAAGACCCTCCCGATAGTGAAGGACGCTGCATCCCAGACCCTCCCCCATTCCACTCAACACCCGTAGCGGTTCCAATCAGCACCCTCCAGAACGCCCCAGGGTTTCCCAGAAGGGGAAGAAGGAACCTCACAGACGTTCCATGATGGCGTCCACCCACCCCCTCCCCTCCTTCAAGCTCGGCAAGAGAGATAAAGATGCTAGAGGCCTGCACACGGGGGAAAATATGGGCGAGGGTCGCCTCTGCCTGTGTGTGGGAGATAAAGAGAGAGGCCCAACCCGAAGACATTTTGACGAACTTTTCCGAAGTGTAACGAATGTGACCTAAAGGAGAACATGCCGCGTATAGGCGGTCACCCGTCGGCTGGGCAGGCGACCACCCTAAGATCATCACCGCCACACATCTTTCTCAAGAGTCTTTGCCGTTTGCAATATTTTTTGTTCACTCTTTTGCCACCCCTCCCATCAGTTTGGGCAAGCAACCTGGGCACCCACGTGGGCATCCAGGGCGAACAGGCACGGTTGGGCATCTATGTCACACAGGCAGAGCCGAATACGGGTGAGGGCGCCTAGATTTCACGCCCATTTGCAGGCCCCTAGCGGACAGTCCCTTCATGTAGAGCTGAGCTAGGAGTGCTCGCCTTAAAGGACGAGGTAGGGTTCACGGAGAATTTGAACTGCCATAATTCCAGGCACACAGCAGCGAGCATGGTATGTACCGTCACTCGTAAGCTTTCATCAAAAGAGAACAGTGCGCATTATGAAAATGCAGGTAACAGTTAAAACAAAAAATAACCAGCATAAATAATGGCATTAACTACGATTTCAACATTACTCAAGGTCTTAATCATACGTGGAGTTACATGTAGAAAATGATGGGGAGATAATGGCATATGTGGGAGGTGAATACACTACTATTCATGCATTTTATTTGTGATGCACCGCAATCAGCAACACTGATTTTTTAGGTGTCTACACTGGCAAAAAGTAGTTTTGCTGTAGCAGTTTTTCGCCGTGATTCGTAAAAATGAAATCTATTTGTTTCTGGGGACCGGGTCTGAAGTATGTAATTTCGAAAAATTCGTATTTTCGAAATTTTGTATTTTCGAATACCTCCCTGTTATTACTATTGGCTTTTCATTGGGACTGGCCATTTTGCTTCGTATAATCTAAACTTTGTATTTTCGTGCTTCGTCTTATCGAGAGTTTACTGTATATGTTATGAAGGAATAGATGTAGCTGGAGGCAGAGTCGGCTGAATGGATTCCCCATTTAGTGGGCTTCTATGGATTATGTTATATTTCTCACTAAGACTTGGAGTGAAAAATAACTGCAAAAAAAATGTAGTGGCTTAGTACAGTGAGTAGGGATCTGTGGACCTGTGGTTTTTTTGTCCCAATTTATAAATTATTCCAGGGGGTACGTTGACATGGTGTGTAACGTTACGAAACAAAGCATATTTGGATGGGCATCAGTTCCAAATTCATTCACATTGACATCCTCTGCATGGAGTCTCACTATCACTTATCACTCTGCCACATCCCCTTGACCTAGCCCAACGACTTGTTCATCGCAATCAGAATCTGAAATTTCATTTGATGGTCCAGGACTGGTTTTGCATCTTTTACAAACCTGTCTTGTCACGCATTGGCTACAAACCGTCACAGAGTCATAATCATCTTCACTTGATAAATAGTCAAACTCTTCGTCCTGTTCGCACATGTAGTCATCTTCATCACTACTTTCAATATTTATTTCCCTTCTTATTTCATCTTCATTCATTTTTGAACGCCTAAGTATGAATTGAAAACAATCCCTTGTAAAAGAAGAAAAATACTGTGCTGAAATTTACTTGTATTACCAGGGTAAAATACTACTTTTTTATATAAATAGTACATGTATAGGAAGGAATAACTATATTCTAAATAAATAAAAAACTCTGAATTGAGCTCACAAAAATCAGCGGGAAAAGCAACTGAAATCAATGAGAAGAATCCTCTGCAAAACTAGGAAAATATCATGAAAAAATAAATGCTAACATCTGCTGCAAGTTATGCAATGTAAGTTACGGAAAGTTGATCTTCATTTGAATAGTTAGTTTCATCATAAAAGAATATACTTATTACCAGAAATACATGAAAAGGCTTCATAAGGTCCAAGAAGTTCATAGAAGTGCCAAGAGATAGCAGCACCTTTCTTATGATGCATATAATTGCAGCGGCTTGTGGTGTTGACCTCAGCTCGACCTGCTACTAGCGCTAGGCCTGTCAAGCCAGCCTTGATGCTGGACCACAAAAGGTTAAGGATGTCAGCTGACAGGGGCGGACACATACATCAGGTTTGGGGGTGGTGGTCACCAGTCTTGTCAAGCTTACCCCCACCCCTCCAATGAAAAGGCAGTCTGTTGACATGCATTATTGACATCATTGTTTGGACCCCTTGGGTGTCCCCCACCCCCCCCTGTCAGCAGATGGAGTGTCCTCATGAGGCTGTAGAAGGCAGGATCGTATCATCTCGGATACTCGGTGTGGCTGCAGCACACTGGGGACATCTCCATGACTTGTTAAACTCCTGAAGGTTTTCCAAATCACTATGAGACACACAAGAACAGTGATAAAGCTCCCTGCAAAAGGCACTAGCAATAGGGCGTTTATCTTGCTTCACCCCCTGACAACACTCTGGGCAGTCAGGCATGCCACTGATTGCCTGAACGTTCTGGAGAGAGTTCCGCGGAAAGCAAAAGAGACTTGTGTTCACCTTGACTTGCAAGTGCAGACTGACCACCTTATGAAATGGTATGACATGACGAAGCCTTGAATGCTGCTGGGAGAAAAAGAACAGGCAGTTGGAGTATGACAATGGCCCAAGCAGAGACCTAACTGTAGGTGCTCAGTCACTAGAGTTGTCACTTCCAGGTGCAACTCCTCTAGTGACAGAGCACCTAGAATTCTACTTCATAGGAAAAGCCACTTCCAAGGAGTTGCCTGCAAAGATCGTTGAAGCCATGAAAAGTGGAGCTCTTACAAACACAAAAGAATGCTGAGGAAGCAGGAAAAACCGTGGATGAGGAGCAGAAGAAGGAAATGGAGGCAGAGAGGAAATATTATATCGGAAGGGGAGCTGAAGCAAAATAGGAAGGAGAGGGAGGAAGAGTGGGAGAAGTTTCTTGAAGTGAGAAGCTAGTGGCAGACTGAATGCAAATCTCTCCCCATCTTCCCTCCCTCCACACAGTCCCTGGCTCATCCCTAAGAAAGCGGAACTCAGGTTACTGTTGAAACTGAAAGGAAAAAAAATCCACCTATGATCCTATGTGAACACAGTACTACCAGCAGTGGGTCGAAACTAGTCTAAATTATTGTAGATTCTTAAATGTAGTGGGTCTAAAATCATAGATGACAATGGCCATGCATAGATGTGTAACTGCGGATGTGTGTCGTCCTAAATGAGATTTCAGAGAATGAATCAGAGGGCGAGCCAATCGTATTTTTCATCTGATGAAGAATCGCAACTATCCATATCTTCAGAATCATCATCTGGTGATGATACAACACTTCTTTCAGTTCTAATAAATTCAGGTGCAGCTAGTGTGTACTTGTAATTTTTTCTACAATTTACGTTCATATATTGGTACTTGTCCATTTTGGTTTATTTACCACTGTGGTGTCCACACTTGTGCTTAGGATATCTCATTTGTGTCTCTGTATTACACCACATTGTGTTATTATTATGACTTCCTGTATAAGTAATTGTTATCTGTGTGCGTGACCAGGTCATTCAAGGACATTGACGAAGATGTGGTCAGGGTAGTAGGGCTGCTCACACGCCAGAACCAGAGGCCACCATCGAAAATCGAGGTATCACACTACTAGTACTAGTAGTTGGTGACACTATGGATAGAGAGAGAGTGTGTATACCGCCAGTGAAACGAGGGATGATCCGTGCTGATAGCCTCTTTCAGCTTGCTGCAGGTGCAGAGATGCTGTCTCCATATGGCAGAGGACACGTTGGGCTAGTGCTTCAGGGAGCAGCTCACCGGCATCACAGTGCTTCCAAAGACCACTTGATGGGCAAAATGTAATGTGAATGATACTTGCATCCGTGTTTGGTGACTTTGATCACTGATAATTTTTTGAAGAATACACATACCCTCAATAAATTGAATAAATAGTCCCAGGACAACGGTTTTTCCTTTCTGTGGAAAATACCAAATGCATCCATTTTTATGGATGAAGGGGAGTACACATACCCCCGAGACTACGGATGGGAAATGTACACCTTTCATTCTTCCTTTCCGTCTGTTCTCTGATATTGGTTTTGATTACAGAGACTAAACTGGCGAGAGAATGTCAGGGTTTTAAGGGAGAGGTGTTTTAAAGCTTTCAATATAATAAAAGTTTTATCCAACACAACATGGGGTGCGGACCGTACATCCCCGATTTTACTTTATCGGGCTTTGGTGTGATCAAAACTTGACTATGGATCTATCGTATATTCTTCAACTCGTGAGTCATGCCTCAGACTGATAGCTACTGTCCACAACACTGGACTGCCGATGGCTACTGGCGAAGCTCAACCCACTGTGCTAGGTTCTCACCGCTGAACTGTTCGCTATAAAAACGACCTTAGAAAGTATGAAAGGCAGTAATGCTCAATTTCTTGTCTTCTGTGACTCGTTAAGCACCCTGCCGTCGATATCTAACTTTTTCCCTCAACACCATCTCGCCCATGTCATTCAATCCTCCCTGGTATCCTTGGGTGAGAAGGGCATGAGAATTGCCTTCGTACGGGTCCTGGGACACGTGGGAATCCCAGGCAATGAGAGGGCCTATGCAGTGGCCAAAGAATCGCTGAGTGATGCCATCGCCATCTCAGCGTTGTTTCCTGCCCAGGACGTTCAGTCCTATTTTAAGAGCATAGTCTTGGAGAAATGGAGAGGAACTTGGGTGTCCACCTTAACTAACTCCATCTTATCAAACCCGACACCCTACCTAGGCCCACATCTGTCAGGGGTTGTCGTAGGGAAGAGGTAGCCATTACGTGGCTAAGGCACAGTGCTTACCCTCTCAATCCTCTTCACGGAGAAAAAAATACCGCCCCATTGCGATGACTGTGACTCACAACTGACAGTGAAGCACCTCTTAACTGAGTGTGAGTGGTATCGTACACTGCAATAAAGACGTAATATAACTGGGCAGCTACAGAAGATATTATGAATGAATGAATGAATGAATGTTTATTATTAATTGTCCCAGGGCTGTGCCCCTTAAGGACAAAAGACAATGTACATAGTTAAACGAGCAACAAAAAAGAAATAAATCAGACAATCCATACAATATACAAGCTGTGACAAATTAAATATAAATTAAAACAATTGGCATGTAAAAAGGACAAATGCAACATCGTTAGGACATCGTATAACAAATTACATATACATACATTTCTTGATTTTCAGGATATGAATATGACATTTAGTGATCAGAGAGTAACATTTCATAATATTTCATCTTAAAGCTAGCAATGGAAGAACAGTTTTTTATGCTTTTGGGCAAGGTGTTCCAGAGATGACACGCAGTAACTATAAATTAATTTTGGAACTTCGTTGAGCGATGACCAGGAAAATATAAAAACTCAGGATCACATCTCGTACACATCGCTCACCTCGCACATCGCACATCTCTCTAGTGGAAGGTTTGGCAGCAAACATGTCGAAAAGATATTTAGGAGATTTTTCTTTGAACAGGGAGTACAAGAAGCACCCGAGGAAGTATTTCCTTCGGGTCTTAACATTAAGCCATCGAAGTTCATTGTAATAGGGGGTCAAGTGGACATCTCTACGAAGATTAAAAATAAACCTGATGCATGAATTTAGAGCCCGGTGTAGTGTGGTGTTATCTTCTTCATTCAGGTCATTGTAAACAAGGCAACAGTAATCAATAGTGGGGAAAACTAACGATGAAATAAGCATTTTCCTAGTGTGTTGGGGAAGAAATTTTGAATGCACTTTGAGCTGGTGTAAGATTGTGTTGATTTTGCGAGAAATATTGTTAACATGAATGTTCCAAGACAGACTTGAGCTCATGGTGATACCTAGATTTCGAACAGAGTTTGAATAGGGAATAAGGGTGCCGTCGACACAGATTTGAGATACATTTTCATAGGGCAAGCGATTTGTCATCTTAGGACTACCAATAATTATTGCTTTGGTCTTACTTGAGTTTAGAACAAAGTTGTTTTGCTGGGACCATACAGAAATAACTTTAATATCATCGTTCATTTTTTTGACTGAGTCGTCAATTTCGTTGGGGAAACAATGATGATACATTTGCAGGTCGTCTGCGTAAAGCATGTACTTCGTGTGCTTTAAGTCGCGTGGAAGGTCATTAATGAAAATGGAAAAGAGCAGGGGACCAGGTACGGAACCTTGCGGCACTCCACAGGGGACTGTAGTCTAGCTGGAAATGTTCCCGTAAGTGTCCTTTACGGCCTGTCGACGGTCAGACAGATAAGAATGAAACCAGTTTAGGACCGAAGAGGAGAAATTCAACTTCCTCATTTTCTCAAGTAAAATAGCATGGTCTACCCGATCGAAGGCCTTGCTGAAGTCAAATAATACGAGTATCGTCACCATTCTCTTGTCAAACGAACTTCTAATGTCATCGGTGATTTTTAGAAGCGCAGACTGGGTGGAAAAACCGCGACGAAATCCAGATTGAAATTGGTCAAATTTATTGTTTCGAGCGAGAAAATACTCAACTGGGGAATGAACAATGCGTTCTAGCGCTTTAGAAATGTTGCATAAGATGGATATTGGTCTGTAGTCTGACAGATTCATTGGATTTTTTATCTTTTTTATAGGTGTTATAAGAGACGATTTCCAAAGGGTAGGAAATTTGGAGGATAGTAGTGAAAAATTAAACAAATCAAGGATTATAGGCATTGTGATACAATAGGAGATTCTCAACATTCTGTGAGATATTTTGTCTACCCCGGTGGAATTCGATCTTGAGCGGAAAATGAATTTATTGAGGGTATCAGTGTTGATAATTTCAAAATAGAAATTTGAGTCGCTGAAAGGGACGAGAGTATTAGATGTAGGGGGTAGGGTAGGAAGAAGAGAGGAGCTGCTAAGGCCTGTGTGGGCAATAGTAGAGAAGTAGAGATTGATTTGATTGACGGTAATATTTTGTGCAAGAGAGTTTTGTCGGTGACGTACAAGACCTAGATTCCTTAGTTCTTTCCATACTCGCTTGGAATCTTTAATGCCAGAGAGAGCGTTGGCATAGTATTTGCGTTTGGAATCGTTGATCAAATGTTTCGTCTGGTTCCTTAACTTTGTAAATTGAGCGTATAAAATTGGGTTGTTGGAACGAATGAATGCACGGCGTATACGATTTCGTTCCCTCATTTTCGCAGAGATTTCCTTGGTCAGCCAGGGAGTGGTAGGGACCTTAGGTTGACATGTTCTCACAGGAGCGTGAAGGTTAAAGCAATTCAGAAGATTTTCATTGAATATTTTTAGTTTGGAGTCGATGTTATTGGCCTGATACACTTTGATCCAGTCAGCGGTGGAGAGGTCATCAAGGAATCTTTCTTCGTTGAATTTTTTAAAGTCACGAAAAGTAAAGGGTGGACGTTTTGGTGATGGGAATACGAATTGGTAGGAAATGGATATCTGGTCATGGGTAGATAGGAATGGAACAGGAGTTTGTGAAAAGGAGGATGCTTTGTCCAAATCATCCACAATGCAAAGGTCGAGGCAGGTATGGCTGTTAATAGTGTGGTGAGTGGCTTGGTCGGAGACCAAATGTAGGTTATTACAATACAAGAAGTCTTTTAGTTGATTGCTGTAAGAACTCACAGAGAGCATATCAGCATTAAAGTCACCAACGATTATTGTATTTTTATAGGTAGGATAATAACTTAAGAATGAGTTCACAAATTCATTAATGTAACCAATTTTAGGTGGGCGATACACAATGGCAAGCAAAAGTTTCGCAGTATTCATCCCAAAGACTTCTAGAATAATGAATTCGGGCTTTGAACAATAGTCAGATGGGGAGGTGGCCAATACACTGTAGTTAAGTTTCTGGTGAATAAAGGCCCCGACACCACCACCTTTTTTCCCAATCCTGTCATGACGCACTAGGTTGTAATCGGCCAAGTACACCATATCATCGGAGATTGTAGGTTTCAGCCACGTTTCAGTCATGCATATTATGTCAAATATCTCTCCAAGGAAATGGATACGAAATTCATCAATATGATAAGTAAGGGACTGACAGTTTACAAGACATAGTTTTACATGATCGTAACATCCTTTGTTAGCAAGATTTGTTGGACAGGATTTTAAGTTATAACACTGAGAAACACTTTGCGGTAAGACACCATTTGCATCACTTGAGACAATCAAAGCATTATTTACGTGTCCCGAGTCGGTTGAACTATTTGACATGTGCTATTGAAGGTTGATGAGATCTTCTTCCGTACGCAGGACAAGTCGTTCACTTCCTTCTCCCTTCCTACCAAATATTTTACCGCCCCTGACCCATAAATATTTTAATCTACCAGCTTTCTTTAACTCTCTAGCTTTAGAATACAATTTACGGTTGTGAGCACTAAGTGATTCGTTAACATATATAAAGTGATTAGGGAGGTCACTCCAGCCAATATCGGCAATTGAAAAGTTTCTTTCGACTCTACGGGCCTCAAGGATCTCTTGAGCCAGGTTGGACCTCGTAAAGCGCACTCTAATAGCAGGAGGTTTGTTGCTGTTGTTGTTGGACCGCCCCATTACTCTGTATGCGTAGTCAACGTCCGTAATGTCAAATTTTACGCCGAGGGAAATCCCCACTTGACACATTAAGGCCCCCAACACTTCACCAGTTTTGAGTGGTATACCGTGTATCTCCAATACATTCCTGAGGGATTCCTACTCGACGAAATTCAATTGCACTTCAAGATTTTGAATTCGCTTAAGTAGATTTTTATTTTCGTCGACAATATTGTCACATCTAGCAAGGATGCTTGTAATAGAGTCATTAATTAGGGCGATAGTTTTAGCATGGTCGTTAATTAAACTCTGTAAGGACGATATAGCACTGCTCAATTCACTCATCTCATTTTTCAATGAGATTTTAAACTCACTTTGTTGATCCTGAATCACCTTCACACGGTCCAGTAACTCCTTCAGCATTGACGTAGAAACATTTGTGGAAGCGATGTCAATAAGGGAGTCAACACCCGTGGATTTTATTGGAGTTTCATCTCCGCGACTGCAGCGACTCCTTTTTGTGCAGGTGACGCAGTCCCATGAGTGATTGAGGTCCTCCAGGAGCTGTAAGTCAGTTTCGCTGAGAGTGGTACAGGACAGATGATATGTATTCCGACAAGTACGGCAGATCACTGTTTTCTGATTGGTGATAAGATGGCACTCAACACAGTTGTTAGGCATCTTCGGTGTACTCAGTTAAACTTCGCACGGTTAGTCAGGGCTACGATACGAGGAGAGCGCAGGATACGTCCGTTCACTACGATCGCTCGTGAAAGACTGACGGAAATAATCATGAAGAAATTGACCTTGTAATAGATTTTCTAAAAGAAACAAATCTGCTGAATAATTTGTAATCATATTGTCTCGTCATACATTAGATGGCTATGTCTATTCTAACGATCAAGCAAATGGCTAACGAAAGAATAGAATAAGTAAAAATTGGAAATAGGCGGTGCGAAATGACCTTTTTAGTCGAAGCACCCTATAACGCAATCCTGCGTATCAACTGAAAGAAGACAACATCACATTGGTATCAGAAATTTAGTATGAATTCGTTGTGAATGCAATACAGTACAGACACACATTCCCAGCGATCATATAATACCAAGGACGAGCACCTTGGTGACTGTGCTCTGAAGACACTGGTGGAAACTTTTATGAATAAGTGGAGCAATGTCACGTGCGACAATTCTTTGGCCTCCTTGTCTCTCTGTGGGTCTCTCTGAAAGTAAGTAGTACGAGTGTTGTTGGTACCATGACCAGAGCTCACAGGAAAATTCCATTATGTGTCAAGAAGGTAAAAAGTTACTTATACAGAGAGCACAGTGTAACTGAAGAAGGTGACACTTCGCTGACAACCTCTTAGGGGAAGAAGGCAAAAAATATCCGTGGGCAGAATGCATCCTGGCGAGCAAATTGAGGTTGGTGTAGAGAAGAAGCTCTGGCCAGTTCACTCATGGCATCACATGGATTTGGCTGGAATAAATGCTTTGGTGTTCTACAATGCTGCAAGTGATAAAAACCTGAGGAGGAGAGGCTTTCTTCTACAACTGGCGGAAGAGCTCACTGTAAAACGCAAAACCACCAGGACTACAAGTGCCCACTGCACTTGGAATGGATTTTCTCTGGGGCTAGGAGAGTAGACACATGGTCAGGCGAAGCGTAACTGCCCAGGAAAGGAAACTTTTGTGAAGTGTAAAAAGCACGTAAGAAAGCAGTTTCCCGAAAATGCACATCCAGAGATTATTACGTGTGCTCAGCATGTGGCTTTTTTCAGTAAGGACAGACACCGTATGCTCGTGAATGCACAACAATGTTATATGAAACTTCATTATTTTTTTATCAAAAAAAACAAGATGTATTTATTTGAAAAAAAAGGCTCACCTTTTTTTTTTCAAATAAATACATCTTGCATGCATACAGGTTTATTACTTGGCAGTGGGGGAGTTTATTTGGAACCGAAATTGCTATATTAGACATGAAATCGTTTGATGTAAATGAAAAATGAACTTGGGTGAAAAAATAATATTCTAACGAGAGAGCCATTCACTCATAAATTGAAAAATAAAATACGAAGAAGGTGCTGCCCACTGAATGAACTGCACTGAAAACCTCTGCACCATTCCCCTTGACTGTTTTGGTGTGAACGCTGGAGGGGAAGTGGAGTTGGGGACGGGAGGTCTGCATGCGCGGCCCCTGTGCACATCTTGGAAACAACCTGAAATAACTGAGTGATCACTCGGTACTATTCGTACACATTGTGGCGTGGTGGTTGGGCAAAGGAGCTGTGCAGTCTCGGCTGTGATTGGAGGAAGGAATTACGAGTCTTTTGTACGCCCATCCTACCGAAAGGGTTGAAAGCATCAGTTTTTCGCCACTTATAACTCGAAAACTATGTGAAAAATTGAAACACAGAACAAAAAAAGGCCTTTTTATTTTACAGACTATCAGATTTGGCAATAAGAAATGTGGCAAAAGTCTGCATTGCCTTCTTCACCCATAGTCCGTTAGTCGCAAAAGAGGAAGGAAGGTGTTTCAAAAATGACCCAGCCACAATTGAAATTGCTGTGTTACGAGGGGGCTGATGCCAACGCTGGGTTTCTCTCCTCTGTACCCTTCCGTTCCAGCCCTTCCGTCTGGCCCAAAGCATGTGTTGGTGAGGGTCCAGACTTAAAAACTTCAGATAGAAGGAGGAGACGTTGTTACACCTGTGGCTGTAGATGCATCTTCACTCATTTCCAGCAAGGAATCCCATCTGGATGCTGGTGTTGAATGAATTTTAAGACTTGGGGCTGAAACAGGCTAACCCATTATATGGGGGGTGATTCGTAAATAACTAATCAAGGACTACCTGCCTGGCAAATTTCGTCAAAATCCTAGACCCGATACTCGGACACTCCCCTTGTGAGTACAATTAGGTCATTTGTTTATGTATTCGGTACAGTGTACTTGTTCGATTTACCTGTTACACGAATTGGCTACATCCATCTTGTTTTCTATCTTGGGACTTGTCTCTTATGAGCAACCCAGATTTACATGCTCAAGACCTCTTGGTATTTACCTGTGATTCTCAGCACAACATATTCCCTGTTGTATACATGTACCATCATAAGGAACTTTCATTATGTAGTTCAATTTTGGCCATGAATAATGAAGCCATATTTGAGCAGTCTGAATTTGTATGTAAAAATAAAACATTAAAAGAGTAATGTGTGAAAAAACTTTTATGAAAAAAGTTTTTTTTTTAACAATTTAAAATGTTGACGTGGAGAAAATATTTTTTCCCGTCACTGGTGGCAACAATTGTTGGGGAAAAGCAATTGATTGGGTGTGGGGAGCAAGTGTGGCAACAGCACTTGAGGCTTGCAAGTGAGGCAAGCAATTGATATCTCCAAATGCCGCTGAATGGTGTCCTCTCATCCAAGGGGGAAGCATCCCATTGCTGGGAAGGGCTGGCCTCAAAGAGGCACGTGTACTTACTTTCTTCAGGAGGGGTGAACTTGCAAAGATATTTCATGCTTGTGATATCGTAGAAGGAAAACGTGATGCAATCCATGCTAAGAGGATCATTGAGCGTACAGACTTGAGGATGTTATGCTTTAAATATCTACCAAACTGCTTGCATAACTATTTACTCTTAAATTTGTGGCAGTTTAAATAATTCTCTACGAACCATGAAACTTTTAGGTTTGAACAAGGAAATCATTACGAATGAATTAATTTAGTTTTTCTTTAGAGGGAGCAGAGTTTTTCTACAACAATATCTTGAAAAACAATGAGTGCCAAAGATAAAAAACTATATTTTTTTCTGCATCAACTTGAAAACAAATACATGCATATACATCATGTGTGTCATTACATAGAAGAGCATTGATTTTTTCCATTCGTCCACAGGCGTGTTTCCTGCGAGGGTTGAACCCCATCAACATGAAAACAGAAGATATGATGTCGTGGCTGAATAAATGGTCAAAAATTTCGATGAAACTGGAAACCAAGAGTCTCTCCCTCCTGCTGCACTGCCCCATTCTCCTGGCCTACAATCACCCCACAAACTGGGTGCTCATTCATTGAATTTCTTGGCGGCAGAGCACTGAGCTGTTATCGAGAGATTGCGTACGAAATGAAAATCAATCAATTATTTATCTACATTTAATTCTATGCTAATGACATTGTCATTAGTCTACTTTTTTGTTTCATCAACCTGCAAAAGTTATTCTTACTCTTAAAAAAACCTGTTTAAGTGCTGTGCATCACCAGAGAGAACATTTAATGAAGAATCACATATTGCCAATCCTTCACAGTATATTTTCCATGGATTAAGAGTGTGCTGCAAAAGAGCATTTCTCATCACCTTAATTATTCTTTGCACATTGTGTTTTGGGTGATAGTGAATGTTTGGGTGGGTAGTTTTCCAAAACTGAGTTTGATGATTTATTTATAAGCTTTGTATTTATCCTCTGAAGTCCTACCTAAGGCTGTGCTATGTAGTAAATTTTGTATATGCATACCACATTTTGTGCAATAGTAAAGTGGATGTATTTATTCTGAATGCAATGCCTCATTTTTTTCATCTCATGCTGGGCACTTAGGTGCTTTTAGTGATTTATATGGGTGTCATTACTTTTATGCTGTTAAAATTTGTTTTACAGAGCGCCATGGTTGCTTGACTTACAGCAAGTCGATTTAAATCCTGAATCAATTCACCTGATTCAAAAAAATGAAAAAAATTGAATAAAATCCAAATGACATAATGCAATTTTGAGTCAAAAATTAAGGAAGCGATGCCTGTATTATTTTGAAGTATTTATTCCATTCAAAAGAAATTGAGTACTTATGCATGTATCAGTCATTATGTTACGGAAAAAGAGCAAACATTTTTTATGGAAAAATGTTCAGCATGGTGTTTTAAATTAAAATACATGCATGGTCTTCTCTCTGAGCATAGTAAACACATTTTATGTTATTGGTGCGAAGGTTTCCACGGCCTTGTTCAGATGTTCTCTGCATCTCGGCTCTGCGTCCACGTTTGTTGACTTGGGGTGACAACAGTCAACAAACGCGGACACAGAACCCGAGATGCAGAGAACATTTTATGTTAATAAAGAAATCAATTCACAGTGATGGACATGCTTATTATTTTAGAAGCATGAAACTGTTAAAATTCAACTGCTCATGTATTAGTTTAAGTTTCCTCTTCACTCAACCAGTTACACACACACGACATTATACTGACCAAAGTTGGCGCCATTTTCTCATCAGACTGGTTGAGGTGAGCTGCGCTAACCAGTACACTTTTTTTGTATGCACCCTGAGCGCTGTTAATCATTCCACCTGGAAGCGATATCAACGGCCTGTAGACGATGGACGAGTTGTCCTTTGAAACGTCGAGCATGCAAGTCCTGACCTGGTGAAGAACCCGATAGATCTTCAATCAGTCAATATGTCGGGAAAAAACCAAATCAACTCTCCAGCAAAATCAAATGTGCTTGCTTTCATTTTCCTAGTTAGGTTAACAAAGGAGATATTAGCTATGGTTTGAAAGTTCAATGGGCAGCAGCAGCTGTGGCTTATTCAAAGACATTTTGAGGTGGAAATAACTGTTTTACTTGATTCCCGAGTAGTTGAACTCGCTTTCATCCTCCTTGGTTCAATGACGAAGGAGATATTTGACTTGGAATTTTTATTGTTCTGAGCTGGGACGTGGTGATGGAGGAATCGTCAACTCGAGTGGGTCGGGATCTGACTCCTCTGCGTGGAACTATGATGACTGTGTGTAAATTGCACCCCCTGCGGGTTAGGGGGATTGAGAATACTCCCTGCTTGTTGTAAGAGGCGACTAAAAGGGTGGGGAGAAAACCCCGAAAACAAACCCCCAGTCTGCCAGGGCTGCGTTCGGACAGTCTTGTGGGTCAATTGTCTGTGTGTGCGGCCATACCAGCTAGCCTGCGATCCACCCGCATGTTTGCCTTGTGCGCAGGGCCGGATTTAGACTTGATAAGGCCCTAAGCTATTTGAGATATGGGGCCCTTTATAAGTCTAGATATTCTATGTCAGTGCCAAATATGATTTTTGGATACCTAGAGGGTTAAACTGAAATACAATTAAGAAGTACATAGATAGTGAAATAAGAAATCTTTAACTTAAAACCATTTTTATTCGTTACAAACTTAAAAATGCAAACTGTGGTAAAAAGAAACAAAAGTTCTTTTAAAAGGCACAATTTACGAAGGCTTATTAGCTAATGTCTTGAAACATGTTATAAGGATTAAGGAATTATATTAAACTAAAATGTTGTCTTTCTTGCCTTTGCCAGAGCAAAGTCACTGGTGACATCATCAAATGATAAACTACATCGTTTGTCACTTTCTATGCACACGAGACTGAGGGAAAATAATTTATCTTGAGTCATTGTTGTTAGTTTATTGGTGAATTAAATAAAGTTCAATGAAGACCCAGTGGAATCTTGAACAATTTGTTCACGTAACATAATTAAAGTATGATATACACCAATATGTGACTAAGACACATCCTTCTCAGTCAAAAGAACATGAAGAATTATTTATTACAGAGTACAATGGCATATACGAGAGAAAAGAAAAACAAAAGCACAATGAAATGCACCGACATGAGGAATTGTTTATCATCATCCTCCATATTTCAATCCTAGGATTGGCGTTTTACTTCAGCCCTCCATTCTGCCCTTTCCCTCACGCCCTCATATGTTTTCTCTTTCACGTCCTTCTTTATTTGCCATAAATGCTAATCCCTTCGTCTTCCTCACGGGGCTTTCTCTTCTATTCTATTTCTTAACGAATTCATCAGGCCTCTAGGTATGTCCAATCCATCTGCTCCTTCTTTGCCATAGGGTTTTCCAATTTGTCCTTTCTTCACCTGCTCTTCTGTACACATCTTCGTTCCTCACTTTATCTGCCCATTTAATCTTCAACATTCTCCTCCAGCACCATGTTTCCAAGGCTTCAAAACCTTCGCTGGTCTGCTTTCCCGATGTTCCATGTCTCTGATCCATAGAGTGCCATAGAGAATTGTTTATAGATAGTCATATTTTTCATAAAACACACTCCCCTTAAACAATTACTCTGGAATTAAGAATAACAAATATCTATACATGCTTATAGTAATGAAATACTTAGTTAAATACATAATAAGCAATTTCATTAGGTTTCCTTTTCAAACACATTTCAGTAAGACCCAATCCTTTTGAAAATTTTAAGTGCTTACGGCCATTCTATCCTTAGTACAAATATCTGCCACCATTTCCTCTGTGGGTTAATATTGTAAATCAGTTACACCATCTGCAATCAGTTCTCTAATATAATGATATGCAACATCTATATGTTTGATGTGCTTATCAGAACTGGGTTTTCTGCAATTTTACCAGCACTCTGATTATCATAACACAAAATAACAGCATCCTGATTGCCAATCAATTGACATAAAAAATTTCTAAGATACACACATTCCATTGTCGCTTCTGAGCAAGCAATATATTCACCTGATGATTTAGCAACTATTCTCAGTTTCTGGCTTACCCAAGACACTGATGCACCTGCATACATAAAAATATATCCTATATATGATTTCCTGTCTGTTACGTTGTTTGCCCTATCAGCATCAGCATACCCAGTAAGTAGGGACACTGAAAAATGGTAAATAAAAATCATCAAAAGCGGTGTTTAAAATGACAAATGCGGTAAATAAAATCGTTTTAAAAAGGTGAAAGCTGTGTCTAATGTTGGGAAAAAGGAGTCTTAAAGGAAGGGTTTTTAAAAATATTATTAATAAATACTCCATACCAATGTGAACAAACAGTTAATTACATACATTTGAGATCCAATACAGAAGTTATGGCTACCCTACGCAACATAAAAAACACAGTAGGCAAAGTTAAGTTAAAGGCAAATTAATGAGATAATGGTAATAACAATAACAGAGTGGAGTAGTGGACTGCAGGTAATGAAGTTCGATTCTTACGCTGTTTGAAATTTTTCTTTCAACCATTGAATAAAAAACTTTATCATCCTTCATTTCCAACCTTTGTGTGTGGATACTGACTTTTTTGTACTTCTATCGCTTCAACTAGATTTACAAATGCGTCACTCAAAAATACACTGTCAAGTTAACGTAATGATTCCACGATTTAATTCTGTAGTATAAATTTTTTCCAATAATTTCCTTTCGCCTAATTTATTTTTTTTACTTATAATTTGGCATGAAATTTCTGATAACTTACTTTTTTTTAACAGCCTACTAGCATTACCCTAGGAATACAGCACGGCTGTATTCTTCGGTAGTGTTAAGGATCAAACTCGCGACTGGCAGTACACTAGCCCTCATTTTTAACAACTACGCTCTCATAGGTTCACGGGAATCAGGCGAATGTAGGCGACCCGCATGACATTCGGCTTAATTTTTTTTCTCGCACATCCGAGCCTATGGAGAAAAAGGTCGAGACGAGTATTTTTTATTTTGTTTTCCTCGTTTGTGGCACGGAAAAAAGCTTCTTCTCATTTCGTGACCCAAGTTACTTAACTCTCCTTGTTGGTATCTACCATACGTGCATTCCATTCGCGGGGCGCATCGATCACGAGGCCGCGAGATGTTAAAATCTCCGATCCGGATCTGAATTTTTACTGTCTCTGGATATGATTTCAGTAGCGAATGAAATGAAAGACCCGTGGTTCTTTGGATCCGACCCGACCATCCTTAATTTATGAGTGGTTCATTTGTAAATCTAATTTAAACAACAAAGTCTAATAAAGTGAGTATTCAGATGAAATGGTTTGAAATTGAATATGATAACATTTTCGATGCAGTGACTGAAAGAAAAAATTAAACTGCGATTGTGATCGAACTTCGCACAGTACACTATCTCTCGTTCATGGCTCTCGTTATGTGCCTGATCCCGGCGAATGTAGGCTACCCGCATGGCATCCTACGTATTTTTTTCCCGCGATACCGGGGTATTGGGGGAAAAAAGTCATATATCTTTATTTTGCTTCTAGTTGCACGGGAACGTTTTCATCTATTTACGTGACCTCAGTTACACATCCTCTTCTTGTCAATATCTACCGCACCTACTTTCCATTCACGGGGCACTTCGATCGCTAAACCGCGAAAATTTAAAATCTACGATTCGGATCCGATTTTACTCCGTGTCTTTGGATCCGAATCCGGAACAGAGAAAAATGAAAGATCCGATCCGGTCATCACTAAAGAAAATATTTCATGCTACAAAAATTCGGCATTTGCAAAATATCTCAAATTTCGCTAAAAAAATCGCGTTTAAAAGAAAACACGGTTATTTCGCGATTAAACCCAAAAAGTCGCTTATTTCGTGAATCCTGTCGCAAAAAACGTTTCACGGAAATGTCATGTCCCTACCAATAAGTAAACATTTACCTTTACAAAAAACTAGGCCTTTGTGTAACAGTTCCTTTTAAATACCTTAGCACTCTCTTTAAAGCTTGCCAAAGTTCTTTTGAATGATTCACATTGAACTAGCTAAGAATTGATAGAGCATGTGCAATATCCGGTCTCGTTGTTACACAAAGGTACATCAACGAACCAATAATGTTTTGATACGGAACATCAATGCTGTCTTCAGGTGTACAGTCCTCTAGTTTAACCTTAGGTTCTAAAGGAGTATTGACAGGTTTGCATTTTGACATTTCAAACTTATCTAACACATTTAACAAATATTGAGTTTGGCTGAGTTTGATTGCACCTTCACTTCTATCTCTTTCTACCTTCATCCCTAGAAAATGTGAAACGGGACCTAAATCTTCCATTTTAAATTTGGATTTGAGGGCATCTTTTAGCCTTTGCGCTTCCTTAAAATCATTATAAAGCAACAAAAAATCATCAACATACAATGCTATGTATACTACCTTTCCTTCACCTTTCTTCTTGAAATAAACACATGGTTCATAATTTGACTGATCATAATCTAAGTCTAGGAGTGCCATCTTCTTGTTCCACTGCCTTGCAGCCTGCTTAAGTCCATAAATTGCACACCTTAGAAGACAAAATTTTGAATCTTGTCCATCTCCTGTACAAAATCCATCAGGAAGAGACATATAAATCTCCTCATTAATATCTTCATTTAAAAAGGCCATTCAAACATCTAAATGGTCTACTTCCGATTTTCTTTCAGCATCTAGAGCAAACAATATTCAAGGTGAAGAGTGTCCAACGACTGGAGAGAAAGTTTCATTGTAGTCTATGCCATAATGCTGACTACATCCTTTGGCCACAAGTCTAGCTTTATAATAGACAACCTGACCAGTAGCATCCTTTTTAATTTATTAAACCAATTTATATTTAATCACATATCTATTTGAGGGCTTATCTACTACGATCCAAGCATTATGGTCTTTAAATGAATTTAACTTGCTATAGCCTGATGTAGTCCATAATCAGGAAACTCAGTTCTCTTTCTTTCACGAAGGGGATATCGTCTTTCTCCTTCACCAACTGGTTCCACTTCCACTTGTTCTGTGACTGGTACCTCTCTTTCTACCTCAATATCTAGTAACTGATTATTTTTTACATGCTCTGAATCTTCAAATATATATTTGGAAGAACCTTGTAGGAAATCTGACTAGTGAAATTTATTTGTTGACTTCATTTGCCCATTCCCATTTAATGTAGACAGAATTTCACTTTCTAAAAATTCTAAATCCCTCGAATGAATAATTCTATCAGGGTTATTTAAATCAACCAGCCTGAATGCCTTGCTTTCTTCTGAGTACCCTACAAAAATGTATCTCATACTTGTAACATCTAATTTTCTACGTTTTTCATCGGGAATTCTCAAATATGCTGGACATCCAAAAATCCTTAAATGAGACAAGTTAACTTTCCGACGTGACCACATTTCTTCTGGAGTTTTACCTTTTATTTTTTTTCTATTTAGAAGATAAACTGCCATATTAGCTGCTTCAGCCCAGAATCTTTTAACGCATCCTGAGTCAAAATGCATACACCTCATCTTTTCCAATGTACTGCGGTTAGCTCATTTGGCTGTGCCATTCTGTTGAGGACAGTATGGTACAGTTAGTTAATGTTTAATATCCTTTTGTTTAAGCATATTTTCAAATGACTTACCACAAAATTCACCACCATTGTCAGTGCAAATTGATTTAATGGACAGATTTGTTTCATTTTCCACTGCTTTCAGAAATTCTTCAAAAATGGCATGCACATCACCTTTCTTTTCTAAGAATCTAATGAAAATATTTCTAATGTGATTGTCCAAAGTTGTGAGAAAATATAATGAATATTTATGTCTCTCAAAATAGATACAAAAAATAATTAAATAAACAAAAAAAGCGAGTGAAATTAGGCAACACTGTAGGAAACTTCCTTTGTTGGGGTCTCCATTCCTTGATTATGGCGTTTTGCGGCAGATACACGAAAAATTAAGAAAATGAAATACTAAGGGCTATACAACTAAACAGAAATGTTGTGTTCTTAAATATTTTAACTGTCTTTAAATTTAAAAATATATTCTTATCCCTTATGTGTTACATATTTAATTCAGGTACATATTTCACAGAAAATTCCAAATTCAATAAATATAATACAACACATATAGAGCAAATTTACTAAACTACATTTACATAACTAAATTGAATATACATAAATACATGGAAAATTTGAACAATGAACATCTTAAATTGATGAGGCTTAAGCTAAAGTTATGAAATATATTTCTATATCTTTTTGTAAAAATAACCAATTACTCAGATTATTTTTAAACACCACTTGGTTGTTACATAAGTATAATTCTTGAGGTAGTTGCATAAAAACTTTGCTATATAATTATAAAGTGTTTGTAGGCTTCAACATTAGGTTTCGGAATTATAATACTCGGGTTTTTTCTCAGCTTGGTGGTGATAGGACAAGGTTTATTTTTGTGTCCTCCACAATCATAGAAAATTCTTAACTCTTTGTGCACCAATAAAGGTCTAACTGGTGGAATTTTTAGCCTAAAAAACAATGGAAATGAAGATTCCATCCGAGGAGTTCGTGGAATCACGCTTAAGATTTTGTTTTGGGCAACTCTTATAGGCTGAATATTCATAAAATAACCTCCCCAACAGGATATGCCATATTGTGACCTTGAATTAACAAGAGCAAAGTAAACGGTCCTCAAAACCGAAATTGGGCACAAGGGTCTGAGCAGATACAATTTTCTCAGTGCAATGACCAACTCAGATTTCACTTTGTTGACATGCATTTTCCAGTTACAGTTTTTGTCTACAATTACACCTAAGTACTTCATGTGATTAACATGCTCTATTTTTATACAATTATTACAAACACTTCTGCCTGAATTAATACAAAGAAAACACCTGTAGTCAATGTTAGTTGCAGGAATACATGTGTATTTTTCAAACTAAATAACATAAACTGCAATTTACCACTTAAAACAAAGTTGTTCTTCAAGAACCAATAATTGATTTTATTTAGATCACTTTGTATCTGTGATAGGACTTTGGAGGCACTACATTTGCGAAAGAAACACGAGCAGCTGAAAAAGAGCGTTACCGTGTCCTCCGCCATTCCCCCGCCGTCGTGCACCCAGCATCAAGATGGAGGATGGGCCCAGGGGAGGAATGCAACGAGGTGAGCCTTCCTCACCGTGATCTCCGCGGGTACCGAACCCGCTCGGCATCTGATAGGGTTTCAGCTGGGAAACATGACAACGACGTCAGAATTCCCCCGTTTTGGGATCCCCATGTTCCACGGTAACCAGGCTAGTGAAAGCTGTAATTTGTAATAATAATAATAATAATTATTGGAGGCGACAAAGCCTGATATCGTTCTCCTCTACAATCTCTCTCATGCCATGTTCGTGATCGAGTTTTCGGCACCGGCTGAAACGAACGTGGCAGCGAAGGAGATTGAAAAAAGGACTAAATATCGAGATCTGCTGTGTGTACTCCGGCAAATGTACGCGGGCTACTCTGTGAAACTGGTAGTCCTCATCGTGGGCGTGCTTGGTGGTGTCAAGAGCTCACTGGTCGAGAATCTCAAGTGCATCCCAGCGTGCAGGGCACGAGCGGATGCACTTACAAGTGCAATGCAGAAGGCTGTCCTTCTCGGGTCTCTCCGCCTGCTTCATGCGCCTATGACCCTACTAATGCAGGGTAGTCACCTATCCGACGGTGGTGGACGTGGCTACCCCTAGGCGCGACCCCTCTCGAGTCTCCTGCAATTATGACGGCAATGAAACCTGATGCTAGCCGGAGACTCGGAGGTGGTAGTTACAAATAGTAACAATAATATAATAATAATAATTTAATAATTTTATTTATTTACGGGCAAAGCCCTTTTGCATGTTAAGGTAAAAAAATCACAGTAAGCTGTCATATTAAAATACAGAAACACAAAAATAAACACAATAGGTATGGAGTAAATTTTCATTATAGTAGAAATTTCAGGTAATAATACCATACAAAGAATTGAGACAAGAATCAGAGACAACAGTCTAACACAATAATACAGTGTAAAATTGAAATGTAGGAATGCACAAAAACACAATAGGTATGGAATACATTTTCATTATAATAGAAATATTAGGTAATAATGCCATACAAAGAAGTGAGGCGAGAATCAGAGAAAACAGTCTAACACAATAATACAGTGTAAAAATGAAAATAAACCTATTTTGTAACAAGTACAGTATAAAAATGAAAACATGCCTTTTTTATACAAATAATTAAAACAATATTATTTAACATTGGACCTTACATGATTTTTAAACATAAAAACAGATGTATTACAATAATCAATGTTAGCACAGAACTCATTAGTCTCTCTCATTATTCGATATAGGGGTGAAAATTAAGTATAATTTCTTAGTAGGTAAGGTATGTTAAAAAGATCAGGATTTCTAGTGGAAACTATTGGGCAATTAAAATTTATGAGGGATAACAGTTCTGAACATTTAATATTTCCTTTTAGGATATTACTTAAAAATTTTAATCCTAATTGTTTCCTCCTAGAGGAGAGAAGTGGTAAGCTCAAACAATTCATAAGCCCCTCATATTCACCACGATTCCTATCCAGATTGAATTTAAATGAGATAATTCTAAGGAATTTCCTTTGAATATTTTCCAATTGAAGCTCATATTTGATAGAATGGATTCCAGCATATCGAACAATATTCCAAGATGGATCTCACCAAAGATACATATAATAGTTTAATACAGTTGATATCAGTGAAGTGCCTAGTAACACGAAAGAAGAAACCCAACATTTTATAGGCCTTTGTGGCAATAAACTGAATATGTAGCTGAAAACTCATTTTGTCATCAAAAAACACCCCTAAGTCAGAAATATTTTGGACTCTATTTAAAACACTATCGCGAAGAACATAATCATATTTTATGGGAGTCTTCTTATTATGGTAAGTAAGTAAACTGCATTTTTTAATATTCAAGTCTATGAAGTTCATATTGCACCAGTTGACCAGCCTATTTAAACAATTTTGTAATTCAATGTGATCACTAAGATTATCAATAAGGTGTAAAATCTTCAAATCTTCAGCATACAACAAATATTTGATAGGACTTAGATGTCCACCTATATCATTAATAAATAAGAGAAACAGTAGGGGACCTAGATGAGACCCCTGAGGAACGCCTGAGGTTGCAGCAAAGGTATAGGATGTGGAATCAGCCAATTTAACTGGCAATTTTCTATTACATAGGCAACTCTTAATTAAGGTCAGAACATTCCCATAGGCCTTTAATGTAGATAAAAGTATTTGACGATTGACCTTATCAAAGGCCTTGGAAAAGTCAGTATAAACTGTATCTATATGCCTATGCTGTTCCAAAGCTTGAGTTATGGAATAACAGTAGATTGGTCGTCGTCGACTTCCCACTAGAAAAACCATGTTGCTCACTGATTAAAATTCTGCACTCTGAAGGAGACAAGTTATTCAGAAGGATACTCTCAAAAACTTTAGCTAAAACAGGTTGAATGACAATAGGTCTGTAGTTACTAACATCATGGCTATCACCATTTTTGTAAATAGGAATAACATAAGCATGGTTTTAAAACAATCAGGAAAGATAGATTGTTCAAGGGATTTGTTAAATACAATAAATAAAGGGTGCAACAAAACATCACAACATTTCTAAATGAATAAAGGTGACAAATTGTCAGGACCTTGACTTTTGAGGACATCAAGAGATTTTAATTTTATAATAATCTCCCTTGTCGAAATTTTCATATTACTGATATCAATAGAAGATTTAAAGTCATAATGGGTCGTATCATCCTGAGTAAAATTTGTATAGGTACTTGAAAAGTAGTCAGCTACAGATTACATATATCATGTCTGTTATTATGATGGGTGCCATTGTATTGAATTTCAATAGGTGTTTTTACAGATCCCCGCAAGTTGTTAACATAGGACCAGAATTTATTTACAAGAAGAAGAATATTTTTACAAGAATATTTTTTTTGCACTGAATTCAAGAAATCACAATAGCATGACCTAGTAAGGATTTTAGATTTGGCTCATATTTTAGAGAACATTGAGTAGTCATCAGGATTACCAGTGGTTTTATAGGTTAAGTGATTCATTTTTTTGCTTCAAACATTGCTTCAGTTCAGGAGTGAACTATTAACACTAGGACGCCCGGACTTCTCGACATCATTCAACATGGGGTCATTTTGACCCCCGGTAATTAATAAGTTAATTTATCACAAGGCATTTATATTTTTACATTTTTAGTGTTTTTCTCATTAAATGATGTCGTAATTCTTCACATTCATCGATTTTTTCAGTTCATTATTGTAATATTTTTCTCGATATAACTATTTATTGAAACACCAACTTTGAGTGTTGGAATCATTTTCTCGATTTTCTTCAATTTCATTTTTTCTTGCCTAAAATGGTGACACGCAGTAAGCAACAAATGTCATATTCTTTATTTAAATGTATTTATTTATTGTTTTTGCAGTTTTAACTTTTGAATTATGAATGATTTGTCCTACCTAAATTAGAAATACCATCAGAAAAAATGTAAAAAAAATTAGTAGCCTAATGAAAATAGTTTTCATCATCATCAGTATTTCAATCCCATGATTGGTTTACTGCAGCCCTCCATTATGCCCTATTTAGTGTTAATTCCCTCACACTATGGTATGCTTCCTCTTTCACGCCCTTCTTTATTTTCCCCATATATTTGCCCCATATACTTGCCCCTTGGTCTTCCTCGCGGGTCCTTCCCTTCAATCTTCCCGTCTAATATATTTTTAACTAATTCATTGTGCCTCAAGGTACATCCAATCCATCTGTTTCTTCTATGCCGTAGGGTTTTCCACATTGTCCTTTCTTTATCTGCTCTTCTGTACACCCCTTCATTCCTCACTTTATCTGTCCATTTAATCTTCAACATTCTCCTCCAGCACCATGTTTCGAAGGCTTCAATTCTTCGCGATTTTCCATGTCTCTGATCCATAGAGTACCACGCTCCATACGACAAAGGGCTTCCTTGTTTGCAGCAGTAGGTTCTTTGAGCGCAGTAGTTTTCTCTTCTTCATAAAAGCTTCCTTAGCTTGTGCTGTTCTTTGCTTGATATCCGTTGAGCTTCTTCCATCCCAGGTTATAGTGCTGCTGAGGAAGGTGAATTTCTCCACTTGTACCAAATTCACTCGAATTGTGATATTTGCCCTAAGCTTCTCTCTTCCGCACACTAGGATTTTAGTTTTATTCTTGTTGATGCTCATATTATATTCTTGAAGTACTTGGTCCATAGTAGTAAGGGATGCATGTAGGTCCTCTAGACTTTGTGCTACAACTGCGATGTCATCAGCAAACCAGAGCATATTTATTCCTTCGCCATTCACCTTGATACCAATTTCCTCTGTGTCTCTTATTGCTTCTTTAAAGGATATATTGAATAAAGCTGGGGAGAGGTTGCATCCTTATCTGAATACTTCATTTATTTTGTCTTCTATCTTCCTTCCGTCTTTTATTTGTATTGTGGTGACCTGGTTCTTGTAAAGACTACATTTTTTCTTCTATCCTTGTAGTCCATTCCAATAGCTTCCAGTATTTTGGACATCTTGTTCCATTCGAAGTTGTCAAAGGCCTTTTCCAAGTCCACGAATGTCACATACAACGGCTTGTTTACGAGTATCATTTTCTCGGCCAGTATCCTTCAGCTGAGCATTGCCTCCCTAGCTTCTTGGCTTTTCTTGAATACGAATTGATTTTCTGAAAGATTCCCTTCGATCTTCCCTTCCATTCTTCTGCTAATAATCTTAGTAAGTATTTTCGATGTGTGTGACTCCAGGCTAAAGGTACTCTGTTCTTCGCATTTCTCTGTCCTTGGCTTCTTCGGGATTGCAATCATTTCACGCTTCTGGAAATTCTCTGCTGGCCTTCCACTGTCATAGCTATCTTTGATTATTCCAAGGGTATCTATTGCTTTGACCCCGAGTGCCTTGAAAATAGTGAATGAATATTATATCAAATAGTGAGCTTACTTTTAGATCCACCCCTCCTAATGTCTCTACTGAGATCATCAAACGGGTACTAATCGTCACATTCTGAGGATTATGTCTATTCTTCACAAATTTCAAATGTCAGCTTGCCGTCGGAATTGTCAAATGAACACTCTCCACAATCTGACTCATCCTATTGAATCTTATGCAGCTCCGGAAGAATGTCAGCAGAACATTATGCTGGTATTTGAGAAATTTTTGCTTACAGCTATCTTCAAAATAACGATCACACCACATATTCGTCCCTAGAAGCCACGACCAATGGGCAACAAATACACGAACTTCACTTACTGTAACTGTGAGAATGAGTTCTAAGTTTGAGGGTTTACCTTGTAGAACCACTCAATTGGAAAATAAAAACCACCTTGTACATTCCACGCAAAGGTTTTATAGGTTTATACCATAGTTTCAACAATATCAATCTTGATAATGACATATATTGCCGAAATCATGGTAGAAACAAATGAAACCTTTGTGTGGAATGTACCAAGTGGTTTTTCTTTTCCATTGTGGGAACGAGTTTTATTCTCCACCCGTCATCCGAAGAGAGCTAATCAGATTTGGAGTCAACTAAGTAGATAAATTCCATGCGAAAGTGGTAAACAAAATTGCATTCTCGTCACCCCGCAGAGATTGACAATTTATGATGATGTCAACAAAGTAATTACTAAATATTCCACATGTAAGCAAAACGAAAAGTGAGGACGTGATGGGGAAAGGAAACAAAACTGTTTTGGAAACTAATACGAACTTGGAAGATAAGTAACTGAATGAAAAAGATAAGACGACAAAGCAGTGAACACATATGCAGCAGAATGTTACAAAAATGCAAATAAAAGGACCTTTAGCAGAGATAAAGCGCGCAAATGAACGCTTGGGTCAAAATGACCCCATTTGGGCGTTCAAGGTAAAATATAACTTAACTCCTCAATGGATTATTTTAGGGATGTAAAAATTTATGTGAGTGAACACCTATTAAAATTATTAAAAGTCACGAGAGGAAATTCCGTTCTCTTAAAAAATGAGATCAAAAAATAAATTTAAAAATACGATTGGGTCAAAATGACCCCTATGGGCGTTCTAGTGTTAAGGGTAACTTCCATTCTTGATGCATATATTTGGTGTAAAAAGCTGAATTGCATCGTGCATAACGGATAAGAATTTTTCAAAAGCAACGTTACAATCAAGGCTACATAATAACTGTGGCCAATTGATTTTTTCAAAGTAACAAGACAAAGCCTCATAATCACAGTTTTTATAATCATAAATTAGGATATTGTAAGTAGCTACATCAACATCCTTGGAGAGTTTAAGGTTTAAATTTATGGGAGGATGGTGAGGAACACATTCCAACAAAATATCAGAGGAAATACAAGAGGTGACTTGATGAGAGTCTGAAAAAGCTAAAGCCAATTGTGAACCAATCGTTTCATCCAGTTGGACCACTACAGTACATACGCCAAAAGGATATTTTTGATATTCATAGAGACCAAACGGCGTGACAGAAGCAGTGGCCTTTTTGGATTTATTCGTCAAGGGAATTTGATGGTAAGCAGACTTCAGAACCAGAACGGCGAAATATTGAGCACTCCTAAAATGCCAAAACGCGTTTTCGACTGTGGGTAAGGGAAAAGCATCAAAGACTATTTTATTGTTTAGCCGTCGGTAGTCGACTACCAGACGTGACGCCATCCTTCTTCGGAACGAGAAAGGCGGGACTGGCATAAGAAGAGTCGGATCCTTTCTAACACCTTAGTTTCTGATATTCCTCTCCATTTGGATCAATTTGGGCGGAGTACATTGAAACGGGGGAGAACTCACCGGTACGGAATCAGATAGCATCTCATCATCATCATCAAGGGTCAACAATCCTAGGATTGGTTTGACGCAGCCCTCCACTCGATCCTTCTATCGGCCAACCTCTTCATTCCAACGTAGTTCCTCTCTTTCACGTCCTTTACGACCTGCTCCATGTAACTCATACAAGGCCTGCCTTTTCCATTTTTCCCGTTCACTTTTCCCTCGACGATTGTCTTCATTAGGCCATCGTGTCTTAAGATATGGCCGATGAAGTTGTCCCGTCTTCTTTTTATAGTTTTCAGTAGACTTCTCTTTTCTCCCACTCTTCTTAGGACTTCTTCATTTGTCACTCGGTCGATCCATTTTATCTTCATCATTCGTCGATAGCACCATATTTCGAATGCTTCCACCCTTTTCTTCTCCGCTGCTGTCATCGTCCATGCCTCACTGCCATAAAGGAACATGCTCCAGATATACGTTTTAATGAATTGCTTCCTTACTTCCAAGCTTGTATTTCCAGCTGTTAGTAGATTCTTCTTTTGATAGAATGCCCTCTTTGCCTGGGATGTTCTACTAACTATTTCTTTCTTGCTTCGTCCATCATTGGTTACTCTGCTTCCCAGGTAACAGAGCTCTTTCACCTCTTCCAGTTTCTGTTTTCCTAGTTTAACGTTGGTTTTGGCCTCTTCTCTTTTGCTGCACCCCAGTATCTTAGTTTTCTTCCTATTGATCTTCAGCTGATGTCTGGTCATTGTCCTTTCCATGGTTGTTAGCATCTTATTCAGCTCCTTCTCTGTCTCTGCTATGAGAGCTATGTCATCAGCGAATCGTAGCATGCTGATTGTTTCTCCGTGGATGTTCACTCCAGAACACTTCTCCTTGATTTCATTGATGGCTCTCTCAATGTAAACATTAAAAATTACGGGAGACAGTGCACAGCCTCGTCTCACTCCTTTCCTTATTCTTGCTTCTTCACAGCTGGGTCCAGATTTAATCACAGCTACTTGGGTTTTATACAAACTGTGGATAATTCTTCGATCATTGTAGGAAACTCCAATTCCTTTCAGAATATCAAGCATTGAATTCCAATCCACGTTTTCAAAAGCCTTCTCTAAATCCACAAATGCAATGAAGGTCGGTTTGTTCTTCTCCATTCTCTTCTCCATAAGCAGCCTAAGGTCCAATATTGCTTCTCTTGTACCCTTACTTTTCCTGAATCCGAATTGTTCTTCATCCAGGAACTCTGCTTTTCGTTCTATTCTTCTGTAGATGATCCTTGTCAATATCTTCGATGCATGTGTCGTCAGGCTTATAGTCCTAAAATTTTCGCATTTCTCTGCTCTCTTCTTTTTGGGAATAGGAATGATGATGTTTTTCTCGAAGTCCCTGGGTATTTCTCCTGTTGAGTACATGTCGCAGATGACATTATAAAGTTGGGCCAATGTCCTCTCTCCCGCATTCCTTATCAGTTCTGCGGGTATATCATCAATTACAGAAGCCTTATTCATCCGAAGGTCCCTTACTGCTGCGTTGAATTCCGATCTCAATATTGATGCTCCCATATCATCCTTTTCGACTTCGCTTTCCTCTTCAATCACTTTCGTGCTGAGGTCGTTCCCGTTGTATAACTCTTCGAGATATTCTTTCCATCTCTTCACTTTGTCTTCATTTTCAATCAAACGTTCTCCATTCTTGTCCCTTATAGCATTGCATCTTGTGCTCCGTTCCTTGAAGTGGTTCCTCACTATCCTATAGGAAGCTTCCACCTTTCCAATGGTAAGGTTGTTTTGTACATCTTCGCACAGATTGTTCATCCACATTTCTCTAGCTTTCCTGGCTTTGCGACTTACTTCGTTCTTTATTCTTTTGTAGCAAAGCTGCCCTTCTTCAGTTTTCCGCATTCTTGTACTTTCTTCTTTCTTCAATCAGCACTAAGACTTCTTCCGTGATCCATGGTTTCTTCTTAACAACTTTTCTTCTTCCTAGAACTTCTTTTGCGGCTTTTTGTAGTCCACATTTAATGTTTTCCCAACGCTTTTCTACTGGTTTCTCAGTCAGGTCCTCTCCTATATTGTTTTCTACTGCTTTCTGAAATTCCAGCTGATGTTGAGTCTCCTTTAGTTTTTCTACTTGCCAAATGTTCTTTACTGTTTTCTTCAATCTCTTGAATTTTAGATGGCATTTCATCATCACTAAATTATGGTCGCTGTCGATGTCTGCACCCGGGTAGCTTTTGCAGTCCTTCATCTGATTCCTGAACCTCTGCTTCACTAAAATGTAGTCTATTTGAAATCTTCCTCTGTCTCCTGGCGTCTTCCATGTGTATTTTCTTCGGTTGTGATTTTTAAACAATGTGTTAGTAACCACTAACTTATGTGTTGTGCAGAACTCCAGCAGTCTTTCTCCTCTTTCGTTTCGGTTTCCCAATCCATATTTTCCAGTTATTCTTCCATCTTGTCCTTCGCCGACGACAGCGTTCCATTCTCCTAAAATAATTAGGTTTTCGTCTCCTCTTACCCGTTTTATTACTTCAATGATATCTTCGTAGACTTCTTCCACTTCTTCATCTTCATAGTCCGACGTAGGCATGTAAACTTGCACCACAGTGGTATCTGTAGGCTTTGTTTCAATTTTAACCATTATAATCCTTTCACTGTATTGCAGGAAGCTCTTCACACACGGTCCCGCACTCTTCTTGAGCATTATGCCTACTCCAGCGTTACCATTAAGTGATCCGGTGTGGATAATTGTATAACTTCCACTCTAAAAGTCTCCTTCTTCGGGCCATCTCATTTCACTGATTCCTAATACATCGAGGTCCATTCTCCGCATTTCCACCTTCAGGTTCTCCAGTCTTCCGCAGGTCCGAAGTGATCGCACGTTCCACGTTCCTACCCTAAAATGAGTATCACACTTGACTGATGTACTCTCTCGGGTAGTCCCCGCCCGGAGATCCGGATGGGGGACTATTTTACCTCCGGAATATTTTACTCGAGAGGGTGCCATCACGTCTTGATAATAAAGGAAAGAGAGGAGTAGCTGCGACTCCTCGGGATAATAATGTGGTGGTTTCCCCTTGCCTTCCACATCGCAGTACTACAGCCGTTAAAGTAAATGTTACCACGCCAGTAGTGAAATGAGTGTCGCTGTACCGACCACTGTGGTCTCCACCTTCACTCATGTGAAGAATAGCTGCTACCCTCTCCTCCGGGTGATGGGAAGCGTAATTGTTGGCGGCCTCCCGTCGCCAAGTCACGGCATCTTCACAGGTTCTGTATTATTTAGAGGCCTATCTTACCCAGGGATAGACCAATACCCCCTCGGAATGCCGTCGCTTTTTGTCCACGACTGCTTATTCGACGAGTAAACTCGCTTATCTCGCAGCTAACCTCTATATCTAGAGGTCGACCCACCATCCGCAACCCAGTGGACGCACTCGGTGGCTTTAAGCTCAGCCGCGAGTAGCGTCTCATACGCCATTAAATTAGTACACACTAACCTATCCGTGATTACGTCTTGGAATTCAGCGAAAAGATCCCTTCTCCTTTTATCTTCAGGTAGGTGACTTAGGTCAGATCTAGGCCTAGGGTCCTCTTCTTCCCTACGCCCTTCACCACATAATGCGCCCATGAAATTCGGCCGGAAATTAAAAGAATACGTGAACTCTACAAAGTCTTATTTCATTCCTGATCTCTTCATGAACTCCACTTCTAGGATAACGGGAAAAGGGGGATCTTCCAGGACTAAGAAATCGTGCTCTCAAGTCAAACTGTCTATTTTTAACCGCAAAGATACTTGCTTAGTGGCGAGCCATTGCTACAACTGAAATCCGCGACACTTTATCGGTACTTCTTTAACTTTCGTCTGGGACTTACGTCGAGACGAGTGAGTAAGGACCCGCTACGCAGGAGCAAAAGGAGTCCAAAAGGGCCGTCGCGACGCGTCGTACGACGCGTCGTAGCGATGCCGTTCATTTCGACGGTCACCGTCGTGGCACCTTGAAACAAGGGCCGTTTCGTTCGACCCGATAAGGCCATAATACCCCCGCTAAGGCCTCGGGCCCTTAGCGCCTCGCGGGCAATTCGTTTCCCCGCTTCGAACGGCTGTTATTTTGCACGTGCCCCCTACTTGACCACAACACCGGAGTGGTCTTCATGCGCGTACCCTGCCGACAGTTGTTATTCGAATATACCGCCCACCTCGCCGTCGATTGAGTCCCCGAATGTCGCTCTGAATACTCAAATTCAACGTCTACCATCGCCTCAGCGGGTTCAGGGGGGATATAGTATTGGGCCAGATCCTTTCTTGCCTTAAATACCGTGTGCGAGGAAGATGGTAGTTGCTGCAGATAGTTAGGATGCAGTTTAGTACTCACAAGTTAAATAATCTCCATTCCTCGAAAGGATCTATTAGCCGAGCGTTCATTCTTTTTAACAGCGTGGCGTATTCAGCGATCTTTTCCGATTGCCCTTGCGTCCGGTTGAGTATGCCTCTCTTCAGACGGAACTGATAATTAGGGGGCGCGAAAGCCAACTGAAACTCTGCCGTAAACGAGGCAAAGTCCGGAAAACGATTCGACCAAAACCACTCTCTCGCCTGTCCCGCCAGTAGTTCAGGAACGATCCTTAACCGATACTCCGGATCCAAATCGTAGTGATCAATTGACTTATCTAGCCTTTCACAGGCTTTTCACTTTAGGTTCATGAGAACATAAAATCATTAACAGTTTCGAACTCATCGTGTCGCAAAGGAGTTTAGTATAATTGGAAAATATTTAACCAGAATTTTCTGAAAATGATTATCCCTATACTAAAGCCAACAAACTGTAGTGTTACCCCAACATATGCTTTTCTCAATTTGGAATTACATGTACTACATGCACTATTACATGTACTTAGGATAGCTCCTTTTAACAATCTTAGATGCTCTTCGCTGTACATTGTCCGATTCTGAGATTAAATCTATTTTCTCTGGACTCATTCCGGCAGCATGTTCCTAGCCACTGAAAACCAACAGAAAGATTTCACCTTCTGAAGGAATTTCCTGTTATTCACTTGTCCCATACACATATAACCTGTCTAATAACTTCCTCCAATATCTCAGGCACTTCAGAGCGCACCTACCTTTCCAATGATCAAATGCTCTTTGATACCCACTACTCGCACTTAAAGAAATTTCAATTATTTCTTATCATCTCAGCTTCAAGCCAAATCATCATATCAGTGGGGCATTGCGATCCATACGAATGCAAAATATCAAAATACTATGTGCGACAGATGATTGTTGGGGCAACCTAAGTTTAAAAATGACAACCACCTGGTTAAATTTTCATGTTGGTAATCTTTTCCGCGTAAAGAAGTGTCCACGTAAGATCGGTAAGGGATAACATGCAGCGGACTTGCACCTCCACCTACGAACAATAACGCACTAAAGTCTTGCTATTAATAATATTCATTCCCATCTTTCATACATATACTCAATTCAATACATAGGTATATTCATTTCCAGCTTTCAAATGTTTTAGATGATGAAGTAAATTCTGTTCCTCCACTGTTTATTTGGAATGCAACCATGGTTATGGCAGTCGATCCCTTCTCAGAAAATATAATTGAAGACTGCTTAGCATACGATAACTTTTCTAATGCATCTATTAGCTGTAGAACTACTAGCTTTGATTAATAATAATCACATTCTTCCCACAAGTTAAATTTTGGAATGTTGAATACAAATCGTCTGAGTATACACCCATGAAAGGGATCTCAGTGATGAGAGAAGTGGAGGCATAAGCACGTGTCATCGAGAATGCCACTCAAACATGAAACGAACGCATTTAAATGTAATTATAATAAAGCTTATTTACAACTACGAGTTAAAAAAGGGTGTACCGCGGTTTTAGATAGAAAACAAGATAAAGATCTCTCCAATTGAGGCCGACTTCCTCTATTTAGCGACATGCGTTTTCCGTGGATTCGTAAGTACTAATGTCGGCATTTTTCAAACCCGTGTCCTCAGCATGGGAAGCCACTACTCCGAACTAAACCCCGGAGCAGAGCCATTTCACTTCCAATTTGAGTACCCACAAATAACATGAATCAAGCAAATAAAAACATGGCGTGAAATTCCCAGAGCCATGCGATTTTCTTTTAGCCATTGTATATAATGATCACAACTGTTGAGTTTTATTTCTCCTGGAATGATAGTTTAACAAAATACTAATTTCGGGAGAAAGCAGCAACGTCAAAATAAATAAAAATGGTATTAAAGAGTAGAGTGGAATAATTATTAACTTAGAATCCGCTGACATTTTGGGCTGAAGAATATTAAAATTAATGTAACTTGTCCATTATGTTGTTTTCCCACAGATATTTTATCCCGTTCTATTCTTTTTAAAATTATTCCTATGTGGGTCCAAACAATAGAATGAAATAATTCTGTAGTAAATTTGCAACTCTCTCTGCATGAAAATGTGAATTTTTTCCGCTGGAAACGAAATTTTACAGTAATTCCTCAGTAAATGTTATCCTTATCTATGGATTCCGTTTTTAGGAGTAACATCCCTGTAAATAAAGGGCTACGTTACATCTATCATCCCATCTCCATCGGAGAGTATTCAGTCTGGAGAAATTGTCAGAAAAGGCTGCTTTTCGTCTACGAAGAGATCTGCGGGGAAAACTCGATTTCCGCTACGCTTCTCGCTGTCCGCAATTAAAACCTTCTCGTTCCCCAATTCAGTCACCTTATTTCGATTGCAGGGAGGGAACAGTATATTATCTACCAAGATGTGTTTTGGTGTTGTGTTCCGTTAGTTCTCTATACGCCCAAATGTTTACGCGGTCAGTGTCTCTACGAACCAGGATTTATAGGATTAAACCAATTCATTGGCAAAACTATCTATATACGCGGGAGGGAATTTGTTGGGCCCTCTTTCTTTAAGTAACTTTATTATACCATGACAATAAATATGCCGGCGTCGGTGGCGGCGGGGTTAAGTCCTCGCCTGCCATTCCGAAGGTCGCGGGTTCGAGTTCCGCCTGCGTAAAAGTCAACTGTCCAGGGCATGGGTGTTTTTAAATGTGTTGTCCATATATATATTAAAATGATCGTAATTGGGGGCCCCTGTGATCATTATAGAAATTATTATAATTGATCAGCCGCTGAAACAGGTAAGACGACAGTTGAATCCCCTGAAGTTGGGTTAAAAACAGTTCGGAAGAGGGAGATAAGTTACATTTTTCAAGGGTGTTTGTTGATATTACATTTATTTTATTTAAGTTTAAGTTTAAGTTAAGTTTATTTAAGTAATTAAGTTTATCATTTTTATGTGAATTGACGGCAGACTCATTACCTTGTACCTTCCTCACGTACGACCAACTTTGGGATTTTCCTTTAATGTTCCCCAAGTGTCTTTCTTTTGAATTCTGTAACTGCATTTCTATGAGCTTCCTTCGCAGTGGATTTTGGCATTTTATAATTTCGATGATCACGTTACGCTCGAAGGCGGGCATTTATTTACTATTTTTTCATTTTTGCTGGGCATACTCGCTGTCGTCTGAGGGATTGTCTCACTTCCGCGTTGTATCACCTCGTTTCACTGCCTTCTTTTTTAAATTATTAGGGATAAATGCATTAACCCCGTGCTCGTCACATGCAGGAACGTCTTCCATCAGTCCTCCGCTAATAAGCTTTTGGGATAACTTCTACAATCTTTAAAGGAATCTCTAAAATAACTTTTAAAGTATCGAAGTCTGCTATTTTAATGATGTCAATCTTTCTTGTTCAAAATTTAAGAGAATTTCGCCGTAGGTACCCTGTGGTCTTTAAGTGCCACGAAAGCTTTTATAGTATATTAATATTAGTCGCTTGTTGTGGGATATTGGTTGCCAGAAAGTCAAAAATATTGTCCCCTCTAGTAGATGAAGAAGTTAATAGTTGGAAGGCCTTTTTAAAAATTCCTTTGCTCCTCCTTTTAACGGTGACAGTTCATACAATGATACCACTAATAGGGCCTCCCAAAAAAATATATGACGCACGAAACAATGAAAATGTTGCATTAGCAATTCAGGTTCATCACTGGAAAAGCCAATAAAGTCCTGTTTGTGGAGTTAAATAAATAAAATATGAGTATAGAAGTTAAGCAGAGGACTTGGATTTTAATTTTCATAATGCCAATGCATGCATATGGAATATATATATAAATGAGGCGGTGCTCATAGGAAATGTTCCCAACTTCTTTGGTGAATGGATTACTTTGCACATACTACGTTGGTAACTTTTTTAAGGCTGCCAACTTAAGTCAATTCAGAATGTTCAAACCTATGTGTTCAGAATATTTGGAGTTTAGCAGCACCACTTCTTTATCGATCTCGGTAGACGTTTTTCTTAAGGTATGTAAGTGCACCCATACATGTACGTACATATTCGTGCAATCACGTGTTTTGCATTTCGACCGGATTCAGATTAACATAAGAGTCTGCAGTATCCTAAATTTCCTCTTGTCATTTGTCCATAATCTCAGAAGGTAAAGTTTGTCTCAAACATTGATTTCGGACTCAAGAGAAAGTTGACGAATTTCATAATTGAGTTATTTGTTCATTTCTTGGTCACCTGTGAATAGCAATTAACAATAGTAGTAGCATTTATTAGACATTGGCCTGATTATATCGGAGTAATAGCTAAAATGGGAAAGTAAATAGAAGTATTCCAGCGAACATAGATTCACCGAGAAAACACATTATTCAATTCAATACTCTGCCTTGCGTTGCTGTGGCTATGCAGTGGAATGAAAGGAAAGGAAAAACGATGTTTTTCTCAGAAAATAATTTTTTATTGTGAAGCTAATGGATTGACTACAGTTTTTGTTTGTCCGTTTTCTGCACTAACATAAAGATCCGTGAATTTACCGACTCTGGAGCATGAGACGTATAATTTCCCATGAGAGGAGAAATCGTTTTCTAAATTCAAACCGTACACCTGCAAAGATAGCCCTTGCGATTTATTGATAGTCATAGCGAACGCAAGGCGTATCGGAAGTTAAAGTCCGTAAGTTATTAAAACTTTGAACTTTATTTTTTTCGTAAACCTACCCTTATGCCGAGTAACAGCATAAGGGTAGATTAGGGCACGGTAATAATTTTACCAAAGGGCACGGTAAAATAAACGGTAAAGACACATTTTCAAACGTTTTACAGCAAAAAATAATTATTTATTTTTCTCATTTCATTAATAAATACTGTCATTAAAATATGACTACATAGCAACGGAGGCTGGAGTCAATTCAATATTTAGTTTTCATTACGTACCTAAAACTTTTGTTTAACATATTGTTACATGATATTTTTAACTATAGATCTTTTGAATACACATTTTAAACTACAAAAGGCATCAGAAACCCGTAATTCACTCATTACCGCAGATTACATAAATCATAAAATTCAATAGGTTTCATTAAGAGATGAAATCACTACGATTCCACCAAAAATGAGATGGCGTAAAAGTGACGATGAATTTGATATATGAATGATGCCACGAACAAATGATGGATCACAAGTGAAAAATAATGGGTGATGAAAATGTAAACGATGAATGTTCTGGTGCGTGAAGAAACGCTTCTGAATACTTAAAAATACAAAGGCGGCACACTTCGAACACTGTCAACAAGATAGGGCACTGTACCTCTGAACTATTTATGCAATCTCGGTGTTGCCATGTGCTTCTATTATGCATTTATAATGCAATTTATCGCGCAAATAAACAGTAAAGACACATTTTCAAACGTTTTACAGCCAAAAATAATTATTTCTTTTTCTCAATTCATTGCTAAATATTGTAATTAAATTATGACTACATAGCAACGGAGGCTGGAGTCATTTCAATATTTAGTTTTCATTACGTACCTAAAACTTTTGTTTAACATAATGTTGCATGATATTTTACACTATGGAACGTTTGAATACACATTTTATGCTACAAAAGGCATCACTAAGCCTAAATTCACTCATTACCGCAAATTTCATAAATCATAAGAACGCAGTAGGTACTTCGAAGCGCAGGTACCTCCTTGAATGCCGCAAGTGTAAAAATCCATTTATATTTACAAATGGCACTTAAATAGATATTCACACCTGGTTGCCAAGCAAATTTCTATTGTTGGAAAGGAAAAAAGGCTGATAAATATGGAACTAAAAGTTTGGTTTTAGTCGAAAGCAAATCGAATAAGGAGATTCAATGAAAAAATTAAACACTGTATTCTTTTATACGTTGAATGATAAAAAGTTCTATATCTTGAGTGCAACTGATTTCGAAATGCATCATAAGAAACATCGACACCTAATCCAATGCTTTTCTTGTGGGAGTAAAAAGAAATATAATGGAGTTTAAGCAACCTTAAAAATTGTTTTGCTCAAAAATTCTTTTTTTGTGTGCCCCTAGGGATATTTCCTCGAAATTCCACGTGTACTTAGCGCTGTGCGTTGATAAGTAAATGAATCAGTCAATCTGGACATTCCCTGTTATAAACATAGAAGACCACGGAAGTGGCGGTAGGGAAGCGAGCTGGCATAAATTATGTCCTCCAATACTTCGCAGGTTATTATATCGGGAAATAGCACTTCACATAAGGATCCGTTGGACGCTCCAAGCCGGACATCGGAAGGAAATAAAACAAAAATCGCCTGACCGCGACTCACCCCAAGATCTGTTGTTCCTTTCTGAGATAGGTATTGCGCACCTCTCTTCAGCTCACCGTGAGACGGAACACAATTGTAGTAGACCCATGTGAAATCCCATCCTCAGAAGACTTTTTTTCGGGCGAGAAGAGGGAGGCCAGCGGAGGGGCGAGGGAGGGGGAATAGGAGGAGGTGGGGGGGGGGGGGGGTCCGCAGCCACGACGCTGGCAGCGCCGTCTTCCCGCCAGCATTACGTGCGACAGAGCACCGAAAAATGCTCTGAACATGCGCAACAATTTCTCCGATTATAGAGAGTAAATGAAATTAACGTTTATGACATGCTCCTGCAATAAAAAATCTAGGATCTAACTATAACCCAAACGAAGAATCATTTTCGTATCTCATCTTATGGCGGAGAACCTTTCCAGCAAAAATAGTCCATTTTCAGGTAATTTATCTAATTTATTTCTCCAAGGTGGTTAGTAACAAGTAAATGCGGAAACGTATGCGTTCTAGCTACATCTTTCTAGCGTCGAATGGTGAAAACATAATTTTTCCATCTGTTAGCACGTAACCATGTCGATGACAGAACCAACGGTCTGAAATCGACTTCTCAGGCGTGGTATCCAGGACCCTTAAGGCACTCTTACCTGTTTGCGAATGTTGAGAAATTTCTTGCAATGATTTTGGTAGTACTCGGACAAGAGACAATTTGTTTCACAAGATCTCGTACAGTGGTGAGTGGTTCTTAGGAGAGAGTCGGCGAGTGTGTCCGCTGTCAGACAAATCAGGCCAGTACCTTTCTCGCGCATGCGCCCGAGTCTCTACTCTGAGTATCGATACTGGTCGACAATAGATTCGTAGATTTTCAAACAGCGAACGAGAAAATTCAACCCAGATGTGATGATTGCGACTCTCCGCTTACCATTAGGCACATCCTCTCGCTGAGTGTGCAGTGTACTGCTCGGACTGCTCGTGGAAGACTGGACATCCGGGGACACCTAGATCCTATCCTTGGAGATAAGTCGGATCAAATAACGAAAGTCATTAGTTTTTTAACGCTGAAACAGCCCTATCAATAAAATGTAATCCATCTCTTTTTAAAATAATAAATTTTCGTCTAATTTCACAGTTTCAGTTTCCACATATTCCGGAATGTTATTCAATCTCAAACCCTGAAAGGTAAATTCTAAGATGCACAAAACAATAGATTAGACAAAAAAGGTTGGCAAGCGGTGCAGAATGACTTCAGCCGTCGACGCACCCTTACAACTACTGCTACGTAAATTGTTAAAGGCTCTGTCCCTGGCCCAGGGTGTACCTACTCCTGGTTAAAGCAAGACTATTGTTATGCCTGCAACATAAAGCTAATCCCGAAAAGAATTTTCTTGCTTTGAACCTCGCCCGAAATTAATAGTTTTCCATTGGTAGTTATTAGTTATTAATATCATTATGATTCATGTTGTTCATTAATAGAAATGAACGCTTTTCATAAATGTAGGTATCCTTATTTGTATCGTAAGAATCAGTCTTTGCAGCAATTTGCTATTCCTCTCTCTCTCCATGCTAATACCCTTTGAGGATGTGGCAATCTCATTTTGCGAGGGTGGGCAAGGAAACGAGGAATGGATTGTGTCTCGGAAAGTGATTTCGGATGGTTCTTGCGATGGAGGACACTATGGAACTCAAACCGTGATCCAGCGCTTTCTTCCCTCCCTCCTTCCACCCCTTCTCCAGTCGCACCTCGAGAGTTATTGCGAGCAATCAGACAGAGACAGAGAATGTGAGAGAGGTATGAACATATTAGCGATTAGCTACTTGACAAGTGTTGCTACCGTTATGGCTTTTGATTCACCTCTTAGTTAGTCCTTCGGAGACTGAGTTTTCCCTCTCCGAGCATCGCCCGTTCAAAACATATGGTAGGCGCGAGCACTAAACAAATGAACAAACTTCATACCACAGTCGCTTACTGTCTTCCCCTTGTTCACCTGACTCTATCCTCTGAACGATTGCTTTCCTGCCTTGAGCAATTGTTTTCGTTTATCGCCGAAAAATGCTAAACCCAGAGCAAAATGAGCGAAAGATGATTACTTTGCAACTGTAAATGAATTTCCGGGAAGGTGGTATTGAAAACGGGGAACTGTGTGTGTTTTGCTCTACTCTGGCGAGACCGCTTTCACTGGCGGACCGACCATCGCAAGGTGGAAAAAAAAACTGGTCGTGTGTGCGCACCGAATCGCGAATGCAACTCGCCGTTGAAGACATCATCTACATCTACATAATACCCTGCAAGCCACCACCAGGGTGTGTGGCAGGGGGTGATTGCTCACCAAACATGCACTACATATCATGCATAAAAAAGGAATAGTATTAATATAGTAGTCAGAACTACACTATTTAAAAAAGATAGAAATTGCAAAGAAAACATGCAAAAACATTCGGTTAGTAGGGTTAGCTTTAAGTACTCATACCAACATGCAGCTACCAATGCTATTCATTGCTACTCTCCGATAGGACATATTTACCGTTATTCGTATCTCTTATTGTGCGAGGGAAAAAGGACATTTTGAATCGGTCAGTTCGGCAATCAATTTCTCTAATTTTATGAATATGGTCCAGTCTGCCATAGTAAGTTGGGGTTCGTAAAATATTTTTAACATCATCACTGAAAATATTGCCTTGGAATTTGTTTAAGAGATTAAGTCTAAATTTCAACCTGCGATCTGACAATGATTCCCATTTCAATTCATTTAATAGACTGGTTACGCTAATATAATTATCGTATCGTCCCTTTACAAATCTTGCCGATCTTCGCTGCACACGCTCAAGTTCATTACTTAGACCGATTTCGTAGGGATCCCATACACTGGCAGCATATTCCAAATGAGGTCTAACAAGGGAAAAGTAGCTGATTTCTCGTACATGATCGTCACATTTACCCAATACTCTTTTAATGAAACCCAGTTTACGATTAGCTTGACCCATTATTTCACGAATGTGTTTACCCCAGGAAAGATCATTTGTCAGTCTTATTCCAAGATATTTAATGGATTCCACGTTTGTTATGCGGTTAGGCGGTCTTGTTCAAGCGAAGTCACACCTGTGAAAGAGGTGTTCTGTCGGAAGGTAGAGGTGATTGCCTTTTCTTATAACATCGAAGGATCGAAGAGGATAAAGAGGTTCCCGACGAAGCATGGAGGAGGAGGCGCCTCCTTTTCCGTGAGCCCCCAAACGAAGTGTGAAGTCCCACGGAGTTTACGTAATCAAATTCTCGAGCCTTGAGAATTGAAATAGCAGACAATGTGTTTGGGGGTTGGGAATGTAGGGAATCAGAGGCGGTCTTGTTCAAGCGAAGTCACACCTGTGAAAGAGGCGTTCTTTCGGAAGGTGGAGGTGATTGCCTTTTCTTATAACTTTCAGAATATCTTTCAAAAATGAATGTATTTTTGAACTGCGTTCATATTCAGAAGATGAAATTTTTCCGTGAATGATTTTTTTTTTTAAATATACCCACTCCTTAGAGGCCGAGAATACGTTTTTTTTAAGTTCACAGGCTTTTTTGTTGGTACACGAATAAAAAATTATACTCATTTATTAATCAAGATTGATACTTAAAATAGATAAACTAACCATATCCATTGAGTTCTTGCAAATTTTAAAAAAAGTGTCTCAAGTGCCCCTAGTTTAGAAGATTACTGTGTTGGCTGGCAGTAATATTAATATGGGGTATGGCACGTCCTCAAGACCTTCGAGTGGAAAATGTTACGTTGAGGAAGCAACACATGGACTCTCGGTTCGGATGGAATGAAATCAAGGCCCTCGAGATGAAGTACAAGAACCAGAGAATGCTGTAGATATCACGCCGCAAGTAAGGAGGAGAGGACTGTGGGGCACGGTGGATTGAGACGAGACCAATGGGAGAGGAGAGAGGGGGGAAATCGAAGGGCAGAGGACACCACCACACTGACCTTAAGAGGCTGGCACACGATCAGGAAAGAGAGTGGAAGATGGACAATAGGATGTGGATTATTGGCCAAAGGAGAAGAGAAAGAGCCGGGCTACAGGTTAGCGTGATACCCTTACGTTAAAAGACTTAATTGATGTTTCTCAATTTAAGTAGACTTCTGTTTATTCAAAGGTGCCCAGGCCTGAGTGATGCCACTAACGATATATCTAACACTTCGACCATCCGCTGTGATTTCGCTTCCCTTGGACGCAATTGATTTCCTCAATTATTTCATGACTGCTGGGTTGATTACAGTGCTTCGTCTGCTCATTGCAAGGGTCCTTTCCTACCGATGCTCGCATTAAATGCTGAGGATTGACCTCCGTCTCTGCCAACGGTCAATGACGTGCTATCCCCCCACTTTAGGCCGGAACCGCAAGCAGGATCCGCAAACAGAGCCATGTATGTGCAAAGCCTCGTTCCGCCATTTTCTCTCTTCGTCCCTGGACGGTGTGCAGTGGCACCAGAAGCAACCCGGTCTCTCACCCCACGTGTGCCGCACCTTACAACTGCTACTCCATCATTGGTGCGGTTGCTACCAGGGGGAGTGAGTGTAATTCTGTCTTCCTCTTTATATTGCAATGGTTCGCCCCATTACACCATGCTCCCTCTGGTTGATCGCATTCCTACCTTCCCTCGACCCGACCCCTTACCCTCACCCCTTACCCCCCCCCCCTCTAAACCGTGGAGGAAGGTGAGACAGTGTGCGAGCGTGAGTGCATGAGTACTACGGCGTCGAATGAAAAGGGGAAGTGAGGTGCTTTGGGCCTTTGACCAGACCCACACCCCCTAGTCCCACCCCCCACATCGAGAACCCCCACCCCGTCAACATTCGGGGGCATAAAGGCAGGCGGCAGCAACGCCAGCTAGGGGAGGAACAGACTAAGAAAGCGGTACGCGAGCGGAGCTTCTGCCCGTCGCCAGGCCCAAGGAGTGAATGAGATTAGTTCGTGGACGTTCGAGAAAGACGTCCAGGAAGGAGAAGAGGCTACGCTGACAGCAATACGTGGTCGCTGAATCGCCACGTACGGTCCATGACAAGGGACACCCCCCATTTTTGAAGAAAAGCACGCCCGGAAGGAGAGTCCAGTGCATCGTGTGCCAGACGTCGCTCCGATCCCGACGAGGAGGAAGGAGCCCGCAGTCGGAAGAGCCGAGAGATCCCCAGGACGTCGCCGTGCGGCCACGTAAGATTGTCACCGCCCGACAGATTTTCATCACAAACCCCCCCTCCCCCCTGTGTTCATTTAAAGCACTCGCCTTTCTACGAATACCCATTGCCCCTGTGTCATTAATCTTACTTATGTGGGCCGAGTGTTTAAATAAGACAGGGAAGGACTCATAATTACCCCCCGCCAATTGGTGTAATAATTTACCCTACGCCTGCGACGGTGTTATTTCCTTTTGTATTGTCATTTTGCATTCTCTTTCGCCATTAATGTTCACAAATTCATTTCATCCATTCATCCTTCAGTAGTTTTAAAAAAGGGTTATCATATTTTGTCAAAAACGTGCCGATCTATGCAATAATAATGTGTGGTTAAATGAATGGGACGGTGTGTGTGTTTCATGCTTGTCTATACGGGTCGGGAGGCGAGGCTCCTTATCACCCCCTAGTACACCCTTTTCCTTCCCTCAGTACGCCCTGCGCCGGCGGTAAAGCCAGGGAGCATGTGAAATTGCACAATTGCACCCCCCACCCGCTTACCCTCTCTTAAAGAGGCCTTGTTGTTGTTCTCTGTATCAGGAGACGCAGGTTGGCCCCGTGGATCTCGTGCGGGAAAGGATCGCGAGGGTTTTTATGTTGTACGTGTTTCTCTCGGCCCAAAGTTTTATCCGGGCGGGCCGTGGACCACTACAGCATCCCAGTATCCCTGGTATAGTGACTCTACGCTCATCGCCCTTCACCCCTGCCCCCCCCCCCCCTCAGCATCTGAAACAAATGCTACCGTTGATCAGTTGGTGCCTTTCGAAAAATCTTCGAAAGCAATGTATGCGTCCTGGTTCTTTCGAGTTCTCTTATCCATAATCAGTTTAATAGCCAAGATTTCCTCTCGAGTATCTTTCATTTCATGAAGCCTAATAATTCTTCATATGCACCTACATGATATCCTACTAGCCACCGAAAAGGTGTGTGGCAGGGGGTGAACCACCTCCAGGCATGTATTTTCAATCAAAGAGAACACTTAATATCATGCAGACATGCAAAAAACACTACGACCCGTTCAAACACTACTTAGATTAAAGCAAGAATCTCAACGCTGCCACCCTGAGGAAATTATTCCTCAACTCTCCTGTGAGCACGCCCGTAATCTTCTCCTCTATTCTTCTCCGTGTGATTTTTGTTCGTTTTTTGGAAAAGTTGGAGACGAGGGTAAGTGCGCGGTAATGCTGACGACATTTGTTCTGTTTTATTGATTGATAAGGTAAGGTTTTATTTTTTGATAAGTTCAATGGCACACGTTAAAAATATTCGGCCAGTTTCCCTTCTCCGGAATGCGACGTGTCTTGGCGCCAGTGGTCCACATGCGAGGCAGAGCGCTCCCTCGGATCGGAAAAGCAATCACGTGGGTTTGACACTGGGGATGGAGCGAGAAAATGGAACTCGTCTCGCTATACCTGCAGCCTTTTACTGCAATCAAATATCCGCGCATTCAGAGGCAAAGGAAATGGTAATTTCGCGACTGATTGGCTAAGAGGGGATTCGCCAGCGGAGGATTCGAAAGCCCAGCTTCTGTGTCGCGAGGGATTCATTTCCGGGGCGGAATTATAACAGGGGGTCGTTGGGGGATGGGGGGGGGGGGGGGGGGCATCGGATCGTGATTGCAGCGCGGATGGTGAAGGATACAGCTTACGCGTCGAGAACTCTGACATCCTGTGAATGCCCTCGCATCGTGGTTGGTTCGCGAATATTATCGCTGAAAATTATAAAGCTCTCGGATGGAATTATCTTTTTTTTACAAACTGGAAGGACAGGACTGCTGTCTTGTTTTAAGTTTTGTGCGTGTGTCGTCAAGCGCTTTAAATATGTTTTATTATTTTAACTTTTTAATTATTTAAGACACTCATTGTTGTTTCTTTTGAGCATTGAGTTTTTCCGAAGCGGTACGCTATTTGGGGATAGAAATAAGTAGACCGTCTATTAGAGTTTGATTCTGCCTTATTGCGCCGAAAGAATCTCGATAGTGTCGCTGCGGAAAATGGAATAAATTTGAGGCCATATTGTCGGCGTAGCAGTATTCCTCCTCCTCCTCTGTGCTGCCTCAGCCGCTGTCGTGCGAAACGTATGCTTTTAAATGCACTTCACTGTGAATTTAAGTAGTGAGGAAATACTTGCAATGCGTGAATTCCTTTTATTGTGTCCATCAACTATACACATTGGAGTGTATTAATTGAGATTACGGAACTTTTTACTGTGTGTGTCTCATTTCTTCCTGACCTTTTCCAATCATTAATTGAGCATTTATCTCCGTACTCGGAAACTCTTTCCACAGTGATGTAGTGAAATTGTATAGACACGATACTGAAAAGTCCGAATATTATCCTAGTATTTCGTTGGAACAATACAATGACATCCTTATATTACACACATTTTGTGATATTCTGAGAAAGTACATACCTTACTGTTATGATACTGTGCATTCATACAGTGAATAAATTATTGTGTAACGCGCTGGTTAATGCGACTTCAGTGATATGGAAAGTGTACCATTTTGGATCCAAACAGATAAATTAAATGTTAATACTAACTTTAAGTAATCGTGAGATGGTACGTGGTCTCTTTGTGGAAGACATTCTTGATGGAAAGGAACACTTTGTAATTCCACATAAATAATTGTGCATGCAAGCATTCTTTAGCTGACGCAAAATAATCACAGTCTTGTTGTGTGTGCAATGCAAGTCCATATAAAGTGAACAACATCGCATGTCCCTTGAAAATGCCGGTAAATGAAGATACCCACAGGTTTGGATTGCCCATTTTACACGGATTTTGAGTAGTTCTAGTAGTACCAGCTTCATGTTTCTTAAACTAGGTGCCAGAAAACGGTAGGTTAGAACTCCAGATGAAAAAGAAAATGGAAAAGCTTTGAAAATCAAATATCTAAAACGCATTTCAACAGAAAGAAAGAAAATACCCAAACAGGAATTTGCATCGTCTATTGATGGAAATACTACCCGTAAATTCTGTCATAGTTTTTCGCTTCCACCGCTAACCTTGAAGAGGATCTCAGCATTACTCCATGCGCTGACAAGTGGATATGAAATAAATGCGCTTGAACCCAAGGGGGGGGGTGGGGAGTATGCTGTGGGGACAGAAGGAGGTGGCCGGCTTTACATCCCTGGTACAAAATGCCAGTCACAGTGCACTATCGTGCATGGTGTCGCTAAAATCCATGCCGCTCTACTCCCTGCGCGAATCTCGCCCGAAGATGCGCTGGGATGTAAGCGTAAAGACCGCATGTATGTACATACATGCATACAGGTTTTGAGGACTAGATAAACGTCCAGAAGAGACTGCAATGACGACTTATTTCATACGTGCCTTATAACTTCTGATCCCGTCATTGTAGCTGTCCGAATGCTGCCTAAGAAGAGTTGAGGACAATCATCAATGCAAGTCGTTCTGCTTGTTTTTGACTCAAATGGAAGACTATGGCACGTATGGGGACGAAGGGGAGTAGGAAATAATCTCTTTGCTTTGATAAGTTGTAAATTATAAGCGTTGATATAATAAGAATACTATATTATCAATTTCACCAAAAAGACAATCTTAGTCTTCTTTCACATTTGAGAAGTTTATTGCATAACTTTCATACGCCGACACTGGCTATCAAGAGATGGAATTATGCGTTGAGAACACCGCTGATCTCGCCGCTCGTAGAAACTCAAAAGTATGCGATTTCAGCCTGAAGGTGTTGCGACTTTTGTCCGACCATGCTTTCTCCTTTCGCTCGCTCCACAGTTACTTTCCAAAGTTTTGCGATAGTTTTTTTGGTGATTAGTGGACACCTTTTTCCCATTAGAACTCCCTCCCCTCTTAGAACCAATTAGATTAGAAGGTACAGGAGGGGGTAAACCCTTAAACTTGACCAAATTTCGGTACATTTTATGGAAATTTACGTGATTTGCCACAGAAAACTATATTTCTTGACCAGAGTTGCATTCTTTATGGTATTTACTTTCTTGTGGTTCATGTCTCATTTTGCAGAATATAACTGAATACTACTGTGAATTCTTCGCGGGTTTTCCACCGGTTCAGGTATTCTGCTGCCGACGCTTCAACGGCTAACTCCACCATCTTCCTCAGGGCGTTTGGATAAGATTTGTCGCCCTTATATGTAATTGCTCCCGATTGGGTCTGGTGGCTCTTGATTGGCTGTTGTCTCTCTTCCTCCTCGCTTCTCTGATTTTGCGGATTATTTATCTCCACGATTGGCTGAGAGCATACCCTGCTTCTCTATTTCGAGATTTCTCTCCTCCTAGTTGATCTCAATGACCTCTTTGGGTCAATCGGTCCCAGTATCCGTTTACATCACTACTTATCAGTTTGGCGTCGTCGAAACAGATGCGGTGGTCTTTCGTTGGGCTGTGCTCCGCGATGGCTGATTTCTCGGTCCAATGCATCGTATGTGTTGTTTCACTCCTGTTTCTATATGGTCCGGCCAGTCCCTCCAATGCACGCTCGCCCGATTTCACAGGCAATGCGATACTCTCCGGGAGTTTTAAGTTTGTCTTTCGCTCGAACGAGATGATGCCTCAGCTTCTCTGGTGGCTTATGGATGGCCTCTATGTAGTGTTTTTTTGAGTATTACGGAGAGTTTTCCCGCGATGGTGGAAATGTACCTATGGGAGGAAGGCTCTGGCAACTGGATCCTCTTTCTATTGGTTGGAACTTTCCGGTTTTCTCCCTCAGACTCGTTGTGATTGTCCTTTCTTAAGGACCTTTTCAGGGCTACTGCGATGTCTCCGTCGTCGTATCCATTTTGTCGAAAGATTTGCCTTAAGTGTTTTAATTCCATTCGTCTTCAGTGAATAATTAATTAGTTTTTGAAAAGAAAAGACTACTGCAACTTGAACAACCGATTTTACCGTGAATTCTTTTAGAGCAATGTAAAAGAGCCTAGAATCGAACCCGGGACTATCAGGTAAATTAAAAGTAGCCTACACTCTGCGAGTTGACGACAGTCAGCGATTGACTCGAATATTCAAATCAATAAAACACGGTTCTCCATGTATTCGAGCGTTGCACCTCCGCTTGTCACTTTACATTACGGAATAGGGAGACCCATCTCGTGGCTACGGGAACCTCCTCTTGTGATTATTTAGTCTGGTGGAAATATTTCTTAAATAGTCAAACGTTTCGCAAGTGTGCAATGCTGTTTTGACGAACTGCAATCTGGAAAACGAGAGAGCATGATCTTGAGAAAGCATGAGAAAGTGCTGCTCGAAGTGTATGACCGCGAAGTTTAGGAAACAACTAAGAAGTTTCACCTGAATTCAAACCATGTAGAGATCCTTGATTGCTAAGCTGTCTTGAAAACAATTGCGGGGAGCTGCAATATTGAAGTTAAATATTTTAAAAATTGAATGGTGTATTAACTCCGTTTGCTCTAGATACTTTCCATGTTGTTTTTCATTTCTAGCAGTTACTTTTGGCGTACTTTCATTTCGTTCTGATTTTCCTTATCGAGCACCTCCCCTCGTTCTTGCACTATTCGCGCTCTTTGCATTATATCTGCTTCACGATGAGCATATCGTTGAGAATTTGTTTGCTGTTTCCGCCGCAGTCTTTTCTTCGCTCTTTCTTCTATTTTGTGGTATTGCCATTTTAGGACATTTTCTGGAAATTCTGGAAAAGCTTACAATTTAAGTTATGTTTTTCGACTCCTTAACTTTCTACTTCGGTGAGTGCTGAAGCAAGTAAACAAAACACTGAAGCATAGCGCATTGGCATCAGGTTTTGGAGAGAGTGCTCTGAATTTCACGACGTTCTCTCGGGGAACCCTTAAGCTTGATAAGGTATTCAATTTAATATTGTTTACGCCGTCGATAATTCCAAAGAATCTTCGACGGCGTAAGCAATATTAAATTGATTGGATTAGATGGATTACGATAGTCTCTCTCAATGTTTTGGCCTTTTGATCAATCGCACCTTATCTTGGTCTGATCATATCACGCAATTAAGAGCTAAAATATTAGGCACTCTGGCCCAAGTAAAACGTTGTCGAATCCTACTCCCAATGTGCAAACGTAAAAAGATAGTGACCACTTTGATTTTATCTCAGATATACTGCTCATTAGTATATGGTGATTTAACAAAAGAACTGGATACAAAACTTCAAAGAGCACTAAATGCCTGCATTAGATTTATTTGTGATTCACGAAAGTACGATCACATCAATACAATAAGGTGGCTTACAGTTAAAAATAGAAAAAGATATTCCCTGGGTAGTCTTTTATACGATATTTTCAACAGTATAGGGAACCAGTTTACTTATCCTCTCGATCTCTTTTCAAGGAGAGCCTTCAAGAACGGGTAACTAGAGGGCGAAACGATAAACTACAAATCCCCAACCACCGGACTTGTGCCTTTTAATAGGTCTTTCGTAGTAAGTGGCAGCAAATTATGGAATGCCTTATTTAGTGAAATACGCAGATCAAAAAATAGCCGAAAGACTCTTCAACTACTCCGAAAGGCAAAGACTCTTCAACTACCTGTTTCAAAAACAAAGTTCAGATAGTTCACCCTCTGATCTGGCCTTACCATAATAAATGAAACTTAATGCAATGTTCAAATGGTATATTTGTAAAAACATTTTATTTTTGTTTTAGTTTATGCATTGTCTTGTTGACGTGTCTATACTTATATACACTTTACTTAAATTTTTTATTGTTTTATTTCATACTGTAATATATGCACGATAAGGACGACTATTCTCTTGTAAATTTAGAATACTCATATGAGGCTGAGTAGCCGCCGAGTATGTTCCAAATTTTTATTAAAAATGTTGTATTGATTATGAAATAAAATATTTTCTCCCTCTCTGTCTCATATTTTGACCTTAGCTAGGGTGGAAGGTGTCTGTGGGGACAGCGGTGAGGACCCTGTGGAAATCTATTTATTGTGGAGGCGTACGAATGAAATATTTTGGCCTGGATGAATAAAGTCCATTTCTCCCATAATGATGATACCCGCCATCACAGAGGTGAGTTTAAATTCCGACGAAATAAACTCAGGTGGCCGGACTAGACCCTGGGGTGACGCACGGAGCGGCCAACGGGCTGCGAGAGAGTCCGTGCCTGTGATTGGCCGCGCCGTGCGATGCGGTCGCGAAGTTTTAACGAGGCTCCTTTGCGGCTGCGAGACATAACAAGTGTGCGTTGAGGGCCGTCTGGCCTCTGCCGCTGCTCTATTCCCCACTGGGAACGTCGCGCTATTCAGAGCACTCTCTCCAACACCTGATGCCGACGCGCTGTGCTTCAGTGATTTGTTTACTTGTTGAATGCGACCTTCCCCGTTGTGATCGCTGCGCATCATGGGAAGGAGGCTTCCTCCTCAACTCAACGCTGCCCAAGGATACCGTCGTCGGCTCTGAGGTGCATTGCCAAGTGTGGAATAAAGGTCCCAAGTGCTCTCTTCCTCGCCCCCGTCCAAATCAAAGGGCAGCCTCAGGTCGCGGCTTATTACAAACGCATGCACATGCTACAGAGGTAATTATTCATGCATGTTTGTATGAAGTTCCACATGTGAACAATTTATTTATTCGGACACCGTCGTTGGAAACAGATCAGCTTCATGGAACAGATTGCTGTAGCTTTAACCTAACGTCTGACTTGGATTCTCATCCTAGTTCTTCTGGTAAACCCACGACACTATAATACCATTATCGTAACGACCTATCATTAATCTCGCCAAAATCTTATGTGCAATTTTAGTTCCTTGATTGAAATCTCTTTAGGGGGTGAACAGGAAATATTTTTTTCAATTAAGGGAGAATCACTGTTTTTCAAAAGAAATTTTTTCTCTCGCACAACGCGTATCGGCTGCCATCTTCAGGCAGAGATGTTGGTCCTGAAATTCGGCGTTGACGAAGCACGCGCTGTTGAGGGAGGAAAGGGCAGCTTTGAGGAAATCGGGTGCCGAGAAATGATATCACACGTACGCTAGCAGTTGCCTACACTACTTGCACGTATTCCTTACAGAATAAGAAAACGAGAAGGCAGTTCGTGTGGGTTTCACCTGCTTCCAGTCTTACGTACCACGCAAGATGTTTGCTTCCTTATTCCCTCTGTGAGGTAACAGTTATTACTTTTCTGACCAGTGTCAGAGATTCTGCAAGGTTAAAATCTGTGTTAATAATTTGTATTTGGTCGAAGTTTGTCCCAGTTGGGAAAGCTCCAGTATTCGCGTTGATGGAAACTCGCGAATTCCGTCCAGTGATGCGCGAGCTCGGGGAAACCTCTCCTTTTGTCTCTCATCGAGGGTGCGGCACTGCTCCGGTAATTGGCTCTGGCCCTCCATTGCGAAGTTATTCGGTCACAATGCAGGTCCAACTCCGGCGGCCTCCTCTTTCTCCAAGACATCCATTCATTCGTCGTCCTTGCCGACTCGTCGTAGTTACGCCTTAGCAACCAGTGCCTCCTTGGTTTCCCGAATGACGCCTCATGCTGCGTCCTCTCACGAGGTTTATTCGGGCCAGTGACGTTATTAATCCGAGGTCTCGGAGTCCCTGTTGGTGCGGGGAACTTCCTCTTTGGAGATAGCACTCGCTAACACGATGCTTGGAGGCGCTTGATGTGCCCACAGAGGAAATGGCCAAAAACATTTTTATATGAATTTTACCTGTTACCGTAAGATGATTTGGAATTAATTCTATGCAAGTTTCATATTTTTTTCTAAATCGCTACATCTCCTATATTATATACCTTATCTCCTACTCGCTATTTGTAATAATGCAGGACATTGTTATACTTGCTGAATATTTCGGAAGTTTTTATTAAAGCAGCGTTACGATATTTTTGTTGAATGTACCTATGTGCAATTTATAAAGAGTAAGAAATAGCGATAACTGTGATAATGTATCAGGATCATACCATTCGAAGTGTGTGCCATGATTGGCTCTATGAGGATCCATTGTTCGTGCCAGTCCGGCTTTAGGGGCCACGGCGGTCTTTCCGCGACATCAACAGAATAGAGGGATTGATTACATTTCTTGTTTCATTGTTTACTGCTGGAATAGAAGTTTTATATTATTAGAACTTTTCTGCTATTTCTACGATTCCGACTACAGGTTGGGAGGAACAGAAAACTAAATTTTATGGAGAATTTTGACATTTTGTCATCTCCATTTCATTTGGTACACCACCATCCCCAGGGTTCGGCAATTTGCCCTTGTCCAGTGCTTTGGCAGTACCCTCCCACGGCCTTCACTCCTTCTTCTCCTTAGTAACTCTGTATTGGACTTCTTCTTCCTCCCTCTCTTATGCTCCGTACTTATATATACCTTCAAATTAGCATCCCATGTCACTCAGCTCTCGTTCATGAGGTCGAAACCGGTCGAGCCGTATTTAATATTACTTGTAAGGAATAGAACAAATTTTATTCATGTAATGTCACAATTCCACGAAGTTAACCTGCCTGCTCTTTCTATGGCTCCGACTGCAGCTGGGGAGAAACAGAAAGTGGCGTCCATTTATTGAGGAGAAAGAGAAGTTCTTATTCTCTTAGTGCGACTCGTCTAAAAATGTTTCTTTACGATTTTGGTAACCTAATATATTTATTGCCATAGTAAAATTGATTATATCAACGTCATCGAAAGTCACAGCGTTATTTATTGATTTATTGAACGTAATTTGTTGATACTGAAATCGAAGGATTCCTTTGGAGGTTGCTGCTTTTTGTAATCTCCCTCTCTCAACTCGCTTTCCATATGGATTAATATCTTGAGCTACTTGGTGTGTTAATTGCTGTAACGCGCTCGATAGTTCATAGTCAGTTACAGTTCACAAGTATGTGTTAAAAAGACCTCACTTTCAAATGTCGGTTGGTCGGAGAGACGCGAAAATCCAACCATTCGCCGGAATGCCATCACCACTAATTAGTTGCTGCAAGAAAGCGACGTTATCCGCTTTGAAATCTCGATGACTGATTACAAAGTACAGTACATATTAGCGTGAAATAAAATTAAAACACGGCTCGAAATTTTTCTTAGCACATTTTTGCGTTGGTAAATACGTATGAAGCAGGTGGCTTTAGCTGAAGGAAAAAGTATTCCTCTTGCCACTGAAGGAGGCAATCTCTCACGACCGATCGCTTGAAATCATACTTATATCCAAGTCCTATGCATTTGGAAATTCATGGTCGTCATTTGGAATAGCGAATTTCATGGTCGCGCTCTATATTTAATGGCTTGGTTGATGGCAACAGCATGAGGCGGATTCGTCTGTTGGAATGGAGTGAGCGTGCGTCGGTATTTCAGCGTTGGCGTCGGATCCGCTGCGGTTCTCTTGGCGCGGAGGAAATATCACAGTCGAATGTCAATAGTGCATGTTTGGTGATCTTCACCCCCTGCCACACACCCTCGTGATGGCTCGCACGGTATCAAGTAGATGTAGATGAGTAATGCAATACCTCTCGAAACATTCTGTGACCTCGTGTAAGAAGTGCAGTTGAAAATTCACCGGAGAGGTTGGTGGCTTCGTGCGTTTCTATGGGCAATCGGTTTTTCATGTAAAAACAATAGTTTATAGTTCCTCACGGGATTTTTATGAACGGCCCAGGTTTCGCCGGTGCAACTTCGTCATCAACATACAAGTGAAGAGCGGTTGGTCACTTGCGTAGCGATCGAGGGTTGGGCAGGGGGCTGAGGGTTGGGAGGAGGGGCGAGTCGTTTGCGATCTCGCAGTTGGAGCGAACGCATTCCCAGAGTTCTATTCGTCCAATCTGTAAATCCATCCCCTCCTTTCGAAGTCCAATCCTTAAGGAGCGAAATTGGCAACTATACAATATGGGATTAGCGAAATTTGAATAAATATTCCTGGAGCATGCGTTCTCCACTCTCTCGCTCTCCGCTCGGCCGATGCATGGCCACACAATATGGCCGAACGGACCATTCCTGCCCAACATCGCAATGTTGACTCTAGTTTGGAAATTAGATTTTTTACATTACAATCATAATAGAAAGCGATTTTTATGTTATCCCCTGGAAAAGTCGTGGTGACTCTTAAGGAAAGATTCCTAAAAATAAGAAATTTCCTTCTCGCCTCAAACCAGTGTCCGTCACCCAGCCGCTCCTTGGTCTTGGTACGTGAGCCCCCGCTCTCCAACTCCTTCCTCTTTAGAAATGTTTTAACGGCGATTACTCCGACAAGGTGCCAACTTACCGGGGTGCATTTCTTCACCACTGTAATTTTTCAAATCTCTTAGCTACGCCCTAAGGGCTTCATCCCAATTGCTGCACACACATAACGAGATTTCGTGGAGACATGACCTTAATTGGGAAAGTTGCCAAAAAAATCAACTGATTAAAGTCAAAGTTAATCTCAGTAAAAAGTGACTAGTTAAAGTTAAAAGTTGCTTTCTGAAAAAGTTCCTGATTAAAGTTAAAAAAGTAACTTTTACGTTTAAAGTCACTTTTTCAGTTACCTTGGGGAAATTGGATGCTGTGGTAATAGAGGCTCTGATGGTTTTTTTTCTGTTTTGACAAACAAGGCCAACACTGAAAACCGTCACTGTGGTTTTTCCATCCGTATCCATTTGTTTAAATATATTTCAATTTGGGATTTTCGTTGTAATTCCATTTAGTGTCCAGAGTCAGGTTTCTGGTCAGGTTGGTCAGGTTTGTCTGCTGAAAGGATTTGGCAATTTTTCTGAGGTGGAGCTCTAATTTTGGGATTTTTAATTTGTCGTGAAAGTAAGAATATCTGACGAACCATGGTGCGCCTGTAATTTGCCGCAAAAGATTGTTCTGAGCGGTAGAAAGTGCTTTGAGGTCAGTTTTTTTATATCAATCCCCACATTACCATGTGAATTATCCCGTCACAATTGTAAAACTGCTGTGGAAACGACTTAGTTACATGGAGTTGCAGTAGATGCATTCTGAGAGCGTGCCTTCGCAACCTTTTCTCGCGATTCTCGCCGGGGGCTGATGTATATTTTTTTGCATCCGGACTTTTCTGTTGGTCCATATACCTACCACTGGGATCCCAATAGGCATTTGCCTGTCGTCTGGTTTCCCAGGGGCTGAACCGACACACCTGGATGGAGAGAAACCCACCCAGGTGGGACTCGAACGCGCGACCCTCGGATTAGCAGGCGAGGACTTCACGTCGCCGCCAAAATTCCGACAGGTCGACATTCGCCAAAAATTAACTGAAGTTACTTTTGTATCAGTTAATGCATAACAAAACGATTATAATTTAACTATTCTAAAAAGTAACGATTAAATTAAATAGTAAACCACATTTTACGATTAACTTTTAACGTTATTTTTTAAATCGTTGATCCCAAAATGGGTCACATGACTTATTTTCGAAAATATAACCGTAACCCCTGAAATGATCTGGGCGTAATGAGTACTAGCGCCATGTAGTTCGCTATTTCGCCACGGCCTCAAGATTGAGCCAAACAAACTGTCAGCCGAGTGGAAACACTGGCGTGGGAAGGGTGTACTGGACACAATGAAGAGGGATGCTGAGAAATACGCCAACTGGCGGAGAGAGAGAGGGAAGTTGCGAACGGAACGAAGAGGAAGGACACTCCTTCGAAACATGCACATTGTAGAAAATGATGTTCAAAAATCAGTTTCACAGTTGATTTCGTTGCGATTATTCATTCAGGCAGTGGATACTGAGGATTTATGGGAGCAAAAAAAATAATTGCACGATAGTGAACATACGTGACCAGAAGACAACACTCATTTATTTTAGTAACCAAAAGGTACGTAGGTGGCAGCAGACCTCGCCAAGTTTTAAAACTCATTGACCTCTCGATTACCCACAACAAAAATAACAACACCCTCACTTAATCGAGACTTAAAATTAACAAGTTCATGCCCTCATTACATTTCTGATGTTTGACCTTAATCAGTCCTTGGGTCATTACATCCGACACCTTCTCACTTGTAGGATAATATTTTACAATAATTTTGCCATCCTCAACCATACTTTTAACAAAATGGCACTTAATGTGCTTATATGTCTTTAATTTCTGGAGAGTTGGCATTTTTTACAGCAGATTGATTGTCATTGAATAATGCAAACTTTCCACATAACTCATCAATGGAACTCTGCTTGGAGCTATTTAGGGCAGTTTTCAAGTTCACTCTGCACGTATGTTCTAGAATGCTATAAAAAGTACAATACCCCTTTTTGCACACAATTCTAGGCTCACATGCTCTGCTTCAGCGGTTGATGTGGGCACACAGTCTTGCTGGCCCAGGCCACTGCACCTTTTGCAAACTTAACCAGAACACCAAACTCTATCTTCTCTGTCATTGGCCCAGTCCACATATCCTTCCAGTGGCTTCCCACACTTTTTGTACACAATTACATAATCAATTGTACTCTTCAGGTAATGAAGAACCCTTTTGGCGTACTCCCAATATTCCATGGTGTAGCAATTGTTATATCCGCGTCTAACGTTGTATCCGGTTCTAGATTTTGCATTAAAAATGATCTTTAAGTCAGCACAATATATTCTTTTGTCTTCCGCCTTAACTTCCTCACTCATCCCCTTTCCTTCCGTCGCCCTCCCAAAAGCAAAAGAAAAAAATCGACCATTTCGTGAGACAAAGCTTACGCTTCAGGTTTCATTGATTTGGCATTGTGGGCTATTCATCTTGCATTAATTCTATCTTTTCAAAAAAATTAAGGAGTCCTTGATTAATTGGAAAAATATTTATTAACATGAGTACCCTGAGTGTTACCCAAGTAATTATATCTTCGAATTTTAAAATATTTACGAAGCGTGGGGCAGGAAAGGTTCTCGACAATTTTGGTAGGGGGGTTTATTAAATAATTTTTCATCCTTATATTTAAAAGAAAATACTGTTCTCATGATCTCTATGGGCCTGTAAAATAGGGAAAAAGGACAAAAATTACTTTTTACTCTTGCGTAATTACTTTCTGAATGATCGTCTTATAAATAACGTAATAAAGACCTATTGTTAGAAGTAGTGCACGGAGGAAGAATATGTCATCAGACGGAATCGATCCCACACTTTCCTCTACTACAGATAACCTGCCGCAACCATCACGGCCATGATTACATGGAAGAGCGGAAGTCAACCGTGATGGTTCCGATATACGTGAATATAACTCGGGAAATATTTCCTGTGGAAAAGTTGTCCCACCAACTACGTGAAGAAGTATTCTTTCCATTTCATCGTGCCAATCGATAAAATTCATTTAAAATTTTATTCTCCTTCCGTTAAAACACATTACCTATGCATTTCCATCAGTAATGTATGAATAGGGCACGGTCATGGGAGTTGTAGAACTGATAGAAACTTAATTCCGAGACGCAGCGAAAGTGGTGCCGCTCGATTTGTTGCAATACTTTTGAATCCGACTGTACATGACATAGTATTCCTCCTTATATATTAGATACTTTATAGTTTTCCTCGGTTTTCCCTCTCCACCTCAAAAGACTACGAAGCAGGAGCATCTTCCAGTAAATTTTGTATTGACGGATTGAAATCTACTCAACAAAAATGGGATTAGTGAGGTAGCAATCGTATTGTGAATGCTACCTTGGCCTCGCAGATTCAAACTAAAAACTCTATCAAGGAAGACGTCTTTGCCCTTATATTGTTCAAGCCAATCGAAGTCAAATCTTAATTCGCGACGTAGGCAGCGTATTTTATATTTATAAATAGTAGCACTACCTTGCTCCCTCGTCCGAGTGATGAGGATTACAGAGAGTGGCAAACGTATCCGTGAGGTACGCGTGGATAATCTCAAATGAGGTGATAGCGATACCCACATTTAGCATCGAACTCCTGGGATCGAATGTAATGGTGTGTGTGTGTGGATGGCGAGGAACGAGCCAATAGGAAAGAAGAATGAAAGGGGAATGCCCTCTTTCTTCTGCTGACATCGATTCGGAGGGGAGGGGGGACCGCAGGAGCTGATACGGCCAAGAGTCTCTTAATGAATTAATTCCATTAAGGGGGGGGGGAGAGGAAGGGTCTTTTGCCGTCTGCCGCATTTCGTCCTCTGCGAATACAGCGAAGTACACGTCGGCGGTCTGCTGCATGCGCTTGCAGTTTTGGAACCCTCGCTAATGAGATTGATTTTATCGTTCCGCCTTTTCCATTTGTCTCACAGTTTATCACATTCAAATGTTTGCACACTCGCCTTTGGCTTATGCTTGGTCAACTCTCCATGACTACCGGCAACAAAAACATCCGTGAGTGGCGTTTCCGGCTGTCAACGAATAGCAGGTAACCTGCGGAAATTATCGCGTTTTTCTTTGGTTTTGATACCTGTTAAGTTGAGAGGAAGCATTCGCCGTTCTCTAGTTCTTGAAAGAAGAAATATTAGCGGTGCGAACCTGAAGACGCTAGCAGGACGGCTAGCGAAACTGTTGTCACCCCCAGTCAACATACGCGGACGCAGAACCCGATACGCGCGTAAGGATTTATGTTAAAGGTCTTGAATTGGAAAAATATAATATGGGATTACATTGTGAAATATAAACAATTTTATGAAGTTTACAACAATTTTAAAGTTTCAAATCGATTTTGGACGATGTACCTACACCTTCGATTTCGCTCATTTTTGTATATGTTGTAGACGCAACCCACCTCCTCTGCAAATTAGAAGAGTTTGCAAGAGGAAAGAGAAATGTTTTTGAGTGAAGGCGTGACGCCCACCGGTCACCGCGTCGCCCGCCTACCGTTATGGTACTCTGGTGTCTTCAGATCTCAGTAACTTTCTCATTCATCTTCTTCTCATCAATTTTTAAACGTATACCAACTCTTAGCCCGTTCATATCACTATTTGTTTCTCCCAGGCGTGACCACAGCCCCTTAGAATCTATGAAGAGCGGCACCTGGCCTCAGAGAATAATTGACAAACCTTGTGCCGTCTTCGGCTTCCAGTAGGTACTACTCTCCTCACACACTCTCTTAGCATGTTCTCCGTAACTTCTTACTCGGTTCATTTTTCAAAGAAACGGGTGTCCTGTTCCGTCGCCCACCACCTCCCATTTGAATTTTACTCCAACGGGGAAGGCAGATCGCTACTACCCTTATCATCTAAACCGATATTTTGTTTCTCTTGGACAGCCTCACAGGCTAAGGCCCTGACATCCCATAGTTTTGCTCCCGTACCCGTTAATTAAATTATTCACTTTTTTAACTCATGTTTCAAACATTTTCCCAGCATGTCTTCACCCATACGAATGATGTAAGTCTCTGGAATCTGTGAAAAAATAAATTATGTTACGTGAGGCAATGGAATTAGTTTCACATTTAATGTTTAGATGAGTTGAAAATATTATTTTTATCTCTCCTTATTAAGTAAGATAAAAATTATTCATATCTTTAAACAACATTCGCATTCCAAAGCCTTAAATTACTTATTTTAACTTTACCTACAGTTAACTTGAACAGTATCAGAAAGTTGGCAATAGAAATGTTTGACGGAATCTTTTGCAAACCCTTCATGCTCAAGTTATGTAACAGCCAACGCATCCCTTATATCATGAAAGTTGTAAATTATTACAATAATAATGCGTGCAGTAAAAATTGAAGGGATGTTTATCAATGTTGTCTCCGTTTAACCTGATACCGTACTGCTGGCAGATTAGATTTCTGAGGTTGGTTTCCTCCTTGCCGCAGAATTAAAAGATGAAAGTAAAATACAATCGGTTAAATTAATGTTTAATATACAATTTCACATCGAAAATACGCTATCCTTCTTACTTTACCTTCAAAAACCCATGTTCTCCTTCAAACTCTCCTAATCCTATCTGTACCACATGATTGAAAATTTTGGTCTTCGGATTACCGAGAGAGGTACTACTACAGCAAGTCCTCCTTCGATTAAGGAATAGCCGTACGGTATAGGTATGAATACACTCCACGGCAGGTGTATCTCGGAATCTTCTCGTCAGGCTCTTCTTTTCTCCTTCACTTGCTCGTTGATTACACACTCGAAGTTTTCCTAACTGTTATACCCCTTTCACGTTCGATGTAAATCATTTGTAAAGTTCCTCAAGAGTCTGAATTTGTTTCTTATAATTGAGCTTCAGACTGGGACGTGTGGCTTGTTTTCAGTGTCCATTTAAATCCATCACTTGTACCCTTTCCCTGAGATGTGGTAGAGAAATTTCATTCAGCATCCACTCCAAAATCTTGGCGATGCAACGATTTCAACATTTTGTAGCGGGTCTTATAATGAGTCCCCGCGACGTCGAAAAAGTGAAATTTTTAATTAGGTTTAGTACACTTGTTACACTATAGAGCAGCGTCCTTTGAAATATGGCGTTATAATTCATACAGTCTGAAATATTATCCACACACTTGATCGTTCATATTTATATTGCAACATGTAATGGAATGAACCGTAGCCTTGCAGTTTCTCCAGTGCACTCCTCTCACTGAATCTTGGTACAGAAAAGAAAATTTCTCGAAAAGATCACTCACAAAGAAATCTTCTCATGATTTCAGATTGTCTCTGGCTTCCAAGTAATATACAATTTGCATACGAGCAATGTAGTCATGCCGTCTTACTCAAATGATATCCTCTGGGAAAACCAGGCAGAACATTTTTTAAAAACTTAATCTGAGTTGTTAAGTTAAAAAAAATTCCCTGAGTTCAATATTTGAAACAGTTTTCACTATGCAAAGTGGGCGTGGGAAAATTCAGCAAGGCGAAAAAGATGGCTTAGGTAATAGGTGCGTGAGTTAAATAATAATCAGTGCATTCTTCCGAGGACAACTACCAGAGAACCATTTATGGCGCAGCTGCACCTTCATGCGGTGCTACTATACCAAAGACATGTTAACGGTCTCACTAAGAGGCACGTATTAGTGCCGCGAAAGAAAGCAGGCCTAATGAAAACTTGAGAAGAAAACTGGGAGTCGGTACGTCCAAGAAAAAAAATCATCAAGCAGTGTGAACAAGACTTTGGAATCATTGGATCAAACATCTGCTATTACTCAAAATTCTATAGATCAAGTAAATATCAATAAGAAAAACGTAAAAAAAATGAGTAGCATTGGAAGCCGAAGACGATACAAGGTTTGTCAATTGTTCTCTGAGGCCAGGTGCTGCTCTTCGTAGATTCTAAGGCTGTGGTCACGCCTGGGCGAAGCAGATAGCGATATGCACTGGCAAATAGTTGGTATACGGTTAAAAATTGGTGAGAAGACTATGAATGCGAAAGATACAGAGATCTGAAGACACCAGAGTACCATAACGGTAGACGTGCGCCGCGGTGACCGGTGGGCGTCACGCCTTCACTCAAAAATATTTTTCTTTCCTAAATTATGTTTTTTGCTAAAAGACTTAGGGGTTTTAATTTTCTCATCAAATGGAGCCGTTATGTCAAATTTGGTCAAAATCGGTGACCCTAAGGGCAATAACCTGGTCGATTTGACATGGAATGACCAAGGTATATTTCAATTGAAAAATTACAAAAGTTATAATATACATTATGATATTAATGCGTATAATTGTTTTTAAGACATGACAATTAATGTTTTTTCGAATTGATTGTTCGATGAAAAATATAGAACGGACGAAGCGATGCGGGTGAAATTTGAAAGGCGTCCAAATGTCGACGTTTTGCCCGAAGAGAGAGAGAGCGAACTATAAATACTTCATGAATCCCAAGGGGAAGAAAGGTACTCCATGTTCTAATTTGGTCTAGTGTCAGAAACTTAATGGCCAAGTGTACAGATGTGGATATTGAAATGAATAGTTTATTTCTGGAACTTCAAGTATTTTGGTATATGGCGGTTAATTTAATGACTGTTATGAGTCATCTGAGTTGCTTGATATCTGGTTAAACGTTTTGAACAGCTAATAGAAACCGTTTCAATTGATAACGTAAATTAAATTGATTAATATATTATTTTCAAAGTTTTTCACCCTCCCCCTCCTTGAAATTCAACGGGCACCTTCCACTAGTAGAGGTATGTAGAAAACAGATTAATGCCATTGTCATCGTCCATCGGTTGAAACACTCACCCACGACGAAGTTGCACAGGCCAAACCTTTCGTTATTTAAACGATGTTTTATTTATATAGAACCTAAGGTGTGCAAATTCTACTCTGGTGTTAAACAAAAATCTGTGAATACCAAATCAAAAAGTGGGAGATTTCATAAAATATGTTAAATGTCTTGGTGTCTACTTGAAGAATGTCTAGGAGATGTATTTCTATAAATGTATGAAATATAGCTTTAAACTGTTTCTATATGATGTACGTGTTGATAACTTTGTCATTTTATTGATCCCTTTTCATATGTGCTGTATGGATATCACATATAAATCATAATTAACCACCATTTGATGGTACCCTTAGCGGAGGGCCCTCTTCATGGCTATCTAAAGCTAGTCCCCAATTTCTCCGTTCCAATATTCATTGCATTGCATATTCATATTGGAGCAATAATCACTTCTATTATGTTTGAACGCTTTCTCTTGCGCAATCCAGTTTGCATCTGCATGTAGGTGTTTACCCCGAGAAGGGCTTTTGTGTTTAACCACCTCTTAACAAATCTTTCCAAAGCGCGAAGACCGTGAGGTCCATTCTCACGTTATACGTTGAGCTAGAAGTATTTGGCGAATAAAGGTGAGATTTTTTGTGGCAAACGTTATGCTAATCGAAAAACGGAGAAAAAAACTGAATGAGTGCAAGAAGACGTCTTAAGTTTTATGTATATTTTGTATGTACAATTGCTTTCAAAATATGCCTGAAAACTAATTGATAAGGCTTCTCTTCCGAATATTAATTTTGGAAATAGTATCTTCCGGCGTATCGTTTCTTCGCAGTTGATTTCCTTCAATCCCTCTTCCTTAGCGCCTCCCCTCTTCAGCCCCCTAATCCAATTTTTATTAATGTTCAGCATTCGCTGGCGCCCCCACTGGTCACGAGTGCTGCTCCTCCATGGCGTCTCTCCACACCACTCACTGTATCCAAGGGAGCCCTCCTCTTCGCTCTCCTCGTCGACATGGCAATACGCAAATTGAATTCGCTCGATGAGGTGTCGGCTCACCTGCGCAGGTCAAGATGCTGCTGCGCTGGACCACTAGCGACCCGAGGAGGCCAAGGAGGAAGTCTTCTTCTTCCCTTTTCGCGAAGAGGCGTTCTTGCGGGGAACCTCCTCCTGTCCAAGGGGAATAGCCAATTCCACAGCCAATTGCTTATCTGTTCACGGCAATGTGGTCTCATATCGAATCAGTGTGGTAGAACACCCTGCACAACCTATGAAGCCTCATCTGAGTTCTACTGAATATTTTAATCAAGTTTGTGTGTTCTCCAGGTGTAAAGTTCGCTAGATTTGCTGTCGATTGTACAGCCGCGCCATGGTCTTTTCTGTGCTGCAACAGGAAATTCTTGACCTCTGAAAGTTAGCTAATTGAAATGGTGAGGTTGAAGACCTCGGCTACATCCCGTTTGGTGGGAAAGGAAGTCTTGTGCAAAGTATAGATCCCTTTATAGCATCAGAAGGAAACTATACAGCATTCTCAGCAATAATTATTTCTATTATGCATTGAATAAAACTGCGCTGATTAAGTGGTAGAAGAAAGTGGCATTTGTCCTGCGCGGGTAAAAAATATGATCGACTATTTTCTTTTGTGTAATGTTTGATACAACCTCAGAGACCCTTACAATAGACCCTTTGTCGCTTTTGGTCAAACTCGTTCACTTCTGTAGTCGTAGCAAACTTAGGCAACTTTTTCAATTGGCTACTCTTACGTCTGCTTTTTCGGCCGTTACTGCTTCTCTTTTTCTCTGGTCCCTTTGTACTTTTTCTACTTTTCTCCTCAGTCCTGAATCTCAAGATCTGAATCTGATTTTGGTAAATTTTGTAATACATATGTCTAAAGTTTTGATGCTGAAAATTGGAAGGAATTTACAGCAGATTCAATCCGCTCAAACTCGCTGACCTTCATAAAATTTACTTAAAGAAGCTTTAGTGTTAACTCTTTTATTTGTTTTTCCATTAACTATTGTCATTGTTCTGAAAAAAAACCTTTCCACCATTGAGTGGATAATTGAATTGATCAATTGGCTTTGGCTTCTGGTTCATAGTTCATGTATTAACGTTAGTAAGCAAAGCAGAGGCAGGAATTCCTGCCGACATATTGGCTCAGGAGACTTTCTAGCTGCGGATTGGGGCAACGTATACTGGATCTCGCGAGACAGATGACCTATGCAGATTGTAGGTATCAGCGGAGCACTCACAGGTTACCAATAATATCCTTCTCACTGGGTAGGATGGAAATAGGCAGCCACTCACTATGTTCTTCTTATATCTATACGGCGTGAGCCGCATAGGGACTTATTTTCAGGCCAGGAATGGGTCTAAATGTAAACGAAAGATTGTATTTTTTTCAGGAGGCAGATAAACGTAATTTCACTCGAAGTCTCTCTGAGTTTATTCCTTGTCTTCGATTAACAGCGTTACGACGTTGCATCTCGCCTCCACGCTCTCTTTCCTTTGATGCCAGTTTTCTCCTCCTCCATTCCACGTACATTCATCCCTCCTCCTCCTCTTCCTTTCCTCCTCTCACCCCCCCCCCCCTCCTCCCACCCCCCCCCCCCTCCTCCCCCACTCCCTTCCTCCCACGTGACATTGCGCAGGGAGCCCGTCCTCTCCCTGCTTTTTCATACGGCTCTGCGATTTTTAACTGCCTCGCTGAAAGCTTGTTGGTATTCCCGTTTCATCCCCCTGCCGGGCTTGAGAGAGTGCGGGGGCGGGTTTCCCTCCTCCGGGGGTGGTAGGGGGGAGGGAGGCTGCTCCTGGGTCAGTCATCCTTCCAGTGCCGCGCTCGCGAGTGACTTCCTCTCCGCAATCCGAGGCGATGCTTTCATTCCGCTGTTGGCGAGGAGCGCGGCGCTCTGGATGGAAGCGCAGAGGATGCGGCGGGTGCGTTGACGTCTTGCCGGGAAAGTCATTCCAATCCCCTCTACAGTTCCTGTTATTTTACCGGAACATATTTATCGCAAAAGGAAAGATTTCTGCCGCAAGGATGCAAGTTTGTGTCTGTAAGTAATTAGCAGTGTGTCAAATGTTCACTCGGAACCGAAATCGCAATTTTATGCACGAAATCGTTAGATGGAAACGAAAAAAGAATTTTAGTGAAAAAATTAATCTTCTAACCATAACCATTAACTCAAAAATAAAAAAAATTTAAATAAACAAAAGGTGACGCCCACCGAAAGAGAAGCTGCTGTGATAACGTTGACGTCACTTTCCACCCGTCCTTGACTGCTTTTCGAGGAAGGGAAGGGAGTGGAGGGGGGTTCTGGGAAGGTCTGCTCGCACAGATCCTGCCGCAACTGCTCCTATTGGCAGAGTCAGCTATGTCCCCCCCCCCATTGCGATGAGGCGAAGTAGCTTCGTAGGCTCAATTGTGATTGGACGAAGTCGATATACGTCAGAGGTGTCAACACGCCCACTTTTCTGAAAGGGTTAAAAACATCAGTTTTTCACCGCCTATAACTCAAGAAATAATTGACGGATCAAAAAACGGAAAAATACGGGTCTTCTTATTTTACAAACTCTATCACATTCGGCGATAAAAAACATGGTAAACGACCCCATTGTCCTCTTCTCGTGGCGGTTGGAAAATATGAAGTGGATGGTGGGAACCCTCTCTGGGATGAGCATTGTTAGAGTCCCTTGACGCGATTGGTTTGAGCAAAGTTCGTTTTAGCGAAACAGGGAAAGAGTTCGAGGAATAATTCGGTGAGGGTAGTTTTAATCGGCGTACATGGCAAGCGGTCTTGACTGATATTTTTTGTTCTTGGCCCTCAGCGAATGAATGACTCGACCAGAGAGAGAGAGAGAGAGAGAAGAAAGCCCAGAAGATGAGGGAAGAGACCGAGAAAGCCACTTGAGAGGGCTTTGGACACTCGTGAGACGAATGGTGACCGAACTAATAAGAATCTGACTGCTCGCATGCTAATCAATGTAGCAAAGATATTGCAGGTGCTGGGGAAATGCTTAATGGGAACATGAAATAGGAACAGGATTGCATCTCTGCAGCTTGCCGCATTCTGCACACCTATCTCTGCTAATGCGCATCACTCCCAAGCAAACCAATGGCTACATCAACACATCTCTCTTGAGGTGAATAGTGCACTGCTTTATGGCAGTATGGTGATTGAAATTCTGTCGAATTCAGCTGATTGATTCCTGACTCACATTCCTTGATATAGACATTCGACTCAGAGACAAAAAATAAATTCACGACCTCTGTCCACTCCAAACCCACCAATCACCGGTTAAACCTCCACTACAACAGTTGCCATCTATTCACATTAAGCTGCTCCTCGCTGTCCTTATGTTCGTGGACACGAAATCTGCAACAACACCCCTTCCCTCGCCAAATGTTTGCCTAAATTATTTGCTAATCATCCGGATTACCATTTGTCTATCAGATGGCTGGAAAGTTTTCATCCCGGGATACATTTCTTTTCAAAATGGATCACAAATTACTGCAAGGTAAATAATTAAAATTCTGGTGAAGATATATTGGAATTAGGTTCGAACACAGTGCTTTCAATATTCGAATCCTCATGAGATTTCTACTGCTGGAAATACTACCGTGCGCTAAAAACAAACATTTTCGGAGGAAATGATAAATTAAGTGCTTTTTCATTCAGTTCCGATGGGGATTCTCTAATCAGAATTCCTCTCGTGAAAATTGATACCAGCGGGACGAGTCTCTAGGCTTTATTCATCTATGAGAATTAAAATCAGCAATGGTTTCCCAGATGAAATCGTATCGAAAAAAGTTGACATCCCACGTAGCACTAAAAATGGGAACCCCTTTTCCTCTTCAGCAAGGGGACATTTCGCCCATTTTCAAGTGCTAAGTCAACACATCACTGACCGAAAGTCAACCCCGTGGGAGGGATCACTTCGTGATCTTTCCTTCGGCCCTACTGAGGATCTGTGTTTAAGGTGGCTGGTTCGGTAATCGTGAGTCGTTGAGAACTAGTGCTCATATAATTTCAATGGCACTAAAAAATTGCTTGGAGGTGATTAAATTACACCACATTTTAACCGGATGCCTCAAATTCTCAAGTCATATTGAAACATTGCCCTTTTTAATTTAATTATTGACATGAAACATAACATAAAACTTGACTTGATTCGGTTTCTGGCAACCTGAACGTTGTCACTCTGTGCATATCCTTTGACCTTGGAGATGTTGGTTTTGATGTATGGATTGAAAAAGTATGTAATTTTGTGCTATGGGTATTCGCAAACTTTGTAGTGACGAAATAATTGTGATTAAACGCTTAAACATTTATAACATTTATTTAAACCATTTATTTAATCTCTCTTTTTTACTCGGCAACAACGCACATTCTGAAATTCGGCACTGCTGTTGTGTAGGCAATTGTTTCTGTGTTTCAGCGGTCGTAATTGTAGGTGTCGTATTCGTCTATTCTCAAGAACCTAAACCTTCTAGATTAAAGCACGAATATTACATTTTGTACAAGCAGCCTCCTTGGATTAAAGAAGAGAATTCTTCTTTCTTCTTTAATCTATGTCGAGAACTCTGTCAAGGGGACTACATTGTAATATTCGCGGACTTTGTGCTGTGATTTGTTGTGGTTTCTCGCGCGTTCGCTTTCCCTCGTCTGATTCCACGTTGCCAAATGCACCTCAAAACTTCGCCCGCGATATTTGAAAAATTAAGGAATATTTTATTTCTTTCGTATATACGGAGGAAATAAGTCGATAACACTGGTTGATTTTCTCAGAATAGAAATTGTTGGCTAATATCCACATCATTTCAGTTTTTGGAGAAAATCTGTATGGTAGAAACGTAAATAATACATAATTGACCCTTACGAAGCGGGGTGCGCCATAAGGCCCCATGTTAAAAAAACCTTAAATATCTCAAAAACTACACCGAAAACCCCAAAAAATTTTCTCGTAGAATTTTAGAACATAATTAAAGGAACAAATATTGCAATTATGAACAAAATCTATACACCTGTAAATTTCGACCCAGCCACCTTAAGTAGGCATTGGTTTTTGCTGTGTCCGGTGTAAATCCCTGCTGATAGAAAAAAGTTAAAGGGTTATTACAGTTGCATTCTTGTAAACTTGATATTGAGTTACTCTGGGCTGGGGAGAATGAGAACATGCTTTTGGATGAAATGAGAAGAGGTGGGTCTTAATTGATGCCGTGAGAAATATTTTAAAACCATTTACACCTACATGAATCGATGTTTACCATTATTTATATTGATATTCGAATCTGAGAACAGGCTTATTTGTATCCGACCTTTTCCGTAGCTTACCTATGCTATTATTGCATTGTAGCGAGCTTAGAAAATTGCGTAACCTATTAGCACCCGAATGTATCAGCCTGAAATGATCAAAGTGATTTACGGAGGGAGCTGTGAGATGACAAGATAACTTTTATATTAGTGTGGTAGTGTTGCCTAAAAATTAATGTAAAATCTGTTTCACAGTGCCCAAGTGTCTTGTTTTATAATTACATGTACATATAGAAGAGGATTGAGGGATAACATTGCTTCTCATTCTAAGTATGAAGTAATTACTTGCCCATCATTCGCAAAGTATAATGACTATTGCAATTAATGTTAAGGACCATGTTTCACCGTCACTGCTTCTTTTTTTGGAAGTGAAACTCCACGCATATTGTTCCGGTATTCTAAAGAAAGTGACTCTATTGCTTTACAGTATGCGCAGCCACTGGAAAGAGTAGTGAGTATCGTTAATTTTTAACTCTTTCGAGAGTGCACCTTTTCCGTTTTATCACTTCAAATACTAGTATGTTCGGAAGGTGTGGCGGCAATTTCCAAGCATTGGAGGAGATCTTAACGTAAAGTCGCTCTGTGCAACTCCTTCTGGTCGGCGTGAGAGACAGGTGATGGAGGGGGTGGGGGAAGTGGTGGGGGGGGGGGGGGGAGGGGAGGACGTCTTACATGGAGTCCATTCCAGCATTCTGCCGCATTTGGACGTTTTCTGTAGATCTGCCAGGATGTCTCTTGTCGTCCTATATGTCCCTTCTTTAGCGCTCGACCACGTGAAATGCAAATTCGGCCAAAGCATGGTACTATTAATACATCAGGTGGTTCGGTCCCGAGGACAAAAATGCGCTCTTTCTGCGCAGATGCAGCATGACGTGACGCGAGCGTGACTAAGGCGGCTAATCACGAATTAATTTCTGGAGTGCACGAATTTCAGGAATTCATTACTAACGTGAAGACGCTTCCTGAAAAGTTTCGGTTCCTCGTAAATAATAATATGATATTGTGTAAGCACTGTCTAACGATGTGTCTTTAAAAAGTAGTTTATTCATTAAATGAAACAAAATTTATTAATATTTATCCGTCACTACTCCTTTGGTCAGTCTCTATGTGGGTGATTGTTATAAGCTACACCAAGCTTCAAGTTGGTTCAAAGTTCATTTAATTTTTACCACTGTCTTGCCGAGTTCGGAGGAGTTACAACCTTTTTTACTTATGATCACAAGAATTAATCTAGGAAGGGACTTTCACAAATATAAAAAAGAAAAGAAGCTTCTAAGGAAGACTCTGGGGACAGAGAAAAGAATGAAATTGGATTCACATACCGCCTCTGAGATGAAATGAAGTATTGTATGAACATATCTCCAACAAATATGAAAGAAATAGAAATGACTTTATGTGGACACATCAAAAGAATGGAACATAAAAAAATAGTTGATAAGATCCTCAGCTTCCAGGAGAGGAGGAAAACACAAGTTCCTTGTGTGTAAGAAGTACAAGAAGTGATCTTAAAGAGAGTGGGATCAGGGAGAGCAGACAAAATGGTGTTTAGAAAAAAATTGCAGAAATGAGATATTTGGATGAAGACAAGGCGAGAAGAAGAGTGAGAGTACTATTAGGAGAAGCAAGGGGAGGAGGGAGAATGAAGAAATAGTGGAAGAGGATGAGGGAAGAAAGGGAAAGCTAAAGAGTTGCCATGGAGCGTAGACGGCTGAAGCGATGGTCAAATGAATATCAAAAAAATATTGTCGTGGACCCAATGACTCTTAAGACGTTGGATAAAAAAACAGATATTCCTTCACCAAAAGAACGCTCGTCAAGTATACCAAATATTCCATCAGTTACAAATCTAAATCTACGTCTACATCGACACGATACCCTGCAAGCCACCGCGAGGGTGTGTGGCAGGGGGTGAAGATCACCAAGCATGCACTATTGACGTGCAAACAAGCAACTATAGGGTCTCATGCAACTAGATTGTTAGTAATTATAGTATTTAAGGGATTAATGCATGCGTCATGCACTACAGACCACTCTAAAATATTTCCCCTACCTATCCGTTTGCTATGCTGCCTATTCTGTTCTCTTATAGCACGGGCGAAAATGACATTTTGAATCTTATCAGTACGCCAATCTATCTATCTAATCTTGTTTACATGGTCGAATCTAGCATATTACGCTGGGTGTTTTTAATATGTGCCTGACATCTTCAGTAAAGATATCCGATTTAAATTTCTGTGATTTATTTAATCTGTACTTTAACATACGCTCTGATAATGATATTTTCATTCTTGTATTAATTTTGAAACACTACTCAACCTATCGTAACACCTTTTAACGAATCTATCTGCTCTACGCTGCACACTGTCTAGTTCTCTGATCAAACCTAAATCATTCGTATCCCATACACTGGCTGCATACTGAAGGTTTTACATACAATACATTTTGACACAAATATGTGTCAAAATAGATAAAACACTAATAAGGCCGTTTGACAGGTCTTCGAAGTCAAATTTGGTACTTATTTATCGACGAGCGACATCAGCAAAGACTTTAGCAACTAAAGCTTCCTTTGATTGCATGCGGATAAACGGGGACGCTAACAATTCCCTGTGGAACATCGAAGGCCACCAGTTCAAAGGTGCTTCTATCGATTATAACTTTTTTTCTCGCGCAAATCGACGTGTCGGACATGGTTCTACCGAATTCACAAAATGTTTTTTAATTGCTCACGCCTGGGCTTGAATATTAGCTTGTTGTGAGGTGTCTTGCCAGGCTCCTTCTAGAAGTCCGGAAAGCGACTTGGGTAACCGTTTCCACATATGATACGACACGTTGGTCGCCCCAATTCGCTCTTATCGCCCTTGTGAACTTCGCTGTGCTCTTTTAGAAGTAATTGCTGTTTCTCGAAAACGAAAGTGCATCGTGTCCTCGTGCCCGAAATTCCATAGAAGGCCAGAGAAGTCTGCTACGGAGAGAAGCAGTTGCTCTCAGGCGAGGAGACTGATGCCAGGGTCGCTTCGTAGGAACGTTAAGAAAGGACAGATGCTGATAAGGAGCTCGGTGCTGAGGCGAGAAGATGGTGGTCGAGTTGGTGCTTTTGAGAGGAGAGTGCGCGGAGGAGGAGAGTGTGAGGAGAGGAAGATGAGTGCAGGAGGAGAGGAAGTGGTTGGGGGAAATTGGGAGAAATAATTGAGTCCGCATGTAGCCGGCAATAAAGGACGGGGGTGTGTGGCAGGGGGTGAAATTTCCAAGACATGAACCTTTCACATGAAACTGATAATGGTTTATATATTAAACATCACACATCGATATAGACATGATTAGAAAATGTAATCGGACACGCTTAGTTTTCATTCGAACATCTAGTTCTTTCAATCTGGCGCCTAATAATGTAGTTTATCGAAGCTTTCGACTCTTGCCTGGTGAATGGAGTTGGAAAGGGAGAAATTCGTCGTAGATTAAATTTAAAGACCGACTCTGCACGAGTCTTTCTCCAATTCAGTTATAAATTTGCACTTCCAGAATAGCAATGGGATAGTTATAGGAAATATTATATAGTAGTCTGAAGTGCATGATGCATGTATTAATCCCTCAATTACTATAGATACTAACAATCTAGTTGCATGAGACCCTATAGTTGCTTGTTTGCATGTCAATAGTGCATGCTTGGTGATCTTCACCCCCTGCCACACACCTTCGCGGTTGCTTGCAGGGTATCGCGTAGATGCAGATGTAAGCTGGATAGTGGAGGCTAATCACGTTAAAATTGAAAAGTACTAGAATGTGCGCTTAAGTAAGGAAAAGTAAAGACAATCGGCTGGGACCAGCGTCCTAAAGTGAAGGATGTTATCTTCTGTTGCGGAAATAAAACAAAACAACGTCGGCGGGCGCAATCCCAGAGGATGCCGGTCCCAACGCCGAGAAAACCTGAGATTGAACAAAGACAATCAGCATTTCAAACTAATGCAGGACAGCTGGCTTAAGAGCTTTCTATTATTTTAATATTTATAATCTTATTCGTTAATTATGTTTGGTCTTTACCTCTGGAAGTTTTATAATACACTGAGGTGGATTCCAGAGCTATAACCTAGGTTTAAATATCTATGCACTTTTAATGAATAACAACCCTAACACCATTCACAGAATTTTTATCCTGAGTTTTCTCGAAAATCCAAATTCATTTGCGTGCGCATTTGCGTGAAATTCATCGGCACTGAGAACCCAATGGGGGCTCCAGAGATGGATGTCTCAGAATTAGGAAAACTTTTCCATTGCTTCGGTGATTTCATGCGTTACATGACTTTGGATCGCCTAATACTCAATTAGTGGCGGCCATCGACTTCTGTCACTCATAATATATCCGTTTGACAGGCTGCAAATGTCACTGATATTTCCCTTTTTGCCACTGCAGCGCTGCGATCACTCGTGAGCCGTACTGATGGTTCTGGGAAGATAGCGGAATGCGTGACAGTGTTGCAAGCGTGACAATCGGAAACGTCACTGGCATAAACCTCGCCTGCGAAGAAATCCTATTGATGTTATCTTTTAACATCAACCGTAGCTATGTCAACGTTCCACGACTCCGGGCATAAAAAAACAGCCTCCTTTCGGATTGGTCGCCCTGTATGTGTTTAGCCCAGAGTTGGGGACAGAAGTTGAAGAACTGTATGAATTCACAAATTGCGTCTTAGCGATGCAGGTTCTACCCCTACCACACACCCTCACGGTGGCTTGCAGGGTATCGCGTAGATGTAGATGTTCTTGACTCCTCCAGATGCATTTGAGTCCTCTCCGGCGAACTCTGTTTGATAGTATCTAATTAGTGTCATATATGTACCAGCAATTACAATTTGAGCAGTTTATTGAGGACAGTGAAAGTGGAGTAGTCTCAAGTATTGTGTTTAATGAGAGCTTCCAGCAGCATTATCAAAGGAATCTTCTAAATGTTATATTTCTTAAGATGATCATTTTTTGGGCATTCTACTGATTTGGAGATGGTATAAATGGGTGAAAAACGTTTGTAGCCCTGTGGGAATATGTTCACCGCAGTTCGCAATAATATGGATTACTTTTGACGGATCAAAAAAATGAACCTGATTATTGCATTTAGTCCTGTTTGATTCCTAAAATGCCCTTATTAATTACAGCTGTATAATTTTTCTCTTAAATTATAAGAGTTTCTCTCATGGAGCTGAATGTTTCAAAGTGATAAGAGTGATTAAAATATTTTTAAAATAGTCACAGTTTGGAACAGGAATATTTTAGTTATCGTCAATTGAAGGAAAAATGAAAAAAAATATTGGTGGTAGTCTAGACTTTTAATTTTTAGTGCACGAAGAATAATACTTACAGTTTTACGATGATAGAAATATGAGTGAGCACTTAGATCTTTTAGTGTTGGCAGTACTTAGCTTTCTAATCTCGTACACCTCTTCGTGTGGGCATTAATTCATCCATATTCTCATTAAATATTTGGCGAGTCATGTGGAAGCCATACAAATAAATATTTGAACTGGATAGGAACATGCATTCATCTCGCGTTTGGACGGGAGGCGGAGATAAGGGTGGCTCCGAAATCCATTAGTCTCTTTGACGTTTAAAATTTATAAAGGCTTTTGGGAGAAAACCATTTCCTTTTGGGACATCTTTGCATTCAAGTCGCGTATGAAAGTGTTATAAGTCAAAAGAGAGGAATGGCAGACCTGGAGGTTTAACACCTTAAAATGGGCTGGAGTACAAGCTAGTGTTGAGAAGCTGAAGTGAATTTTTGAAAGTGAAATTTCGTAGGGGTTTCAAAAGGGCAGGGAAAAATTGAATCATTCAAAATCCCATCTTCCATACTTTTGTTCGGCTTCTTTTAAAATTAAACAAAGTTAACCGAAGTGGCACATTCAAATAATTAATTCCCATACGGACAAACTTTACAAAGTTTTACATTGATTTCCACTCAGAAACCTTACTCAGAGCAATATTACCATAGACCAAGTTTGCATCAAGTAAGTCAATTTAAGAGTACTTGTCATTAGTCTTGGGTTTTAGATTCTCCAAATGCAGAGGCTATATCACACCGTCTAACCTAAGTCTAAAGACCTGGAGAAACACAATATCCATGCCCTGGGCGGGATCTGAACCCGCGACCTTTTGGTTAATAGGCCAGTGTACTACTGACATGCCATGACATGGCTGCCGCGAAGGTCAATGCTTGCTTTGTGGTAAAATCAAAAAGTTTTCTTCCCTACCACTCAGGAAAATGTAGGGAATGTAGGATCTTGTAAATATTTTTCAGATTACTTGGCATCGTGAAATTGATTTGCGTCGTCGCTGCTACTTATTATCCAATCCATGAGTTTATCCCTACCTGTCAGTTTTCCTTATCCTAACTTCAGTGTGCATCTGCGCGCATGTATATATTCCTTAAAGTGACCTTCAGTGATGTGTAGTGAACATCTTTCCAAGGTTGAGTGAGGTCTTCGCTTCATCTCTTCTCGTCTCTTGCATGAACGATGATTTTTTTTGCAACTTTTCCTCGTGGATATCCACTCCTGAAGCCTTCTCATCCATTTAATTGATGGCTTTCTTGACGAAGGCATTAAACATGACGGGAGACAGTGCGCAGCCTGTTTTTCCCTTTATTTATTCTTCAACACTGGGGCCGGATTTGATCATAGTCACCTGGCTTTTATTCAAACCATTCTCTTTTCTAAGCGTAGTCTAAGGAATATCATTGCTTTTTCATTGCGTAAGGTAAGAAAATGTGCTAATAGAATGCTAAATGGGATTTCGTTACCCTGAGCAAAGGACAAATATTACGTCAGTCCATCTATGAAAGAATAATATAGAGAACAACAATTCATGAGTGTACAGTAGCCATGAATGGGCCCTTTCTCCAGATCTACCGGATACCAATCGTAATGAAGACACTTTTGGAATAGACGTGAGTCTTGCCACTGACGCCGCAGTGGGCAAATCCAAAACCCTCTCCGCTTGCATCTATACGCCAGAGGTCATTAAATTATTAAACCATACTGCGCCTTTCTTCATCCATCTGGGATTAGGGATTAGCAATTAGGGATATGAATAGCGGTAAATATGTCCAATACGAGTGAATCATTCCATAGCATAGGTAATTGCATGGTGGTATAAGGACTTGAAGATAACCCAACTAACAGCATGTTTTTGGAGTGCTTACTTTCTTATTTTTATCTTTTTGAACAGTGAAGTTTAGACTAATGTATTAATCCTATTTTATACATGATATGTAGTGCATGTTTGGCGAGAATTCACCCCCTGCCACACACCTTTGTGGTGGCTTGCAGGGTATTATGTAGATGTAGATCTGTCCCTGTTCGTGGTCTGCTCACGTGAGGGGAAGGTATCCGGAGACAAATGAAACACAGAACCTGAAATTTACATATGCATTTCAGCACTTCAACCAGCAAGAATAATATTCATGCAGTATATGGAAACTTAATATCTCACTGATACTTCAACAAAACCTGATGCATTCAATGAATCAATTGCATTTGGTGGAAAACAGGCACTACACAGTTCCTGTGATGAACACGATGTTCCTGTGAGTTATATCTTAATGAAAACCAGTCACTTGAAGGGGTCTTTATACTTTGTAGTAACATTATACCACAGATAATCAGCAAGAATTAAATACGTTTTATAACCTGGATACAATTTGATTTGTTCCTTCAGTTATCGTACATACTTCGTATTATCTATTGCATCGTTAGATGCAACTTTAATGCAGGCTGGAGCTTTATTTTAGACATAATCAGTGAAATTGTAATCGCGCCTAGCAACTCTAGTAAACCACACTTTCTCGTCCTTTTCAGTGAGCGACGTTGGAGTTTTTCTAGCATGTGGTGGCATCGCATTCTTGCTAGCCAATGCCGCGTAACATACTCACGTAGCACTAATGGCGAGACAGAGAAGGATATGAATAAGATGCTAACAACCATGGAAAGGACAATGGCCAGATATCAGCTGAAGATCGATAGGAAGATGACTCAGATATTGGTGTGCAGCAAGAGAGAGGAGACTAAAACCAACGCTTCACTAAGAAAACAGAAACTGGGAGAGGTGAAAGAGTTCTGTTAACTAGGAAGCCGAGTACTCAACGATGGACAAAGCAAGAAAGAAATAGTGAGTAGAAATGCCCAGACAAAGAGGGCATTCTATCAAAAGAAGAATCTAATTACAGCGGGAAATACAAGCTTGGAAGTAAGGAAGCAATTCATCAGACCACATATCTGGAGCATGTTTCTTTACGGCAGTGAGGCATGGACGATGACAGCAGCGGAGAAGAAAAGGGTGGACGCATTCGGAATGTGGTGCTACAGAAGAATATCGGCGGAAGAATATCAGGAGAATCGGCGATGAAGGTTAAAAGGATCGACCGAATAAGTAACGAGGAAGTCCTTAAGAAGAGTGGGAGTAAAGAGAGGAGAAGACGGAACAACTTAATCGGTCTATCATGAGACACGATGGCCTGATGAAGACAATCGTCGAGGGGCAAGTGGACGGGAAGATTGGAGAAGGAAGGCCTCGGGCGAGATTTATGGAACAAGTGATGAAGGATGTGAAAGAGAAGAAATGAAGAGTTTGACCGATGTGGAGTGGAGGGCTGCGTCTAACCAACCCTTGGATTGTTGACCAATGATGATGATGGTGATGAAGGCCTGTGTGGTCCAGTTTATAATACGAAATGTTTCGTAGTCATCGGACTTCTTTCCGGGAATGGAGATGTCTCCTCAGCGTCGGTGGGTACCTCTAATATTGTGTGGTAATCGCACACGCACATTTTTTGCTAACTTTTCCACGTTCTTTCCAATTTCAGAAGACTTCATTTCCGGCATATCCCATACTTTTCCTTCAAATTCTGATCTCAATACTGAATCCCTCAGTCATCTCCCTTGATTACATTTTATCGTTTTGTTGCGTTCACGCTTTAATTGCTTTCGTTTTGTCAATGATCGAAACGTTTGTTTATTTTGACTGGTATAGTTACCCTGAAATTTTTCCTTTTGGGCCCTTTGGTTCTTTAATCTTCATTTTACTCAATTAAAATTTAAACTTACATTGTTAGTCTTTGTTTTTGGGTAGAGTTAATCTTGTGCCTCCTTTTTATAAATATGTATACTATATTATAAAATATATTTATTTTGAGTTAGATGGGTTAGATGGGAGAAGGGACAGTTTTGTCTCAATCTCGCCCCAATAAAGACCTTTTATTATTATTTATCTATTGAGTCTCAATAATGGATTATTTTATATCAATTGCGGCTTAATTAATTGATGTTATCTCTGACGTGAGGGTTTTACCTGACTATGCATCATTTATTTACTGTCGGGAATTCTTCTCACTCAGGGAATTTGAGACAGTTTGATATTTGCAGTCTCTGTTGATGTTGAACTTGTTAAGATTTGACTATCAATCTTTCGTTTAATCTATCAGACAATCTACTTGCCCGAATCGATAGCAAAATACCAAACCATAGCCGGTTCTATTCTGCACATAACGTCAATTATAAATTTGTCCTTGAGCGATTTCATTCGGTTTGCCGAAAATGATTTTCTCTTCCCAAACGACGTCGATTAACGCTGCTATTCTGTTGCTCAAAAACTATTCGATTAGAGCGAAAACTTAAGCCAATCCTTTTCCTCTTGCTTTACTCTTGAGGAAATGTGCAGTCATTGGAAACAATCAAAGGAAGGGAACTGTTTTTTTATTCATTTTGTTATCACCTAACACTCGGCATCGTTAAATTTTATTGGCAGAAACATCGATCTGCTTCACCAGAACAGAAACCGAAGCCTGCGCTTGAAATACATATGTATTTGTACATATATATGTGCGCGTGTGTGGCGCAGGAGATTGTGTTCAGCGACCGTCGAAAAAAATTATATCCGCGAAAAACCTCGTCGTTGTCGGCGGCAGATGGCACTCGTCCGGAAAAGGCCCCAAGGGCCCATGCACCGCTTCACCCGCTCCACGGCAACAGTCCCCCAAACAACCAACCCCCTTCCGCCCCCCCACCAACCGCTTGACATCGACTATTCGCTACGACAACCTCCGCTCTTCCATGTGAAACTATCGGCGGGATGTGGCAGATAGAGGGAATTCGCAGAAAGATTTCCTTTTCTGTTCTATCGATTAAACGAAAATCGTGACACCTTTGGCGAGGGAATTGCAATAGGGCCAGCTGGAATTTGACCATGATGCATCAGTGAAAACATCAGTTGGATCAACATCCAAGGGCTGAAATGCAATCGATGGTCAGTGACAGCAATAGGCAATCGTGAAGAGCTTCTCTTTGCCCTCTCCTGTTTGAGATATAGTGTACAAGCTGTAACTTGTATCAAATATCTTACATGTAAATTTGATATTACGAAACTGTTAAGAACGTTGCAAATGAAACTGAAAATATAATCGGGGGATATTTAATGTTTTTCCGCGAAAAAAAAAATCTTTTTCCAAATGTTCATTTGGCATTAAGTATAAAAAACCGTGCAGATATTTTTGGAACCCCAGCCAGTGAATTACATCCCTTTTTAGCATCTTTGATTAGCTCACGAGTGAATAATGTACACCCTGCTGAATCCATCAAAACGATTGCATACAAAAGAGGAGATGATTATAAAGCAGTTGAAACTAGATGTGAAGCTGGAGACTCTATTCACAGGTTTACCAAGGGCTTGTCGCCTACTTGGTCTTTAGTAACACGTTGCTGGCAGTTTTCTCCTCTATTATTTCATCAAGTTTGGTTTAAAACTGAAAAAAAGGTGGAAATGTCAACAAGATAGAAAAATCAAATGAATTATTAGCGAAATATTTTACCAGTTACGTTAGTAAAAATCTCAATGCAATAAGGCACCGCAGTGGAGCTCGTGCTTGAGGACCTCTTCCGAATATTTCAACTGCGATTCCTTTCCAGCTGCTTCATGACCGCGCATAATTGTGGGGTTAGTGCTTCTTGCCAACAGGTTTCCGCCACTGCCTAATGGCGCCGCGCAGTTTTCGAATAACCTTTCCTTTCTCCTCCGAAAATTCAACCATCTTTCAAAAACAGTGATTACAGGCCAACCTTTCTAAGAATGATGGAAAAACATTTAATCGCGTCGAAATTCACGAATCATAGCTGTCTAATGGTTGGCATCCGACTGTTTCTGTAACATATGAGAGAGAAGGGTAAGCCGTCTTGTACGCTGTCATTTTATGCTCAATCATTGAATTTAATGACTACTTGAATGAGAAAAACACGTGAATTTACCACACTATTTAATTGCGCTGCACACTCACCGTCATCACAAGTTTGCCGCAGCTCTCCACTCGATTCTACTCCAACCTCCTCGCTACTTGCTCCATGCATTTCATTCGAGTCCATCCTTCGCCATTCACTTGTTCTCGCCTTCATTAGACCATGACTCCAATGCGTGGACGATTGAGATTCACCTTCTTTTCAGAGCTTTGCGAATTTGTGTCTCCTTTCTCACACTGTCCTTCGCTGCGCACTCGGCCGGCACATTTGAATCGGCGCGCCGAGGCTCCCGCGGCGCTGAGTCCGCGTGATGGACGCGCGCTGTGGCCATCTTTACGTACTCTGTTGACTCTGCGGTTGAGAATTCTGACTCTCGTCGACAACAAGATGTTGTTGTCGTGTCTTCCAGATGTTGTTGCTCCCGCTTAAAGTTTCCAGTGTGTCTGTTTATTTCGAATGCTTCTCGAATGATCCCTATGGCAATGGCGGGATTGAATTATGGGTCGCGCGCGTGTATGACATCTGCTGACCAAAGATATGAGAAGGCAATTAATTTCTATGAGAACAAGGGATACGTGAAGCAAAATGCGCACGTTCTTACGGCGTCAAGGGAAAGGAGGCCACCACAAAAGTTAGAACTTGCAATCTTTTTAACAATAAATACAGGGGATGTGTGCAAAAATTAAATTTATTTTTAATATTTCAATACACTTTCTTTCATATTGACAAATAGCATTTCATTTTATGGTTTATTGAAATGAATGGTGGAGACTGATCCTTTGTTGAAATCCATTGTAGGACATGAATTAATGATACTTTGCACTATTCCACATAAAAATTTATTGTTGAGTTCTGATGATGCTGCAGTGCAGTGAAACATGTCGACTCCTTTGAAATAAGTTTTTATGTGGAATAGTGCAAAGTATCATTAATTCATGTCCTTATAGTTTATTGTCCTATATATTTTGGGATACGCAAATATAGGGGAACCCATATCTTGTGCTAAGTACTCAGGGCCTCCAAGAGTCTTGATAAGGTATGCAGTATTAAAACTTAAAAATGGTCTCATTAAGGGTGTAATTCATCAGTAGGCACTCTGTTATGGTGGTTATATGAACCACATCGATTTCAGCCTCTTTTACGGCACAGAAGGTTCAATGTTCTTTATAGTTAACTGTATTCAGCCTAACTTTATGGGACTGCTTCACAATAGAAATAAAATGCAACTTAGATTCTTACCTGTAACAAGTAACACGCGATCTGGTTTTCATTGAGGCCCGACGTCATCAGACATAATAACCCTCGGAATCAGGGTTTAAATCCATCAGACTCCATACATTTAAAAAGCTTCTTCCAAATTTGTATCTTTTTTTACCAATATAAAGATAAGAGTTGCCCTTTAATGTGCGTCCTTTTTACTCTTTATGATTACAACTTCCATAGTCGAATTGGTAATGGTTGTTGTCATGGTGTATAAGACGTTTTTTCATATTGATAATCGCCATTGATTGGACCGTAAGAACTAATTATCAATAAGTTACATTGCCTCTCTTACCGTATTTGTTTGAAAATGTTTGTGCTGTATTGTGTTTTGAAAGCATTTGTGTTGTTAAAAAGTATTATAATGGGAAAGTTTAAATAATTTGTGGATCTGCATAAATAGATGACCGATGGTCCCGAATTTTCCTTATCACGTGGTCGGACACAAGCTAGGAAAAGGAAATCACCGTAAAATTGGAATTTAACTTCTGCAGCAGTAAGTAAAATGAAGTGTAATTGGCATTTTGAGCCATTAATTCACTGGTATAATCAACATAATGCAAGGGAGAAGACTAAATGTTGTTTATCTTTACATCATGCAATATTTAGTTAAATGATTTCATTGCATCGACATCACGCACTGGGCCAAAACTTCACAAAAGCAAATTGTGCGGAGATCTGGAAGTGCGATGTTTGTCAGAAGACATTATCCGCGACATTGTCCTGGATACCTATGAAGAAGACATGTCACATAGTAATGAGGTTTGGAGCTTTGACTCAGACAATAGTTGGGCAGAAGCAGGTAATGAAATTATCATTCCTTACCCCGAAACATTCACATAAGAGACTGCTGTCGCACCCACACAATTAGTTTGGTCGGAAAAGAGACAAAATGTTTCACGTATTCCCTTCACTGGGAACCCTGGACTAAAAGTAGCAAATCCAGGCTAGAATCGATTTGGTTACTTTCCTTGATGTCAAACGATGAGTTTTGGTTTGGTTGTACATAAGAGAAATAAATGCCAATGCACTGAAAATGCTTTCAAAAAGTCCATTGCCTCGTGCAAGAATTTCTAAATGGCAGAATTTGACAAAAAATGAATTTGAAGTATTTCTGGGTTTGCTTTACCTTATGGGGAATGTGCGACTAATAAGCATCCCATGCTATTGGAAAAGGTCAAATCTGTACGATTTTCCCATATTCTACCAAAACATGTCACGGGATCCTTTTTTGATATAATAGGGGAAAACATTTTTGCCGGAATCCGAAGGACTTTAACCAAAACCTTCTGATTAACGCTATTAAATTCATTCTATTATTGATTTATTTGCAAGATACACAAGTGAATTTTATTATCCTGGGAAAAATATGAGTTTAGACGAATCGATGGTACTTTGGAGAAAACGCCTAATTTTCAGGCAATATATAAAAAGTAAAAGGCATGAGAATGGATTTAAATTACGTATGTTCACCGGATTTTCAGGATTAGTTTTAAATTTTTGTGTCTACACAGGGGAACAAGACAACTATGAGATACAAGAGATCTATATCTTGATGAAAGTTTATGAAGGGGCTTTAACATTTGGCATTCTTGTACGCAGTCCTAAAAATATGCAATGTCGACTTGAAATAACTCATCAGCTTCCTTCTCCAGACATGTCTTTAGTGACTCCATTCCTGCTTCTTCCTGTATCTTCTCTGCACTCTGGTGGGCACTTGAATTCTTGTGCTTGAAGATTTTCTTGCGAAGAGACGTACATTGCTTTTCATTATCTGTCCCAGAAGCTGCCTTAATAAAAGACGTCTACTCCTCAGATAGTTGTGTTCCTTTGGACTTGTATGGGCCTACAGATTTCACAAGATTACAAGTTCGGCATCCCAGTTTCTTGATTCTGAATGTTAGCCATGGATATTCCTTCTGTTTTTCCATGCACTGGTCGTGTGTCCAAAATTCCGGGAAGTCCCCTGTGTTTTCATCATTTTCAGCGGATTCTGCCGATGTTTGGGAGTCACCCGTGCTCTGTTTATCGTCATCTTGTCCATCATGCTGACCCGCTGATTCTCCGAACTTTTCCATATGAAAAATTCATAATTGAAATAGATATCAACTTTTTCATTAATGTCTCTAGGTCTAAATCATATGGGAACAATTCTGTGATTTATGTATGTATATATGTAGACCCATTAAGTATGTGCGAAAATTCCACACAAAATTTAAATAATTTCATTTTTGCCATTAATTTTGTCCTTCAGTGATTGTTAGATTTTACAAATAAAAAATAGACGAAAATTGAAAAGCTCTTTCCGAAATGATCGGTATGTTAAGGAGTTTATTTAATTATTGGGTTGGTGGGTGAGTCCCACTGAAACACACCCTCTCGGTGGCTTGTGGGGTATCGCGTACATGTAGATGAATTTCATAATATAATTTTAGTGTGTCCTACCTCACAAGCTGAAAAACTATTAATATTACAGAATCAGAAATACCAGTGGATTTTTGTGAAGTACATTTAGGAACCCTTTAGTTAAATATAGCTGTATATATGGTATATCTGATTTTACCGTAAGACGTAAGGTCCTGTTAACGTGTAAAACAATACAATGAGCATACACGACAATAATCGATGCTTGCACACTGATGATTCAAAGATGTCATTGTTGAATGCTTATTAAGTAGAAACGCTATCTGCCGTTAGACGCAAAAAACGACACTTCTTGAGTTCTTGCACAAAAATTGTACGATTTTTGCTCTTATAACTTCCCTTATAAAATTAACATCGAATCAATGACTGCTGCTTACCTCTCTTTGCTCTCCAATATCTCCAGACTTTGCAGCGTTTGCCGCAGCAAGAAAATCACCATTGTTCTTCAGTTTGTCAGCTTAATTGTTTAAGCTTTAGTGCTTCGTAACCATCAGCAGCGGTCTTCAGTTTTTTGCTACTGCTTCTTTCAAAATACTCCATGATTCCGAGTTTCCTGTGCTTTGAAGACGCCATTTCTCTTTGTGTTTGGGTTTTGGATCATTTCGTGAAACGAACACGACTGACACAAAGCGATAGCAGAGAAGAACAAGCCTATTGTTTGTCACTGTCTGGTTTTAAAATAAATTGTGCAGTTGGACTCCCTTAAAATGAGGAACGACTTTGGAAAGGACAAGTCTATTTGCGGGGTGAGTGCACATAATACTAGAGAAGCAAAATTTCCTATGCATCGCATGCGCAGTGCGTTTTCTCCTTTTCAAGACAATTTCAAGGGGACGCCGTTCCCCCGCGTCTCCGGCGCCTTGGCGAAGATGGCGTATTTTTAGGAAGTGGGAAGGGGACGCCGTCCACCCGCGTCCCCCCGCACTTTTACCCCTGGATGTAATTGACAAACCAACGGAAAGTAAGGCTCTAGTAGAGAGAAGAGTGGTTAGGTTAATATGCAGGTAATAATATCTATCGCTTAGATTAGAGTTTCAACTACTGTTAATGTATTAATATATTACGTTTAAGTTATGTGAGTAATTAAAAGGTTAAACTATTTAATAATAAGCAAAAAAATAGCTAAAATAAACTACTTTGATAAACGTGAGCAAGAAATAACGACTTTAAATATATTCTACCCGATAAACAGGGAGAAAACTAAATAATGAAGAAATAGCTCTACATAAAGCTAATGAGAAAGAAACTTCAGAATAATAAGAAGGACGATGAAAGAATCAGTTTAGTAATATGTTATGTTTAACTTACGTAAATACTTAAAAGGTTAAACTACTTAATAATAAGAAAACGCTAAAATAAACTACTTAGTATAGATGTAACCAACAAATAACGAACTTTGAATATATTCTACACGAAATATGAAGATGAGTATGACGATGAAAAAAAAGATCTACATAAAGCTACTAAGATAGAAACATCAGAATAACAAGAAAGATGATGAAAGAGACAACTTATTGTAGATGTTACAAACAAGTAACGATCTCTAAATGTGCTAATTAAGAATGTATTTACATATATAAAGAGGAAACTTTATTAAGGAAAAAAGCCTTAAGGAAGGAATATTTAAGTGAACTCACTCAATGGAGATGCAAGAGAAATACTTAAATTACTGCGACAACCGTTACATTTTATGCAGTTCTTCAATCAAATGCAAGTATATATAATTAATTAATTTCTTTAGCTTACGTAAATGCTTTAGAAGATTAAAATACAGAAAAGTATGAAAAGCTGAGCCAATAACTAGGGAGAACAATATAAAAGGAACTGTTCTATGAACTGAGAAAAACTCAGACAACGCCGCGAGAATTACGGTGATGATGAAATAGAAATATGTAAATACTTTTAAATATAGTCCGCTCAACACGATTAGATTAGACTTAGACAACAAGGAGGCGACAATATTATAATTTAAGAGTATTATTTTCTGAGGAGTTGCCAAAAGAAAGAAGAAACTGAAGTTAGATCTACTTAGCACTATCAGCGAACACACTCGGACACAGCGTAAACCACACACCAAAGACCAGCCGGGAGGGCACCACGGCGGGACACCAAGGACCCAAGCAAGCACTCATACTACCGTAATAATATATTAAGGCAGGCGCAGAAGCACTTACTACTAAACACTCACTACTTAATACACTACTACACTATGAAACAGGCCCAGCTAGGAAACGTTAAAATGCTGCTTGCTGGCGACCAGGAGAAAAAGTGAAAGGCACGACCCAAGTCCGGAGCTCAGTGACCTCCCGTCCGTTCTCTCCGAGCGCATAGGAAAGAATGCTTACATTTTATTCCTGTGTCCACATACTCGTTTGAAATTTTAAGCACACTAGGAAAGCTCACATTTATTACAGCATACTGCGAATAATGAATTAAAATTTGTAAAAGTATGAAAAATAATTGCACTTCTGTTGAAGAAACTAAAAACGGTAACCTGACAAATTTTGTCAGTACACACACGTGTGTGTCGCCTGTGACACTCCTCCTTCACTTCCTTCCTGGGAATGTCGTGTTTCCTTAAATGGTTATTATGGTTTAGTTTGCACACATGCCAATAGCTACAGAAACAATGACTTAAGTACACGCCATTGTTTATGTAGCTATTGGCTATTGTCAACTCCGGTTTCTTTGTCACAGAGCATCTATAAAGTTTAGTCTGGTAAAGGTTTTGAGTTTAATTTATGTAGGCACTGCTTTTTTCTTGAAAATAAGTGAGCAAATGTATTTTCTTCACTTAGCTCATTCTGCCTGAATGTTCGAGGTATCGAACATGCTTCATGTTCGATTTTGGAAGATTTACACTCGCATTGTGTGCATTTCATGGGCTTTGAATTGTACTCTGAGGAACATTCATCAACTGATTCTATGTAACAGCGTTTGGATTAGCATTATGAAGTTTCTTCGTGGTAGTTCGTCCAGGTTTCTTTGCATCGTAACATCTACATGTGAAATCACCTGACGATGTTGATCTGAAACGTGACCTAATCGTACTACTCCTTGTTTCTAGCAAAGTAATGCCCTAATTCCTACAATATTAGCTTCTATTTCATTAGTCGATGATAAAAGCAAGATAAATAACTAAAAGAATTACAAAATCACGTGTCTATCATTGCCAGTTGAGAACCTTGTGATCCAGAACATTAAATAAGATATAATTTTTATGGGATACTATGTGATGCTTGAAAGACAAATTTCGTAAATAGTATTCCATTCTCACTCTGTTCCAAGTTCAGTAGGTAAAATATTCCGCTTAAACTGATACTGAATCCCCTGGGGTTTCATTTATCCTTGAGAGACATGGAAACACTTGGAATCATCACTAAGTCTCCGCGGTCTGATTTTATTCGATCGTGTAAGGAAGTCAGATTGAGTCTTTCTTCCAAGGTTTCCATCGCCTTCAGTTTCACTCGACTGTTTCACCAATCTCATCATCCGATTCTTCCGCTTGACTCCTTCCGCTTACTTCCCATTGGGACGAGAGAATGAATGCACTTCAGACTGAAGCTTCGACTCCTCACCGGGAGAAAATTATTGAGGGCTCTATAGAAATTATTTTTTTCCCGACCTGGCCTTAGTTGGCTCCTTAAATATTACACTAATAATTAAAGATATAATATATATTTCCCAGGCAGAAGAAACTCACAGCAAATAAGTGTGCTCCTGAACCACAGTGTCTTGTTCTGTTTCTCGTCTCCCGGGACTTAAATAATCTTTGTGAAAACTACGATCTTAACTTTGTTTACTGGGAACCAAAATCCCTATTTTATTCACAAAATCGTTAGATGGAAACGAAAGATGAACTTATGTTCTAACCAGAGGGTCTCACTCATAAATTAAGAATTGAAATACGGTAGTGTTGAAACCCGCCGATAGAGCTGCAATTCTGCGTCATTTCCCTTTAGGGGTTTGCCTGGCGCAACCCCTAAACAGCCCAAAATAATGGAAAGCGGAATCCTCTCTAGGTATTATTTTCATGTACGCCTTGGCGTGAATAAAAGTGTGCTGCAGTTTATAATATGGCGCCCCCCTCCTCCTTCGCTATTATTTTCCAGTGACAAGCGGTTGTTTCCTTTCTGTGGTTTTTCGACGCGTTTTTCCCTTTTCCGTTTGCCATGGGCCCAAGAAAGTTAGAAGGTGCATGGAAGGGCATAATGGCGAACGAGTGGCAGCGAAGCCAGAACGGGGAAGGATCCTCTGCACAAAGCTTTGCTTTCTCTCTCTCTCTCTGTGTCGAAACACTTGAGCGGGGAATTGGTTGAGGCTGGCCTCTCATCTCAGTGTCCTGGGTTTGAATCCCGACAATATCAAAGATTTTTCAGTGGTTAATCGGTCCCCACTCAGTGATGTATGGAGATATTTTCAAGTTCTGCTCTCCATTCGTCGGATCTCATCTACACCTACAAATATACCCTGCAAGCCACCCTGAAGATATGGGGCAGGGGGTGAATTTGAAAAAAATGCTTCATATATAATGGTTGAAATGGATTAGTAACTGTATTCTTGTCTAAACTTAGCATTTGTAAAAATATATTAAAGTAAAAAAGCTTGCCATGCACAAAGGTGCTGTCAATTGGGTTAGTTTAGATTCCTTTTCATGTACTTACATATAGGTACACTATTGAACATTTTTAAAGCTATTCATACCCCTATTTGTCCGAGGGATGAAGGACATTTTGCCTTGTCGGTTCGGAATTCAATTGCTCTAAATTTTATGATCATGGTCCAGTCTACCATAGAAAGTCGTGGTTCGCAAAATATCTTTGGCGTCATCAGTGAAAATATTGTCCTGGAGTTTAGTCTGCACACATTCAATTTCGTTATTTAGGCCTATTTCGTAAGGATCCCATATACTGGCAGCGTACTCCAAACAAGTTTGACAAGACAAGAGGTCTAAAAAGGGAAAAGTAGCTGATTTCCCGTACATGATCGTCACATTTACCCAGTACCCTTTTGATAAATCCCAGTTCACGATTAGCTTGACCCATTATTTCACGTATGTGTTTACCCCAGGAAAGGTCAAGAGTCTGTTTATTCCAAGATATTTAATGGACTCCTTGTTTATTTATTTATTATTCATTGTGTAGTAAATTGTAGGAGGAGAACAAATCTTTTTCCAAAATTCATTACTACACATTTATTTACGGATATGACGTTCAATCGTGGATCCTTCTGGGCCCTAGGCCAGCAGCGGGGGCCAATTCCAATACCACTACTGCTCAGCAATAGCCTCGTGCCCGAAATTCATCGCATTGATCTGCACAATGACTATTTTGTAAATGCATTTTATTCCACCGGAATGTAATTCTGTTCCTAACAGTTTGTACAAATCTAACCTAATTAAACTACGCAATTGGTGTTTTTTTGGCCTCTATTCATCGTACTACTCCTAGCTTTACTGCGTGCGTCCACAACTTCATCCGCTTGTAGTACCTCCGTATGTGTGCCCATGGAAAAGCGGTCAACCTTGCTTCGGAAATCAGTTGCAATGTCGCCTCTAGTACCTTCTGATCTCCTTACATCGGCGTACCTTCCCCATAAAGTACGTGCCTATCAATATGGCAAATCTCCCTTCACGAATTAGCTGTGATACTGCCTCTTATATCTTCTAACCGCCTTGCTTAGGCATATCTTCCCCATGAATGATAATGTGAGTCAACTTCAACAACGCCTTGGTTGTCAACGTAAATGTTTCTTAAAACCACAAAAATAGAGTAAATTTAAAATTATTTATGCTCCGTGTTTTGAAACAGAACACTTTATTTCACGATAAGAATTGAATTATTTCAGGTAGTGTTTTCTTATGGGTAATATCTGATGTCTTCATGAATGTAAATAATATTTAAATATCGAAAATGAAACGTGCTGCGTGTTGAAAATCCGATTTTTTCGTGTTTTCTTTTTTGGAGAATAAAAAATCGTGTTAACTCGATCTCGGGATAATCAGGTGAGTGTAAAATTGCCTAAAGTATGTAGCTTGACGACATTTCATGATTTATCAAGTTCCATGTTCGTGCGAATTATGGTTCTCAAAATAATATAGCATTGTCACTCAAAATTATCGCTCACACATGACGGTTTTGGGTTTCCATATTATAGAATCGAAATTCACAAATTATGATGCATTGGTCAAATATGCAATGCCTTTCGAAATAGCCCTCGCGCGGAGTGGTCTTACATCCACTTCCGTTCGACACAACCAGCTCTGTCTCTCTCCCGTTGTGATTCGGCGAATGCGTTGTCTCTGCTGTGATTGGACGAAGCGGATGACGGTTCGCCCGCCCACTCACCCGAAAGGGTTGACAACATGGTTTTTTCACCGCTTATAACTCTAGAATTGCGTCGCGGCTTGAAGGATGGAAAAATGGGTTTCCTTTTATTTTACAAAATATATCAGATTCGGCAACGAAAAATAGGAAACGACCCCATATGTCGATTGCCTAAGGATGAAAATTAACTGCCTCAATACGCTGAATAATTTCATATTTCTCGTCACCGGTACGAGATAGAAAGGTATTAGAGAGGCGTGAGGATAAATCAGTGGCGATAATGTATGTACATCGGCAGATAGGAATGGAAACATTATACTGCGTTTCGACGGAGTCGGGTAAGTTGCTGATCAACCCAGAAGATATTCAGTCGATGTGAGTTAAATGATTGTAGAGCAATGCTAAGTGATCTGCACAAGTGGGCATAGAAAACTCGAGAAAGATAAAGATTACCCAGGAAAAGTAGTTTGAATTGAGAAGAATATTGATGAAAGAAATGAAAGGAGGGGAGGACGAGAATTGTGCAAGACAGAGGAGTAGGTTGGTACGGCCTTTTGGGAAACCTATCCCGAGACAAGACGGGCGCAATCTTCGAAGGAAAAGCAGAATCTAAGGATAAGAAACGGAGGCTCCTAATGAGGGTCCTATGTAGCGCGTGTTCAGTTTCTTATTTGACTATGGATGAGTAAACTAGTTGTGACTCTTAACTGACTTTCATTTGAGTTTTGAATTACAAACTAAATCACTTTGGCAATAATGCGCTCTCCGACTGTGAGGGACTAACATCTCGAGCTCTCGACACTAAGATGACAAGATACGCTGCAACATCGGTGTATAGATATTCAAAGTCATACAAGTTACCACACCTCCCTCCTACACAGTGAACGAAATTTCACAATTAAAAAGCAATTATCAATGTGCAAATTAAACAAACACAAATTACCACACCTCCCTCCAACACAGTAAACTAAATTTGACAATGGATAAGTTATTATCACTGAACAAAATTAAACGGACACAAATTACTCCCTCCTTAGCAGTAAACACAATTTGACAATGAACCAGCAATTATCAATCAACAAAATATTATGCATGCAATAAAATATCACCCGGACTTTGTTAAATGAAATCTGTTAACTTTTCGGAATATTTTACAGATATTTCTGACCTGGTTTCATATGGTCAGTATGATTGCTAGTGAAATGGATTCATGGTTTCTGCCATTTTGTCTTAATTTTTGTCTTCTTGTCATTTTGCCTAGTCTACGGACTCGAATCATTGGATTGAAGTAGTTTAAGACCTAACTAGCATGAAGTTGTGGAAATTTCATTGCTCTAGCGTCAAAAACAAAGGAGATATGAATTTTTGGCCATATTTTCGTTTTCACTCCATTGTGCAACGGCTTTGGGCTTGTTGACGGTACCAGACTCATTCTTTCTTTTGAAGCATCCCACAGCAAAATGATTCATTTTCCCACAACTATTGTACAATTTTTTCCAAATGCCAGGCAACTTCTCGGCTCATTTTCCATATGACATCTCTTACATAGATAGGCATTAAATTTCTCATTTGTTTTGAACAAATGAAATATATCTTGACATTGCAAAATTTTCTGCTGGTGATTATATACTTCATCCATACCTCAACAGCTTTTGACAAGGAAAGGTCTTCTGCTCAAATTTGAGGCGTTCCAGAAGGCTTCGAGTTAGATATACGTACCAATGGGGGCGTTTACTCGGAACCGAAATCGCAATTTTGTACACGAAATCGATAGATGGAAACGAAAAAAGAAATTTAGTGAAAAAATTAATCTTCTAACCATAACCATTCACTCATAAATCAAAAATTAAAATAAGCAATAGGTGACGCCCACCGAAAATGCTGCTGTGATAACATTGACGTCACTTTCCTCCCGTCCTTGACTGCTGGTATGGGAAGGGGAGGGAGTGGAGGGGGATTCTCGGAAGGTCTGCTCCCACAGATGCTGTCGTAACTGCTCCGATTGGCAGAGTCAGCTGTGTCCCCCCCTTTGCGATAAGGCGAAGTAGCTTCGCGGGCTCAGTTGTGATTGGACGAAGTCGATATACGTCAGAGGTTTCACCACACCCACTTTTCCGAAAGGGTTAAAAACATTAGTTTTTCGACGCCTATAACTCGAGGAATAATTGAAGGATCAAAAAACGGAAAAATACAGTTCTTTTTATTTCACAAACTCTATCATATTCGGCAATAAAAAAATTTGGTAAACGACCCCATTACAATTCTATCCCTTAGAATGCTCTCTTCCTGATAGCCATCCTCCAGTTCTTAATTAACTTTCTCAACTCCATTTAAAAATGTCCAAAATCCTCAAACTCTTCTTGAACGTGCTTAATAAATAAGTAGCGTTCTATGACCAATGACCTGGGTCTATGACCTGGGTGCAGTATATTTTTCAAACTCCTGCAATACAACTTTGTCTTGTTTTTTTTCATCTGGAATAGCAAAAGTGTTAAACAACTCTGCACTTTCCTCACCGCCGAAAACACCTCCAGTTCTTGCTTCTACAGCCCGTGAGCTCCAGGCTTGTTGGCGGTTTCAATAACGGAGACATCATGCGTATCTCCATGAACACATCAGATCACTATGCAATTATTGTAGCAACGCAACAGGTACCATGAGGTCAGCTTGTTAATTATCTATTTCAAGTTCAATACTCACATTCGTCGCTCTTTTATACCGAGTACCGACTACGCCATGTTTTGTTTCTCATTTGACTGTGAATAAGTAAACTCGTAGTGAGTCTTACCTCACTTTCATTTGAGTTATAAATTACACACCAAATCACCTTGGCAATAATGCCCTCTCCAACTTTGAGAGACTAACCTTTCGAGCTCTCGACACTAAGATGACAAGATCGATATACGTTGCAACATCGGTATACAGATATTCAAACTCATACAAGTTACGACAGAGCAAGTATTCGAATGTGTAAATACACACTGATTAATAAGCATTTAAATGGATTTGCCGAGAGAGGAATCAATTGAAGAACCGCGTCAGCCAATTTTATGAAGACTGGTGACTCTGACGAGTTATGCAACTATTGTAGTACTCGCATAAGTTGTAGAAATTGACCTGTAATGTTCCATAGTAATCGTGCGTAGTAATTAAAATGGTGATGGGTTGGATATTTGGTTACCCTTCCTCTGCATCTCACTGATCATGAATGTAACCTCGAGATTGACCATCCTACGTCTCATCGACGTGCCGTGGACATTAAATGCCATTCTGCGTTCGAAAAAATTCCCGTCCAACACATCTCCTGCGGGGGGGGGGGGGGAGGGGGAGGGGGGCGTGATGAAGCAATCCGCTCTTTTTCGAAGAGCGGTAATGGATTGAAATCCGCAGAGGGGCGTGACGTGGGGAGCCAAACCCTAACCGATGGCGTCACACCGCCCCCTTGGGCTCCGCAGATGGAAACATGCTGTCAACAAGGGCGCCCTGCATGTTGCGGTGGCGCCAAGCGTGTGTGAGGGCCGGGCAACCATCGTTCATTCCCGAACCAAATGGCAGGAGCGACGCTCACGCGAGCTAATTTTTAAACACTGTATTACAATGTTTTAGTTTAACCTTATTAAAGTTTAAATTTCATTTAAGAATAGTTTAATTCAAACTGAGGCTTCCTAGACGACCATGGGGTCAGTTGAGGGTGCGTCCGTCTTCACCACGGCGACCGCTGGGTTGGTTCGTTCACTGGAGCGAGGCGGTGCAGGGTGAAAGGGCGACTTCTCCTCGGGTTCCTCCTCCTCCTTGGAGTGGTGTCTGTTGGCGTTTCCGGGATAGCAGCTCTCTCCCCGTCTGCGAGGATAGCGCGATTTCTGGAGGCGTGCGTCGTTACTTCAGTATTCAGACTTTCTCCTTTGATATCGTCCGCGAATTATTAATCCTTAGTTCAGTCACCCCGATGTGGTGTAACGCGGTGAGAGTGATTATTCCGTGCCTTCGTATTTTATTTTCCCATAAACATGATACACTTTTGAAATGACCTTAACGACGTTATTACGCCAAATCTGTTGCTTGATGAGGTGTGGGTCTCTATGCTCTTGGTTCCCATTCGACGCATATTATGACATTGAATTTTCATGAATATTATGGATGCTTCATCCGTAAGGTCAAGTCTGTATCGTCTGTCGTCTGTCTTGGCGATTATTTCTTACTTTTCATCTAAGGAAGCTGATGCTGGATGAAGCTTGTCGATATATCGCCACTAATCGTACCATTCATTGCAGAATATCTCGCCTCTTTATGATCAGAAAACTGGATTTCGCTGGATCGGACACTCTTAAGCCTGAATATCCTTTTACAATCCCGAAGTAGTTTTTCAGACATAGTTTATTATCATCATCATCATCAGTCATCAATCCTCAGATTGGTTTGACGCAGCTCTCCACTGAGTTCTTCTATCAGCTAATCTCTTCATATTTGCGCAATTCTTCTCTTTCAGTTCTTTCTTCACTTGTTCCATGTATCTCATACGAGGCCTGCCTTTTCCAATCTTCCCTTCCACTTGTCCCTCGACGATTGTCTTCATCTGGCCATCATGTCTCATGGTGTGGCCGATTAAGTTATCCCGTCTTCTTCTTAGGGTATTCAGAAGACTTCTCTTTTCTCCCACTCTTCTTAGAACTTCCCCGTTACTTACACGGTCGATCCATTTTATCTTCATCATTCTTCGATAGCACCATATTTCGAATGCTTCCATCATTTTATTTTCGCTGCTGTCATTGTCCATGCCTTTATTTCACCCACCCACCAATTCTAAAATAGCAAATCTGACCCCAGGTGTCGGTCCTCTCCACCAATAACAACCAGTTAGGAGGCATCATAGTTGAGGTGGTGAAGTTGAATGGGTCGCAACTCAAAACCTAGGCTGGTGACTCTGCAATGCTCTCTCGAAATGCGTGTGAGTTATGCAAAGGGTACACCGTTCGCCCACTAAGGCACGTGGCGATCGCGCCTTCCAAGGATTAAAAGCAGACCCTTGGGACTTTCATGAAAATGACGCGGGATTATGCCGCATGCGATTTTCCAATCGACACTTTATTTAGCTTTTCTTTCTCTCCTATCCTCACGTATTCATGGGTGCTTGGAGTCTCCAGTCCTAATGTGCATCATCAGAAGCACATATGACCAACCTTTGACCTTTCGTGACCTCACAGTGGCGTCAAAATGGCTGCGAAACGAAGTTTAGAGTGAATACAGCAAATGGGTGCTGATCGCAGTATACGGCGATCTGCGCTACACACCCCCTCCCCCTCCTCCCTTTTCCTTCGACCCCCCCCTCCCCGAAGCCACGCGCCAAGGGAACCCCGCCTTAACGGACGGAGTACTGAACCTGAAATGCCTTTCCACTGGGCTCTCATGTTAGGGACCTGTCTGCCAACGAAAGATCCGCCCCTGCAGAGAATCTAATCCGAGGCCTCGGGATGGGAGGTTTAGCCACTCTATTGGGCACCAACCATTTTCCCACCTTAAAAACTACGTGTTGATTGTGTAGATGGGTATATTCCGTAAATATTGTTTTTTCGTTGGATGATAGTATACGCCTCTGTTTAGCCATTCCTTCAATGATTCCTACGCAGTCGCTTCTCATTCAGTTCCTAATTGTTATGCTTCATTTCATTCCTATTCAGAAAGTATTCATGTTTTCATGGAAGTGATAGTTAAAAATGGTGTTCCTCCTGCCCAAAACAGTGGCATTCACGTGTTTACTCTTCAGTTTTTCACTTGTGTTTTAAAAGTATTGATGTATTTTGGTTCTGGTATTTCACTCAAAACCAATAGGATTACATTCTACTTCATATGCTTGCTTTAGAGATTAGCCGATGGAAGGACTCAGTGGAGAGCTGCGTCAAACCAACCTGAGGATTGATATCTAATGATGATGAACCTGTGACATTCATGGTCTGAATTTCACAAACAATATAATATCACGTCATGGTTTTTTTCCTATACGTAACAAAGATGAGGATATCGTTGAAATCTGAACTTGATTTTTGCTGTCACATTTAACCCTGCGAGCCGTCTCAAGGGCGTGTGGCAGGGGGTCGTAGGCAACCAGCCGTGAAATTGAGCTTATCTGAGAAAAACTTTGCCAATTAATAATGAAACATGTATAGGAAAGAATTATACTCTGTTTCCACTGTAATGGCTTTTTTTTTTGAGTAGGAAAAACGAATTCATGTAACGCTCAGCCATACTTTTCATTTATCTTAGTTTGTTGCGTCCGCCTACCACGCTGATATACTGTGGGAGCAGAAATACCTATGTCTGCAGTATCAGATCCGAATTCGTGAGATTTAAATTTCTCAAGTGTCTCTTTCAAACACCCTTCAGGGTTCTAGGGCGGTGATTGAAGGTTGAAGAGAAAAGGATCTACTGTAGTCTGTTACATCAACACTACATAAAATATGGAGACCGGCAATATGTCACATCTCCGCATCTATCCTATACAAAATAAATCCTTTGGAGAATTTAACGCTCGAAAAATAATTTCAATGTTCAGTGACGTTTGAGGCTTGGGAAATAGAGGGGATCCGTAAATATATCTACAGTTACATAATACCCTGCAAGTCAATTTCTCTAATTTTATGATTATGGTCCAGTCTACCATAGTAAGTTGGGGTTAACAAAATATTTTTAACATCATCACTGAAAATATGGTCTTGGAATTTGTTTAAGAGATTAAGTCTTAATTTCAACCTGCGATCTGACAATGATTCCCAATTTAATTCATTTAATATACTGGTTACGCTTATAAGGTTATAGTACCGTCCCTTTACAAATCTTTCCGATCTTCGCTGCACACGTTCAAGTTCATTATTTAGACCGATTTTGTAGGGATCCCATACACTGGCGGCATATTCCAAATGAGTCTTACAAGGGAAAAGTAGCTGATTTCTCGTACATGATCGTCACATTCACCCAATACTCAGTTGATGAATCCTAGTCTACGATTAGATTGCCCCATTATTTCACGTATGTGTTTACCCCAGGATAGATCATGTGTCAGTCTTATTCCAAGATATTTAATGGATTTCACGTTTGTTAAATGAACGTGCATGCGTAGTTGTGTACAGGTAGAGTGACTAAGCAATGGATATCATAATCAAATGGACATCATGAAGATAAAGGACAGGTGGAGTTTGGCCTAATGTTGTGAGTAGAGCTTACTATTCCGAGGACCCGGGGTCGAATCCTGTCAATGCGGGATTTTATTCATCGTCTTGCTGGGCCCTGATCGAGTGGATCGTATGGAGCACTTCGAGTACCCTCTCTCCGTCGGATGGGACGATAAACCCATATGGACCCTTTGACGTCCTTCGTCAAGGGTAGGTTAATGCTGACGTAATGCTGACAGTTGCTTGTTTGCATGTCAATAGTGCATGCTTGGTGATCTTCACCTCCTGCCACACACCCTCGCGGTGGCTTGCAGGGTATCATGCAGACGTAGATGAGATGACGTCCGGTTTCTCTCCACCCCTCCTCCATTCCATGAAAATCCATACCTTCATCAAAAACCTATCCTATATCGCGCAACGACTTTGGCTGTCAGTCGCCTCCCTGAAATAAACAACTCTATAATAATTAAATTCTCTTATTCTTTTGTTCACGAGCGCGTAACGTTCACGGGCGATTTTTCGTCATTGAACATAGCTTCTTTGCCGGCATGTGCATATTCTTGCTAGTTACTTTTACTCGACATACAGTTTACCCTTCGGTTCATAAATTGGTACCGCATCCTGCTTTCTTCGAAGGAAACCAGATGCCGAATACGTGAGGATAGGAGAGAAAGAAAAGCTAATTCAAGTGTGTCGACTGGAAGATAGCATGCGGCATAATCCCGCGTCATTTTCATGAAAATCCGAAGGGTCTGCTTCTTATCCTTGGAAGGCGAGATCGCCACGTGTCTTAGTGGGCGCGCGGTGGAGGTGTGTAACCTTTGCATAACTCACGCATATCGAGAGAGCATTGCAGAAGTCACCAGCCCAGGTTTTGAGTCGCGACCCAATCACCTTTACTGCCTCAACTATGATGCCTCCTAACTGGTTGTTATTGGCGGAGAGGACCGACACCTGGGTTCAGATTTGCTATTTTAGAATTGGTGAGTCATTGTATAGTGGTAGGATTTCCATAGGGAGAAACCTGGTGACGGTAAGAGCCTGCTGTTAACAAAACGCGACAAGATTATCCATGGTTTAGTATCCCATCTGATAGATGACGCTCTGAACTTGAAGTGCTCTCCACACGGTAGTCAAGTAGGAATCGGGAATGTATATAAATGTCTTTCACTACCAAGAATCGAACCCGAGCTCTTGGGACAGGAGTTGTAGCAGACTTGGATTTTCGGTGCTCAAACGCCTAATGTTAAATTAAACAATGTAATCTAAGTTTTTGAAAAAAGACGATCACGACATATCCATGCCCGAGGTCGGATCCACGATCCTCGGGTTGCCAGGCCGGCAACCGACACATTTTGACCCCACTGTGAGGTCACGAAAGGTGAAAGGTTAGTTCTAATGATGCACATTACGACTGGAGACTCCAAGCACATTGAATTTTCCGTTTTGGTGGCGTTATTTCTTAGAACTGTCTACTTTTACATATTTTAGTCGTTTTTCCTCGAATTTCAAGGCCCGTGGTCGACCGGTAAATATTATCCGACAGAGCCCAGGTTTGATGTGCGAGCTTACTTTATGGATGGTAAATTACTTATTCGTCTCCCAGATACTTTTGGTATTTTTGAACACCCAAACGGCAGGGGCCTCCCGGAATCTTCTCGCCAGCTAATTCTTTCCTCCTTCACTTGCTCGTTGGTAACAAACTAGAAGTGCATTCTTTTCACGATCGATTTGTAAAATTCCTCAAGAGTCTGAATGTGTTCATTATAATTGAACTGCAGACTGGCACGTGTAGTAAACCTCTTCAGCGCCCTTCCAAATTAGTCACTTGGCCCCTTTCCATGAGATGTGGTATAGAAATGCCATTCAGCATCAACTCTGAAATCTTCTTGGCGATGCAACAATTTCAACATTTTTTAGCGTTTTTTTTACTGAGTCACAGTTGAAAAGTAAAATTTTATGTATTTTATCATTCATGGAATGCATTATTTTGAGATTCACTATCCAGAAGAAAAGTCTGTTTCTTTTCCTGGCATCAAATTATTCATTTGTTAAATTTCACTCATTTCAAACTTCTTCTTTTTAAATCCTATTGTGGTATTTTTGAAAGTCTCTCAGAACATTTCCAGCGACTTATAGTTGTGGGAAATCCTTCTGGAATTTTCACGTTGTCATGCAATTTGAAAATACCTACATAATAATGAGCAAGTTTGCCAGTTATCAAGAATTCCGTTTTGCTTAAAGTTTCCTCTTAAACTCCTAAGCACTGACAAAGGAATATAAAAATGTTAGATAGGTACGTATGCAGGAAGGTAGTGTCTTAAATCAAAAATGTATCTCGTCCCCACTGGATAATCAATGCTACCTAATTTTAGTGTTTTATTGATACTATTAATTTTTGAAAAGGTCAGGGAAAAGTTGCCTAACTCCGCGAAAACCTGGAAAAGTCAGGGAAGTTAAATTTCAGATTTTGTAACAACCATGTTTGAGCAAAAATATTTTCGAGATGTAGAGGGAAGAACAGGAACCCTTGCGATGTAGGAACTTAAATTCAAGACAGTTTTCGTAGCTGAGATATTTCCATTGTTTAAAATGTTTCATGATGACCTCTCCTGAATGCGTACTATTGATTGTAGGTTTTAATTTATTCGCATGCTATGGATTTCCCATAAAATTGGATGAAACGCGCCTGAGCAAGTGTGAGAGGGAAATGCCTCTTCAAATGTCACAGTGCCTTAGGGGTGAGGATTACTATGCGAGACACAGTGTTTTGTGGCATCTCCTGGCTTGGGCGAGTCAGGCCTCTGTGACCCTTGCTGCTTCCCCTCGCGATGAACCCAACTCTCCAGGGACAGCGTTCCCCCGCCTGATTGATGAGTTGCTGGGTGGCAGGGAGGGGGAGGTGTCGAAGAGCGCGGTGGAGTGGAAGAATAAGAAGGGTATCACGCCGCTAAGGATGAGCGCGCCAAGCGTGCATAAGAAGATATTTCATAATCCTCTTTATTATTCCCTCGCGCGGGAGGGAAACTTTATACGCTCTCCAGCGGAATTGGAACCTTTGTTTACCCCCCCCCCCCCCTCCATCGGACCCTTCTCCACTTTCCCTCCCCGGCTGCTTCCCCCACCCCTGCCCGACACTTGAGAGGCGCGTCACCTGCTTCTTATAGAGAGAGCGACGAGGGATTCTATACTTTGGAGTTCGCAGCCTTTGCCGGCAGTGGGCTCTGCCGTGTAGCCATCGAAATCGGGCGATTCCCTTCCATTGCAGTCTTCCTCTCTCTCCATTCATCTAGCACATATCATAGCTTTCGTTCCTCTCCTGCTATCTACTTATTATGAGCCTATTCACTTTCAACGGACGCCGCTCGCGGATCCTTCGCAACTTGTCGAATTTACGCCATTGTGCTCGCAAAATTTTCCTCCACCTACGCTTGTGTTTTCCTTTAATATAACCTATAATAACAATTCGTATCTGCACTAAGAATTTGATGGTCAAAGAAGGCATTTATAGGTCTTCAGGGCAGAATGCAACTACTACGGTGATCCATTTCAAATAAATCGTGTTTCTACTACCAGCCAACAGCAATTGACAATGTGATGGCACGTTGCATTGCATTTTGGAGAAAAAAGGTACAGCGAATGCGTCACTCTCTCTCGGACGAAGGCTATCAGGGTGCACTGACCCCCCAGCCCAAGGACCCATGGTCCATTTTCAGAAGTGACAGATATTTCAGTGGTCCATACCGGTCTCTAAGTCAGAGCACTGTGCTGTGCTTCAAGTTCATCTACATCTACATCCACACGATACCCTGCAAGCCACCGCGAGGGTGTGTGGCAGGGGGTGAAGATCACCAAGCTTCCTTTTGCTCCGAGGGCGAAAGATGTTTGAATTCTTACCTAGTCTCAGTTCACTGTCGCTAAGTAGTGAAGGGCGAGGTAGGGTCTCCTGAACTCTCGAAACCCCTGCGCTGCTGGAGGCACGGCGGCGGAAGCAGTGGGGAGATTGGCAGCGGGTGACAACTATGTGAAGAAGGGAACGACTGCCAGAACGGTTTCCACTTTCGATGCTATCTGTACGTTTCCGAGTATTCATCCGCGTCGGTTGGCGTATAAGAGCTTTGCCGAAGGGCATTCTGAGAAACTCTCCTCTTCTTTTACGCCGACTCACGCGGAAGAATACACAGAAACATGCAAAGGGCATCAAGCCAACGCCGCGGAAAGCCACCCCTTTTGTGCACTTTGCAATTTCCTTAAATCCTCATGCAAAAATATACGGGTGCATACGGATTCCAAAGATATCAGGTTAGTGTGTACACAGCACTATATTATCCTTGGAAATAGCTCATTTTCCTGGAGTGTTTACTTCGTATAAAGATGTGCATGGGAATGAAAATATTCGGTTTTCTGGGAAGAATATTTTTGTCAACACGCGAAGCAACTAAGGAAATGGACATTATGTGTAATGAAAACCTTTACTTGATAGGCTCATGCATGCATTGAGAGGAAATAGACTTCAAATTATCATATTGACGGAGAAAGGTTGATTTGAACCAGAAAATAAAGGACTTTAACAAATGGGAAGCATACATTATGTCACTTTTTCCATATTGAATAGCGTGTTAAACTTTTGATAAGATACATATTTGTATCGTTTGAGAGACTTATGGGGAGAATTTTCGTACGAGTTGACACTAAACTTCACTTTCAATGGGATTAAGAGTTGATGAGAAGTAAAAGTTTTTGAAAGTGCCACAACTCAACGGGCTTTTTAAACTTGAGTTCTGAGTGTTGTTTAAATTCAGGTCGTGAAGCGCCTAATTTGAAAGTATATTTCAAAAATCCTTTTCGGATAAATTTCATACTATTAATGTCCTTTGAAGTTGACTTTTAAGAAAACTTTTAACAACAGGGTGAGTACTTTCTTGATTGTATTGCTCTAATGGTAAAAGGGTGAGATAATTTAACTCGTACTTGCAATATGAAGGTATAACTTTTCTTATTCCACTATTGCTATTTCATTACACCTTGAAATGGTGCCCTTCAGTTTCTTATTGGCAACCTCACATGATAGCATTGCACAACCTGCAAATATAGCACTTGGCGCTGTGGGATTTTATAAGTTAATTCTTTGTGAATTCTTCATATTACGGGAAATAGGAAAGGAATAATAATTGAAGTTATTGGGATATTGTTTTATCAGCTCTAGTTTTCAGTGACAGTCTAGCGAATCTGTGTCTGCACTCTCTGGTACATCCCGTTCCTAATGAAATCTCTCTTAAGTATGTCTTGCTTTGAAGAATCCCAGATTCTCGTTGACTGGTGTGCCAAGTTGAGTAATATCCAAGTGTGATAGCCGGATGAAGACTTCGCATTTGGGTTTTTTTTAAAGTAATTCCTCTTGCTTGCAACTTCGCAAAATGAAGACTTGTCCTATTGAAGCCCTCCTAAGAGTTGACCTTTACTTCAATATGGAAATAAATACGATGCCCATTCTTTTTCGTTCATCAGATGCTGTCATTCATTGACGCTTCATCATTAGGCGCTTCACGACCTGAATTTAAACTCAACACTCAGAACTCAAGTTTAAAAAGCCCTTTTGAGTTGTGGCGCTTTCAAAAAGTTTTACTTCTTATCAACTCTCAGTCCCATCGAAAGTGAGGTTTAGTGTCAACTCGTACGATAATCCTTCCCATAAAGCAAAGCGAAGGAATGGATGGAACCTATTCTGCGATGTGTAAAATGGGCGGGAGGATGTGTTTGGCCGTCGACAGTGTGTATACTGTCGACGGCCGGTCGAGCCATGGCAGTTGCACAAAATAGCCGAGCTCATAGCTCAGAAGTCAAGAATATAGTTATTGCAAATGAGCCGTAAAACCATCAAAAATGGACGTCTTTTCTGAAAGTTAAGCATTCGTTGCAAAAATAACATTTTGGCAACCTATTTTTATTGATTTATTTGGAAGCCCGTTAATTTCTAAATGTGACTCTATGTTATATAAGTAAACTGGTATATTAGTTATTGAGAAACTTGATTATTTTCATCCAAAGAGCGTTTTACTGAAATAGAGTTCTGCTAATTATGGAATAAGTTTTTGCATTGACAAGTTTTAGTTTGAAACACTTTAGGTGGCAGATGAAAGTATCTCTTATCTTTGCCTCCCATTTTACTACCTTTACCCGATATCCAGACAAATTGATTTCTTCCATTACTGTTTCATGAGATTTTCCTTAGTTTTATACATCAAAGTCGACGACAATGAGTTCAATCAAAAGTTTGATCCTCATAATGACGTTAGGAGCCAATCCCTCTCGCCAAAAACCTAAGGGTTACGCTTGTGATATGAATGACCACCTAGTCTCAGGAATTGAGTCAGCCTAAACCTTCACTGTGACAGAAAAAAGGTTTCTCCTTAAATTTCTCTTTCGAAGAATATTTTAAAACCTCAAGTGCAAATATTGCGCTTTATATATAATATTCTCACATTTTAATTTATCGATTTTTTACTGTGTTTAACAGACGATTCTAGTACGATTGAAAGCAATAATGGGATACAGATCATTTAGATAAGAAATGCTCTCAAGAACGAATATTTAATTAGCTTGCTTAATATTGCAATGAGATGAAAAAATGAATGTATTTGGGAGAAGGCTGAGATTCTCATGTCAGGAACTAAAGATTGTTGTTCCCTTCGTGAAATTGGAACAGGTGGGAACTTGAACTGACATTGAGACATGGAACGAAAGATTTGCCTCCAGGGTCTTCCTCTGGGTACAAAGCATCTGTTGCCCTGAAATGGCAATTGTAATTCTAAAGGTAATTACTTGGTTTCGAATAAGTAGAAAGCAGCGCATGCAAGTATTCTAAAGTTCCGTGACACTTCATGAAGGTCGAGGAAGTAGAGTAAGGTTCCAAGGCGAGAGACTCGAGTAGACTCGAGGAATCAGGGATGACTCCTCGTTTCCTAGAAGGGTGATTGCCTTTCAGGGTTTAGAAATATCCCACAATGCACGTTTGTGTGCGCAGGTTGTGGTTGCCACACTATCAACTATCTAGCGATTCCGTACATTGGGGTGGCCCCGGCCGTTTTATGACATTTTAAAAAGTATTTCTTCGAATATTTCGGTTTGGTATGCCCCAAAACCGTACCCCTATCAATGAGCTAACTCCGGCCAAAAATATTTTCCCTGGCAGTTGTCAGTTTTGCTATGAGAACTAAAAGCATAAATGAGTACATTTATGCTTTTGTATGTACTGAGAGACGTTCGAAATAGACACTGGATAATGTCTTTGACACTTTATTTCCCTAATTTCCGGAGTAAAAGTCAACATTGCTTCACTAAACAAGCTCAGGTTGCGCTTAAGAGTAAAAGTTAAATACAGTTGATCTTTACCTTGGTTATTTCAGCTTATGAGAACCCAAAACCATAGATTATTCTGCGGTTTTCAATTTTTGGGAAAACTTTGGGAACTTTTTTCGTTTTTTTTCAACTTTGTGTTTTCTAATGAAAGAAACCTCACCAGAATAACTTTTTACACACAAAATTATTCTTATCGTAGTCGTCACAAACTGTGCTAAACAAGTGGATCGTGTTCATTTCTCTCGTGGCTCTTCTGCGCTGACAGCGACCCGAGATCGTCATCAACCGCAGCTGTTCTGTGGTGCACCAAGTAGCCTGTTATATATTTGACACCGCATCCCGACTTCATTCATCTGCACCTATGGCGCCATGTCTACTGACATTTTCCCACACTCAGTTGTTTTTCGGTTTTTTCCGCGATTCTCTTTTTCGGGAACATTACTCAGCGTCTTGAAGATTTCAAGAAAAACGCATTCATCCAGATTGATAAGATTATTTATGGTGATATCTTGTCCTGGCCAAAGTCACCCCACAATTTTCATTTTATTCAAAAAAAAACTATTTTACCGATTTCTTATTAAACCTCTCAACATTTTTAAGATTTCTGCTACAGGCAAACTAACAAAATTAAAATACTATTTTTAATTGCCAACTATGGCAGGGAGGATAGACGGTTGGTGTTATCTAGTAATCATCTAGTCTTGAGGAATCACATCTATCAGCTGAGTTTATAAATGCGATAGCACGGTAAGCATTGAGAGAGGGAAGGCTCTTCTCCTGCTTGTATGTCCTGACATTGTTATGAAGAGAGATTAAATGTAAAATCCTTTTAAAGCTTATGATATTGTGGCAAAAAGTTTCTATACGTTGAACGCGTTCGGCGAAGACGTGACCGAAGTTACACCACGTTTCTGTTCCTCCTTCAAACGGGTCCAAGAGACTTCTTCTTTTCTCCATACCGGAAGCAATACTTACTCTCAATTTTCAATGCCAGAATTTTCCAATTTAATCTATAACATATTTGCTAGAATAATGAAATTACCACTTTGAAAAGTTTAGTTGTGACTGAAAAATGTTCACCATAATATTTTCCCTTCCGCAGGCGTTCAAGTATTTGACATCTCACGTCAGCGCAAGCGGTTGTTAAAGCAATCCTCAGGGTCGGATGTTGGTAAGGAGTCGGTTGCAGGAAGGGTGGTCGGTGCCAAAGGCTGATCCTCGCCCCTGAGAGATAATGACGGGTGGAAAATGGTAAGTGGCAGCTAAGGCAGGGAAGAAAGTGTGGTGTTCTAGACTGCTAATGTAGTCACGGAATGATGCCATCTTTCTTCATCTGCCGCCCTACTTTGCTACCATGTGGCACTTCTCCTTTACCATTTCTTTCTCTCGAATCGCCAAAACCGATGGAATCTGAATTGGAAACACTTTTTTTTTGATGAAAAATGACGCACCTGTTTACCAAAACGACGACACTCCTTCCATGACTCAAGTTCCCCAGTCACTCGAGCGAAAACCTTCGGCGAGGAGTGTGTTAAGTCGAGAAAGAGTCGATGGAATATGGAAGATGTTTTTCCCTCGAATGGAGTCCGCATCTAATTCGATTCGTGCTCTGGCTTTTTCTCTCATCGGAAAGCGGTCGCAACTCCTCCGAAGAAGCGGCGACGGCCGTGTTCTCTGCGGGACGCACTCGAGGGTAACTCACGTCGAGGGAAAAAAAGACGATCGTGTCCGACATTTGAAGACGTGCGGCGCGCGCAGGATAAAGCATCGACCGCGATAATCCGCAGAAGGCGCCACAGGGATTAGCCGAGGAATAATCTCGGAAATCTCCCCCGTGGGCCGACTCGCGGAGATAATGGAGTGGAATTCAATTAAAGTGCATAAACATGGAGGCAGCGAATGAAGGAATAATATTTATCTTCAAGATACGGAATCTGGGAAGGGGATCCTTCTCTGCGCGCAGATGACTACCTCGTGGAATTGCGCTTAAGGCGGGCGGGAGACGTATTTGAAGGGTTTTTGGGTCGCAAGGAAGATCCTGGGGAAAGAAATGTGTAGCCAGGGATTTGTTGGCAGTAGCTTTCTCGTGACTTTCTTTACTTAGGCGTCAGATTTCTCTCTCGCCAAGTAAAAATACCTGGCGTTGAGGATTAGTGGTTAAATGAATGAGATGTTTTCTCTTCAGCTTTCCGATGCTTGAATGGATTCGCATCACACGATGAGTAGAATCGGGCAGAATATCGATTGGTGGTCATTGCGGAGCGAGACGTGGTGTCGACACTCATCTTTATCGATAGGGAGTCAAGGTTTGAAATTTCGAACAAAATGTTGTGGACTCAGAATGGTAATGAGCAGCTTTAATGGAATTGCCCTCGGCATTCGGAAGAGTAGAGGGACACAGCGAGGGAATAGGGTTATGGTAGCTCCCCATTGCGAATCGCGGTCGCGTATAGTTCCGTTCTCCTTCCTAGTGTCTCCCTCTGCTTACAAATAACAATCATAAGCTGTCGGTCGCCTGCCCTAACTAAAAAAGGCTGGGATAATCAAAGCCGAATGCTCGGTAGGCGAATGGGGGGTGGCTTGATCGGTCTGATAATCTCTCTCTGGAGGCGTTGGGCGAAAAGAAGATTAGGCCGGGATCCCGCTCATCCGAGGAAAATGTTGGCAGGAGAAACACTATTCGGAAACGATAAAAAAAGGAGGCGTCGTTGGAACTCACCGCACTCATCACGTATCTGAGTCACGGCCCCATCGAGTGTGATGCCTTCATAGTCTCACGGCATAGTCGGCATACGCCTGTGTTGGAATGCATAGCTGCTGAGAAATGCATTGCCTGCCTGTATTACGCCACCTTTTTGCCTGTAGTGATACTTATTTGAAAACATCCCTTTGTTAATCTATGACTGGAGTGTGAAAATTTTTTATGATACTCAATTAGCATACTAGCAATGATAATCAACATGAATGACTGTTTATGCGTTGCATGGATGTTAATGGATACTAACTATATTAGGAGTGAAAAATTTTGATTTGATTCTTTACCTACGCCATATTAAATCTCGGTAGTATCCTCCTTGCATTGCTATATCCATCTTCGTCTACATCCACACAACACCCCGCAAGCCACCATAAAGGTGTGTGGCAGGAGATGAATTCACACCAAACATGCATTACATGTCATACACAAAACCGATTAGTGATATTGATTAGGGATAGTTTGATTAGGGATATTCTAGTCTAAACTTCAAAATTTGAAAAAAGATAAAAATAGCTAAGCTAGCATGCAAAAACATGCTCTTAGTAGGCTTAGGTTCAAGTCATCACACCAACATGAAGTTGCAAAAAGCGTATTTTTGCGTGGCTTGAACTTTTTGTTTCTAGTTCCGGACTCAATGTGACACTAGTTTTTGGTGTATTTTAGCCTATTATTCTTGTACTTGCTAGTGTATTTATTTTTACTCATTATCAATAAATAAGTCTGGTAAGAATAATAATAATCTGTTATTTTCCGTCCGTAATAAGTAACTCGGGTAGTAGCAATCTGCTTCGAGGATCGCAGTTTCATTCGGTCATACCGCGGTGCTTCAAACTTGAAATTATTGACCGTAGTAAAAAAGGGAGGTTTATTCGTTAAGACTTCAAATATTGGTTTATGTGCTTGTTGCTGCGAAATGGAAATGCACGCAGCGGGAATGTTTTAAACGAGGCTTGAAGTTTCGGGCCAATGTAGAGCGATGGCAGACCCATCCTACCTACAATTAGTGCGGTAAAGGATCATTAAAGCCCATTCATTGTCTATGTCCAACAAAACGGCTCCAAAAAGAGCGCTCCTTTTTAATTCAATCGGCAGCAGGAATATTTTCCATTTTCATTCGACCCGAATGGGAATAAAAAGATGCAATTTCAATTATAAAAACGGCCGCGCGTTCTTTGCAGATAGAGAGGAAAAAACGCTCTGATCAATTATCACGGCGGTAATGAAACACCTCCCTCCCGGCTCGCCCTCCGCTGTGAAAGCTGGGATTTCCAGGGCATTCTTTTCCAAATGGCTTCCGCGCGATGAAATGTTTGAACGCTATAACAAAGCAAGCTGGAGAGAACGGTGGATTTACTCAGCAACGCGAGCCTCGGCGGTTCAGAACTGACTGCGCGAAGGGCTCGATTGGAATTTAATTTTAAAATGCATTCAAGTAACCTAATTTTATTCGATTTAATATAATTAAGAACTTATTTGAATTTAGCGATTTTGTCGGTCAACGAATTCTGGAGAGGGAAAGGCTGCCTTAGCGTCCGCATCCGTTCCTGCGCTCATTAAATGGATTGTCTCTTCGATATGAGGAGATTTTATCGAAATGTAATTGTTTTCACAATGTGAAATCAGCCTCTCAAAGAGCGGAAATATTTATTTGTTGAAATTAATTTTTTACTTTTGCTGTCCCCTAATTCCTGGCTGTACTTTGAGATGACGTAATCATAGTTTGGTTTTTGGAAACGCGGGTTGACGGGGTGAGAGTTTACATCTACCTAATACTCTATGAGAATACCCTGCGAGCCACTATGTAGAGGTGTGTGGCAGGGGGGGGACCTTCACCATACACGCACTACCTTGAAGGGGATCGGCAGCTACATTTCAGTCCAACATTAACAATTGAAAAGACATTGAAAGAGCAGAGCTAGCGTGCACTTGAGCCCCCATTCCCTTCCATCCCTATCCTTATATACCTTTCCTCCCGGTCTGAAGCGCCTATTAGTGCGGAAACAGACTTGAAAACACCAATGACGGAAAAGTGTCTTGATACTGGCATTCAACCATCTAGGCCACCTGTCGAGACACTTGTGTGTATGTATTGGAGAATGTAATCACGGCATTCCGATCACTATGGCTACACGGCACTTTGGTCGTGACTTCTTTGTAACCCTTTCTCCCTTGCATTGCCATCCTCGATGGACCGCGAGGGCTCAACACCTAGTACCTTGAACCTCGGTTAAATTGCTATGCGAATTAGGGATCCTGGGTAGCGTAGTGGTCTGCGCAGTGGCCCGGAAATCCAAAGGTCTGTGTTTCGATGCCCGGTCCAGGAGAATTTCAGGCAGGCTTGAAATTTCCTACAGCAGCAGAGAAGTCAAGGGTGGAAACATTCGAAATGTGGTGCTAAAGACGAATGATGGAGATGAAATGGATCGACCGAGTGAGTAGCGAAGTAGTCCTAAGAGGAATGGACATAAAGAGAGGTGTCCATAGGAGTTTGGAAAGAGAACGGGACAATCTAAACGGCCATATCTTGAGACATAATGGGCTGATGAAGACAATCGTCGAGGAAAAAATGAATGGGGAGAATGGAAAAGGATGACCTCGTATTAAAGATATGTGGAAGAAGTAGTTAAGGAAGTGAAAGGTAGAATTATGAAAATATGGAGAGGTTATCTACTGAGAGAATTGAGTGGAGACCTGCGTCAAACCAATCATAAGATAGCTGATCCACAGTGATGATGAGAAAAAAAGAAATTATCACAATGTTTATAAGTAAGATTCTATCAAGATATGGCCGTTTAGATTGTCCCGTTCTCTTTCCAAACTCCTATGGACACCTCTCTTTATGTCCATTCCTCTTAGGACTTCTTCGCTACTCACTCGGTCGATCCATTTCATCTCCATCATTCGTCTTTAGCACCACATTTCGAATGTTTCCACCCTTGACTTCTCTGCTGTGCATTTTTCCGTCTTTTTCCTGATTGACTGAGTTGATTTGCTTCTCTTATTATCTGCCTTGCATTACCACATTAGTGATCGCCTTTCTCCAATTGGAGTGACTTCGTCACTTCCCCTCATTACCCTAGGCAGCATCTTTCGCCTTGGGAGTCAACTCTCCTCGCCTCCTCCTCCTTCTTAGCACGCTCTTCTTCTCCAACTTCTTGGCCATTTCCTCCAGCAAAGAGCTTACTACTTGTTTGATATTCGCGCTACTAATTTGTTTTTTCAGTGGCCATCAGAGAGCAATGCGTGGCTTTCCATTAAACCGACATCTGTCGGAAGTTTTTCTGCTCCCGCCACTTTATTTTTTGGTCGTGAGCTGCGAACCAGTCGCTCCAGAAAGAGAGAGAGAGAGCATCCGAGTTCACCGAAGAGGAAAAGACGACTTTGGAGTGAGCCCCAGGCATTGCTCGAGGCTAGGAATTAATTTTATGCAGTTACATTATATGTTAATGTCCGGCGAGTAACAATCTCTCCTTGTTTCGGCCAATTGAGGGCGGAAAGAGAGAACACTACTCCTTCCAGCAATCACGGTTCATTTTGCTTAATGCTTTCTGACATTTTCACTTGTACGATTACTGATATTTGCGAAAGTAAATATATTTCGGTTGGAAGGTATAGAATTATATTACTAAACACATCAATCCAAAAATTCGAAAAATACTGGAGAAGTGCACATAGATCACCACATGTGCCACATTCCTCTCAAAACACTCTCTAAAATTTTTGAGAAGCAATATGCTGCTCCATAGCCGAGTGATATTTATTTTTCAACCGATATCTGTTTGGGCCCTCTTTTTATTTTTTAAGCAAAACTAGGGAATGAGGCATTGATCGAACGTGTGAGCGGGTTCCCGTGCAGATGCGTTCATTCCTGATCGATCGAAATGTGGTCTGTTTCAGAATGAACCTTTCCCAGGTCTAATGGAGTTCAGTGATTGGGGATCTTGTGCCGTGTGACTTCAGTGGAAAGAAGGCCACTTAAATATTTCCTTACAATTAGCCTCCACTGTTTAAAGATCACCTCTTGCACCTTTTGAATGGCGGTTGAACATAGATTTCCCCGAACTCACTCGTCCTCCATTGAAGACGCATCATTCGCGATGCGGAATTTTCTTTTACCGGTGTCTTGAACTCGAAATAAGAACTGGAAGTGACTGAAGTTCAGGGGAATGGATTGTATCCCAAGCAAGTGGGTTTACAAATCGAGTCCAGGGGACATTTTCACCAGCAGTCCCGTGTGATTATTACTTAATTCGTGCTGTTTGGTCTACCGCATCGAGTGGACAAAAGACGGCGTCACGTGCGTGCGTGCGCTCCTTGCCTCTGTCTAATTGCTGTCATTGACGCTGCTGTCTCCAAATGAGAGCCGCTAAGTTCGCCCGGGCCCCACGTTATTAGCGGTGGCGCTGTCGTTGCAAATGGTCGCCTTTCCTGGAGGGCCGTCGGCGCCTCTCCCAAACACACCCCCGGCGTCATTAGAGGCGCCATTGTCCGGTCGGGGGCAGAGGAGAGGAGGGAGCGGCACCCGCACGGCACCCCCGATTTCATCCCCCCCTTGTGTGTCCCTTTGCACGGCGCTTCCGCACCGCGGCGCGGCTAAATCACCGCGAACCGCTCTCGCAGGTCCATCCAAATCCCCCGTCATTAGTGTTTTGAGGCTGCATTGGGTGCGTTCCAATTTACGGGGCATTATGGGAGAGGGGACGAACCGTAGCACATGGAGAAGGAAGCGAGATGAAAGAAGTTATGCATTCCATTTAGTGCCGTGAGAAAATGCGCCTTTGCACTACTTTCGCATGCAGCCAAGATGTGGGTGCACGGTTCACTGATTTTCCCCGTCATCCCTGCCGAGTTGGCTAAACGCAGTAGACCAGCATTTGCGTGATTACGATGGACCGCACTGACATCGGCCAAAAGCAGCTGCCTCGTTGTCTTGATAACTTTTTCGGTCATATGGTTGAAAAGTTTTACCTTGTCCGACGAATAATTCCTTCTACGAGCAATGGCTCAGGCCCTGAGCGACCGTCTCTTTGCCAGCGATTGTCCGTTCCTATGCGTAGGGAGATTGAGCTGTTCTCGAAAGCGAGCTGTCTATGATTTGCGCATTGTTTTTGATCTGCATTTTTGCGCAGTTGCATCAGCATTCCCATAAACACGTTTGTATATCTGTATCCATAGCACAAAAAAAACTCTGCCCTGAAAACCACCAATGCGTTTCATAGACGTCTTGCTATTTAATAAATCTTGTATAATTCCTACTTTTTCATTCATTCATTGTGACTGCTGTAGTTCATGCAAATTCTTCGAAGGAAATATTTCACTAAGTCACCAGTTTTATAGATAAGTTTTTGGAAATATTTCAGCCTCGAGAATTCATTGAAAACGGAGAGTGATAGTGTTTCTTGTTTTAATCGTGTCACAGTTCGAAAAAGTAAACCCCTCTGTAACTAATGATTTAATTCATGTAGTTGTAGTTATTTTGTGGAGGTGACCGTCAACTCAGGTCATTTGCACACGTGAGGATAGGTCACTGGGTCAAGGTAGGAGTTTTCAGGGGACAGAGGAGGAAAAAGCATTAGCCTGATCTTAACGAAAGACGCCAAGGCGATGGGCGGAGTACTAAACTTGAAGATCCATCTGTACAGGACTAAGCAGGGACCGGAAATCCGCTGAAAAAACTCGGTAGCAGCAGGGAATCGAACCTTGGCCCTCAGGGGAGAGGCCAGTACTCTAGTTAGCATGCCAGCTCAATCTCTGTTTCAATAGCTATTCACATTTTAATCCGCGTAGAATCTCCGTAAGAGGCCGCGTAGAGGAAGGAAACGCCAAGTGCTGTGCCTGGGACGCTAATCGTGGAAATAATCCTCAAAACTCCCGATAACCCTGAAGGTCCTCTTCCTGGTCACCGCTTTTCATCTGCACTACCTACTTCCCTGGCGCACATTCCCTCAAATTCTTGCTTAAAGAACTTTTCCCCGTCCTTTACGACAGTACTACCACCGCTGAAATATATGGGGTACCATGTATCCCTTCTCACTACGTTTTTGAGGGTTAGCAGAATTTTTATGACGGAGAAATGGGAGAGAGGGAAGGATGCACTTCGCAAAGACAGAAAAAAACGCTGAATATTCCGGATTGAAGAGAGTACATAAAAGGAGGGCTCGAATCGAAGAACACGATTTCTTTCACGCGTTGCTCGTGGAGGGAGAAAAAAAGGCAATCGGAATGCGCAATCCGAAATGGCGTGGGAGACTGTAGTGGAAATCCCGCACTGGGCTCTGTTATGGGAGCAGGAGTGGGAGCTATTGTCTCTTTATGAAAACCGAAATGAAACGTATTAATGGTTTCTAGAATTGGCGCGCCCCACCGTGGGACGGGCTCGCAAACACTTGGCCATTGTGAGTTCAGTGAAAGCGAAATTTTGTGTACATAAGTTTTTGAGATTGCTGATGAGAAATTTGCAAAAGTAATAAACTTTACGAAGGTAATTGATATTTTTAGCAAAATGTACGATAAAAATCTATTAATGTGAAAATAAAGCAATAAGTTGTTTGGGTAACTCGAGTGAATCCTTAATTGGAATTGTAAATAAATTGTTAACTTTGTGAAAAAATGCGTTATTAAGAAACTAAGCCTTAAAATAAAATATAATTAGGGTTCGGTTAACCTACAGTTACATACGTGGTGCGAGCCTCTTCAGTAATTAAACCCGAAAGCCACGTTTATCCAAGCCGCGAGTGCCTACCTACCTAGCATAGCCACACTTTCCGCGCGCGCAAGCCCACAACAGAATACGCGCATTATTGATTACTATCTACAGCAGTTGAAATTGCTTTCAGGTGAAATTTCAGCAGAATATTTAAATGCTGCAAGTTATTAGTAAGTTTTGTTAATTGCAGTCATTCACGGCAATTTACAATACACTTTCTCTGTTTAAATGCGAGTTTTTATTGAAAGTTGTCACTATTTTTACGGGTAAACGCACTAATGTTTTAATAACCTATGAATAAGAAAATAATAGCTGGGTTTTGGTACTTTTATTTGTTATGCTAACATCTTCCACCGTATTTAATTTCATAGTGATATATTGCAGAACACCTGAACTCTTCCATGTTTAAAACATAATTATTACCTTTAAAGTGATCTTTTTATTAGAATAAACTATAGACTTGCCAATTAGTTGGAGAATAAACTTATTATCAAAAATATATGCATGGTTTTAATTTCAATAGCGAGGTAAATACTTATTTCGAAATCTAATCAGTGAATTCCAACACCTGACGATTTTTAAGTGGATGCGCTTTTTATGTCTCCGCTCTTTACACTTGTTATCTACGTGGTATGCACTTTCAAAATCACTAGCATGAACAAGTCCTTATTACCTTTCTGTATCGTCCCCATGTGCCTCAAGTATCACTGTATTGAATCTATCGTAAAAAATATCTATCTAAGAATATTCATTTCCGTTGCATTGGCCTTGTTGTTTTAGCTATCCTGTCCTTCTATGCGCCGTGAAGCAGTGAACAGACATTGGTACTCACGAGATATTATTATTATTATTAAATTTAAGACATGGTATTGTCTCAATTATTTAATATGAAGTTTATCTTTTTTGTTGGATAAATCCTCTGCCTGAAAGATGAATACAGCACAAATTTAGAGCTTATTCTCCACCATGAATGTCGTATTGTAGAATATTTCGAAGGAAGAAGGTATTCACAGGCTAATCACGGAGGTGACAATCTTATTTGTCCAATTTGCCTATTTCAGAATTTCATTTCGACGTTCCGCTCAGACACACAGTAAATATAACATAGAAATGCCTTTTGGGATCAACGAGCCTTAAGTCTTGGAGTGCCTACCTCAAAGTGCGAGGAAAAACTCGTGAATGCTGAATCCCACAGGATATTGGAAACCACTGTCAGCGATGTGACCAGTAAATTTCCATTCTAGGTTCAAATCTGGGTGAAACTTATTTCGACACTAAGGAGATAGGTAATACTGTGTGATAGATAATACTGCACTGATACTGTGTAAGCATCTTTCAGCACTTTCAATCAATCTTTAAGTTGCGCGATTTTCTTGGTAGTAGAGGAATTTCCAGCGTGCCAATGGTGTATTTCACCATTTACTTATTGAATTCTTGCCTCACCTTTGAAACCTTCATTTGGGATGACAAAGATTGCGATGGATATTTTAGGGGAGAAATTAAAATAAAAACGATTGAACGTCGAAAGAGACGGTTGATTCTTTGACCAACTTCTTTTAAATGCCTTTCTCATCGTCAAACATTTTCCGTCTCAATTTCAGTATCCGGAAGCAACAAGCATGACCGGAAATACGGATGAGAACTTCATTAGCATTCGAGACGTGGTCATTGTTGAGTTTTTGCCAGTTCCTTCTTGACGGTTATCTGCCGAGGTCGTCTGCTTGCTTTCTTCGTCCTAGACCTTTGACCTCCCGGCCCTTAGACTCCTCTGTGTCGCTTCAGCCAGTGAGAAGCTCTCGTAGACGCCGTGATTCGGGACGAAACTCACCCTCCGTCGATCACTCTTTAAAGTTTCGCGTAGTCTGACCTCAGGATAAAACGCTGGAGAGAGAGAGCTTCCACCTCTTGCCCTGTACAACGATGCGCTCTGGCGTTCGGATCCTCGATATGCAGAGCTTTCTGAGCGGTTCTCACCCTTACAGCCAAGGCGCAACTGCTGCCTTGCTGCAGCGAACAGACTGACGCTTTATTCCCCATCGATTTGAATTCAGAGACTGCGTGGAGATCAGCGAAACAAACACTAGCAACATCCGAGTTATTCCAGGAGTTCGACATCATCCATTGGCGTTGCAGAAACCGAATGCTCACACCCACAGCTATGTCGAGGACTTGCTTACAACAAAAGAGTGTTGGCGCTTAATCTACAGCAGTCATTATAATGTCATATTCCGTGGTGTTTGAACCAATTTACCGGTAACAACATTAGCTTGTTCGTTACCTTTGCCTACCGTGCCAATCCCATTTAATGCAATTGCTTGAACCAGAAAGCATCCTTGTTGAGATCAGATTGCTTGCTACCTACCGCAATCATAAACCTAGGCCGAGGCCTCATCTTTTGTGATGTTTTCATGCAAAATATTTTGGTCTAATGTTAGTCTGTTTCCTCCGCTCCCTTGCGCCGCCATATTGTTGGGAATTCCGCTTCTTCCCCGCGGAGCACGGACATTTGGAACTATTAATGTCATGACGAAATACTGCGATGGAATCATGCTCAATGGAAAATCGAACGGATGACGAAAGCTATTTTGTGTAATCAGCTGTTTATTGATTACATGTACATCACCGATAATCAAATACATTTGATTTTTGGCAAAGGCGTTTTGCAATAAAAATATTCGGATAAGTGAGAGATCGAGAGTAATTACTGGAAAAAAATTAAGATTTCCTTGGTAATACTAGGAGAGAATTGCAACTTGAAGGATATATAAGTGTGATCGCATTTATCTGATTGCGTTTTAGATTAGACTGGGTTGAAATGAAAAAGCACTAGGCAAAATACTGCAGCAGCAAAAAAATTTCCTCTGAAGGAAATAGATGACTGGGACTCAGTATGTACTCACTGAATGGATAATTGGCCATTATTACGCATGCAGTACAGCAATGTGTAAGGGCAAAATATGAGCGAAAGGGGAAGAAAGGCAGTGTAGGTTACAGATTTGTCGGGAATGGGGTCGTTTACCAAATTTTTTTTATTTCCGAATCTGATAGAGTTTGTAAAATAAAAAGACCCGATTTTTCTGTTTTTTGAACCGTCAATTATTTCCCGAGTTATAAGCGGCGAAAAACTGTTGTTTTTAACCCTTTCGGAAAAGTGGGTGTGGTGCAACCTCTGACGTATAACGACATCGTCCAATCACAACTGAGCCCGCGAAGCTACTTCGCCTTATCGCAAAGGGGGGGACACAGCTGACTCGGCCAATCGGAGCTATTGCGACAGCATCTGTGCGAGCAGACCTTCCGAGAATCCCCCTCTACTCCCTTCCCTTCCCCTAAAAGCAGTCAAGGACGGGAGGAAAGTGACGTCAATGTTATCACAGCAGCATTGTCGGTGGGCGTCACCTTTTGCTTATTTTAATTTTTGATTTATGAGTGAATGGTTATGGTTAGAAGATTAATTTTTTCACTAAATTTCGTTTTTCGTTTCCATCTAACGATTTAGTGTACAAAATTGCGATTTCGGTTCCGAGTAAACATTGGAATAGAATGGTAGGAAGGTACTGGAAAAGTAGATTGTGAGGCTGGAGTGCAAGAAAGTGATTGAGGTTGGCGACCATTTCGATTGGCAGAGCTGCGAATTCAAAGTGTGGCGATTGGTGGACGAGAGAGAGAGAGAGCAGAGGGAGAGATTGAGGAGAGGCTGCGGCCTCCTCAATCTCTCCAATACGTGATGCGATCGAGCCCAGATGACGTCGATTCACGGTGACACCTCCAAGATAAGTGCTCCTATCGGCTCACATTGATCACGCATTTCCTGAATGTTTTGCGAAGACTGAATTAGTTACCCGGAGAGCGGATGGATGTCACAGATGGGAGGCCCTGGCCGATGGAATGAGAGAGGAAGTGAGAAGCGACCTGGCACCGCCTCACGACTTCGCAGCACCTGCTCCACTCCGTACCTGTCGGCCCTTGGTGCTAGGGTTCCAAGCAACACCACTGATTCATGCCAGCGGTAATTTAAACGCCCCAAAAAGAATTTCTTGCTCCAACCAGGGAATTCTCACTAAGAAGTCTTCTCAGCCAGGGGCAACAAATTGGGAAACTTCAATATTCTGAATTTGGCTTTCTATTAGAACTATTTCTTGTGAACTTGTGCTCTCGTTTTGTGGAGACAAGCATGCAGGCGGGTCGAGGTAATCGCTCAAACCGAAGGCTTTGAAGTACTTTCCTTTTGTGCCTCTCATTCAATGGAAATAGATGACTGAGACAGTATTACTCCAGCATTACCGCAACTGATGAAGCTGAGTTATATGACAAGTGAAATGATATCCTGTTAAATACAGTGATTTACACTGCATTTAACGAAGCACCAGTACGTCCTTTGCCCAGGAATTTATTCAATTTTTACTCTACATAATTAATATGTACATTGTAATACGTACTTTTCAGTGCTCATTTATTTACATTGAACGTAACACCTACTCCGTGCATGATAAATGATTGCATTACGTGCACATTGTTCTGTTGCTCTTTACCACTTCAGGACCAGTAATTGATTTTGCCAATGTTTATTGTTCGAGTGATTCATAATTTGGAGATAACAATATCGAATGATATTTGTTAAATTCTGCGTGAAAGCAAAAAATAGTTCTGAAGAGCGAATCACAATAAAAACTTTATGCATTATTGATAAAATGGCTGTTACTTATTCCTCGTAAATGATTTGACATTTAAACCGAAACTGGCCGAATTAACACAAACGTTTGGATTTTTTCAAGCCTACTCCTCTAAAACTCCAGCCTAAGCATTTATGCAGGTGAAAATGATATGCAATAAGGCGTGGTGGCATTTAAGCAATACTAGCCAATGATCTTCCTCCGTAAAGAAAACTGTATCATGCCGTCTTTCTCACTCATGCCGCGAGAATTTTCTCATGAGTTTGAATTGATAGTGTCAGGCGAAACTTGGTGGAATTTGCTTAACATGTTGATTAAATGAAAGCGAAAACTTGGTTACTCCACTTAAATAAAAAAAATCTCATTAGTAATTTGCTCCTTCGGAGCAATTTCGATAAATCCTTCGCTTGCGCGATCGCGAGAAATTTACGCGTGTTGTCGCTCGGGGGGGAAGGCGACACCAACGCCTCTCGCGGGTGGACGGGAAGCCGGTGTCAACGGAAGGCGCGCCTAGGGATCCTATTCCTCGACGTTCCGTCTGACGGGCGCTTTACTGAAGAGCGCTCTCCGCAAAGCAGAGCACCGAAAGGCCTCCGCTACTACCGCGATCCCAATCGGGAAGACGCCGTTATTGCTTATTCCAACTCAGCTACCACTCAACCCCGCTAGATACGTCGAACGTCCTAAGTTAAAGCATATTGGTCACTTCTGGGTTTCTGAGGGTCAACATAAAATTCTCATTAATTATAAGGCCAAATAACAATGCAAATTGAGATATTTTTCATTTTTTCGGCAAACTGACGTTTTGTGACATCTTCCTACATAAGAATAGGCGAAGCAACATTTATAAGGCGTAAACATAAAGTTCACGATACATTTGTAAAGAACGGAGTATTCTTCGGGATTCATCATCAACTATATCTTTTTAATAATCAAAGAGCCACTCTTTCATTTCAGAGAGGTATCAGATCGAATATCAGAGAGGAGTAGGAGAGAGTATGGTGCGTCGTTATGGTCATTTATGCGTTGCAAAAACTTTAATGGCAACTATCGTTGCACATGATTTTTGCATTGGTTTTAGGATGCTAAGATGCTCGCTGGTTTAGTCTCTCATCTGCCATTTTCTGAATTGTTTACGAATTCTGAATGAACCAAGGCAGCGTTGTGGATGTATTTTCGGGATAACTTTCATGGTATCACGTTTTTACGAATCGTTCCCGAGCAAAAGATGGCTGATGTGTTGATGAGGCCTTTTGTTCATATCACACATTTTAATCTACATTCTGTCCTTGAGAAAAGAGTAAGGATCATATGCAGCAATATTTCTCTTTAATTTGATTATCGACACATATCCCTGACTTCCTTTCATCAGGCAGCTATGTATACGTAACACCTCGCAATATGTAAGTAGTTCTGGATTTTGGTTCCGTGTCTGCAGATATTTTTTCTCCGCTACAAGTGAGTCTACGTGACTTCTATCCTCCAAACCCCATCTACGTAATCTCGTGATTACACCATGTGGCAACCTGAATAAGAGGATATTGCAGTGGCGATGTGGACTAATAACAAACATCTCAGATACCAAATGAACTCTATCGTTTGGGAATTCGCTGCGAGTGAAAACTGCAATCGCCTTTACACCATAACACTAAGGATGGGTCCAAAACAAATGAAGCCTTGACGGCCATGTCTCTCCAAGAACTCAGAACTAGGCGGAAGACATCTACGCTCGACTAGGAGAGAGCTGTTGATTGGAAGCAGAAGCTCATTGTTGCTTGCAGCATCAGCAGCAAGGGAGTCGACCTCCCTGGAACCGCTGTCTTCCCCCCCCCCCACACACAAGTGTCTCCCCTCTCCACACCCTGTTGTCGGCAGGGCGTCCTTTAATGAGGAGAGGACACTCGGGATATGGCGCCTGCGAGGGTGGAAGCCTCCTCCTGCGATCCCTTTCTTTTTTTTTTGATAACGGCGCGGCCGCCGCCGCTTTGAAAAGCTTTCCGGCGGTGTGCTTTTTGACGCGGGGGGAGAGGCGCTGCTGCTGCTGACGGCGGCGGCGGCGGTGGAATGCCTGTCGGGGGTCATTAAAGTGTTGACGGGCGGCCGCTCACGTCCGAATGGGCAAATGAGCGACGTTCGCCACCCTGTGTGTGTGGAGACACCGCTTCCGTGTAAGTGAGGATGTCTTTATAACACAGCATTTATTATGTAAGTATCCCTGAATACAAGCTCGGGTTCTGAATCGGAGAGAGGAATCTTGGTCATCGTCGTCTGCCTCGGCCCTTGCTGTCAACTTTCTATTTAACCTCCAACCTCTGAATAGCTCTCTTGTGCAATGCATTCGCAGTCGCTATCTTTAAGAATTTCCTTGAAGGAAATTCAAATCCAAGGGAAGAAAATTATCCTGATTGAAAGGAAACACGTTTATTCTAATAAAGTAGTGAAGTTAATCCTCAGCTACGCATGACAAGGCTTTCGCATTTTTAAACCCGTCGTTCCTTCAGTTGTTTCCCGTCACTCGAGATAGACAAAAGTTTTACATGCAGCACTGATGGGCGTGTTGTCGATAGCACTCGTTGAGGACTCCACATCAGCTGGGCTTTCAGAGATTAGCGTAAACAGTGCGGGAGAGGACCTGACGGAGAAACCATTGAAAGAGGGAAGCAAAAAAGGAGTTCAGGAAGCCGCAAGAGAGGTTCTTTGTGGAAAAAAGTTGCGAAGAACAAGTTATGGATCAGAGAAACAGTCTTAGACCTGATTTAAGAGAGCGAAAATGTAAGAATGTTAGAACTGAGGAAGGGCAACTCTTTGATTGTTTAGTTGCCGAGAGGAAATCCAACAACTACTCAGTAATGATGACAGCGGATTGTATTGATTGGTCACATCACAGGATCTCCGCGACACACACATGGCCGCTTCCTTCCGTCCGAGATCGCTCCTCCAATCGCCTCTCTCGCATCCCCCCCCCCCCCCGAACTCAAATTCAAATACTACAATGCTCTTTCCTTATCTGGAAGAGGGAGGGGACACAACTTATGAATGGGTCTTTTGAGCGATCCTTGTGTAGTACGAACAGTGGCAACTCGAACTAGTACATTCATCCCTGGGTGGACCATTTCAATGACTGCGAGCTTCCATGTCATTGGTGGAGTGAAGAAGCACAGTCACTCCCGGTAGTATATTTTATCACTGGCTTTGGGCCACTCGACTCGTTGTTGCAGGTGGATCAAATAGTCATTTGACCAGGTTTTCCAAAGCTACTGTACTCTTTGCGGTAGCCGCTGCCATCTGGAAAGCAAACCAAGACGCATATCACTCAAGTCTGGTTCTGGCACAAGGATTAAGGGAGCTCCATTTAGGAAATGTCCTGGGGTCAAAGGTAAGGGATCATTGGGGACATTTGATGAAGGCATCAACTGTCTAGATTTAAGGCAAGCCTCTATTTGTGTTAAGATGGTGGTCAGTTCCTCAAATGAGGGAAAACTATTTCTCATAAGTCTTCCTAAATGATGCTTGGAATACTTAACTCCCGCCTCCCAAAGTGTGGAGCTCGTATAAAGTGCGTTCCTTGTTGCGCGGCATCATGCTTGACACGGCTTGATCGCTGTACTCAATTGAATGCCTTGACTAATTTGAGTGATTGACATTTGATGTATGATTAGACAGCAGACAGTTGAAGGTTCTTTTGCTTTACAAATTCTCTGAGTTGTGATGTAGTGTTTTCAATGAATTTCGTACACTTGTGAACTGGGTGATTCCGAAGGCAGAATTGACATTAATTGTTTGTCGTCACATATATCTGCGTCGCTTTCCTTACTTCTATGGCTCTCGTTGCTTATTGAAATTCACCTCTTCTCTATGAAGCTGCTTTGACTTACACAATTCCAGAGCTTGATACCTCATCATCATGGGCCATCAATCCTAGGGTTGGTACGACACAGCCCTCCACTCGATTCTCCCATTGGCCAATTTAGAAAGGGTTCCATCAGGTCTTTCTCGAAAGGAAAAGAGAGGAGTAGCTGCGACTCCTCGGGATAATAATGCGGGGATTTCCCCTTGCCTTCCACATCGCAGTGCATTCAGGGAAATGAGTGTCGCTGTCCCAACCACTGTGATCTCCACCTTCACTCATAAGATGATGAAAAGCTGCTCCCCTCTCCTCCTGGTGATAGGAAGCATAATTGTTGGCGGCCTTCCGTCGTCAAGTCACTGGTTTAAAGGCGCTTTTTGTCCACGACTGCTTATTCGACGAGTCAACTCGCTTATCTCTATATATAGAGGTCGATCCACCATCCGCAACCCGGTGGGCGCACTCGGTGGCTTTAAGCTCAGGCCCGAGGCTTGGCACCTATTCTCAAGGAACTCAATTAATTCATAGAAGGCTGGACTTTCCTTATCACTTGTTCTAACTTTCCACTCCTTTAAACTTTTTTGATCAGGTTTCTCAAGCAAAAGATGAGACAAGAAAACTTCATGCAGTGGTACGTTAAGTTCCAACGCCCGTAATGCATTTTAATTGCGGATAACTTGGTTCAGTAAGCCTCTTAAATCGTTAGCTGAATCTTTGTTCGCTGACGACAGCGAAAACAAATTCTTAATGTGCGAAAAGGCAATTAGCTTCGGGATGTCATACTGCTTGCATATTATTTCCCATGCTACCTCAAAATTGTCAGCTGTGATGGGAAGATTCTCAATCAATCTTCACGGGTTAACTATGATAGCAGATATTTATATGGTTGAATATTCTCCACGGCGTTATTGAACCAAACTTTTAAAAGTATCATGAAAATGTTTAAGCTCTGTTGCAGCTCCACTGAATATTGGAAACCTGATACAGGGAAGTTTTTAATTTCGACTTGAATGCACTTTGCTTCGCCCTGATCCTAAGTCTGGTGATCGTGGATCATGCGCTGTAGAAGGTCCTTACTTCGTCCATCGCTGGTCACTTGGAATTCCAGGTAACAGAACTCTTCCACCTCATCGACTTTTTGTCTTCCTAGTTTAACATTTGTCCTGGCTTCTTTTCTCCTACTGCATAACATTACCCTAGTCTTCTTTTTTTGATCTTCAGGTGATATTTTGCCGATATCGTTTCCATATTTCCTAGTGTCTTCTTTAAATCTCCTACCGTTTATGCCGTGACTGCTATGTCGTCGGCAAATTGTAGTATGTTGATTTTCTCCCCATGGATGTTCACTCCCGGAGACTTTTGACTTCTTGGATGGCTTTCTCGATGTAGGCATTGAATAATACGGGAGACAGTTCACAGCCTTGTCTCACTCCTTTCTTTACGCTTACTTCTATACTGCTGGGTCCTGATTTGACCCTCAGTCTGTTCCTAGAAAAAGTCGTGGCTCTACCCAAATACCAACCGTTCCTAAATGGCGGCATTGACCTCTGCTGTCGTTCGCCCGCCGTATTTGCCGCACCACTTCATAAGTCTACAATGCTTGCCCGCCTGTTGCTCTCTCAGTAAGTGAATAGACTTTCATATTCCATCATTTGTTTTTATACATGCGTCGGTTCCCAATGTCTTCTAAAGGTAAGAAATGAGATTAGCCTCAGTAATTGCGTCGCTGGAATGGGAATGATTTACTAAAAATGCAAAAGAAGCAACATTTTCGCTTATTTTAAAAACGTTCCCTTACTATTGAACCGAGTACAATTACGCATGACGAAAAAAATAATCTTCATTCAACTTTTGTTTTTAATAATACAAATATCGACTTTATAGAATCATTACTTTTGATTTAATGTTGTGCAACAAATAAAGCCCGCAAGAGATAAAACTTTATAAGCATAAGTATACGATCTGGAGTCGAACCATGCACTGTTGGCTTTATTAGTTACAGTGTTATTCGTCGTGTTGCGAACTTTCCCCGGAAAACGTCCGAGAGGTGATGGATAGGTTGCTATTTGAGTTTGATCTTTCCTCCATCAGGCTGACAGAATCACGAGAATGAATACATTTGCATTCGGTCTCCGGACTATAATGAAAAAGTGGCAGCACGCCTTGCGCAAGCACTGGTATTTAGTCGAGCACTGAAGACTCATGAGAGTTGGGAATTTTCGCATGGAATCCAGTTGCAGGCATTTGAAGAAAAATCTGAATAGTTTTGATTCAGTAAACGGAAATTTTTGCGAATCGTGGGAATGATAGAGTTTTTGCGTTCGAAAGGCGGAGTTTTCTGCGGTCAATGCTTCATTAGGGCGTCAAGGATGCGGGCGGAATTTAAAGTACCTCCATTTAATTATCTCAATGCCCAATTTATGATGGGCTGTACAGCATTTGATATGGTTTATTTACCTTTAGGGCTTCAATTGCTGCCTTCATTTTCCGTGCTTATGGTTAGAAATTGAGTGTATCGGCGCTGATGTCATTTGCTCCTCTTGATCGGCTTGTTTCGCCATTTTCCGATAAGCCGTTGTGATCCGCGCACTGGGGCTTATAATCAATCCTCATTTCGAGATTTTTTCCAGGGGTGAAACATTTTTCAGTGAAAAAATATTTAGATCTGCCCCTTGGTTTAATCAGCTGAATTTTTAGTTATCCGTAATAGTTTTTTCATGTAAACCTCCAAATTATTCGCTTCTACATGCTCAAGAGTGCATTTTAAAGAAAAGTAAACGAATCAATGGACTACGAACACCAGTTCGCCTGAACACTCACTACTTGTTTCAGTGAAATGCTTGTAGAGGAAATAATATTTTAGTATTTTTTTGCTTTTCATTGCCCATTAGTTTCTTCTTCATAAATGCTAAACAGTGATCACCGTTGTTGTCGTAAGGAGTCTCATGTGCAAGTCGCTCTGCAGAATCTGTTGTTGTTTCTTCTGTCCTCTGAACTGCACACTCGTTGCTAAGCTGCGGTCAGGTGAGAGTCGTGGCTGCTGTAAACAAGGCGTGTGCGTCCCCATAGAAACTCGCAGCGGGCCACGTGCTTGAATTCACGTCGCAATCGAGAAGTCTCAGTCAATAGTTAGCTTGAAGCGTCGCGTAAACCGTAAGTGTGCGAAAAAATCGAATTTATGCTAACACAAAAGATAAAATGCTTCCCAGTCAACACAGAAACTGTATGGCCCAATCACAGCCCAACTCTGGCAATCCATAATGTCCTCACTGTGCTTAGCCTGAATGATTTCGGTGCTTTTGGCCCCTGGACCATAAAATCGGGCCAAACTGAAAGTGGCCACAATGCCCCTGGATAGATGCAACATGGCCACTCTCTGGATGGCCACAACTCTAACCAAACCAATTCCTATTTATTAATGTATATGTTGCAAAATGTCTTTTTTTTAATAACTATGTGTGCACACATAAACCACCAACATTTCTTCATGTTAAATGCACTAGATCATGTAAATACTTAAAACAATTTTATTTCCTAAAAGCAAAATAAATTGAGCGATTTCAATGTAAACGACATTAGTATTTTATTTGCCATTAAAACATGCATTAATAATGCACAACTATATTGCAAGTTTTCAATTGACGCTAGTAGCATTTTGTTTATTTGGTCTTTATGCCCAAATTTAGCATGACATAGCCAATATTTACACGATTATCTCCTACGAAGTCTTTGAAGACTCACTTTTCTCCATCTTAATGATTAAGAGCACCTGTTAGAACAGAAAAATCTCCCATTAGTGAGCACACTATGAAGGGCATTCATGGAAAATTAATATTTCTTCATTCTTAGGAGTAATGAAAGGGGACTGATGGCACTGATGACCAGTATTATAATATACACAAGTCTATAGTACAGCTCATTAGGGAGAATGGTCCAGGCATTTTATCCTACAATACTGCGAACCTGCTGGACTAACGATTGCCTTTTCCTCTGGCGAATCATTCTACCAATATTGAGGTTCACTGGCCAAAGAGGCGTTCACGTTGGAAGAAAGAAGTTCACAGCTGAACGAGGAACCGCCAAATACTTCCGAGAATCTCGTTCTCCATCCCGCTGAAAATCGACGAGTTATTTACATGGTTGGAGGCATTTCACATTATCTAGTCTTCCATTAATTATATTCAAGTCGGTTGATTTACCGAAGCAAACAGTTTTCCGGACATTGCAATGGGGTACCTGTACTCGATGTGTGCGAGCGAGGCTCCGTGGACAGAGGCCGTGAAGCATTAACGAGAAAAAGGCAAATTCTGCAGCTGGGAGAATCGCAGCGGCGCTCCAGAGAAATTGCTCTCCGGAAATAGCAGTAATGAGCGCCCTCCTTTGCTGCGGAGGAATGCGGAAACAGTCGGGTGAACAATCTTCTTCAGAAAGTTCACGGAGGCGAGGACGAGAAAGAGGGAAAGAACTGAGCGCTTTTTCAATTTCCAATTTTCCAGGGTCCAAATGATTAAGTGCGCTGCGAACTTGGGACCGTTGAATGTGTTCTAATACGGCGAGCGCGCAAATTGAGAGTCGTTGCTATTTACAGGAGGAGTCACGTGGAGGTTGATTGTTGCGTCGCTTGAAGGGGAGGTAGTGTGCATTCCAGTGGACCTAGAGGCAGTGCGGGACACGCCCAATGGACGGCTGGTATCTCTCATCCTCATTTCACACAGGCGTTATCATGCATTCACCTTCTTTGAGCGAATATGAAAGTGCTAGAACACGAAATAAAATTAATAAAGTTTTAATGATAAAGCATAGTGAAAAGTCAGATTATCTTCGTTGGAATTACATGTTGTTTATAATGCAATAATTTTGATTAGACGATAATTAAAGCTCAGTTAAGTGTTGTGAGATGTTGCTCGTAGGGTGAAAATGCTACAAATGACCTTCGGCTGCGAAGTAGACAAACCAGGCACCTGACGCTATTGTCCCTACACTACACTAATGCACACACTATTGTCATGAGAATAGAGGGATCCTTTTATAGCAATTCACAAGATGAACTACTCATTATGTCTTTAATCGTGGAACCCTCCATGAGTACTAAAAAAAGTTGCGTAGGCCGAGACTAATTATTCTTGTCATCTTGCATACAGTTCCATGACTCTGTTTTACATTCTCAACAGTTAGAAACGCACAAAAATATTATTTTGTTTTTATCATTAGTTTTTTTAAAATGATATAAGAGTCATCAGGAGAGCAGTGGTTCCTGTAAGTCTTCCATGTCCTTTGCCTCTCTCCCTTTATCCTTCAATCCAGCTCCAACCCGGGACAGTATCGTTCATGTTCGTCGCACGTCACGTTCACTTCCTCTTCAGCTAACCCACTTTTTGGCTTCTGAATGAATATGCTAACTCACTCTTCTTCCTTCCATCCTCTGCCTTCAACACATCCCCGGTAGAGTTTCACCGAGAGTGAACGTCACCTCAGGAATGCTTTGCGGCACACACGTAATACTCTGCGAGGGTGTATGGCAGGGGGTGAAAGTTCACCGTGCGTGCACTACCTGCATGCAACCAAGACATACATGCAGTATTTCATGGGAGCATCCCACCTTTTTGTCTTTTTCATCAATCCCTCGTGTGAAATGATGAACTTCGATAGAAATGTAAACTTGGAAATAAAATATTTTGGATTGCTAACTTACCAGCCAATCAGAATATCCACGTGAAAATGTAAAAAATGAGCTGCTCCGTTCAAAGGGGCCGGGCTGGATGGCGTAGGGCGATTGCCCGTGAAGGACGGTCGGTTTCGCCAGAGATGCAATTCCAGGTCACATTATGCGACTCACCCTTTATTGAACACCATCATCATCAAGGGTCAACAATCAACTAGGATTGGTTTGACGCGGCCCTCCACTCGACTCTTCTATCGGCCAACCTCTTCATATTGACGTAGATCCTCTCTTTCACGACCTTCACGACTTGTTCCCTGTATCTAATACTATACATAATAATAATAATACTGCCTTTTCCATTCTTCTCGTTCACTTTTCCCTCGACGATTATCTTCATTAGGCATCTTAAGATATAGCTGGTTAAGTTGTCCCGTCTTCTTTTTAATGTTTTCAGTAGACATCTCTTTTCTCCCACTCGTCTTAAGACTTCTTCGTTTGTCACTCGATCGATCCATTTTATCATTCTTCGGTAGCACCACATTTCAAATGCTTCCAGCCTGAACTTCTCTGATGCTGTTATCGTCCATGATTTGCTGTCATCTAGTAGAATGCTCCAGATGTATGTTCTAATGAAATGTTTCCTCACTTCCACGCTTTTATTTGCAGCTGCAGGCTCTCTCAAAGACAGTGAGTTAGCGGGAAAAAGTTTTGGAAGCAGTTTTAAAGCCAGAGACTCTTGTCTTCTTGACGGATTAGGTGGTATTGCAATATAGCGTTAACTTGTCTCATACCTTCGGCACAGAGTGTCGAAATGACTGAGTGGAGAAAAGTTGTGAAAAAAGAAGCACCAAACAAACTCAACAGCAATGCATTCACGGATCTGGAAAAAACTTAATGCAGAGAACCTGGAATAAATCATGCTGCCTTAAAAGTCGCATCGGGTAAATGCCTTTTTCATTTTTATGGCGTCCTCTATTCCTGTGGAATATCCCATTCTCCTCGTCGTAAGTTCCTACGTGTGATGTGAGGTGTATTTTATTCGTATAAGATTCGTGTGTATCCGTAGTTTGGTTTCCTTGAGAACGAAGTCTCTGTTCAAGAGGGGCTGTGCAATTAGTACTCGGAAAGGTCACGAACGCTCAGAGCAAATGCAGGCAGAGCGAATGACACCAGAACGACATACGCAGTCCCGGCGGCTGACGCAGAATGAATTCTTACAACCTGAAATGGAAAAATGACAGAGAAATCAGAGAAGTAGTGGAGACTCCTTTCGTTCGTTCGTTCAAAATTAACTTATATTCATTAACAGCCCCACCTTCCATGAAACACTCATCAACCATTTGCAAAGTTTCCGGGGCTCCCTCTGCAAAGAAAGACACCCTCTCTTAAAGCACCCTTTCTCTCTTCCCTTTCCCTGCCTTCAGTGCGACGCTGCCCGGGCGACAGGAGAATCAACGGTCGGAAAGCGGAGACGCAGGCCGGCTATTCGTTTTCTTTTCTCAGGTTTTTATGAGGAAGCAGAAACACTTCGCATGGCACGTGCGTTGCGCATCCAGCAGTGGAAGAAGATTCGCGCTCGAGAGGCTCGTTGAACGAATTCCTTCCAAGGAACAAGCGCTTCCATGCAACTGGGGGTCACAGAAAGTGAGCGGAGAAACACAGTCGGGAAGTACGGATGCATCGACATTTACTTGGAGTACATCATGAGAGGAAAATACAAGGAATAGCGGTAAAAAAAGAGAATAACAGCCTTAGTAACGGCATTAGCTAATACCGAAGTCGTCACTTTGCGGAATCATTTGATATCCATAAATAAATGAAGAACACTCTTGAGTATAAATTCCCCTTTATGTAGCGTGTAATATATAATCCACAGTTTAATTAGCAACATCTCTTACACCAACATCATTCCAAATTATAGATCATAGATTAGCTACTTCAATTGTATCGCAAGTGCACGTCGGCATCTCTAATGTGAGAAATAGTTGAGTCAATGAAAACATTTACCTGAACCTGGAGTTAAAATTGGGGTTCCCACGTAAATATCATTTTGCTGCATGTGCCTCGTGAATGCCAAATTACTACGCATAATAATAAATTTTTATTCCACATTTTTGAAATTACAATGCATATATTAACAGAGAAAATTTAAAGTGGAATTAGGTACCCCGATTAGAAGTCCTCTGTTTTTGCAGTTAGCATCATATAGCATGAATAGAGGCAGGCATAACTTCTCATGTTTATTGATTTATCATTTCCCAGGAAGTAAACTTATCAACTCATATCTTTAAAAAGCTTTTCACATAAAAGCAGGCAAATTCATAAGTGTGTTCATAAAAAGCAAACGGAAGAAAAATTCAAATGTATAAATGCATAGAAACAGTACAACACTTTGCAACACAAAAAGCATAGTTTACGATTTTAAATATGATAGAGTAAGCAATACAAATAAATGATCATTTTTTTACGTAGCGATACATCTTTGATGCGGTTACATGAAGGATATTTGTTGAAGATTCAACCCTTGCCATACCCCGTTGAGGCCACTTGCAGGATAATTTTCAAGACGCGCGTGTATCGAGAGCCAGGGTAAGGAAATGAGTCGTGGCAGCAATGAGTCCCACGGGTCGCTGGCTTGCGTGTCGGAGCCAAAGCCTCGGAGTCCTTCGTCATTTGAAATCCTTGCACAGATGTGCGTATAAAAGAGAAAGAAGTGGACGGAACCAGCTAGAGTAGGCAAGGGGAATGTCAGCAGCCCATTAGGCCAGAACGGCTGGAGAGATATGCTTAAAGAAATGTTGCAATTAATGCCAAGTTCCATGCGAGACCGTGTTGTCGTTGGGATGGCAACAGTTTCGGACGCACTCGCGTCTTCAGGTCCATGGGTTTCGACCTGAAGAAGGGTGCTGGACTGTGATAAGATTCTCAACATATGTGAAGATTGTGCAGCCGAGTAGACTTTTTTGCAGCCCGAAGTCGTCTCCATGTGGGTCCAAAATATCAACCGCAGGCAAGAGTTCAAAAGCTTCCGAAGATCAAGACTCGTGTTAAAAACCATATTGTCTGTTATGTTTTCATACTCGTGACTCCACATGCCTTATATTTTTATGAAAATTCTATTTTTTAAAGACGATATCGTTACTGTTAGTACAAGGCTTGGAAAAAGTAAAATGCTCGCCTCCAGTTGGTTCCAGGCTGTCGGAACAATTCCCGGAATTCAGCAATTTCCTTTTTATTTGCGGTTTTGTTATCTGGTCTATGATGGTGGTAAATATTTTGATTCCAAATAAATTTTCCCTATTTTAGCCTAAATGTTATATTTTCTCTCGACCTCTCTCCACTTTCTAGACGCCTTTAACGCTCATGTAAGTCGGCACAAGAGGGTGCCTATTAGGCACCTTCGGACTCCCGTTAATCCTGTACTGCCTTGTCATTGCGATGAATGACTTCAAAACTGAAATATGTCGCAAGGAGGTCATACAGGGCATCGATGGAAATCTCTATATCTTAGCTATTCAGTGGTTTTAATTTTTTACTCTACTACCCTTAGAAAAATATGTTCTGCCATTTATAAGTATCCATTTAAAGTTTTCCATTTTTTATGATTTTTTTATTTTTATCATGACCGTTTTTCGGACAATTTTGACAATAAAAATTTGGTTGTCTTAAGAATTACTTATATTGCCATATGTGCCCTTCATACCAAGTTTCATGGAAATCGGAAGTGTTGAGGTAAGAAATTTATTTCCCTTGATTGATCTGACATGGAATCTCCCTTATGCCGACTTATTTCTAGATGTTGGATGATGTAGATTGTGGCAAGGTGAGGGAAATTACAAAATGAGATCGTTTACAAAGGATCCTAATTAATCGATTAATCGACTGGCAACACTGAGTCATTACGGGATTGATCAGGGTTCGACTGGGATATGGCACTTGAGGGAATCGGAATAATCAGATTTGTGAATGACCGAGTTAATTCGGCCAGTCACCGAAAGACTAAAATATGTGATTAGTCCCTTAGATGTGCAGTGTCCACAATGAGTCGAAGTGCAAGAGTGTTACGAGAATCTCAAAGAGATGAAAAAATAAATTAGGGTCGGTGTGTAGAAACCAGAGCTTGGCTGAGGACAGCCTCGACAGAAAGGACACAGAATTTTGTTGAGATTTCGAATGTGTGGATCACGATTTGGGACTTGAAAGAAGCATGCCTCTAACTTCGAATGAGGAGCCCTAAGGTTTTGAAACCTGGCACTCGTGGCTAAAGGGTGGGCCGAGAATGGAAGGATTTCTGTTGAACAGGTCGGAGGGAGAATGTTGGGCTTAGGAGAGGAAGTTGGCCTGCAGCATTCGGAGACTACAGGGCGTCCTCGGCATTTTGAAAAGAGGCTGACGCGAAAGAAGAGGCGGGGAAAAATGCCTAGCATAAAGAGTGTGACGAATAGTGGGGAGATTTTAGGAGATGATAGTGGGATAGGCAAGAGAGGGGGTTTTCATACTTATACTCTATGAAGGAAAATGTAGATAACGCATGCTCGTCGACTTTTGCCTGTAAGTTCCCTCGTCGAGTTGGGCTGGACATCGTAACTTGTGTCTGCCACAGGAGAGAGATGTGCTCGCTGTGGGGACAAGGACATTTTATTGCGGGTAGTAATCTACATCTACACGATACCCAGCAAGCCACCGCGAGGGTATGTGGCAGGGGGTGAAGATCACCAAGCATGCACTACTAACATGCAAACAAGCTACTATAGGGTCTCATGCAACTAGATTGTTAGTATGTATAGTAGGTATTTAAGGGGTTAATACATGCATCATGCACTACAGACTACTCTAAAATATTTCACCTACCTATTCCTTTGCTATGCTGCCTATTCTGTTCTCTTATAGTACGGGGGAAAATGCCATTTTGAATCTATCGGTACGACAATCTATCTTTCTAATCTTATTTATCTGGTCGAATCTAGCATAATACGCTGGTGTTTTTAATATGTGCTTAACATCTTCAGTAAAGCTATCCGATAGAAATTTCTCTAATAGAGTTAATCTGTACTTTAACCTACGTTCTGATAATGATTCCCACCCTAATTCTTTTATTAATTTTGAAACGCTACTCAACCTGTCGTAACACCTTTTAACGAACCTAGCTGCTCTACGCTGCACACTGTCTAGTTCTCTGATCAAAACTAATTCATTCGGATCCCATACACCGGCTGCATACTCAGGGTGGGGCCTAACTAGAGAAAAGTAAAATCGCTCTTTTGTCTTCTCATCACATTTCCCAAGTACTCTTTTTATAAATCCTAGCTTTCTCATCGCTCGGGCGCATATTTTCCGGAAGTGTCTTCCCCACGATAAATCTTAAGTGATTGTTACACCTAAATACCTTATGGTTTCAACACTTTCGATCTTCGTGTAACTAATTTTATAGGATCGCTCTATCGAATTATTCCTCCTCCAAAAATTGATAGCTACACACTTTTTAAGGTTAAGTAATTTTTCGGCTCATGTTTTGCCCTTTCGGGAAGTAGGTGAGCGAGAAGAAAATGGCTTCTCTAACTTGAGGACGAAGGAGATGCAGGTTTTGGAAGTGCTTGCGTATTCACAGGTTTGACAGATCGGAAGAAGCGCAGGTAGCCGGGAGATGGTGGACTCACTTAAACGGCGAGGGGATTGCATTGCCGTGTGCGAAAGCGAGCATTTGCAAAAGGCTGCGGATGTCTGAATGAAAAATGGGCGTTTTGTTCCCGTCGGCCTCTCTTCCACCCTTTATTCGGCGGTGTGGCCCTCGGGATCGGGACAGGGCCTATGGGATCAGCCCTGCTCCATTTCCAGTTTCCCCGCTACCCCGGCCCCGCCCCAGCCGGCTTTTATTGTTTCCGCGGAGTCACTTCCTTTGGGTGAGGGAGGGAGGGATGAGGGAAGCGACGACCCTCTCCTGTTCATGGTAAGGGGAAAGGAATAAGTTAGTGCCATTAAAAATGTATCGATTATCGGTCGGTATTAATCAAAACTCATTTCCACTGTATTGCGAATTGTTTGCGCTCAGCACGAGGTTCCTCCCGAAGATAAATGCCCGAATGAATGAGCGAAATCATTAATAAATCCATATTAAAACACCTTCCGGGTAACTTCGCCGCTTTCCGAATATTTTTCACGCTTTTAAAAGTTCCAAAGCCTTCCGTCATCTGCAACGTTTCCAGCCATTCACAAACAAACTTATCTTTCACTAGTTCTTCTGTGAAAAGTCTCTAAGTGAAATTTTTATGTATCTGAATGATAACCAAAATTTCAACAGTTTTTGACGAAACAATTTCTAGTGAATCACTCAGCATTGGGTGCCGACTGATGAATCTGGAAGTTACAGAATTTCTCGCAACTCGTACTTACAACTCATGAATCAGGTTCAATTTTTTTAAAGGTTTATGCTGCATTTATTTGAATCATTTTTTTATAATTTTGCCATTTATTACTTAGGATACTGGATATTTTTAGCCATTACGAGTTTTAAAATGCCAATGACCTCGGGACTTCTGTGTTGAAGTCAATGTTATTCAAGATTATGTAAATATTTGATAAAGTGTGCCCTGCATGGTATTCATAGTTCTAAATAGGTAGGTAGCACACGCAAACTTGAGCGTAGTTAATGTTTTGTTATAATTCACCCCTTTTCATACACCCTTGAAGTGGTTTGCAGGATAGTAGGCATATAGAAAAGAGAATACCATGAAAAATCTATTAGTTATCATGAAATACACTTCCTTGTCCTACCCAAGGAAAAATGAAATGAAATACACCTGTATCAGGTTAAATTTTGCTGTGTTGAAAAAGACATTTCATTGATGACCGAATTCCTCCATAAAGTTAGCTCTTAGAAATATACAGACATGTGGAAAGTACACCTATAAAAAACGTTTGGGCCAACTTTTGGCAAAAATGTCGTCAAACACTGTTAAGTACTGGTGAATTATGTGCGCGAAAGGGCTTGTCTGTCGTTCCTCCTTCACCATTCCATTTGGATTTCGACCACACTCAGCGTGACGCATAATACTTGTAGCACAAGGGATGAAACCCTTCATTTAGCTGACAGCCCCGTGTTCGACTCCAGATCGTTCGCAACGACATCTTTAGGGAATGCATGGAAGGAAAGGAGCATAACAGAAGAACGATATATGAGGTGCCAATCACATTGCTCGCAATCCCTACCTGGGGATTGCTAACAAGGGGATACAGAAGAAAATAGAAATGGAAAAAAGAGAGAACGGGAGGGCGTGAGAACAATGTTCACTTAAAACACAGACCAATTAATGAAGATTTGTACAGATTCACCACCATAAAACCTATTATCTCCGCCACACGAGAACTGCAGGAGGATTCTATTCAAAGTAAAAAAAACCTAAACCCAGAAAAAAAAAATTGGTGAAAACCAAGAGTGATCCGTGGCACAAGTCTCTCCAAGGGTATTTAAAAGAGAAGGAAGGAAATGCAATATGGCCGGCTAGCTATATACGAACACCTATAGGGCAAAAACTGAATCAATAGTGTCCTCTGAAATCAGCCGCATCGCAGCAACGACACATGGATGCCCGAATGCCGATACATGCCGCGTTTGACTATTGAATACATGTTCTTATTTTGTTCACGAGTAGTTCCTTTCAAATTAAAATTACGAAAGGGTTTGTAAAATACACGAAGTACAAATGTTCTAAAACTGGGTGTTTCCAGCAATCTGTTCCCTTCTCGAAATGAGCAGGTAATGAGGAATGCCCGTTGTCCCCAGTTTAAAATAGTTAACGTTGCCTGGGAGGATTTTATGTTGGCTCAATAGTGGGGGGTTGGTAATTGCGTCGAATCGTCTTGTCGGTAACCAAGCTCCAGTGAGGGGGGAAGCCGGAGGATTGCAATCGTAATCAAGGGGTTCTCGAGGAAAAAGAATTCAAACCTTAACATTGTGGGTGGATGGACATCAGCAAGAGAAGGTGAAAGAATTTTGTAGCTTGAGTAGTGTGTATTGGTCGGAAGTGAGGGTAATAGTTATGACATTAGGAGAATAAATACTTGAGCAAGAAGAACTGCCCTTTGCCAACGAAAGAGGACGTGTGACATCCATCATGAGAAGGGATATGAAGGTTATTAAAGACCTTGGAGAGTGGCTTTATATGCAGTCCGAATGAGGAGAAAATAATAGATACTTAAGGAATGTGTTTAAGGAGAAATCGCTAAGGGGTGGATTAAGTACTTGTCTGAAAATCATCACAGCAAAAAATGATCGCTGCGGCGTAAACATTCAAGCTTTAAGTCAAACGTAGCCAAAGCAAATTATGACGCAAGTCATTATGTCACCGTTCTGAGGCTCGACTGGCTTTTGTATTAGATTAGGGGGATATAATACTTAAGCCTAAGTGTTGACTGCTTGGAGCTTAATAAATTAAGAAGGCATTATTTTATGGAAAATATGGTGACAAGGGACGTGAAAGTAAAAAAAAACAGATTTCAGGGAGGCGCAGAGGAAAATGATTTATGGAAAAATGGCCGTAAAAACGTGGGAAAAGATTTTAGCAGATGAGAAAATGAAAGTGATGGCGTAGAAACAAACTCGAGTGGAAAGAGGTCCAAAAAAACGATTCCGAGTTTTTGGTGGAGCGCTCAACCCATCATGGAAATATCGGTTAGCGTTTTGTATAAATTATCTGCCGCGTTGGACCACTTCATCTGGACTGCATTCATGAGAGGGGCGGCTCCTCTGAGATATGGCGACAAAGTGTACCTCCATATTTGAGGGCGACGATTTGCTCCCCCGCACGCCAGTTTATTAAAAGCTGGAAGGGAGAGGGACTCGAGCGAGAGTACGAAATTAAGTGAAGTGGAGAGAGTTAGAGGGTGTGTGATGTGTCTGTCAAACGGCCTGTGCCGACGCAGAGATCGTGAGGGGGGACTGAAAGCACGGGAGAATACAAAAAGTGATGAAAGGATGAAGGAACAGGGAGAATTGGATTTAAAGCAATGCTACCTTGATTGTTATGTGGACGAAACTAGAGCTACCGAGATCTCTAATGGAGATGTCTCAGTACTGTTGAACCTGTTTGTAATTCGTCCGAAAAAAGAACCGCTGTTTTCATAACTCGTTCAAGCTCGTAAAAAATGGAGCTATTCCCATTAAGAATCCCATTCCCATTATTAGCAATAATGACTCAATGACTCGAGAGATTATCACAATGCTCTGAGAAAAATGTATAAGTTCATACGGCTGATGATAAATGCAGTACAAGCGTGCCAATAATGAGTTCAAAATATTCAATTGCCTTGGGAACCCAAAAAATAAAATTATCATCTTTTACTATGAGCTAAGGCCCATCTAATCTTCAGTGTCATGCAAAGTGTGGAAAAGGTGTTCCTCTCTTAGGAGAGAGTGGCTTGGAGAAATGTGATATCTCCAATTTCCTACAAATCTTTTTACTTTCCTCATTTTCGAGATATTGCGGGAAATGAAAGAGTGCCAACTTTATTTGAAGAGTTCATGAGTGCTTTGAACTTCCGTGTTGAGTAATTGAGGCTCTGTTATGTAGTGCAGTCGTGGGCATATTGCTATTCATTTGTTTCCTCGTTGCATCGAAAGTATCGCAAGAATCCGATGGGGATGATAGTAAAGAAGCGCATCCTTTGCAGCGGGAATGGGCCACTTCGGCGCGGCCACCTCGGCGCGGCCGTTTCGGCGCAGGCCCATCTCGGCGCAGGCCCACCTCGGCGCGGGCCAACTCGGCGCGGGCCCATTTCGGCGCGGGCCATCTCGGCGCAGGCCCATTTCGGCGCGGAGAACAGAGATGTTAAGTACCGGGACAGATGCTCATGTAAAAATACTACAACAAAGGATTATTGTGTTTTTTCGTCATAATCAAAGAACTGTTGGCAAACATTGATTCAAAACGAAATAAATTTAGATGTGAGTGCAAATAAAAAAAGAAACATCTACTTAAAATTCCTGAACTACTACACTCCACTGTTTATCAATGTATCAAAAGTATTACAAATATTAAAAGTAAAAGAAGCTGTGAATCATTATAAAATCGTCCGTTGAAATTCAAATCAATACCAACGCACCATTGCAGGTTCCACCATCGAAATTCGAGAGATACATCTACATAATACCCTGCAAGCCACCATAAAGGTGTGTGGCAGGGGGTGAACTCTCACCAAACATGCACTACATATCATGCATAAAATTTGTAATTATAAATTAAAATGACAAAGCATACATGCGAGTTAGCTTTAAATCCTTATACCAACATGCAGCTACCAATGCTATCCATTGCTACACTCATACTGGATATATTTACCGTTATTCATATCCCTAATTGTACGAGGAAAAAAGGACATTTTTAATCCGTCAGTTCGGCTATCAATTTCACTAATTTTGTGATTATGGTCCAGTCTGCCATAGTAAGTTGGGGTTTGCAAAATATTTTTAATATCATCACTGAAAATATGGTCTTGGAATTTGTTTAAGATATTAAGTCTTAATTTCAACCTGCGATCTGAAAATGATTCCCAATTTAATTCATTTAATAGACTGGTTACGCTAATAAGGTTATCATACCGGCCCTCGCCGTTCTTCGCTGCACACGTTCAAGTTCGTTATTTAGACCAATGTCGTAGGGATCCCATACACTGGCAGCATATTCCAAATGAGGTCTAAAAAGGGAAAAGTAGCTGATTTCTCGTACATGAACGTCACATTCACCCAGTACTCTTTTGATGAATCCAAGTCTATGATTAGCTTGACCCATTATTTCACGTACGTGTTTACACCAGGAAAGAACATGTATCAGTCTTATTTCAAGATATTTAATGGATTCCACCTTTGTTAACTCATTATTACTTATTTTGTATGTGCTATGAGCAATCGCTTATTCTGCTTCGGTGATCATTTAAATTATTTCCCTTTGGTTTATGGATGGATGCTAGGGAAATAAAAATAAATAATGCTCAGAGAAATTCCTTTCCAGCCATTAATCACATTATCATTAAATAGATACTATTCATTTGCTGTAAGTGGCTGTTATATGTAACAGGTTTCCATGAGGTGATTCCATGTTAGCTGCATGTTTGGTTATCCCTGCCTCGCGGAGGCTTGTATCAAATTACGAAGATGTACATGTTTAGTTGATAGGATAACAATCAATTGTCATGAAATCAGGAAGGCAACATTGGTGTATGCCTCATTGAATATTTTTCCCTGCTGAATATTCCCGCTAGTATGATTTAACGTTTAACAATGTTCTTATATAATATCTCCCAAGTTTTGCTGTCTCTTCATCATAGTTTACACGTAATGAAAGCATAATGTACGGCTTGCACGTGCGTTGATATAATGTATTGCTCGTTAATCCGTTACCTGTTTTACTGTTATTGATCCTGGTGTTGCAGCCACTTTCTCCCTTATTACTAACTTGCATTCCTTGGATTCCACCACGTACTTGCTTACTTTTGCGCTTGTTCAACATCCCTGCACGTCCCTGCCGTAATTTCCTATTTAACGGCGGTTTGCGCTACCCTTGAAGCACTATTGAATTTTTAAGTGGGCTGTGGTTGCGGAGGAGATTCTCTCACAAGGGGAGAGGCCCACAAGAGAGGCGGGATGCTCTTTCTCTCTCTCTCTCGTGAGAGAGAGAGGTGCGGCGCAGTCAAAGGCTCGACCGCGCTATTAATACCCGAACAGCATTCGTCGGGGAAGCCGCAATCCAGGTGCAGCGAGTTAACGGTTTGGGCCGCGCGAGTCGCCTGCGGTTGCCTGGATGCGGTTGCCTGGGTGCTGAAGTGGATCTCTCGGCTCCTGCGAGCAGAGGAAGATGGACGGCGAGGGGGCGTAGTCCGCCGAGAGGAGTTTCCTGGGGTGCACTTCGGCGGCCACTCGCGGATGGCGAAATTAATGACCAGCTGCAGAGCGCGATGCGCAAAGGAAAATTTCTCTCTTCATCCCTCGCAGTCTCCTCCTCGCATTGCGGGTCCAACTCCTTAGGAGTTTTATTCGAATTACAACGTAATGTTTAGGAAAGGTACTGTGTACAAAAAAAAATCAGTAATGTCAACCGGTAAGTCCTTCCTCTTTGTCATTACAACTATGTATCTGCATCTACGATATACCCTGCAAGCCGCCGCAAGGGTGTGTGGCAGGCAACTATCCAGGGAGCAAGTGACACAACGCTTGCACTGCTCGTGTCATCCCCAAAGGGGTTTTGTTTTAATAAAGGGGCATTTCATAGAACTGAAACCAGTTGAAAACTGAATATAGTTGAACTCCAAAGATGGCTTTTATTATGGCGACAGAGGTGATCTTGATGTGAGATTCATATCTAAACAATCGGTAAATACTTGTATGCAGCAAAAACCGTTGTGGAATTTGATGCTTGATTGATTGAGTTAATTATCAACGAACTGATGTTACACCTAGTGCTCCCAAGGTTTGATGAAATGCTCTCTCCTGTATTTAAATCTACAGTTTAATGTGATTGTCAGATGCGTGCAATTGGGATTCAGAGATGAGATTTTGAGCTGGCAGCATTTATTACTCTCGTTTTAAAATGTTAAGTAACAGTGAGTAGTCGCCTTTCATTTTACATCTTCCGATTTTCGGAAATCTCCATATTTGTTCCTATTTTGGTATCATATATATAATGGTTTTCACACGATTTTTTTAACATTTTTGTAGAGACAGTTTTGCACCGGAAATTCCTGAGAGCGTCTGTAAGAATAGAATATATTTGCGATCGATAGATTCTATTTGCAACCGACTTGGTTTTATTTGCATGCATAACTAATTTAAACGAATTGGTCCAAGAGAAACTTTGTGGAATGCTATCATTTCGAATAAGAAAGAAAAACTTGAAAAATATTATTATTTACACAATTTAATACCTTCTCCAACCAAAATTTCAACGGATCACCATCATATGACCTTGAATATGACGTTGATCCGCTGAAACGTAGGCGGCCGGTGGTGAAAATAATTTGTGTGGATAATAATATTTTTCAAGCATCTCTGATTCCCTCATTCTTTCTCTATCCCTGACCCTGCACTACGCGGCCCGGATCTTCCTCGACCTTCTAACGTGGGAGTTGATGGATCCATGATTTCGTGCCTTAATCACAAGGCAATCAATGCATTGGAATTTGCAGGTGTTAGTTCATATTAGATTTTCATTACTAATAATTGCTTGGGTGGGCCAGTTAGCACACAATTGGCAAATTTCCTCTCATGATATTTGATCCTCCAATCAAACTGATACTGATGCGAAGTGCAGTTAATTTGAAAATGTAATTGATATATTTCTTGTAGTTAATATGGAATCGAAATCACATTCATGTGCAGTACGCAATAACATTTAATGTTAGGTGAAAGCATTGCTAAGTACTCACGAATAAATAGCCAGTGCTGATGACTATGAACTGGTAGTCGCAATAAAATAAAGGAGAGGGAAGGTTAGTGAATGCAGAGCAGGAGAGAGATACAGGTGAAAGCGGTGGCGACAAAACTAGTCATAGTCCAGGTATGCATTACAACTGCACCATAAGAAGGAGGAGGACGAAGCGTAAGAAATACATGAAAACCGCGAAGAAGCAATGGAGAAAGTGATGGAAAGGAGCACACCTAATGGTAAATGGATGCATTGGGAGAGAAGTGAGGCCGTCATGGAAAACAATGACTCAATGAACAACGCAGAGACTATGGCCTCACTGCGGCCGGAGTCATTATGATCTCACAGTGGATGGCCATTGTGGTACCATTGTGAGTTTGGGCCGTGATTTGGCAGGGCCAAAATCAGGGGCCCCCTGGTTTTGGCCCCCTCTTCCCCTTTCCATACACGAGCCAAACTAAAAATATAATATATAATATTAATATTAATATAAATGTATATTATGCATTTTAAAACAGCTAAGTGGGAAAATAGAGTGCGCACTATAAATTAACACTTGCTACCTTTTGGTGAATATCCTTTTTTGACCCAATTTTGATATGACCCAGCCGATAGTTTCCACAAGATTTTTTTAAACGTTTCTGTGGAGACAGATTCCCACTGGGAATTCCTGAGCGTCTGCAAGAATAGAGAAATTCCCATTTACGTTCTGCAGAGAGCTCATATTACCAAGTATTTTCTTCCTTGGGAATAATGAAAGCTGCTCTGAACTATTGTTTATAATATCAAGAGTATAAATCATTATCATGAATAATTGAGGTATTTATCAACCCCCACAATCTTTAGGATCGCACACCTAACAATGATTGCGTTATTCTCTGACAATATTCTCTTCATATCTTCTAATTTATGAGGTTCACTAGCAATACACATTTGTGAGTGTTATGAAGGAAAAGTGGGGCCATTTTTCTTTCTTGGTGTAACTATAATGTGTGGAATTGATTAATAATTAATTTCGAAAGTTGCATTTAGATCGGTATGGCACACTTATTCTTGCATAAAGCCCTTTTCAAAGTAAAAAGTTATTAAGGACACTGTTTTAATTTTCCAATGACTCCTTGCACATGTCTGCAAGTGAGTAAAGCAAGTTCTATCAGGCTGATGGAACTTTTAGAACAGGGTACAAAAAGGATTGATTTTGGCGTTCGTGCGATGCATGTCTCCCTGCATCGAAGGAACATTTCCCTGCAATATAAGGGATCGGATTTTGACCCACGAAGCTTGGCACCACCCACGAAGTAATTTCGTTAAAAAAATGAGTTGGTGAAGCAGCATGTTTCTGAAAATTGTCGTTTAAAAATAGAAAGAATATTTATGCATAGAATGCTTGGGACAAGAAGACGAATGAATGGTGTGACCCCTTTCAAAAAAACTGTTTAATTTCAGAATTGGAGACTGACGGTGGCCAAGAGCAAATATATTTGAAAAAACGTGCTATAGTAGGTATAGTAGTGCATCAGAATTCTCAAAATAATTTGGTTGTCAATCAATATCAGATTAAAGATTAAATCGCAGGATAAGTCAAACCTCTACTGCTGATGTTAAAAAAAAGAAGGAGACAAAGGTAGGTTTGAATATAAAAATAAAATATAGATAGTAAGACTGTGAGACAACTTCCTCGAAATGACAAGTTAAATTGAAGTTACTGAGGATATTTTATTTGGATAGGTGGTAGTATATTAGCTGTACGAATGCACGTAGAATTGTGGAGTATTTACTGGATATCTCCTTGAGTGTCGCGTGAAAAGTGAACCTACCATTGTTACTCCCGCATGAAGTAAGTTGTAGGGACCGTGATTTCTCATTAAGCCGCCAGTTTCCGTGACAGGGCGTTTGGATGCGTTACCAGCCATGCATTGATGGCTCATGGTATGGCTGCCTACGGGATTTCTTCAGCTTCTGGTGTTTTTTTCGAGTCTGCATCTCCAATAAGAGGCGCTTCAGACGGGAAGGAAGGGTACAAGGATATGGGGAATAGAAGTGTAAGGAGAAGGTAGGGTGAAGAGGGAAACCCGACGCCGGCGTTAGCCTTGATCTCAACGGAAGGTGCCTCCACGGCTTAACGTCCCGTCCGACTTACGGGGTACTCTACACTCGAACACTGAATTGGGGGGCTGGTTTACTGGTGACAAATGTCTTCCCGTCTCTCCCGGTGATGGAATTGGTTGATCGCTCACTTGCCTTGACCAGCTGGGCAATGCGATGTGACGATTGCTATGAAATCTCACCACCATTGAATCTTCAACACTTATGATATTGACGTGTGTGCATAGAAACTCTGTTTGAGGTAATTCACTGAAATGAGTGGAAAATTATCAAGACATTTCTCGCCACCTGCATGAATTCCGCCGACAACAAGTAACGTTGCATGCAACTACTTTTATTCAATGCACATCATCGCACCCTTTTTGTGGAGAAACGACATTTGTAGTGAACTAACTTTGATTATGTACTGATCAGTGTACTGACATATCTGAAAATCCTGATTTTGTGGATTGGTGTTCTAATAGAGGCGTGTTACTCCAATGGCTTCGTGCATTTTATTTGGAGTGAAAATCCACGCGACTAGGTGGAAATCCTCTTATTCGACGCTTCCACAATTGCGAGTGGCTGAAGTAATATGAATATTCACGGGTTTGGCACTTTTTATGTCGTGGGGTAGAGAGACAACTATTTGATTTTTAAACTCGGTCACACGTCCTTACGCGACAACTATTTTATCATTATTTAAAAAGTTCCCATCTCATAGATTCCTACTTTTCACCTTTCCTTGGATTCGCCCGTTCCTTCTGTTTCCCTTCTCCCCTTCTTTTAATCTAATTTCCTTCTCTCCACCCATCTTATTTCGCGTGGGTCTCTCTTCCTCCATTATCTGTTCTGTTCGCCCTCCTTTAACATTTTTTTGCCGTCTCTCTGCCTCTTCTTCTGTTCATTTTCACCCGGGTTCGTCAGTGCCTACTCCTTCCTTTTAATAGAACGCGGCCAGATGTTCTTTTTTTCGGGAGCACCAATTCTCTCCGAGATGCCGCTCCTTCCAGGCGTGCAATTCAAAATGTTCTCTTCCCTCGATTGCTGCCTTTTAAATTTTCTTAATCTTTGGAACTCTACTCAACCTAATGTGGGTGCTATTCGGGAAGTAATTACTTTACGCTGCGCCTCCGCCGTAGCCATGGCTGCTGCGTCTTGAGTAACGGTGGCATCACACACACGCTTAAAATGCCGTTATCATACGCCAAGGGTCGGCTCATCTTATTGGATTTCCCAATGTTTTATCCATGTTGCTTCACCGAATTACCTTTTCTCAAACTGACCAGGTTTGTGAGCGCACGCATTTGCATTATCGATAACTCAACCCCCCCCCCCCCCCACCCACTTATACATTTCCTAATTACCACCCCCCCCCCACACCACTTTAATTTTCCGGCTTAATTGAATTAATGTTAACGGCGCAAGCCCAAATCGTCCAAGGCAGATGCTAGCTTGCATTTTTTTGCCATCAAGTCTTGATTAATGAGATTATGCGGCGGAAGCAAAAACTTGGCGGGATTTCGGTATGGAAATATTTAACGTTGCATTATGAAAAATGTGTAGGCATCTATGTTAAACGAACAGTCAAGTGTGGAACGCTGCCTATCAGCATCTCGTAGTATCACGGAATCCATTTGATTAGCATGTATAATTATCTTCTGGTATTATTTAATATAAAATAATAGAATCATGAATTGAAAATAAAGGGCTATTCTCGGAATTGTTAGAAATGGACTTTTTACCTGTTTTTTTTGTGTACATACACGTACAGACGATGTTTTATAAGTGTATCATAACAGTAAGGCGTTTCAGAAAATAAAATTTGCATGTGGTTTTGGCCCAAAGAAATTGGCTTGAAAGAAGCTCAGTTTCCTATGCTCCTGAAGATTTCCAAAGCACTGAAATGAACGTTTTTCGAAATTCACGTTGCAATTTAAAAACAGATGAAAAAATTGACCTCAAATTCTCACTGTCCATCGTCTAGCTACTTAAGGCCGCGTCTCATCTGTTGTTGATTTACGGTCGTTGCATACTGATCCAATCACGTTGCACTTATATTTGCAATTAGCCGGTTGTACAATCCTGGTCAATAGGGCCTTGCCTAACGGTCACGCATGGACGTGTCTATTGGGCTGACACGCATCTTTATGTTGCATGGCACTTGACATGTATTGTAATTCAGCCGTTAGCATTTAATGAGGAAAAATATCTAAAAAAATATTGCAGTACACTCCACATGAGTCAACAGCGTGATTTACATGATGAGAATGTTTGGAGTCACTTCGAAGAGCCGTGTTACCAGCATGACTCATCGTCTGTGGCGCGCGCTCACTTTAAAAACATTTCTTCTCTAATACAACTCGAAGACAACTATCTTTAAAATTTATTTAAGAGATTCCTTATCGGATTTTAAAAAGTCTTCCATCAACTTATGTACGGAGGGATCCTGGAAGTCGTTCATTAATATCATGCGCTCTGGGATCAATAGATATATCCCATGTAAATTTAAAAAAGAAAGCACTGAACCTAGGTGGTACAATGCCGAAGTGAGAAGATCCCTGAGACGGCAGCGACTTTGTCATGCTAAAATGAAAAGAAATAGTAAATATATGCCCACTAATAAGCGTAACGTAATAATTGAAACTTATAAAATTTCAAAATCCGCTGCAAAGACAGCCCTTAGTAATGCATTCGCCGAATTCAAAAGAAAAATACTTGGGGAACAATTGAAGGAAAATCCAAAAGTCTTCTGGTCCTACGTCAGGGAGGTACAAGGCCATAAGTCTACCGTACATTTACTAAAAAATGATAAGGGGGAAATGGCCACAAACACTCTTGACAAAGTTAACTTGCTAAATTCCTTCTTCCAAACAGTTTTTAACCCACCTTTCGGCGATCCAACTCTCGTGTTACCTGACCTCTTTCAGCGGCTTATGCAACCAATAGAAATTTCCTGTAATGGTATTGAAAAGTTACTCAAAGATATAAGTCCCAACAAATCTCCTGGCCCTGATCAAATTCCCTCCCGCGTGTATAGTGAGTTAGCTTCCGAAATTTCTCCCTACCTTCAAATAGTATTTAATAAATCCCTCACTGAACACGTCGTACCGATAGACCGGAAAGTAACCGATGTAACACCCATTTTTAACAGTGGTGATAGGGAGCAGCCATCTAACTACAGACCAATATCTCTCACATCCATTTCATGCAAGGTCCTAGAACATATAATTGTCAGTTCAGTCATGGGGCACCTAGATAGCCAGAATTTGTTGTCCAACTTTCAGCATGGCTTCCGGAAGAGCAGATCATGTGAAACTCAACTTGCTCTCTTTTCCCACAATATTTTAGTTTCTGGCGAAAATAATATTCCAGTGGATGCTGTTTTTCTCGACTTCAAAAAAGCTTTTGACAAGGTGTCTCATAGCAAACTAATTTTGAAAATTAAAATCTTATGGGCTAGACAATAAAATTATATCTTGGATAAGTGATTTTCTACATGATCGGGTGCAAAGGGTTGTTTTGGACGGTGTTACCTCACCGAAAATTGAAGTCACTTCGGGTGTCCCGCAAGGTAGTGTGATAGGTCCACTCCTGTTCCTTCTGTACATTAATGATATCAGTAAGGTGGTAAAAAGTAAGCTTCGTCTATTTGCCGATGACGCAGTTGTGTACAGGGAAATTCTAAGCCCAAACGATAAGCAATATTTAAATGATGACCTACAAGCAATCGAAAATTGGTGTGATACATGGCAGTTAGAATTAAACTTTAAAAAATGTGTAGTAGTGAATTTTTGGAAAAAGAATAGTTCTCCTCCTAGCACATACAAAATAAGTAATAATGAAATAACAAACGTGGAATCCATTAAATATCTTGGAATAAGACTGACACATGATCTTTCCTGGGGTAAAAATATACGTGAAATAATTGGTCAAGCTAATCGTAAACTGGGTTTCATTAAAAGAGTATTGGGTAAATGTGACGATCATGTAAGAGAAATCAGCTACTTTTCCCTTGTTAGACCTCATTTGGAATATGCTGCCAGTGTATGGGATCCCTACGAAATCGGTCTAAGTAATGAACTTGAACGTGTGCAGCGAAGATTGGCAAGATTTGTAAAGGGAAGATACGATAATTATATTAGCGTAACCAGTCTATTAAATGAATTGAAATGGGAATCATTGTCAGATCGCAGGTTGACATTTAGACTTAATCTCTTAAACAAATTCCAAGGCAATATTTTCAGCGATGATGTTAAAAATATTTTACGAACCCCAACTTACTATGGCAGACTGGACCATAATCATAAAATTAGAGAAATTGATTGCCGAACTGACCGATTCAAAATGTCCTTTTTCCCTCGCACAATTAGAGGTACGAATAACGGTAAATATGTCCTATCGGAGAGTAGCAATGAATAGCATTGGTAGCTGCATGTTGGTATGAGTACTTAAAGCTAACCCTACTAATAGAATGTTTTTGCATGTTTTCTTTGCAATTTCTATCTTTTTTAAATAGTGTAGTTCTGGCTACTATATTAATACTATTCCTTTTTTATGCATGATATGTAGTGCATGTGTGGTGAGCAATCACCCCCTGCCACACACCCTTGTGGTGGTTTGCAGGGTATTATGTAGATGTAGATGTAGATCTGTGTACACGACAAAAATAGTATTATATATAGATAGTTGTCCTCCGTCAAACATCACGAAAATAATTTAAATTGAATAGTAAGTGTACCACAGCTGATTATATTAATTATTCAACGATAAATGGTGAGCTGAGTAGTGCAGTGGGTAGAGTGCTGTGCTTAGTAGGTACTATGGAGTTCCAGGTTTTGATTCCTAGGACCTTTGCACGTGTCCGACCCAACTCAACCTTGGTGTTCCCTGGATGAAGTATGAATCATCTGTTCGGGAAAGCGGAGGTGATACCACCTATTCTCCCCTGGTGTGTGCTTCTAATCGCAGTTGGGCTTAGTATTTGCCGACTTCCATCCTCACTTATCAGACTATCTTGGGCGTTGAATACAACTTTTAAGCAAGCGATAAGTCTTTAGAAATATCAATCTACGGTGGAATTAGAAATATGCGTATCTGTTTACGCCTGTTATTGCATCACTCTATGGGCCTGAAATTCCACTGACGTGTCTCGGGTAGATACATGGGCCCAGATTCGCGTCAGGCGTCAAGGATTTCTGAAAACACAAAATATTTTCACAAATTTCGTGGATTTTACAATCGTTCTCGTAATTTAGATTTGGAAGCAATAAGTCATTACCAGAATGAGAATTTGAATTTATTTTCTCTTCCTATGATAATTATCTGGATTTTATGGGACCATTATTTCTAATTTAATTTTGTAAAGGAAACACACGTTGCAAGATACAAATACGAAATCTACCTGTATTTCTTATGAGCGTCATGTAGAATTAAATAAGGCAAGTTTTTAGCCTCTTATCGAATTTTTACGAATATGGAACCTGGTCTCTTATTTTTTATGCTGAAAACCCCCAGCGCGCCTAATTTGATGCCAGTATCTCAGGCAGTTTTTGAAGTAAGCTATGGCTTTTTAGCTCGCCAATCTTTTAGCGATTTATAAGATAGGATACAATGGACGATTGGTTTAACACATAGACGCTAGGTGTCTCTAGCGTTCTTGTTGGAAAAACTATGTTTGCTTACAGGCAACACTTAAGCGTGCATAAAAAAATCCGTGGATTTATGTAACGATTTGCTTTAAAGCAATCTGTGAAACTTGAGGGATACAACTGCAGGAAAAAAAGGTGACAAAGTAATTTCATTCTAATGAAAACGTTATTTCAATAGCAACGGTTTGTTATAGTATTTCTTTTTCGTCTAATTTTACTCAATGGAAACTTGAAAGAAGTCACATTAAAAAGTTTGCATTGGTTGAAGAGTTGGCAACGTTTAATAAACTTTGGCAACAAGTGCGCTCAAATTTTGTTGGATTTTTGGAAGGTGCCGACTGCTAAGAAGAGAAGGATATACTTTGTTGGCGAAAACTTGCGAAATGCGATTAACATAGCTAGCAGCTTTTCCAATGTAAAGCTGGCTGTCTATATTTTCGTATATGTATTTGTCGAAATCTTTGTTAAAATTTGTCTCGAGGGTGGATCAGTGGAAACTATAAGTGTTCTCTTTGTGAGTGTGAACTATAGTCAGTATTTAAGGAAAAAATCCGCAATTACAAGACACCCGGAAACTTACAAGGATACTTATAATTTACCGATGTGAAAAATACGGTCGTTGCCGAGAATCTTTATATTCTAAGGAACGAAAACGCCAGTTGAAGTATTTGACGTTTGAAAAAACACCAGAGCAGACATTGCGATTCGGAAGTCCGGGGTTGAAAAGTGTCGCGAGTACAATCGCATGCTTGGAGAAATTTGTAACTCCTTTCCCTCGGGGAGGGTTTAAATTTAAATCCGTAGTGAAAAGGATGTTCCTTGTCCTTGGGCACTTTGTAAAACGATTCTCCCTCTTTGGGCGTGATACAATAATCCCTCCTTTGGCGGGATTCGAACCCGCGACCGGTTGAAAGTCGAGGGATTTACTCCGCCGCCGTGGACGGCGAGATACGACGGGGGATTTGCTTTTGCAATACTGAGCCATTTTGTTAAAATATTTTCTGAGATTCATAAAAATCAGTCGTATGCAAAGAAATCATTTGCTGCGTGTGCAACAATAGCCTCCATCCCCTGATTCGTTCACATCACGTGATGTCGTGACATTTTTTAAGGAAGAGTGGTCCATTTCTCTTTCACTTTGTTCTTGGCGGATTGTCAAGGGAGAAGTATAAAAGCAGGTGGAGAGCTATTTGTTCTGCTAAAACGAGAATTATGGACCGCTTAGAATTTGAATAAAATGATATAAGATGATGCTTCGAATCCCCATGATTTTCATTAAAATTAATCCGTTTGAAGAAGAATTCTGCACGATATGCAAAAGAATAGTTTTCCTAACATGCAAAGCTATTCGCTCCGTGCTTTGTGGGTCGAGCACTACAGTGGGATCAACACAAAAGCCTCGGTCCCGTATCTCGCGTGGCGCCAGGGCTTAGCATTGAGATTGAGGTCGCGGCTGCAGATACGTCGAACCCTTTTCCCATTCTCCGTGCTAGGGTAAGCACAGAGGATTCGACTACGCTCGAGGTTTTTAAGCGAGGATCATCATTATCATTATGATGTGTAAAGATTAATCAAAAGATGGCGCTTCCCGCCCAACTTCGCACAAAACGAGTCTTTTGCGAGTGATATGAAAGTGGCTTGAATCACAGCTACCAGGGGAAGAACCTGTGCGTAATGTCAACACAGATGCGTGCTGCGATTTCCAGATGGCGTCCTTTTCGGCCTTTGGCTCATTCAAGAGCGCTCCCACTATAATTCAAAGCTAGAGGAGTGATCAGGTCCATGCCATCATTAAAACGTACTCCATATCTGTAGAGACTTTAAAATAGGTGATCAGAGTGTACTATGCAAATAGTTTTTGGGAGAGACGTTAGAAGATAGGAAATCGCTTAGCAAAGATTTAGATGCAATTCAAGAGTGGTGCGACAAATGGCAGTTAGAGCTTAACCTTAAAAAGTGTGTAGCTATCAATTTTTGGTGGAGGAATAATTCGATAGAGTATACCTATAAAATTAGTAACACGAAGATCGAAAACGTAGAAACCATAAGATATTTAGGTGTAACAATTACTAAGGATTTATCGTGGGGAAGACACATAAGTGAAATATACGGCCGAGCGAAGAGAAAGCTAGGATTTATAAAAAGAGTACTTTGAAAATGTGATGAGAAGACAAAAGAGCGATGTTACTTCCCTAGTTAGGCCCCACCTTGAGTATGCAGCCAGTGTATGGGATCCTAATGAATTAGGTTTGATCAGAGAACTAGACAGTGTGCAGCGTAGAGCAGCTACGTTCGTTAAAATTTGTCACGATAGGTTGAGTCGTGTTTCAGAATTAATACAAGAATTAGGGTGGGAGTCATTATCAGAGCGTGGGTTAAGGTACAGATTAAATCCATTACAGAAATTTCAATCGGATAGCTTTACTGAAGATGTTAGGCACATATTAAAAAAAACAGCGTATTATGCTAGATTCGACCAGCCAAATAAGATTATAGAGAGAATAGATTGTCGTACCAATAGATTCAAAATGGCATTTTCCCCCGTACCATAAGAGAACAGAATAGGCAGCATAGGAAAGGGATAGGTAGGGGAAATATTTTCGAGTAGTCTGTAGTGCATGATCCATGTATTAACCCCTCAAATACTATAGATACTAACAATCTAGTTGCATGAGACACTTTAGTTGCTTGTTTGCATGTTACTAGTGCATGCTTGGTGATCTTCACCCCCTGCCACACACCCTCGCGGTGGCTGGCAGGGTATCGTGTAGATGTAGATGAAGATGACGCGAATAAAATGCTGCGTTAGAAATGCAATCACTTGGAGGATTTTTGAGCTCTAAATCGAGAATCGCGAGCGATCGTTTTCCCCAGGCGATAGAAAATTCTGTTCGAGGGACGCCATGGATGGGGGTATTGTTGGGTGTCTTAGTGGACGGGGCGTCGTCGCCATAAGTGCGAAGGGTTCGTTGAGTGGCGTCCCCACAAAGGGAGGAGGGGGGAGGGGGTGGTCAGGAGAGAGAGGGGGGGTGGTCAGGAGTTGAAGCGAACCATTTCACCACGCTCTTTTCTCTGGCATTTGTGCCATGGGGCTTCGCGTGCCTCAGGTCACCGTTGTTGGGCTGGCGCGTAGACGCGTGTAGTTCACTTCTCCGTGGCTACATTGGCAATCATATCAAGTTGCATCCTACAGTATCATGCGATCTTGGTAATGTGGACAACATATGTGCTTTTGAGATGGAAAAACAATAAGGAAGAGCGAAACGGTGACCAGTAATGAAATTATGTTCAGTCCTTACATCGACTTGTGTAATTGTGCAGAATGATTAAGTGGTGCATGTTTGGTGAGAATTCACCCCCTGCCACACACCTGTGAGGTGGCTTGCCTGGTATTATGTAGATGTAGATGTAAATGAATGAAGCCAGTTCTTTTATTTCTTTTGATTTCATCCTAATATAAAGCCCATTCCAGTTATTCCTACTTCAATTACTCCTCAACTTCTAAATTTGTGGATTAATTCCTCTATCTTATCTAAGCTCGCTTGCTGAGTTAAGATAGAGAAACTAATTACTGAACCAATCAACTGAACCCATTTCACTGTACCAATACTGGTTCAGTGAACGCTAATCATCGGAATTTTTATGCAAACTTGTGGACCGATGTTCGCTGAAACTGAGTCAATTGGGGATAAAGCGTGCGGAGACTAGCAATCAATTCACATTCATTTAGATCGATACTGCATCACCTTCATCACGATACTCTAGTGAAAAAATTCGTGCACTCTTCCGATCACGACCAATGTGCTTAGCTTTGTGGATTCACCTGTTCTCGCGTGAGGAAATCCCGCGGAGACCGGAGCTTCCGGGCGAAAGCATTTCTGCGCTCAGAACACGCCGCGCCGGAGGGGAGCGGGCCGAGACGAAGGAGCAGACACACACACTCCTTGTGTGTGTGTGTCAAGTTTTGGAAATTGTTTCCGAGTTCGAGTGCCGCTTGGGATGTGCTCGATGTGCGTCTGGGAATTCGTTCGCTGGTCTCGATGAGCTCTTGTCTCTTTCCTCTCTCCCAGGAATATTGCGACCCGAAGGAACGCACCACGACATTTCTCCTCTCACCACGCGTAGATTCTTATATTAGAATTCTACTTTGTTTTTCTCAAACTGGCGAATGTGGGAAGTGATGGATAATGGGTAAGCCTAAGGCAAACCACGGCCTATTTCTACCACGAAAGCTTAAAGTGGAGTGAAACCAATAGCTCTGAACCGAAAATTCACGATTGCAATCGTCACACTGCGGTTTCCTCTTTTCGTGGAAGCACCTTCAAGGTAAGTCACTATTTCCCATCCGGGCATGGCTAGGGCACGGATCAGGGCGTGGAAGGCGTGCTTCAGTCAGTCACAGTGACGAGGGAGATCGGGGAGGCTTAATTGATGGCGGCGCGGAAACTTAATAAATTCAGCGAAAGACAGAGCTCGGAAAGGAATATTCCCGGAGGAGAGTATCCATTCCTGCTTTCTCACAATCGATTCCCGGGGTGAATTTATTTCATTTTCTCAATCCTACATGATATTCCTTCTTTATTAATTGTTGTTGAAAACAGTGTGTATTTAAGAAGTATGCAAGAAATCGCGGGCGCGGGTGCGTTGTGACCTAAGAGATGATAAAACTCTCCATTCTAAAGGTTTGCCTTTTTGGAAATGATGTCAGTTAGAGGGGGATGGCATCTGTGAAGTGAACTCCAAGCCACCTGTTTTCAGATGGCTTCAAGTATATATTTTTTTAGAGTTTTCCACATTTCGATCGATTAATTAGAAATAACTGGAAAAAGAAAGGAGGACTGCCCTAACATTAGGCATCAAATGCCTCTCATTTATCGGACTATAATGCAGTGAAATATTCGTACCAATAGTATGCTTCCATCTCCATTGCAAGCTTGCTGCTGCGAATATTCTAGTGACTACAAATCCTCGCGTAACTCTTCAGTAAACGCATATGCAATCGTAGTTTACTTAAAGGTTAGCAGCACGTAGTATGCCTCGTGCTGCTAGCTCATCATTAAAACTTTTTAGCATCGCCGAACAAAAATACTTTAGCTGAATCTGCTTGGTCATATTCGTTGACGATTTGACGCACCTGTGATTCACCTTGATGTGATGCGCAGTTCTAGATGAACGATGCGACTATGCCTACTTAATCGGCCACATATCAATATGCAAACTAAAAACTAAAGTAGGCAAACATTCTCATATCATTCATTTTTGCTTGTTGCCCTACCGACAGAACCCAGTTCAGGAGTCAGCTTTGTAACGTTGAAATCCCTGCAACCATGTTGTTTGCGGCCTCACGCTGTGGGAGCGTTTTTCGCCATGCATCATCATCGGTCTGGGAAAATTGGCTAGCGTGGCAGGAAGTCATTCGGAAGACGTCCTTCGGAAACGTCGATGCCCTTTGACCTTAGTCTCACGGCATTAGTCCTCCGTCCTAACCCCAATTGCTTGGTCCATATTCCAGATTTCTAACGGTTCGGTCTCATTCGAATTCCTCCATTCATCCAGCAGTTCCCTCGTGGCTGCCAGGGCAGTCACGAGAGGAGATGAAGTTGGAGGGGGGGGGGGGGGATTCGCCACTTGTCGATCGAAGCCATTCAGAGGGGAGCCCACGAGGGAAATACCCTTCCTCCCTTTTTTTACCAAAGGATCTCAAGGGTGTACAGCAGAGAAAAAAAAGAAACACAACAAGAGTCGACGTTCCCGAGTGTCTCCCCAATTCCAATGTGCCTTTCAGAGAAAAACGCCTCTTTTCTCGACCTGTTTAAATGGCCAACAGAATTGTCGCACTGCATTTTGGAGAGAGCAGTTAATAGTTTAAAAGTTCGTGGAACCATTCTCGACTTGCAAGCATTGCCCTTATTGGCGGATGCCCAGAGAAAGCGTGTCGAGTGACGCTGGACCCTCGTCTATATATTTCAAAAGCGTGGCAGAAATGCCAGAGGGCATTGCCGGAATTGGCTTGCTTCAGAGTTCACGCCGGCAATATGTGTGTGGAATGAACGGAACTGCGATATATATTGGGACACGTGGAGGTGAACGGTTTTGAAAGTCGTCAGAAAGTAGTACTTCGATGTGTAGGCGCCGAATACTATGGCAGAAATGATTGCTGCAATTGGTACAATATGATTCGAACATCCCAGGAAATAAACGCCAATTTGTTCCCAAGTAGAGACTGCATAATTGTATTGGGTCGCATGACATTTAGTGAATCTTGACGGAGAACAGCCCCTAGGGATATCTATGTATATCCAAAAGATAAAAATGTTGGAGGAAGACATAATTACGTATGTATGTACTTATTAAATTATGGTTACACGATTTATAGGTAGCTTAGACGGCATCCATTACAAAATTGAGCTTAAATGTTGTAGCGATGGGGAAACGAAAAGTAGAAAATATTGTAGAACAGTTTTCTTTTGATCATTTAAAAAGTAATAATTAAGATAATAGTTTGATTCATAGACTGAATTGAAGTGAAAGTGCTAGTAAATGCTAAGTTTTGCAATTGATTTCCTCATATTGATCGATAAACTGACTGAGTATTTGTAACTTTTTGTCTGAAATTTATGCATTTTGTTGACTCTTTTCACTTTCGTTGCCATTTTTCGTTGTCAAACGGTTTTTCAATGCACAATATGCAATACATATCACGGCCGCATTTTAAAGATTTTAACCTACGCGACGAGTAATTTAGTGAATTTTGGAAACATAATTCTTCCTCCCCACATGCTTTTCAACTGTTTATGATACTTATCACGCTTTTCACCGACAATGAAATAAACATACATATAAACAAAACGCCCAGAGGGGTCATTTTAAATTTATTTTTTTATCTCATTTTTTACGAGAACAGAATTTCTTCTCGTGACTTTTAATATTTTTATTAGGTGTTCACTTGCATAAATTTTCACCTTCCTAAAATAATCCATTGAGGAGTTAAATTATATTTTACCTTGAACGCCCAAATGGGGTCATTCTGACCCAAGGGTTCATTTGCGCGCTTTATCTCTGCTAAAGGTCCTTTTTCATTTGCATTTTTGTATAATTCTGCTGCATATGTGTTCACTGTTCTCTCATTTTATCTTTTTCATTCGGTTACTTATCTTCCAAGTTCGTATCAGTTTCCAAAAAAGTTTTTTTTCCTTTCCCCATCACGTCCTCACATTTCGTTTTGCTTACATGTGGAATATTTAGTAATTACTTTGTTGATATTATCATACATCGTCATTCTCTGTGGTGTGAGGAGAATTCAATTTTGTTTACCTGTTTCGCTCGAATTTATCAACATAGTTGACTCTAAATCTAATTATTTGTCTTCGGATGACGAGTGCAGAATAAAACTCGTTCTTACATGGGAAAAGAAAAATCACTTTGCACATTCCACACAAAGGTTTTATATATTTCTACCATAGTTTAGACAATATATGTCATTATCAAAATCGATAATGACATATATTGTAGAAACCAATAAAACCTTTGTGTGGAATGTAAAAAGTGATTTTTCTTTTCCAATCGAGTGATTCCACAAAGTAAAGCCTCAAACTTTGAACTTGTTCTCACAGCGACAGCAAGTGAAGTTTGTGTATTTTTTGTCCATTGTTCGTGGCTTCGCGGGACGAATTTGTGGTGTGATCGGTATTTTGAAGATAGCTGTGATCAAAAATTTCTCAAAGAGCAGCATAATGTTCTGCTGACATTCTTGATGAGCTGCGTAAGATTCAATAAGATGAGTCAATGGTGGAGAGTGTTCATTTGACAAATCCGACGGCAAGCTGACATTTGAAACTTGTGAAGAATAAACAGAATCCTCAGAATGTGACGATGAGTACCCAGTTGATGAACTCAGTAGAGACACTAGGAAGGGTGGATCTAAAAGTAAGCTCACTATTTGAAATAATATTCATTCACTATTTTCAAGGCATGCGGGGTCAAAGCAAAAGATACCCTCCTTGGAATAATCAGAGATAGCTATGACAGTGGAAGGCTACCAGAGAATTTCCAGAAGAGTGAAATTAGCAGGAAATGCGAAGAACACAGAACCTTTAGCCTGTTGTTACACACATTGAAAATACTTACTAAGATTATTATCAGAAGAATGGAAGGGAATATCGAAGGGAATCTTTCGGAAAATCAATTCGGATTCAGGAAAAACCAAGGAGCTAGGGAGGCAATACTCAGCTGAAGGATACTGGCCGAGAAAATGATACACGTAAACAAGCTGTTGTATGTGGCATTCGTGGAATTAGAATAGGCCTTTGACAACGTGGAATAGAACAAAATGTTCAAGATACTGGAAGCCATTGGAATGGATTACAAGGATAGAAGAAAAATCTACTGGCTCTACAAGAACCAGGTCACCACAATGCAAATAAAAGACGGAAGGAAGATAGAAGCCAAAATAAATGAAGGAGTCAGAGAATGATTCAAACCTCTCCCCAGTGTTATTCAATATAATTATACCTGGAAGAAGCAATAAGAGACGCAGAGGAAATTGGTATCAAGGGCATCAAGGTGAATGGCGAAGAAATAAACATGCTCTGGTTTGCTGATGACAACGCAGTTGTAGCAGAATGTCGAGGGAACTTGCAAGCATCCCTGACGACTATGGACTAAGTACTTCAACAATATAATAAGAGCAATACTAATAGGAAACTAAAACCCTAGTGTGCGGAAGAGAGAATCAAGTGCAAATACCACAATTGGAGGAGTGATTTTGGAACAAGTGGAGTACTTCACGTACATCGGTAGCACTATCACTTGGGATGGAAGAAGCTCAACGGAGATCAAGCGCAGAATAGCACAAAATAAGGAGGCGTTTATGAAGAAGAGACAGCTACTCTGCTCAAAGAACCTACGGCTGCAAACAAGGAAGCACTTTATCGTATGGAGCATGGTAATCTATGGATCAGAGGCATGGAAAATCGGGAAAGCAGGCCAGCGAAGAATTGAAGCCTTCGAAACATGGTGCTCGAGGAGAATGTTGAAGATTAAATTGACTGATATAGTGAGGAACGAAGAGGTGTGTAGAAGAGCAGATGAAGATGGACATACCTGAGGCACAATGAATTAGTTAGAAATATAATAGAGGGAAGATCAAAGGGAAGGTCCCACAAGGAAGACCAAGGGGCAAGTATCTAGAGCAAATAAAGCAGGACGTGAAAGAGAAAACATACGAGAGCGTAAATAACGATACGTAATAATAAGACGTAAAGAAGAGCATAAATGCTCTTCTTTACGTCTGCCTTCTTGAGACAATTAGAGCTTCTGTTTAATGATTTTCCTTCCCATAGACCTCCTTTTGTAGCTTTCTGAAGTCCACAGTCGCCGTCTCTGGGAAAACCCAATGCCACAAAGTGTTGTCCAAGGCAATCCAGAACATGTTGCGGAATGGGAGGGGAGCACTTCTCCGAACACCCGTTGTTCTTGGTTTCCTGGATGATCTCCATCAAGCATCGAGTGTCCTTTTGTCACCTCCCGAGTGGAGGGTGTGCGGAAGAACACTGCTGTGTCCACGAAGTGATCCGCGAGCATCGAGTGTGCTTTCTTTCTCATTCTCGCATGTTTCTGTCCTTCCGTCTGCGTATTTTGCAGCCCTCTCCCTCGACAACCTTCTGTGAAGGTATACGGTCAACATTTTATTTTTCTACTAAAGATGATAACATGTATTCAAAACTCGGTCGTTTTGTGCAAGTAAGTTATGGAGGTAAGGAATAATTCCTTTAGAAAATACATTTGAAGCTCTTATCTGATGGATGTGAGGCATGAAGTATAACAGCAGTAGAGGTTTGTAGCACTGAGGTTGATGTAGTGGTTAGACTATTGGCTTCTCATCGGTAGGGGCAGGGTTCGAATCCCGGCAGTGGAAGGTATTTTTATTTGATAAACCGGCCCTTATTTGAGTGTTTTGTGGAGAGCATTCGACTGCAGTACTCCGTCCGTCGGATAGGACGGAGTACTGCATCTTGGTCCCCTTGACGACTTTTCGTTAAGTGCAGCCTAATTCCTGATGTAGGCTTCCGCGCTGCGTCAACTTTGAAGATGGTAGTCTTACGGGACTTCTTCCGCGCACGATCCATGTTTCTTGGACGACTGTTTCTCCGACTGACTTCAACGCCGGCGAAACCATCGTCCAAGAGAATGGATCGACGCGGAAGAAATCTAGTAAGACTAGCATCTTTGAGGGCATGCCGACGCCGGGTTTGTCTCCACTCCTCTTTCCTCCTTTCCCTTCCCATCCTTATACCTTTCCTCCTGGTCTGAAGCGCCTGTTAGTGCGGAAAAACAGACTTGAAAACACAGAATACATGGTTGAAGCATTCAAAATGCGATGCTGCAGAAGTCTACTGAAGACGACTACGATCGACCGAGTGACTTACGATGAAGTTCCAAGAAGAAGGGATGCAAAAGGAAAAGCCTGCTGAAAACTTTAAATTGGCTATACCGTGGGAAATAATGGCTTAACGAAGACAGTTGTTGATTAAAAAGTATGTGGGAAGAATGGAGAGGGAAGGTCTCGCATGAAATACATGAAGGGAGTCATTGAGGATGCAAGGTTGTCTCTCGAACAAAGGACACTTTGCTCAGAGAATCCCGCACCATGGGCGAGGCCCAGGCTTTGGGTTTGGTCGAGGGAGGAATTATTTTTGCTTTGCGGAAATGGGGTCGTTTACCATATTTTTTTATTGCCGAATCTGGTAGAGTATTAAAGACCCAAATTTTTCCGTTTTGTGATCCGTCAATTATTTCTCGAGTTATAAGCGGCGAAAAACTAATGTTTTTAATCATTTCGGAAAAGTGGGCGTGGTGTAACCTCTGACGTATATCGACTTCGTCCAATCACAACTGAGCCCGCGAAGCCACAACTTTGCCTTATCGCAATGGGGGACACACAGCTGACTCATCCAATGAAAGCGGTTGCGACAGGATCTGTGCGAGCAGACCTTCCGAGAACCCCCCTCCACTCCCTTCCCTTCCCAGAAAGCAGTCAAGGACGGGAGGAAGATGACGTCAATGTTATCAAAATAGCTTTTTCGGTGGGCGTCACCTTTTGCTTATTTTAATTTTTATTTATGAGTGAATGGTTGTGGTTAGAAGATTAATTTTTTCGCTAAAATTCTTTTTTCGTTTCCATCTAACGATTTCGTGTACAAAATTGCGATTTCGGTTCCGAGTAAACGTCCCCATCTGTAAAGTGGCTAACTTCATGCTGTTTTTCTTGCGGTTAGTTCGCAATCTTTGGAGAAATATGAAGAAGGAAAATCGAGTGAAGTTTGAGTGAAGAGTGAAATAGAAGGAAAATAGAGTGAAGAGCTACGTCAAACCAATCTTGGGACTGATGACATACGATGATGATCGCCCGTGGTACATCACGAAGCTGGCATGTCGACATAGCTATCATCAAATGACGCTGTTTATTGACTTTTCCTGGTGTGTCCATCGGTGGAGATCTCGCCTGCCGGCATGCCGTGGAGGTAGCGAGAGTTGCTTTGTCGAATTGTGCTCTGCCTCTTAAGAAAGTCGACTGCCATGCGCACAGTGAACAATTCAAGTGGTACATTTCCGAGTTGTGTTTCTCACGCGATTTTGCTGTGAGTCATGGAAAAATCACGATGTATTGACAAAGTCTTGGAATACCCTATGCGATTAAATTTAAAGGATTGTGTTTGGCTATTATTATTACTGTTAACCTTGGGGATACAACATAAAACTTCAATTCAGAGAAATTCAATTCTTTATTCTCACCGTGACATAATTTTATGAATCATTTCCCTTTGTGCAGTCCTTTTATATTTTTGAGTGAGCCAAAATTTTTCAGTTTCTGGCTATTTTTATGCAAAAATGTAATTTTATTTCTGCCAAAAACGCTATTTGGTCGTGATAACTCCCCTCTCTTAATCTCAGCTACGTTCAACTGATCATTCACTGGAAAATAAGGAGAGAATACGTCTCCGACCGTGCATCCATAAATGTATCGTCGGCCTGGGGCTTTCCGTACTTAAAGAGGCAACAGCAGGCAAGACCACAAAATCAAGGCGAAAGAGAGAGAGTGGAGAGTGTCGTTAGCAGAAAGGAAACACTTGCGAACAAGTGTTCCTTCGGAGATGATGGTGGGAGCGGTAGACTCTGCTCCGTTGGGAGGGAGTTAATTTGCTCCTCAGGGGGGTGTGGGGGGGGGGGTCACCGGTTGAAGGGTGCTTGCACCAAGAGAGAGACGGCACCAGTTGAAGGAGGGAGTCAGCCCTCGCGGTAAGTTGAGCGAGAGATGGAGTTCAAGGGGTGGCAGGATATAAGGGGTAGCAGCAGTAATTAGTCGGATCCGCCGTGCGGCATTTTTCGGAGGGCTGCAGCCGCTCCTTTTATTCGCCGCGGAGGGCCCTGGATGACGTCTGCTTCCTGCCGTCGACGGGCTTTGGCGGGCCCCGCATGAATGCCCTCCGCAGAGGTGTACACAGTCGCATGGAGGCCCGGGGAGGGGTGAGTCGATGGAATTAATTTCCATGCGTCGCCCCAAATTAGTCGCTTTGGCTCGCTTATCCAGATAACTTTTTCCATCACGTTTTGCACGGGTGTTTCATTCATGTTTCGTTTTCATAATTTTCGGAATGATGCAATTAAGGAGGGCCGCAAATGGAAACCGAGCGTTTTGAAGTCACATGCATGACGAATTCCACGTGCGTGACTTCCCTTCACGTAAATCTGGCCGAATGATTTAAACGAGGTGGAGTCCTACTTTCTTGCGCTAAAAATAATTTCCATCGCAGCAACTAGAAGCGATGTGATAGTATCTCAAATGACAAATCAATGGCTTGCTTTCTATGATAACGAGGCCACAACTGTGGTACCTTCTCAAACCTTCTTGCGAACTCTATAATCATAGTTATGAGCTGTAACACCTGATATTCTTTTACTGATCTCCACATTGTTTGGCTTAGAGTCAGTTATGAACGAATTCAAAATTGGATCTGGGATATTATGAACCTTTCAAGGTGTCTCCTACTTGAGAAACCATTGCAGTCATGGTAAAGACGTAAAAGGCCAAAAATTATATTTAAATAATAAATTAATAGCATGCAAAAGTGTGTATATAAGTCAAAGTGTGTATATAAGATTAAAAGAAAACAAAAGTAATCGTAAATAGTAGAAGGGAGGTGGCCGAGGCCGATACTTGAGAAGCAGAAACTAAAGGATCTAAAAAGCAGAATAACTGGCGATAGTCAAAGAAAGAAAACATTTATGAGAATAGCTCAGGCAAAGGATACATTCTACGGAAAGGAGCTTATAGCTGGAAACACAAGCGTGAAAGCAAGGATATGAATGTATATACATCTGGAACATGTTTCTTTATGGCAGTAAGGCGTGGACGATAACAGCAGAGAAATTGCCAGACTGAAAGCATTCGAAATGTGGTGCTTCAGAAGAATGATGAAGATGAAATGGATCAACAGAGTATGTAACGAGGAAGTCCTAAGACGAGGGTGTGAGAAAAGAGAAGTCTTCTGAATACCCTAAGAAGAAGACTGGGTCTTTCAATCGGCCACACCATGAGACATGATGGCCTGATGAAGACAATCGTTGAGGGAACATTGAAAGGGAAGAAAGGAAAATACAAGCATTGTTGAGAACGTGGTACGTACAAGTTTTTAAGGATGTGGAAGAGAGTAATTATATGAAGAGGTTATTCTGTGGGGGAACAGAGTGGAGAGTTATGTCTTGTGTCAATCTTAGGAATGTTAAACCATTATCAATTAAGGTTATGTTGAAGCCCGTTGGTTAATTAATCGTTAGTTCTGGGGCAAACATAACGTCTTTTCCGCTTAAAATTATTTTAATTCACAATTTTTATTCCAAGGTACTTTATCACACAAGTTTATTTTATTTCGTGAACGTGAATATTCATAAATTTATTTGGTCCAATAAAACCCCCATGATTGCAATTATTCTTTTCATGATTCTCAGCAATTTTGATGAAGACAATCGGCGAGGGAAAGGTGAACGGGAAGAATGGAAAAGGCAGGCCTCGTATGAGGTATATGGAGCAAGTTGTAAAGGGTGTAAAAAAGAGAGGAACTACGTCAATATGAAGAGGTTGGCCGATAGAAGAATCGAGTGGAGGGCTGCGTGAAACCAATCCTAGGATTGTTGACCCTTGATGATGATGATTCTCAGCAACAATTAGAATCGTTTTTAGTGACCATAAGACGCGATGGCCCGAAGAAGACAATCGTCGAAGGATAAGTGGACGGGAAGAACGGCAAAGGATGAAAATTGGGATGCGCCACAACATTCCCTTTCAATCCCAATCGCCATAACATGACTTACATCTGCACTACCTACTTCACGGGCGCACATTCCCTCAAATTCCTGCTTAAAGGACTCTTCCCCATCCTTTCTTATAGCACCACCACCTCAAAAATATTCCCAGTCTCTCTTCTGTAACCTACAGACGCCCAGCCAACCTAAGCAGCATTTTTCCTTTGACTCGACCTCTCCACAAATTCTCTCACACCATCAAAGCCCCACTCATTGAGTAATCGCTCGAGATGCAGAGCGTGTCCCATCTTCACTATACACCACCCACGTACATCTCTCTCTCATCTTCTCAACTCCCTCCCTCACTTTCCGTCTCCCTCTTGTATCTCCAGCAATGTTATATGCCACATTGCAATGCAATCTCTGCTGCGATCTCTCTATGTTGGCCACTGCACCACTCACGTTAATAACATTGCAAAACAAATTTTATCTTTATGTTTTTTTACCAAGTCCAAAATAGTTGATTTACATGGATTTGAGTGTGCTGAAGTTTAAAAAGGTATTTAAAAATCTAGATTAGCTCAGGTTTGGAAGTCATCGAAACTAATATGTACCTCACATATTGTAATGGGCCATAGTTTAACAAGCTTACCACTGCCCAACACACATTTACTCACCCTGCATTTGGAAGTGGTTTTGGGGTTGATTTGCTGCAATGATCACAAATATGGAGTCCGTTTTACTAGAATGGCTCTGGATGTTAAGATACAGCGTGTTGAAGCTTATATTTTTACTGCTATACAGGTACATATATTTTTCTTATTCTATTCATAAAATTTTAATCACAAGAATATCCAAACGGCTTATATGATTTAAAGGGTGCTGATTCCAAACATCACATAATTATTGTCAGGTAGGCTCTAGTTTTTACAATGCAAACTCGTAAAGTGTAACCTATTCACAAATCACGTGAAAAAAATCAAAGAATAGGTGAGTTGATTTGGTTCCACCGTTCTCCGAGGGGGGCGTCTCTATCCCTGAGTTTCAAAGTAAATACTAATGTCTTATGGCGCGTAATATATGCGATGCTTTCTCGATCCTACAACATTCAGCAAGTCGTTTTTTCACGCCTCTTCCAAAAATCCGTGTGGAAGGCCTGCAACTCTTTTTACTACACTTCATTTAAGGTATGCTGCGTTATGATTAATATGTTAATTGGTAGGTTTTGTTTTCTTCGTGAAGAAACCACTTCCATTTTCCATAGATTCCTCAGCTTTACCATTCATGAAAGAGAAAGGCAGAACGTTATGCATACCATTCTGTAAGTACGAAAAACAAAGGGAATGGAAGCTAAGATAACCTTAAAATTACAAAATGAGACTGCTGAGATTTGAGAGGGCGCGAATCCTTTCCATGCTAAACCCAGTAATTGCTCTCGGTCCAAAGATTTTAACGGGTCGCATAGTTTGATAGTTAATTCAGAATAAAATTCACCTGCTCCGCATTCGGAATCACTTGGAGGGAAAGAAGACCGGGGGAATGAATGGGAAGAGAATTTGTAAAGGCTTCTGCGTGAGGAGTTGTGGGAAGGGAATGAAAGAGATTGAAGGCTTGCTGAGGCTGCTGGGAGAAAAACTGAAGAAAGTGACGGGACTTTTTTACTCCCGGCAAGAGGCCTGTGTTGCCACTGCACACCACGGATCTCATTTCATTTCTTGATGTGACACAAGATGATTAACTGCCTTCAAATAAATGTGGGGATTAATGAATAACATACAGAAATTAAGGATAATGCAACTTAACTTGTTTATTAAAGAGGCGAAAGAATAAAAGTAATAGAAAGGTACCTCTGCGTATTTCACTAATTTTGTGCATTTATTTCAATGCGACACGATATCAAAACTCCTCACTACCGCTCATCTTTTAATTTTGTTTCTAATGTCTTATGATGACACGAATTGCGCGATAACTTATCTAGTTTCAAAGTTAAACAAATGGAAGTCGTATTATGGTGCACGGTACCTTATTTTTAAGGAAAATTTATCCCTAGAGTTATATTTTCCAGGGAAAATTATCTCCTAGAAATATACTTTCCGGGGAAAATTATCTCTTAGAAATATATTTTCTAGGGAAAATGGGGGTTCAATTTTCTAGTGAATACTCTGCGAAACCACTTTTATAGGGAAAATTTGCGGAATTGTGCTATGGACGAACAGGACTCAAGAGTTGTCGAGAAGGAAAACAAAAAACGTGGGGACGGAGTTAGTTGACGAGGAGTTGTTAGTTGCTGATAGCTTTCGAAATTCGCTGATTATTCAACAACCATAATATTGATCATAACAGAGTGTCTTTCCCTCATTTTAGGAGCATTTAACGAGAAAAATCTGGTTTGACAGGAGTGTAAAATCAGTCTGTGAGGGTCGTGATTTGAGAGGTTGGGAGAGCGATCGAAGAAGAGCATGGCTTTCTGTTTGGGGCACCACCGCTATTCTTCTCTCTGGGTGATGACGGTTTTCTTCTCTTTTGAGAATTGTGTTGCCAAAAGAAGAATCTGCATGCAGCTAGAAGTATAAACGTGGAAAGGAAACAATTTGACTGGCCTTATATCTGGAGCGCCTTCCTTCATGGCAGTGAGGCATGGACGATGGCAGCAGCAGAGAAGTCAGGAAAGGAATCATTTGAAATGTGGTGCCACAGGAGAGTGACGAAGAATGGATCGACCGAGTGAGTAACCAGGAGGTTCTAAGAAGAGTGGGAGGAAAGAGAAGTCTTCTGAATGCCCTAAGAAGAAGACGGGACAAGTTAATCGGCCACGTCATGAGACATGAATGAAGAGAATAGTCTTCTATGCACTACCGACATGCAAACAAGCAACTATAGGGTCTCATTATGATCCTAAAATGAGGGAAAGATACTCTGTTACGATCAACATTATGCTTTTTGAATAATCAGTGAATTTCGATAGTTCTCAGCAACTAAGAACTCCTCGTCAGCTAACTCCGTTTCCACGTTTTTTGTTTTCCTTCTCGACAACTCTTGAGTCCTGTTCGTCTATATCTATATGAAGAGAATAGTAATAGAGAGAAGAGTAGTTGCTTGTTTGCATGTTAGTAGTGCATGCTTGGTGATCTTCACCCCCTGCCACACACCCTCGCGGTGGCTTGCAGGGTATCATGTAGATGTACATGTAGATGAATAGGCAAAGCAAAAGTAACCGGGAGATAGAGGGGAGTAGAGGTGAAGTTTATGTTCTTCCAATCCTCTACTCATGGTGTTTTCAAGTCTGTTTCCGCACTAATAGGCGCTTCAGACCGGGAGGAAAGGTATAAGGATAGGGATGGAAGGGATAGAAGGGATAGGTATACTAGGATAAGGTCCGAATCCAATCCTACCTTCACCGGAAGATCACTAAGAAGATCATAATAAATTTCAATGTAGATCATCACAAATTTCTATTAATTTTGTTTCGTTCCACAAACTCCACGGAGTAGTTCCTAGGAAGTTCCTTGCGATAAAATAATTAATATTCCGTAATTAACATGGTTCCAAACATGCATTTCTTTCTACTTTAGCCGCCCACAATGTGTGTTATTCTTTTGTCATCAGTGGACGATAGAGGCTCCCTCTCCTTTATCTCCTGCAGTGCGTTGCAACCTGCCATGAGTAAGAGCATGTTATAAATTCAAATGCAAAAATTCTCCATAGAACTGCACAAGCATCGCTCGTATAAAGGCTACAGCATACCTCCCAGACTCATTGGCGCCACCGATTCCAACAGAAGAATGTTCACTATTGTCAATAGCTTCTTTATTTCTTTCTTAAGAGGGACTCACTGGGCTATTTCTTCCACAAGCTCTAAATTATGCATCCGTAGGACAGTCATTTCATAGAAACGGCCACTTATTTATGTGAACTACTTGATTATATTTTGTAGTAATAGAAAGAAAGAAAGCAGTGAGACTGCTTCGAGTAAGCTGAGGACAGTATGCGCGAAATATAAAGGTATTGGCTAACGCGATCGGAATTGAGTCCACCTCAAACGATAAGAAATAAGTGAATCAATGATAATTCACATTTATATTTTAAATTTATGTGATGGTTTTCTTCAAAGGATGCACATAAACCGCAATTTACATGCGGGATATTCCATAAAGCGCTTTGTTTTCAATTTCCTGAAATGCACGCTTAAATTTTTAATTGCAATTTAAATTAACCGGTCGACCAATGCGGAAAAAGTATCAGAGATAAAAACAGAACAGAAAAATACAAGGGTTGGCAAGAATGTTTCCAGCATGTATGTACGCTTCCTCAAATACACAATTGTGGAATGAGAAAGCACATTTCGACCCCATTTTAATCACAAACTTGGGCAGCGCAGTCCAATATAATAAAAATCTTTTTTACAGCTGTGGTAACACCTTAGCACAAATAACCTCGGATGTTCACCGAGATGGAGTGTGGATCATTTTCAGGGGAAATAATTCCAAAATAAATTTGATAATTGGCTGTAAATCAGGTAAAAACGCGACGAATGCAGATCAGCCGGAGAGACGAATACCTAGGTATGGACAGGTAGGCAAAACAACAGGTCCCTATTGTTTTTAAACGTTTATATTGTCGACGAGCAAGCATAGGGAAGAGGAGGTGAATTGTTCTTGAAAAAAACCCGGGTAGAAACAGTGAATAACGTGTTGGGGTCGAAGGACATGTCACTGGGAAGAATGGCAGGGGAAGGTCACGTTTGAGGAACATGGAACAAGTGATGAAGGGTGTGAGAGAAAAGAAATACGGAAATATGAAGAGATCAGGTGACAGGAGAACAGAGTGGAGGGCTGCGTCAAACCAATCTCAGGATTGATGACGGACGATGAACTTTTTGGGGAGAAAAAAAGTGTATGTAGGATTTGATTGTATTGCAGCTATTGGCGAAAGTGTTGATGGAAACGAGATTGAATTGTAATAATGGGAGGATGAAAGTGGGAAGTGCTCCTTCACCAGAGGAGCATGTGGAGGCAGTCTCGAGGTTATGTGTCTCCATATGGATGATGCCGGAAGGCACAGGGGAGGTCACCAATTGGATCACACCGTGGTCATGTTGATAAATGTGAACAATAAGGTGATGAATTTACTCAGCTTCTGGAGAGCAGAAGCAGACTCCAACTACATTTAGGCCTAAATGGAGTTGAGTTTCCATTTAAAACGGTAAAAAAGGGGATAAAGTTGATAAGTAACGGAAATATGTAGAAAATACTTCCAAGAGAAAACAGTAGAATGGAAAAGAAAAGAGATGCGAAGGGCTAAACGCAAAGATGCAGAAACGGATGAACACCAATAGCAGAAGTGGATGCCGTAATTATATTGGAGGAAATGTTTGTAGTTTGCCTGGGAGGACGAAGAAAAGATAGTCGGAAGACATGTCTTGAACTTAATTAAAGATCAGGCCAGATAGTAGCCGGGAAAAGATGGATGCGATGCCGCGATAGATGGATGCTGCGTTTGGGATGCGGTGACATAAAAACACTCTCGGGAAATTTGAACGCGAAAACAATTTGTCTCTTCCCTCTCTTCTTATGCCTTGAGGTATTTAGACTAGAACATAGTAAACGGATCCAGGAGGGATACAAGAATTGTGGAGGGAATACTTTGAGGAACTGCAAGCTAGATTGCAATCGTTACACCCGGAAACGGAATGTGACGTAACGAGTTTGGCACAGGAACTATCGAATGTAAGTACGATAGAATCGGTGGGGACATAATGGCAATAAAGTGCAGTGCAGATAACTCTCCACTCTGTTCTCTCACAGGATAAGCTCTTTATATTCATATAATTACTCTCTTCCACATCCTTAAAAACTTGTACGTACCACGTTCTCAACAATACTTGTATTTTCCTTTCTTCCCTTTGAAAGATCCCTCAACGATTGTCTTCATCAGGCCATCATGTCTCATGGTGTGGCCGATTGAAAGACCCAGTCTTCTTCTTAGGGTATTCAGAAGACTTCTCTTTTCTCACACCCTCGTCTTAGGAATTCCTCGTAACTTACTCTGTTGATCCATTTCATCTTCATCATTCTTCTGAAGCACCACATTTCGAATGCTTTCAGTCTGGCAATTTCTCCTGCTCTTATCGTCCACGCCTTACTGCCATTAAGAAACATGTTCCAGATGTATATACAGTCATATCCTTGCTTTCACACTTGTATTTCCAGCTGTAAGTATATTTTTCTTTTGATCAGACGTCTTCTTTGCCTAATTGTAACCTGACTATTTCTTTCTTGCTTCGTCCATCGTTGGTTACTCGGCTTCCCAGGTAACAGAACTATTTTTACTTTTCAAGTTTTTGTTTTCCTAGTGTAATGTTGGTTTTCGTCTCTTCTCTATTGCTGCATGCCAATATCTTAGTCTTCTTCTTATTGTTATTCAGCTAATATCTGGTCATGTAGTTGGTATAAGGCTGCTTCTAAACTCAGAGGAAATCATGGCAACTTCCCTCTTGTCACTCCAACTAATAATGACTCTTACATTTGGCAATTTTTGCAAAAATCTTCTTAAAGATTTTCTTTCCTGCTTCTTCGGAGGAGTCCCGTGCAATAAGTTCCGTTTAATAATAGGTGTTGGTAAATTACTTTATTAGTTATTCAGGTAAACACTGCATCATGCTTTTTTAAATTTTCTGAAAGTTTATTTAGTACTTTATCCTCGTGACCCAAATCATTATCTCAGAACCCCTAAAAATTATTGAACGTTGGACTAACCCAGAAGGTACACAAGGCATGTATATATCCCATATTTGCCATTTTATTCTGATGACATTGGGGATAAATCAAGCATAATTAACAGAGAGTCATCGATGCGTTAATTTTGTCTTGAAGAAACACGCCTTCATCGCCTGCAGACAGCAGATTAGAAGGGTTGTAATGTTCGACAGGCGATCCCTGGGAGAGGGGTCCGTCTTTCTCATCGGGAACACCATGCAAAAGAAGTCCCTAAGGTTGAACCACATGAGTCCTTATTTTGAGACCAAGGGATCCCATTGTTTACTGGGTGATCAGGGATCCAGGCCGCTACGGAACTACGCTCTGATAATGATTCCCACCCTAATTCTTGTATAAATTCTGATACACTACTCAACCTATCGTAACACCTTTTGACGAACCTAGCTGCTCTACGCTGCACACTGTCTAGTTCTCTCATCAAACCTGATTCATTAGGATCCCATACACTGGCTGCATATTCAAAGTGGGGCCTAACTAGTGAAAAGTAACATCGCTCTTTTGTCTTCCCATCACATTTCACAGGTGCTCTTTTTATAAATCCTAGCTTTCTCTTCGCTCGGCCGCATATCTCCCTTATGTGTCTTCCCCACGATAAATCCTAAGTGATTGTTACACCTAAATATCTTATGGTTTCAACGCTTTCGATTTTCGTGTTAAAAGAATAAATCAGCTGCTTGCTAGTCTCTAGCTGCGTGCTGTGTTGCCAAACTTTGAACAGTACTTCCTACTTCCTTGCCTCTCCTAAGGCTGCCTGTGATATGCATTTGGCAACCTGAGCGTGGAGCCCCCCCTACCTTAACAACTTCCCATCCTCGATTAAACGAAAGCGCTCGGGCCCCCACGGAAGACCGATCGCTTAGATTTTGGTGCAGGGAGGGAGGGGGGCGGGAAATGGGTCCACTTGGGCCACAGGAGGCCCCCTCCGCCCCTGTGTTCAGCCCTCTCTAACTCGCGGGGGTTGACTCGCGAGATCGTTAGCGCTGGGAATCCCTCGCGGTGACGCGACCAACGAACGGGGGTGGGTGACGGGGGGGTGGGTGACGGGGGGGTGGGTGGAGAGCAGCAAGTGCAGTCGTGACGCGTTGGATGGTAAATGGTGATAAGGAATCTCCTTTTTCAAAATGGGGTTGAGCGAGCGATGGCGACGCAGATGAGGGAGGGAGAGGTTTGTTGTCGGATTTGACAAACGCCTCCGTGTCCCAGCATTCCGCTTTGAAACGGAGAAAACGAATCGGTGCGCGTAATTGGAAAAGTTCGACTAACTGCGGAGAATGCTTAGAGGAGTGGTGACTTTTAATGAATGCACTGTTTTATTTCCTCGATTTGCAGCGGGAGCGTCCTTGGATTAATGAGGTGTAGTTTCTCCGGAGAGGAACTCTCTCGCTACGCATTGACCCTTAATGGAAACAAGGGCGCAATACCAGTGATCAAATGTTGAGGAACGTTCGTATATGTAAGCACATACAGTTCCCTCCTCCCCTCCTTCTGCTCGGCGAGGAGGTTTTCGCACAGACTCCTTCATTCGTTAGGCGTGCCTGTCTCTGTGTTGTGCCTCCTTGGCCCATAACTTCGAAATAAGTTTCGACCCCGTTTGACTGGGAGAAGTGAGAACGGAAGGAGTGCTAGCTCCTCTCAGGAAGCGGGAGTTGCAAGGACATGATGCATTAATTCTTCGTTGTGGCTTTCGCGGTTCATGTGATGATTAAAGCAACTTCTTCGGGTCTTACCGTGTACTCAGGTTAGCCTGACGTTTCGCGACCCCTGCTGGTCGCTTCTGCAGAGGGAATGGTGTGGGTTGGTATTATTATTCGTATTATTATTGGTATACCAACCCACACCGGCATGCATTACCATTCCCTCAGAAGAAGCGACCAGCAGGGGTCGCGAAACGTCAGGTTAACCTGAGTACGCGGTAACACCCGAAGAAGTGACATGATGCATTTCTTAACGCAATTAAAACACTGAAATGCCTATCTTCGAAATACGCTGTCTCCCTTACTTAACTCCAAACTTTCATTTTTCTTCACCTATTAAATTCCGCCGCAAATATGTGAATGGCACTTAAATATGCAGATTTGAGCATGCAATGGTTGTTTTGGCAATCTTAATTGTAATCGGTCTCGTAGTGCTACTTCCTCGACTTCAAAATCTACGTCACTTCTAAATGACTATGTGTTATTCTTCGATTCAGTGGTGTCATTTTCATTTCTAGGGCCACAATACGATTCGAAGGCATGATGGCTGGCTTTAATGTAGTGTTTTTCGGTGGTGCCTCTTTAGCAGAATCGTGAGTTAACTATGAGGAAACCATTGATGAATTTTGTCGTAGCTATAATCTTTCAACCGAATAAAATAAAATAGATATCCACGATAAAAAATTTTTTTTCTTTCAAATCGACTTTTTTTGGTCTGCATTTTTTAATGATGCGCATTTATATTGGAACATATTCTTGTTTTCACTAAGCTTTCATTGAGAAGGCTGGTTATTTTTTCTGTGTCTCATATTTTTGAGACCAAAGACTTATTTAATTTCTTTTATTCATTGTCTCGCTTCAAGCCTTTAATACCTACTATTTACGGGTAACCCCTTCGGATTTGGGGGTAAAGCGAATCATGGCGGTGGTCAGCGTGCTTGCGTAAAGAAACATGATTTTAAAGAGTGGGGTAAGGGAGGATACGTTTCTCCAGATTCACTTGTAGCAGTTTAATGAAAATACTTTTAATTCCATCTTCACTTCAAATTTGATGGTCATTTTGTGATATTCCATGTTAAGCAAAATATTGAAGCGATCTTTGACTATATTAAACAATTAATATATAATAATTAGTTTTAACGCATAGGCTTCATATTTAGATGCCTCAAAATGGCGTACCTGTCCTGAAAATTAGTCAGGGCCAATGTATTATTTAGCAGAATTATTAAGAGATGCACCTTGTTCATAAATATCTCATCCCTTTCGGAGTGCTTAGGGAGTTGCTTAGGGAGTGAAGCAACCATTCAGACTGCGCTGGTCTCAAAGCTCTTCCATTCTTCAACGTTTCCCGTCTGTCTCGTCCGACAGTTCGTGCGTCGCGTCCAGAAAATGTAGCCAACATGTTGATTCTCAGGCTTACAATCTATTCTATTTATTTTTGTTGTGTTTAAGGCCCGGAATCACCAAATCTTCCTATATGTTTCCGGTGCTTAAAAACCAGCTGGGTTATGCTTTTTGGCGCTTAAGGTTCATGTGAACTAATCGTTCATCTAGATTACCATTCGTAACCTGAGGTTTTTGAAACCATCGCAATCTACGTGAACTGATAACATGACGCTTACCTGATGATAAGAAGCCGGATCACCTTTGCTTCCTGTTTTCGTTGTTGTTTATGTATATTTGATATCTTGGCAGCTATGTACAGACGTTATGTTGGCAGCTTCGTGATCTACCTGCGCGGTGTCAACTAGGTGATGTTGGAACGGTGACAACGGACTGGAGTCTCGTTCTGCGTCCTTCAAGCTACGGTTGTGCGTCGCATTGTTCTTTCTCGGGTGTTTTCAAGTCTACACTGATAGGTGCTTCAGACCGGAACGAAAGGTATAAGGATAGGAATGGAAGACCCGGGTTCGTCTTGGCAACCAGACTTTAGTACACGTGTAGTAAACTAGTCCCAGCCCTACGCGAAGTTCCAACCTTCGGGTACCTACGCGACGATATAACACTGGCAACGTGGTTTTCTTTTTTAATGCCGCGGCACTAATTATTTCCGTATACCGCGCTGAAAGATGCGAAGGAATCGTCCAATCATGCTTCAACCGGAGTCCTCTGAATAGCCAAAGAAAAATTATTGAAGGAGTAGTGTTGAGAATGCCATCTAGAGGACTCTGGCTTCAACTAGTAGTATTAGGTAATGACCCTAGAGTGGCAATTATTGGTCATATTGACTCTTATTCCCAGTCATTTGAGTCCTTCGGTAATTATTTAGAACGACTGGAGGCGATCTTCTCACAGGACAAAACTACAGAAGAAAAAAGAACAGGTGTCATCGCTCAATGTTCTAACAGGTCCCAAATTTTACGGCGTGTTAAAGAATCTGGTGTTCCCAGACAGGCGGAGGGATAAAAAGATTGCTGCAGGATTGCTGGAAGTGTTATGAGAGTATTTCGCTCCCGAGAGACTGGAAGTCACTGAGTGGTACCGCTTCCACGGTGGGCATCGAAAGAGCTGAGTTCGTGGATTTGTTGTGGCCCTCTCTCTCAGCTAAGCACAATTTCTCTTTTGTAAGGCTGTAAAAACAAGACTCTTTTGCAAGAAGCTTTTTAGTGACCAGTTATGATGTCTTGAGGCACCCGTCGTGAGACGCGGAGACGATGGCGCGATGGAAGTAACGTCCAAGGGTTAATGGAAAGTGATGTACCAAAAGTACTGTAATGATCGCACTGTGAAGTACATCACAATGTCTGATTTTAACGTTTATACCTTGGTAATGAGCCCATTGAGCCATGTGTCGTCGAATGTTTGTAGGAAAGAGCTGCAATTTGAAATTGATTGTAGTTCCGCTATGACGTTGGTGCCTATCTATGCTTACCGAAAATTCTTTCCAGCGATTCGGCCTTCGACAAAATCAAAGATCGTATAAATGCGTCCCTGTTCCACGTCCTCATCCGCAGTAGCATTTTCCGCTGCATTTTAATCCATAGTCCTCATCTGGAGCAGAGACGCGAGTGCGTTTCCGCTGCTGAGTCAATCAAGGGTTGAATCTGTCATCATTTGCCCTTAAACATAGACTTGGAGTGAGCGAATAAAGATGGAAGGGAAGACGACCTAAAGTGGTCACTCACATTAGAGGGCGAAGAAATCAGCTCGCTCTGTTTCGTAGACACTACTGCCCACCCTAATTAGAACAAATAAGTAGCCTAAAAAAACAAACTATGAAATTAAATAACAGAAACCTAAGATACTCCTATGAAGAGAGAAAAAAACAGATATTTTTCAAAACGTGCAGAAACTAAAACAAGAGTGAATATTTATTTACCGCGAGAAGATCTTTACATGGATGGAAAAGGCGCGAAGCGAAGGTTGACTTCAAGCAGAGTAGGGGCTCATGATGAAGGCACAGCTTCTGTGCTCAAAGGCGATAAAACTGGAGCCTGTTGCCTTGGCAGTCTACGGATGTAAGTAATGTCGAAAAGAGCAGAAGCAGAGGGTGGTGCACATTGATCATCTGCAGCGACACACGGCTTCGACGCGGTGCTTGCTTGGTGCACTGTAGACGCGGGTAACTTTTAGAATGATAAGTTTTCCAAATGCACGTTACTAATTTGGTTGGTTTGGAAATACTTATATGCACCTCGGAGTGCACGCGTCTTTTAACAAAGTATTACTCTTTAGTTGCAAGATAATTCAATGATCTGTGCTTAGGAAATGAAATGTAGATTATCCGAAAGAAATTTTTTTACAAAACTTTACCAGTCGACCTGTTTTAGTCATTCTACTTGTTAATGATTTATCGGAGGTTTTTTCTTTCTTAAATACCTTATACCATACCATAAAATTTGCTCTATCATTCATTGTTTCCATCCACTAATAACGTCTTGCTCAAAATTCTTGTTAGTATTTCTCCACCTAAATATTCCTTATTACTTTGCTCTTTAACTTAAGGAATTTAACTCCAGACGGCAAAAAAAATTAGTGAAATATATTGCTTAAACCTACCACTAGCATATTTTGCATTTCTCGGTTTTATATATTGTACGTAGTCCTATGATCTTTTTATTTTCACTTGCCGTTTTTCAAATAACCTAAATGCAGTCATTTTTTCCTATCACATGCTTCTTTTGCTACAGTAGAAAATCTCGGAAAACGAAAGTACTCACACGCCTGTAATATTTTGATCGTTAAATGCGTTTCTTGACCTTAGCATGTAAAGCACTAAGCCACTTCGACACTATATGCAATATCTTGTTTAGTGTTATTGAGAATGGCTCAAGATAAGAATTTATTGTTTGGCGGTGGGGGTTGTCGAGGAGGGATTAGAAGTCGTGATTTAATTCGCCAGATTTCAGAATGATCCTGGAGGTGAAGGATTATCTTGTGAAACATTTACTGAAGGTGCTACTGCCATAATGTAACAGTCATGGCTGGGAAACTATGAACATTACTCAATTAACAGACATTTCATTAATCTGCCTTCAAATCGTCATCCTCGCTGTTCAAAGGAACATCACGGAAAACTAAATTTATATATCGTAATAAACGTTAAGGGAGAAGGCACCTTGAGCAAGACTCTTCTGTTACGGGTATCTATCGGCGAATCAAATTAAAGTTTTGTTATTTTAATAAAACAGGATGCATTGGTTGAAATGTATTGTGAGTGAACTGTGAACCAGCGCAGCATTTGCTTGAATAAGATAAGTGCGAACATCACTGGACACTGGACATCATCCACGCTGCGAAAACCTACGATCAGCTATGATATGGTAACATCAATATTGAGATCGGAATTCGACGCAGCAGTAAGGGACCTTTGGATGAATAAGGCTCCTAGAATTGATGATATCCCCGCAGAACTGATAAGGAATGCGGGAGAGAGGACATCGGCCCATCTCTATAACGCCATCTGCGACATGTACTCAACAGGAGAAATACCCAGGGACTTGAAGAAAAACATCATCATTCCTATTCCCAAGAAGAAGAGAGCGGAGAAATGCGAAAATTTTAGGTCTATAAGTCTGAACACACATGCATCGAAGATATTGACAAGGATAATCTACAGAAGATTAGAACGAAAAGCAGAGGAGTCCCTGGATGAAGATCAATTTGGATTCAGGAAAAGTAAGGGTACAAGAGAAGCAATATTGGTCCTAAGGCTGCTTATAGAGAAGAGAATGGAGAAGAACAATCCGACCTTCATTGCATTTGTGGATTTAGAGAAGGCTTTTGACAACGTGGATTGGAATTTAATGCTTGGAATTCTGAAAGGAATTGGAGTGTCGTACAATGACCGAAGAATTATCCGCAGTTTATATAAAAACCAAGTAGTGGTGATAAAATCTGGACCCAGCTGTGAAAAAGCAAGAATAAGGAAAGGAGTGAGACAAGGATATGCACTGTCTCCCGTCATTTTTAATGTTTACATCGAGAGAGCCATCAATGAAGTCAAGGAGAAGAGTTCTGGAGGGAACATCCTAGGAGAAACAATATGTATGCTACGATTCGCTGATGATATAGCTCTCGGCGCAGAGATAGAGAAGGAGCTGGATATGATGCTAACAACCATGGAAAGGACAATGGCCATACATCAGCTGGAGATCAATAAGAAGAAAACTAAGATATTGGTGTGCAGCAAGAGAGAGGAGGCCAAAACCAACGTTATACTAGGAAAACAAAAACTGGAAGAGGTGAAAGAGTTCTGTTACCTGGGAAGCAGAGTAACCAACGATGGACGAAGTAAGAAAGAATGTGTGAGTAGAATAGCCCAGGCAAAGAGGGCATTCTATCAAAAGAAAAATCTACTAACAGCTGGAAATACAAGCTTGGAAGTAAGGAAGCAATTCATCAAAACGTATATCTGGAGCATGTTCCTTTACGGCAGTGAGGCATGGTCGATGACAGCAGCGGAGAAGAAAAGAGTGGAAGCATTCGAAATGTGGTGCTACAGAAAAACGATCAAAGATAAAATGGATCGACTGAGTGACAAATGAAGAAGTCCTAAGAAGAGTGGGAGAAAAAAGAAGTCTGCTGTAAACCCCAAAAGCAAGACGGGACAACTTAATCGGCCACATGTTAAGACCCGATGGCCTGATGAAAACAATCGTCGAGGGAAAAGTGAACGGGAAGATTGGAAAAAGCAGGCCTCGTATGAGTTACATGGAGCAGGTCGTAAAGGACTTGAAAGAGAGGAACTACGTTGATATGAAGAGGTTTGCCATTGGAAGAATCGAGTCGAGGGCTGCGTCAAACCAATCCTAGGATTGTTGACCCTTGATGATGATTATGATGATTATGTTGTCAAGTAGTAATCGATGATGAATTTACTGATCGATAATTTAATCGAAATATTCTTCCCACATGTAGTCCTCCTGATGATGTTCTGGTTTTACTTTTATCAGCTAGGCATTATCGTTTCTTGTCTCTGCCCAATTATCGATTTGGTAATAATCTGATTTAAATGAACTCAGATTCGTCAATAGTAATTGCTCCCTCTAGCTTACTTCTCCGATACCTTTAAAAGACCTTATCTCGACATTCGTATGTACAATCGTAGGTACTATCAGAAAACCTGTATATACAGTTTTTCTTGTGGTACGCATGTTTCTCTTTGGTTCACGGTGGATCGCGCATTTAGAAGCGAATGAATGGTTTTCTAAAGACCACTCCTAATTTTCTTTCAACTCCCGTTGATAACTTCTCTGCGTAAGATGATAGAGGAAGCACTAAAGAGTTTGTGTCCAAAGACCTAAGAACTGAGCAGTAAAAGATCTATGTTGTCAACATTCATATCTTGCATTTCGTTTTGTTATAATCGCCCCCAAATTTGTCTTCCGCTCAATGTCTTAGTAGAATAGAATGCTTCCTATTGACCATTGCAGGCTTAGACGCTTGCAGCGAAAGTCAATGTCATTGAAGGACATTTTCTGAATTCACTCCTGTACAGAACGAATAGGGAGCCTTTACTTGATTATCGGAACTTGTATAAATTTTTCTCGAATCGATCTGACCGGCTCATCGGCTGGCATGGAACCGGCGATGGCCAGATTGTGTAACTTTACGTTCGGACGTAAAGAGCCGGTTTCCGTGGTGTTGTGGGTAATTCGTCGAAAACAATTGATTGTGTATCTTTACGTTCTAAGGTTTTTCGGCTCACGATCGAAGGAAACCCGTCGACTGCTAGGTACTTGACGTTACGGCCATTTTCAATCGTTAGAAGGTTTGTTTTTCTTTGCATTTAAATGTGTAAATGAAAAATGATCGTACGTTATTAAAAATAAAAGATACTCGCTGAAATCGAACGTAATAGCGTTTTATGACAAAAAAGTATCCTGTAGAGCTGTCCCAGCCGTAATTAAACGTTCGCGATTCTCGGGCATGGCGGAACGGCTCCTGGCGTGTAAGGCATCGATCGAGGCCGGAGTGAAATTCACGAATGGAGGGAAAGAATTTACTTAACTCTGAGACCACTGCCGATGTACACTAAATAGATTGGCGATGCACGGATAATCCGCAGTCCGGATAACGCGAGCACAGATAATCGGGAGTTGGATGTACCGTGACTTACACGTAATCAACCATTTTTCGATTATCAAAATAAAAAAATTGCATGGAGGGCTACGCGATGGTCGAATGGGGATTCGTTTTTTTTTACCCAGCAAGGAAATATGTGGTGAACACCTAAAGAGGATCACAACACTTGAGGTCCGGAATCAAACCGCATTCATGCCGCCTTATGGGGCCTCATCGTGGGGCCTCGATGGGTCCGTCACATCGGAATCTGACGTCTTTTGGGTCCCTTCCGAAGACGCCATGTGTTGCTTTACGTCTTCAGTAATGCTTGGCCCTAAGAGGGGAGAAAATCTGTTAATCGCTAACAATCTTGTGACATTGACAAATGAAGATATTCAGTAATTTTCCTGCAAGATAAATCTGTTGTAGTCTAAATGGTACTCGAGTCGAACAAATCAAATACATAAATATTGATCGCAGCCAAGCAGCAAGTACCCTAGGGTGTATAATCATGTTACCACTTTGGTTTTTCATAAAAGGAATTTTGATACATGACATGACATATTCGCTGCTGACTGATTCGCTTATGCATGACATATTCGCTGCTGTCTCAGGGATTTTCTCACTTCGGCATTTTACCACCTACGTCTATATCTACGACATACCCTGCAAGCCACCTAGGTTCAGTGCTTTCTTTTTTAATTTACAGGGGAAAAATCCAAAATCGAATGATATTAATGAATGACCTCCACGAACCCTCCGTATATAATTTTATGGTAAACTTTTTAAAACCCGATAAATAATCTCTTGAATAAATTTAAAGTTATCAAAGTCAACTCTTTTAAAAATATAAATCTATTATTTGTTAAAAATTTAAAAAGTTAAACGTATTAAGACGATGTTGATGAATAGCTTATTGCTCGCGCTACACACGGATAAAGGATGTTTGCACTCGGTAAAACTAAGGTTATTAATATTAATAATGGAATGCACAAATTAACGCAAACGCGGAGAGAAAGACGAAAAAACTCATAAAGAATAATGGTAAGGTGAAAAATGAATTAAACTCTGAAAAGTACGTCAAATGAAGAGTGAAAACAGTGCAAAGTGTGCAAATAAGCAAGGGAAGACAAAGCATTCATTCTTTCGTCAAATGTCCTTAATGAAGGAAGGACGCCACTGCTGATGAATTTCCGGCGTTAATTTGAATTGGAACTCAATATGATGCCGTAGATAAGGAGGTGATTTATGGCGAGGAGGGGAGAACCAATCCTTCTCAAGCGTAACCATTCTGGCTTCATATTCACTTCTGCATCTTCTTACCTACTTGGCTCCCCCTCTTCTGAAAACTCCGATAAGCCATTCCCGTTTTTGTGAAGGTCGAGGTTGAATTACTAGCATTAGTTACGTGTTTTAGTTGGAATAAATTAAATATAGTTTTGCGAAATAGAAACGGAGCCAATGATAGCTCTAAAGCACAATATAGGAGTCACTCATTTATGGAAAGTTTCAAAAATACTAAACACCGTGCTTATTTATAATTTGTTTCCTTCCTGTTGGATTTCAGCGTACACATTTAGTAAGTAAAATAAAAAAATACGAAATAATGTATATATTCTGATGAATTGCATCAGGAAATCATTGATTTATTTCATTGGTAAAGTAAATGTAGCTGAAGGCAGGCCATTTTTATTAGAAAAATGTATCATATTCATCCTTTATTATTCATGTTTTTAAGACTGCGGGAATAAGATTTAGTAATTTTTGGAAAAATCCTTCTGCCAAGCATCATTTTTCCCTTAATCATGTCTGTAAAAAGAAGCTTCTTGCATTAAGAATATTAAAGAGAATATGCAATTTCTTTCAAACAATTCTAAGCAACATTTGTTATTTTGAGCAGCAATTTTATTCGCAGTGGTTTTTAGTTTTGGTAAGTTCTTTAGATTATTACCAGAAAAGTTCTCACTCGTTCAGTATAGGAGACGTTTCCAGGAGTCACAGGAACACGTTAGTACAAGACTTTCGCTGAAGTAAATTTTGGCATCAGTGCCGGACGTTAAAATTATATCACGATACCTGTCGACGTACGGAATGGAATCATTAATGTTGTCCATATATGTAAAATGTACAAGGGTTGCCAGAATGATTGCGTATGAAAGGATGCCAGCTGCACCTAACGAAAACCAGTGCTTGTATATCGCACAGGAAAAGATATCATTAAACAAACTATTATGACGTCGGATATAGCATTCACTTCAGACTAAAACATATACCGTAAAATATCAGTATACATTTCTGCCTTTCTGGTGGGCACCACATCGTTGTGCACTGAAAGGAGGGAAAAATGGTTCTGGGATTAATACATATACTCACATCTATTCCATTACTTATATGAAATTTTGTATCAAATTCTCGAAAGAAAAATATTTTTAAAATTCTTCTCGTAAAGTTCCATAAATATTTAGTATATTACGTTGTATCCTTTTTATAGCATTTCATCATATTTTTGCGATGTGTCTGTTATACTAAATGTGCATCATAAAACATATGCTATATTTACGTCGATAGAAAAGTATGCTCAAGACATATACTTCTATGAAAAATCTGTATCGATATTTACTTTGTAACTTAAGCTGTTCCAAAGGACAGAAGTCTCAGCTCTCAATGAATATCACCATTGTTATGGCATCCCGAGAGTTCCTCTTCACAAAAGCGGACGGCACTGCAAGAGGATCGGAATTCTAGGTCACACTCTCCGAACAGCTTTGCCGCATTTCGCGCTTTGAGTTTGCATTTTTCGCAGCGCTTCTTCCTCCGCAATACATTTTGGGACAGTACACCGTGTGGGAAGTACTGCGCCTAAGCCCTTACATTCTTTCAGTTACATTTTAGTTTCTTATAACTCTGCATATTCAGTGCAAGATTACTGATTTTTCTAGGATTAATAGTTATGAAATCTGTTTAAAATGTTCCCGTCCGATGGTTATAGCAGGCTTTAGCTAATCTAAGGTTTTCAACTCTTCATTCATATGCTCTTCTCATTCGTTTTATCAAATCCATTCCTTCAAATGGCTTCTCATGGCTTCTTTTTTCAATGATTTTAGCTGCAATGATTTAGTTTCCTCGGTGACGTGTACGAGAGTATGCAAATGAAATATTTGCAAAGCATTAATGCAATAGTATCTATGATAAAGTCACACGCAAACATTGATTGCTACTAGCATTGCTAATAGTTTCAAGTAATGGAGGGGCTGTACAAGAAAGATAAAACTTGCTGGAATGGTCAATGTAACGAGTGCAATGTCAGAAAGTAATTTAATTTATATGCATAGTTCAAGATATTCAGAAAAAACGCGTAAAAAATATCAGGTAGTGATAATTGATCGGTCGTAGTGGCGGCGAACGGCGAGATAAGATTGGTTGGGGTCGAGGAATGCATAAGATTAGAGAACGAGGGAAACGCTGAGCAGTCGCTGCAATCCACACTTGCTGGCAGGTCCTGCATTGAATGGGATCTATCTTATGGCAAAAAAAGAGAGAATTTGCCTGAGGATCTCGCAATAAGTATGACCTATACCTAAAATATGGGTAAGCTAAGACCCCTATTCGGGATTATTGAGAAAAAAAGGAAATGATAAAAAGACCATTGTCGCTAGTTCAGTATGGATTTCTGAAGGAGGGCAACTCGGGATGCAGTTCCGGTTGGTAATAAGAGTATTGGTAAAAAGGAACGTGGAATAAAATCATACGTAATTACTCTTCCATTGATTTTGTGGATATTGAACTCAGAAAAGTAGCAGAAGTTAACGGAAGGAATGTGGAAGATAGCCGTGTGTTGGAGAGATAGGAGGTACATATCGGGAATTCACCCAGAAGGCGCAACTGAGAGTAAATGGATAATCCGGTCACACTCTAATAGTGCGAGATATCAAACACAGGTTCTCGTATTCACCGGTAATCTGTAGCGCGTATTTCGAAGAAATGGTGTGGGGTCAGGCTTGATGAAGATATAAGGGTTAGGGAGAAGCTGAAGTAATATGGGACAAGTTCCAGTCATCCAGAAGCCAGTGGCTAGCGAAAATAAAATTCTAGATGCATCACAAAAGTAGTGCAGAAATTACGGAATGAAGAGAAAAATAAGGTTATGAGTTTTCGAGAGCGAAAAAGGCGAAATTAAATTGGAAAGTGGATGATCACAGAAAGGAGAGCTCTTGAGCGACCGTGTACCTTCTTAAAGAAAAGAGGTTTCGCACTGGCGAAGTTTGCCTCGGCGAAAGAACCGTGTGCTCTTGGACGTCAACTGGTTTCAGTGAGGATGTGAAGAAACGGCTGATGAAGAGTGCGATGGCATTAAGAAACATGGACTTGAAGGAAAGACTGCCGGCTTTAGAGATGTGAGTGCGGAGAGGGAAGACATGGGGGGGGGGGGAGGAGAAGGGGAATGGCAGGGGGAGGAGCAACAGGTGAGAGGGTGTTTTGAAGGTGGCAGAGTGACGGATGCACGCAGTGGTTGGGGACGGCTTTGATGGAATGAAGAGAATGATGCTGGGTGGAATCATGGGTTCGGTTGAACAAGTGCGCTTGAAGGAACTTTCCTGAGAGGGAATAAAAGAATCATGAGGTAAAAAGATGGAAGTTTATAGAAAGGGAATACTGCAATGGCCACAAAGAAAAATTTAACTATTACCTTGTCTTAGAGTTGCTAGCATGTACTGCACATGTTTTGATTCTGTTTACTCCGAAAGGGAATGGATTCAGTCGCATGCGGTGGAGTTGGTCGTTTAGGGCAATTTAAGAGGATCAACGGCCGGAACCTCTTCTAATCTGTTATCATCAGGATGGAAGACGGCGGAAGTAAAAGCGAAGGACTTGAAGGTGAGGTCTCGATCCCCGGATGCCTTCTTTTCTTCAGCCGAGGGTGAGTCCTTCTCGGGGCGTCATGGGAATAGACTGAATCAATGGATGTAGGATAGGATACACGCTGTGACGCCAAACCTTGATTCTCCGGGTCGCACTGAATTAAAAACGTTTTCCGTCTGACCGAGGTAATTAGCGCCTTCTTTCGTGTTAAGGTTTTGTACATCGCTATAGTTTTAGTTGAAATCCTCGGAATGGTTATTTGGTATAATTCTTTGTAGAGATTACTTTTTACTATTGTTTTTTTAAGGTGTAATTATACCTCAAATTTGTCTTTTAACCGTAGGATGTAAAGCATTATTATTCCAATGATTATGATTCCTGCGAAATACAGTTCCCAACCCGCCACCGTTGGTCGGTTGGGCCGGCATTGGATCTAGTCCACGGCCTCTAGCACCACCGGCGTCTTAAGGAATTCGCCTATTCTTATTAGGTTTCATGCATCAATGTCGCTGAAAGGAGAGGGGCAGCAAATCTTGGAGCGATTACTACGCATCCGTGAATGAAAGTTCTCCGAGATATTGAGCAGCGGTATTTTTTCACTGCTGCACAAGAATGACCCGGCATGGCCATTAGAAAATCGATTGCTAATTTTGGACCACCCAGGATAGGTTTCAAATTCCTATCGTTATCGTAACCTTCATGTCGTTAATGGACTTCGGCTTCCTTCTCTCTTCAAATCGGCGTATTTGTCGTCCTTACTCTATGTTTCCAATACCCGTGTTCTTCCTCGTCCTCTCCAACACTAAGTAAGCATCAAGGGATCTAAATCGTCCCCAACTACCTGCACCGAACACCCACCCTGCCCTCTTCCAATTCCTGAGAGCAACGGCCTCTTCTTACAATCCTCAGCATCTCTTCTTCCTTTCGTCGCACTTTCTCCATTCCACGTACACACACTCGTCTCTAGGATTTGCTATCTTCCCTCTCGTCACCTTTCCCCAACGTCTCAGATCCACACAAAGACACTTTCACCAATCTTCTCTTTACATCCATATTAGATAACACGTAAATATTTCAGAGTAATGCGCATAATTAGCCAAATTCCGATTCTGTTTATCCACACCTACGCACTGCCCTGCATGCCTCCGCGTGGTAGGATGAGTGGCAGGGGTGGAACATGCAAATGGGCTGCTACCTTCTGACATGCAACTAGGCCGTTCTGTCTGTTCATGGCTGTCATTCTGATGGGTTGGCGCTGAGAGCTAAGTAATCGCGTATAGTTGCCACTTCGGAAGCGGATGTTTAACCTCCACAGGTGCTGTCTCTGTCTTGTGACTGACCCCGGCGGTGATGTTCCTCGAGAATTAGAGAAACTACACTTCCGCTCACGGGGCGGGAAACGGTGTCTTCCCTTGGTCGGTTCTTTGAGCCCGCGAAACCCTCAAGGCTGACCCATCAACAGGTCTTGTGTCTCCCTTTGGCAAGCGGAAGGGAGGCGATGGGGACCGTATTGGCACAAAAGCAGGATGACTGACGTGGTCCCTCTTCAAAGGGGTCAACGTTTTGGCTGGCGTATTATTGCTGCTTAGTTCTTTGTCTGCCTTCTGTTAGCCAGATTGACGCATTAAACAAAAAAAAAACGTGCACCATTCCTCTATTAAGCGATTTTGAAATTATACTTATGGTGACCACATTATACGGTGAGAAAATAACTGTTTTCGCGGAAAATAATCACTAGGGTTTTAACTCCAGAGGTTTAAAACTCTATAATGTATTAAAGCAATCGCCTTTCCTCTTGTATGCATTTGAGGATCGGCCTCCATGTGTTGCTTAGCTGGAAGCCTGCGTCTCTGTTCATTTTTTAATTGTTCCATGTACATTGAAGAAGGAATCGATTCACTCCTTCCGTTTAAGAGAAGAGGGTGGCGGTGTTGCGGCGGCGGCGAGAGGTTGTTCTATTCGGCGACGACACGTCACGCTGCCCGGTTAAGCGGTGAACGCGGAGTTGAACGAACATCTACATGTACACGATACCATGAAAGCGAGAGTGTGTGGCAGGGGGTGAAGATCACCAAGCATGCACTACTGACATGAAAACAAGCAACTATAGGGTCTCATGCAACTAGATTGTTAGTATTTATAGTTTTTAAGGGATTAATACATGCATCATGCACTACAGACTGCTCTAAAACATTTCCCCTACCTATCCCTTTGCTATGCTGCCTATTCTGTTCTCTTCTGGTACGGGGGAAAATTTTTTGAATTTTTCATTTTGAATCTTTCAGTACGACAATCTATCTCTCTAATCTTATTTATCTGGTCGAATCTAGCGTAACACGCTGGTGTTTTTAATATGTGCCTAACATATTCAGTAAAGCTGTCGGATTGAAATTTCTCTAATAGATTTAATCTGTACCTTAACCTACGCTCTGATAATGATTCCCACCCTAATTCTTGTATTAATTCTGAAACACGACTCAACCTATCGTAACAAATTTTAACGAACCTAGCTGCTCTACGCTGCACACTCTCTAGTTCTCTGATCAAACCTAATTCATTCGGATCCCATACACTGGCTGCATACTCAAGGTGGGGCTTAACTAGTGAAAAGGAACATCGCTCTTTAGTCTTCTCATCACATTTCCCAAGTACTCTTTTTATAAATCCTAGATTTCTCTTCGCTCGGCCGCAAATTTCCCGGATGTGTCTTTCGTACGATAAATCCTTAGTGAATAGAACGATTGGGGAGGGAATGAACGAAGGAGAACGGCCGAGGGGAAGGCGGTGTTAGACAGGTCTAAATAATGAGGGAGATGCGGTGCTGATTTCCTATTCCGAGGGCCTGGGTTCGAACGGTGGCGGATATTAAAGTGGTATTCGAGTCCTGTGTGCAATGTGCAGTAGGGTGGGCCGAAAAAAGGTTTTTTCTCCGGATCAAATTTGCCCTATGCGGGAAAGTTGTGTACTGATATCAGGATCTCGCATGCAAAATTTTTTCGAAATCGGATAATATTAACCACTGCCGCCCGAGCTCTAAATTTTAAAATTTTGCGAAAATTCAGGCGGAAATGGGAAACAAACGGTTATGGAGAATAATTTGTTGCAAATATTGGAATATTGGTAAATATCAATGATAGATACATGTTTTTGATCACAATACTGAAATGTGAAGTTTATTTGACGAAATCTATGGTTTATACGATGCCTAAGAATAAACAGCTAATTTAGAGTGTAGGCAACCCGCACAACGACAAAATTTTTTACACGCTCCAAGCATCACTTCAAATAGATCACTTTTGGGAGCCGTATTTTGGATAAATTAATTTTTTTTACTGCAGTTCCTTTATAAATGTCTCATGCTTCATTTGGGTATAGATAATAAATTAAAACAGACGAAAAAGCGGTACGTTTTGAAACTAACTTAAATTATGGCGAAGAATCACGGCCTGGTATTCATCACAAAGGTGATTCAAACATTTAATTTCCTCGATATATACTGTAATATCCAATAATTGGTTCTTGCCCCCGTGAGCTGCAGATATTCTTCGCAAATCCAGCGAATTCGTGTGTCGTAAATGCCTGTGAATTAGATTGCAAAAGGAGTGGGTGTTCACTCGGAGACAAAGCGGGCTGCGCGCTGGGAAAGATACTACGAATCAGACATTTTAATACACTAGTGGAGTCCAAACGAATTCTTTTGTTAAAAAAGGCTGATATAGCTACGATCTACTCATCAGAAGATAGTAGCTTTTTCTAAGAACTTTGATAAATTGTGGTGGTTAACTGTAGGAAATGATTTATCTCTGTGTACGGCATATACGTGCTCCTCCAACCGGCACTTTCTTGGAAAACCGGGAGTTAACTAGTCCCTAAGCGATAGTAGGTACAGCTAGTTCGACGTGAGTCAGGTATGATAAAGATAGCCAGTGGTAGAGCTAAGGAAAGTATGAATGAGACGGAGGACGGAGGTTATCCTTATCTGGCCCCAGCGATGAGTTGATCGTGAATACTTCGGTGATAAAATGGCATAAAATTCTCATACAAGACATATTCCATTGTAAACCCCTATAACTGATGTTAAACTCCTTCATCTCATGCTGTTACTATCGTTACTCATTAACTCACCATATTCGTTGCAATATTTTATTTTCCTTGGGGGTTCCCATCCGTTGTCGGACAAGATGCGTATTTCACTTCATAAGCTTGAGGTAGTCAGTCAGTTGGTATTCATTGCTGTGAGTGAATAACTACATTGTGCATCGTACTGTGGTTTCGGTTGCAAGAAGATTAAAGCAATGGCAAAAATACAGAAAAAGCTTGAAAGGTGTGGATAGGAGTGCCTGATATTTGGTACACCCGTAAAGTTCGCGGGTAATGTTTTGCCTTCTTATGAGGAGATGATAAAAATGTATTTGTACTCTCGGTACATTCAAGAAGAAAGTGGAAATACCGATACATCTGTGCCGGGAATCGCGGAGACGGTGGATTATGCCATTGAAGACATTTGGAATAGATCCTCTATACCAGTTGTCGGACAAAAGCAAATTGTGAGACGAATTATTCAATACTATGGAAAATACCGCAATAATCTTCGATCTGTCAACAAGAAGACTTTCGTTGATCTGAAGCAAGACTTTCCTCGTCACGCGTATCAGCTGTTTGATGTTGCGGCATGTAAATTCTCTAGTGGAACTGATTGTGCTTGTGATAATACCACCAAACTGCCATTTTTAGAATGTGTATTCCTTCAGGACCAGAGAAGTGATAGAAAACTGAATATCAATGCCATTGAGGTCCAGGAAACTAAAAAGAGGGAGAGGAAATAGAATAGGTTAGAGAGAAAAAGATCATCAGAATGAGCCACACTAACTGAGCAAGAAGTTCGTGAGATTTGGAAATACTCAAGTGAAGAAACGTCTGCAGATGAAGAATTACGCGACGCAAGTGATGCTGATGATTTTTTTGGAAAAAATGTTGGTGTAAATAATTTATATTTGTCTAGATTTGCGTCTGCCTGTGAAAGATTCTGTATATCGAAACGAGCTGCTGCAGCACTCGCATCCGCGCTTCTAGTTGATATCGGGATGGTTTCTCAAGGAGACCACGTGCTTTTTCAAGTGGAGAATGCCTGGAGAGTCTTTCAGCGAGAAGTCCGAGGAAAATGTTTCATTCCAGGTGGACCACTACAGCAATTCGTATTCTTCGATTTTATGTTTCAACCAAAACTCCTTCAAAAGAACAGATGACATTGGCAACTTCTGTGATGAAATTATAAACTCCTATGTGGTTCGCGATAAAATTAAGACCACAATGCACGGAAGGCTCGAAGAATATCATTAACATGATACATTTCATGAAATATATGGATCGAGACATCAAATTACGCCTTTACTCAATCATTCGGTGAAACGCTTTTTTTGCTCGCCCAGAGAATGTTCTGCTTGTAATGCTAGCCGAAGAGAGAAGACCGATCCGTGAAATGGCCGTCGAAAAAATATTAAAATCCGAAGAAGGAATTTAGGAAATTCGAACTTCCAACTATGAATTTTGATGCACAAGATTACGTCTACTTAGTTGACTGGAAAACAATAGTGGTAACTCAACCACCTTTAATAGCTGATATCATAAGCAAAGATTTGGGAGATATTCTGAAGGAAGGGGCTTCGTTGAAAGTACCCCCATTTGCATGCCACACACAAGCAGTTGAAGGGATGGTACAAATGATCACGGTGGCGTCAAAATCCGTGTGCAGTCCAGAAAACAGGCATGGATGGGCATTATCATGCATAAAAGGCCGAAAACTTCAACCAAAATTTGAAAATAAAGCACAGCATAAGGTATAATAAGAACCAGTGATAGGCAGATACCTAAAAACGTGCCCTATGGAAGGGTGGTTTGGGAGGGAACGGGTGGAACTCGATAGTAGCCACCTCCTCGTGGTGAGTTCTGGGTAGTTTCTCCACGAAAATAGCAAAGAGCTACTTAAATAAATACTTGGTGATCAGGCTGTGCCTTTATCCTACCTTGATTAACTGATTTTTTTGTGATAATAGCTCAACATGCATAAAATTCTTCGTCGTAATTGAGGTTAGTTTAAAAATATTTAACTTTACCTTCTGTTTTAATGTATTATCTATTCCCAAATGAAGCATGAGACATTTATAAAGGAACTGCATTCGAAAAAATATTAATTTATCCAAAATACGGCTCCCAAAAGTGATCTATTTAAAGTGATGCTTGGAGCGTGTAAAAATTTTTGTCGTTGTGCGGGTTGCCTACACTCTAAATTAGCTGTTTATTCTTAGGCATCGTATAAACCATAGATTTCGTCAAATAAACTTCACATTTCAGTGTTGTAATCTAAAAACATGTATCTATTGTTGATATTTACCAATATTCCAATATTCGCAACAAATTATTCTCCATAACCGTTTGTTTCCCATTTCCGCCTGAATTTTCGCAAAATTTTAAACTTTAGAGCTCGGGCGGCAGTGGTTAATATTATCCGATTTCGAAAAAATTTTGCATGCGAGATCCTGATATCAGTACACAACTTTCCCGCATAGGGCAAATTTGATCCGGAAAAAAAACCTTTTTTCGGCCCACCCTAATGTGCAGTGCATTTCGTGATCAACAGGAGGCTAGGCATTTGGTCGGGAGCAGTCGAAAGCCGGATTCGCCCTCTTTTCCTCTCTGAATATGCCAAAATACGAGCCTGAAATGGCGCAAACGAATGTAGTTCTCAATCGCACTCCTTGACAACAAAGAAAATGAAAACAGTGAGATGTGTGTCCTTTTGAGAACTACTTTTAAGTGTGTGTGAGGGATTGACTCCATTTCGGGTGGAAAGCGTGTTCATTTCCTGTAAGGACGTTCCCCGAATACCTCCGATGGAACTGCGATTGCCGAGAGAGGCGGTTTCTCTTCAATAAATATTTGTCAGTATGATTGACTGGCCGTGGACGTAATCTCAGATTTAGTGTAATATTTCAGAGAGCGATTGTGGAAGTGTAGCAGTTTCTTCTGAACTAGTATGACAAATATTTTACTAGATTCAGGAGATAGCCCTTAGAAAATAACTAATGCTCGCATACATTACTCTTCTGCGGTGCATGTGAACGCTTTGAGACGACTTGCATCTTGAGCATTCTTCGCCATTACTGGAAGGAATTTCGATTAATGGAAGAATCAGCGGATGGAGACTGCTCAAGATTGACCGCGGGAGATCTTAGAGCGAGCACTTGTCGAGTCTAGAGATAGACGATAGACGCGCCTCTCGCGTGGACAAGACTTAATTGTGCAGCGAACGGGTGGTTGGTTTGAATCCTCGGGCGTTTGCGGCGGAATAGAATCGCGGTCGTTCCCTGCGAAGGAGATTGAAAGCGAGGTGGGGGCTGTGATGGGCGGAGAGGAGATTGAAGGAGAGGAGAGGATCAGGACCCCGCTGCGGTGCCATTTAATCCCCCATCCTACCAAGTTTAATTGAAGATTCGAGGGGGCGGGCCACGCCTTGGAAATTGGGGCCTCACCCGTTCTGGTCCATCCGCTGCTCATCCTATTATTTTCTCTCGTAGGCGACGGAGATAATTGGAAAAAATATCGCCTCTTCAGAGATGCGCCTCCACGGATATTAGCATGCGCGTGTACTTATGAACAGCTTCACATCGGGGCATCACTCGACGTTCATTAATTCGCACTCTTAAAGCTCGTTTACGCATCGCAGCAAATCATCCGGCTGTGGCGCAAGCAGTAGGTTTCATCACCTCCCTCCGTGTTGGGGACTTTCCCTTCACGTTGGGGACTTTCCCAACAAAAATTTCGGCCTGAAAACCATGAAGCCGGAATGATTTTGGGACGTATCGCCGAGCTCGCGCTGAATCTCTCCCTTCGGGGGTCCTTCGCCACGCCATCGCCCTCTGCAGGGGATCGACCGCCGATGATAACCAGCAGGGGGAGAAACAGGAGAATGTCGAGGGAACGGCTTCCTGATCAAGCGATCACGGGGGTTAGTTTTAAGACTGCGTCATCGAGCGACGCATGCTGGGTAATTCGCGTGCAAAGTTGGAGGAGAATTTCTTCGGCCTCCACGATTCTCTGCGTACAGTAAGTGGAAATGCTTTTTTTTACGATCACCATTTTGAGAGTAGTCTAAGAGTATGAAAATCAGGTTCATGTATGCGCATGTTTAGTCGTCTAGGGACATTATTGTTTCATGTGGTTTATTCACAAGTGGAGAAAGTTGTGTCATATCATGAGGGGACACGTAAAAAGCTGCATGTCTAAGGGAAACGGTTACTGGTTTTGGTTGAGTTATGGTTCATAAAACACCATGAATGCATTGCAACACCAATTACTGCCATGTAAAATATGTGTAAATACAATAAACTAGGTAGTCACACTTTTCGCCTTTTCCACACTTATAGATTCGGAATTTTTCGTTGGTAACCATTTGCTGGTGTCATTTGAAGTATCTCGTTCTCCAACAGTCTTTTCAGTGTGAAAATAGAGAGCGATACCAGGTATTTCGTAATGTTCACTGTATTTTAGTATAGAATTAAATTCGATTTATCGTTGGTACTACTGCTACGCTTATGCACTCCCTCATATTAGCTCTCTCTCTAGCCAATAGTAGGAAATTAAACACAACTTCCTCACCCCTCCTCGCCTCTCTGTGCTCTACATGACGTCTTCCGGCGGAGCGCTATCAACCGTCTATCAAGATATCTCTGCAACTCGTCATAAGGCGGGAGAAGAGGCCACGTGACATTTCGCGAACTTTTCGGCGACGAGATGGTGGTGGTGGACGAAGTTTCACCTTAACTTGCGTTGTGCTCTTCTCCGTGATCAGTCTCGCCAAATGCGTGATCGTGTGTGAGCACGCCCTTTCAGAGGCACTCGCCAAATCACTCGTGAGACTTCTGTCACTCATTAGGAACAGATTAAACGATGATTCAGAGGGAGAAGAAGCGCCATTCGGAAGATCACTACACTAGCCTCGCTGAAAGCTGTGACAGATAACGATTGTGGAGATGAGAAAACGAAGCCTTCTATCTACATTTACATAATACCCTGCAGGCCACCATAAAGGTGTTTGGCAGGAGTTGAATTCACACCAAACGTGTACTACATATCATGCATAAAATAGGATTACGATTAATATATTAGTCTAAACTTCACTATTTAAAAAGATAAAAATAGCAAAGTAAGCATGCAAAAACATGCTGTTAGATGGGTTACCTTTAAGTCCTTATACCAAAATGCAACTACCTATACTACGGATTGATTCACTCGCATTGGACGTATTTACCGCTATTCATATCCCTAATAGTACGAGGAAAAAAAGGTCATTTTGAATCTGTCAGTTCGGCAATCAATTTCGATAATTTTTTAATCATGGTCCAGTCTACCATAATAAGTTGGGGTTCGCAAAATATTTTTAACGCCATCACTGATAATGTTATCTTGGAATTTTTTTAGGAGATTAAGTCTAAATTTCAACCTGCGATCTGACAATGATTCCCATTTTAATTCATATAATAGACTCGTCACACTAATACAGTTATCGCACCGTCCCCTTACAAAACTTGCCGATCTTCGCTGCACACGTTCAAGTTCATTACATTGACCCATTTCATAGGGATCCCATACACTGGCAGCATATTCCAAATGAGGTCTAACAAGGGAAAAGTAGATGATTTCTCGTATATAGTCGTCACATTTATCCAATACTCTAGAATTTCCCTGTACACTACAGCGTCATCGGCAAATAGACGAATCTTACTTTTGACCACCTTATTGATATAATTTATGTACAGAAGGAACAGCAGTGGACCTATCACACTACCTTGTGGGACTCCTGAAGTGACTTCAATTGCCGGGGAGGTAACACCGTACAAAACAACCCTTTGCATCCGATCATGTAGGAATTCATTTATCCATGATATAATATTGCTGTCTATCCCATAAGATTTTAATTTCAAAATTAGTTTGCAATGAGACACCTTGTCAAAAGATTTCTTGAAATGGAGAAATATTGCATTACACTGGAATATTATTTTCGCCAGAAACTAAAATGTCGTGGGAAAAGAGAGCAAGTTGAGTTTCACCTGATCTACTCTTCCAGAAGCCATGCTGAATATTGGACAATAAATTATGGCTATCTGGGTGCCCCATGACTGAACTGACAATGATATGTTCCAGAACTTTGCATGAAATGATGTGAGGGATCTAGGTCTGTAGTTAGATGGCTGCTCCCTATCGCTACTTTTAAAAATGGGTGTTACATCGGCTGCTTTCCAATACATCGGTACGACGTGTTCGGTCAGGGATTCATTAAATACTATTTCAAGGTAGGGGGAAATTTCGGATGCTAACTCTCTATATACGCGGGAGGGAATTTGATCAGGGCCAGGAGATTTGTCGGGGATTATGTCTTTAAGTAACTTTTCAATACCAGTACAGGAAATTTCAATTGGTCACGTCAGCCACTGAAAGAGGTCAGATAACACGACAGTTGAATCTCCGGAAGGGGGGTTGAAGACGGTTTGGAATAAGGAATTCAGCAAGTTAACTTTGTCAAGAGTGTTTGTGGTCATTTCACCCTTATCATTTTTAAGTGAATGAACGGCAGACTTATGGCCTTGCACTTCCCTTACGTACGACCAGATGACTTTTGGATTTTCTTTCAATTGTTCCCCATGTGTTTTTCTTTTGAATTCTGCAAATGTATTTCGAAGAGCAGCTGTCTTTGCAGTGGATTTTAAATTTTATAGTTTTCAATTATTACATTACGTTCATCAATTGGCATATATTTAATAATTATTTTCATTTTTGCCTGACATATTCGCTACCGTCTCAGGGATCTTCTCACTTCGGCATTGTACCACCTAGGTTCAGTGCTTTCTTTGTTAAATTTACTAGGGATATATCTTTTGATCCCAGAGCGCATGATATTAATGAAAGACTTCCATGACGACTTGACATGCGCATGAAATGACTTCCTTCACTCCGTACGTAAGTTTATGGAAGACTTTGAAATCCAATAAAAAACTCTTACATACCAAATTCAGCTCTTTTAAAAATTCAGATCTTTATTTTTAGTTAAAAATATTTATCTAAATTTAAATGTATTAAGCCGATGTATATGTTGATGAAGTACTTATTACACGCGATACTCATGGATCATTGATTTTTGCACTTGGTAAAACTAAGATTATTAATATAAATAATGGAATGTACAAATAAACGCAAACGCGGAGAGAAAGACGAAAAAACTCTTCAAGAATAATAGTAAGGTGGAAAATTAATTATACTCTAAACGGTCCGTCAAATGAAGAGTGAAAACAGTGAAAAGTGTGCAAATAAGCAAGGGAATGTCTTGCATGTAGTTTAAAATGGTTTATTTGCACTGACTTGTAGAAATAGAAATAACTCCTAACGGAATACAAAGAATTCATTCTTTCGTCAAATGTCCTTTATGAAGGAAGTTTATGGCGCCACTGCCGATGAATTTCCGGCGTTAATTCGGTTTTGAACTCAATATGATGCCGTAGAAAAGGAACGATTTATGCCGAGGAGGGAATTAGAGAGAATTTAGAGAGAATTTTGCCGTCAGAACTCTGTGGTCACTGATTCCATCACGGTGTCAATCTTAGTTACTTGATGTGGGATGTTGGTTGCCAGTATATCAAGAATGTTATCCCCTCTATTAGGTGCTGTAACTATTTGTGTCAGGGAGTTGTTGGAACCTGTTGTTTATCCTTTGATGATATGGAGTCCTATCCGGGACGCGACTCTGGTAAAACGAGTCTTTACTGCATTTCGTAGGGGGAATGTAATGGATGTAAAATCTCACGAATTAAGGAAAGCCTTAAAATCGGACCGTTGGACCGTTCCTCTTCCTTAATTTGCTTTGCAAGCATATATTATCCCTCCAGAAAGTTCGCCGAAGAAAGTTACACACGCACTGCTCCCAGCCCTCCTCTCCCCTCTTGTTTCCCACTTCTTCAATTTTCTTAGCGCTGCGAATGGCATCTCCTGAGGATCACTCGTTGTCCGAGTAACTACTTCCGATTATTTTAAGAATGACTGTTCCATCGGGTGCTTGTGTTTAAAGCCATGCCACATTGTTTATGGCGAATGTGCAGACAACCGAGGAAATTGATTTGACTCATAAAAGGAGACATGAGGCCTTCATGTATACCCAGACATATTATTTACGGCTTTCCAACACACGTGACAAGAAAATATAATATTTTTAGAGGAAATAAAGCATCCGATGGAGATATTATTCTCTTTGTTTCTTTCCTGGACACTAGGTCTCAACCAGTAATTATTTAGCTACACTCACTTCGGGTTTCTCCCCCTAGTGTATGTGAGTATTTTGTGCCCCTCAAGGGTCGTACCCTTTCCCGAGATCCTTTCAGGCTCGAACGAGGCACACACGAGGCCTTGGTTAGTACTCTTGAGGATTTCGGCTGGCGCGAGAATAGTTCCCCATACAGAAACCCTGACTCCAAAGAATGCAGATACCTATTTATTTAGAGTCAATTCTTAGCGTTGTCTCTTGTCTGAACTCGATGGACTACGAGGAGACACTAGGTAGGGATGTGGTTGTCCCTGGCGAGTTGTTGAGCAACCACTAACACATTGAACAAGACTGCGTGCATTGTTCATGTTGTTCCCGACTAGATCTTATATTGTTCCCGACTGTTTTTGTGTCGGTGACTCGGGCGTGCATTCATTAATTTTAGGGAGCAACTCTTTCTACCCCTCGACTTTTCTGCGCGAAATACTTCCATCGCCAGTGGACTTGTTGCCGCTTGGTGCAGACTCTTCTTTTTGTTGGGTGTTATTTCTGTAGCAATCGTGTCTTCCTTCTTGCTTCTCTTGTGCCTTGCCATCGGTCATGTCCGTAGCTAATCGTCCATACTTCCCAAGTGTGAAAGGCTGTAGATTCGTTAATCTCACCAAACATATCTGCTGACTATCCTACAAGCTCCCTCAAAAGGTGTGTGGCGGAGGATGAGTTGTCACCAAGCACCCACAAAAGTTTGCATACACTGCTATATAAGAGGAGATTTGCATTAATATCATGCGGGACACTCTCTACAAGTTCTAACTTCTATCCGACATGAAAGGAAATATTTTATGAGCGCTATAAACATGCAATATACAAATTCAAATCTCGCACACTAGCCGTGGGAACTTTAACAGCGTTACCCCATGAAACAATACTGCATAATAGCAGAAATTCTACAGAGGAAATATCATTCGCCTCAACCGGAAGTAGCCAATAGTGGAATTTCTGCTATAACGCAATGCACATTTTAGTATTTCATTCAGGCATGCTTAAATAATTATAATCATCATACTAATATATAAAAATTAAGTGGTGTCTGTCTGCCAGTTCTATGTTACGCATATCCTCAAAAACTACTGAATCTATCGAGCTGAAATTTTGTAGGATTCTAGCGTATACACTAGAAGGTGCTATAGTCTATATAAAAAAGGCTAAGGGCCCGGGTTCGATTCCTGGCGCCAATTATGTATTTACATCGGTTTAAATGGACTTTTTCAATTTATGGTAGCGCAAGAGTTTTTTCTTTCACTGAGTAAAATAGCTAAATATCAGTAGATTTCTTTCATTATTTCTGTATTTAATGGAAAAATGTTTCAACTTTCTTATTCTTTTCATATTTTTACACTTTATCTTCGAGGTCCTCGAGGTTTCTGGGCAATGTATAATTCACGTTGAAACTTACTGTTTTTTTCGTTTTTTTTTCCGAGAGTTGCTAAGGCCATTGCCATTGTTGTCTCTGTAATGTAAACATCCGTTGATGCTTGCATGAGTTCGTCATGGCGGAATTCTGCAAACGGCATTGTGCTTTTCGTGAGGATATAGGAAGGTACTGAAGGCATCGTAGGCTGTTCGTGAAGCAAGGTCAACCATATTTCGGCGCTCAAAGATACGTTCTGACTGCTATCGGTACTCACGGATTTAGAAGGCTTTCATTTGGTCCAAATCAGGAGTATTTAAATGAATGCTTCAGCGGTGTTCAAATTGTGATTTTTTCATTTCTTTACGGGTTTGTACATATGAACCAACGTGGAACGTGAAGAGAAGACATGGAACGCTTTCGAAATCGTCATCGAGCGAATTAGCTTGAGATTTGAGATAGTTTAACATAAACCAGGGAATGAAATTCAAATCTCAATACAAAGTAATTACTCATTAGGTATCCGTGGGTTGTTTATCAATGCCTTTGCAATGCTGCTAAAAAGGTCGTCCAAAAGAGAAGCCGTAAACTGCGTTGCTCTTTTCGTGAAGATATTGAAAGTTATTAAAAAAGATATCGCAGCTGGTTCGTGAATCTACATCGGCTATTTCATCCGACAAAATCATACGGGATAACTCTTGTGCTACTTCCGGATTAAGTAGGTGTGCATTTGGTAAAACTGAAAGTATTTAAATGACAGTTTCTTTGGGGTTCAAAAAGTAAATATTTTATAGATTTATACCGTATTCCGAAGTGGACCGCCTTCAAAATTGTTGTATTTTGAGACACAAGAACGTGATTAAAAAACTTAAATGAATTCTAATCAAAAATAGGAGTAACAATATGGAAAAAATTGTATTTTAGTGATACATCAAATATCCCGTAAAAGGTGTGAACACAGGTGACCGAGCGACAAGAACCTGATTTCATCATCATCATCAAGGGTCAACAATCCTAGGATTGGTTTGACGCAGCTCTCAACTCTATTCTTATATCGGCAAACCTCTTCATATTGTCGTAACTCCTCTCTTTTACATCCTTCACAATATGTTCCATGTATTTCATACGAGGCCTGCCTTTTCCATTCTTCTATATCTGTACTAGGCTATAAGAAAAGAATTTAATCTAATTGGAATAAAAGGCACTGATACGTATCCGTAGAAAGTTCATTGGCGCCACTGTCATGAAGTTGGAGAATTGAGACAAGCATAACATGTATGAAAGGCCAGAGAAAAATTTGTTTGCCCAAGACTTGAGTCCTAACATTCCCAAAAAACCCGAATCTGGACTCAATTGTCAACAATAGAGAGAGACGACATCTGTATACACCTCCCTTTCTAACCTCCTTTGCTATTTCTGGCCTGAAAGTTACTAAATAATGTTCTTATTTTTGTAAAGACCCAGGCATTATTCCAGGCAGTAATTATGTGTACATTAGTTTAATTTATATTCATGGTTCCGATACGTACTTGGAGCTAACTCCATAGCAAAAGTTTCTCCACTAATTTCTTCCCTTCCACACATATTTCGCCCCTTCATGAAAAACGTTAACATTTCTTGACACAATTTGTACTTATTACATTTCTCCCTCCCGTTGAATTTCAACCGGCACCTTCAACTAGTAATTATTAAAATCCGAAATCCTAGTTTTGTCTTTGTTTCATTAATCCGTATTAATGTTACGTGTACAATATTCTTTTCATGTTGAAGTAAATTTATTTTATGGAGGCATCACAGTGCGTGGTCTTGCTGTTGTTGCCACGGCTTGATTTAGGAAATAACGAATTTTTGAATGTATATGTAATAGAGTGTGTTTGTCTACATATATTCTTGTAGATAAATAGATGAACCATTGAACAAGGCTTTCCTTTAGAGGATCCCGTAATGTAATAGCCTTGAGATTTTTTCTAAAGCCTTCAGCTTTGCTCCCATACAGATGTTTTCATTGGCATTCAAACTTTATTACTCTGGCACGAGCCAAAAGCCGAGGTATATTCCCTTCCCATCTTACCGTCGTGGTGATTGCTCATCTCATGAAGTCACTTGCTTTGTATTGGCATTGTGGACAGAATGAAGTGAAAGAAAACACTCCACTCCTTTGTTCCACTTTTCCTTTAAGCGCCACGTAGAATGATTTGGGTATTTAATAAAGTAACTCTTTATTAAATACCCAAAGAACATGATCTTAACAGCAATCGGACTTGCAGGTCAAGGAAACATGTTATTTTATGTCCGTCCGAGGTGAAACATTCCACGCGTCGTGGAGGCAATGCGAGGGGTGCGATGCAGTAATCCATTGAGCCTCGAGTGTTGTTGAGGGATGGGGAGGTCGGGGGTGTGTCGCCCCACGACTAAGGGGCGGCTCAACAATGGGCACACTGTGAAAAGGACACCCTGAGAGGGTGCCGGTTGGGGGGAGGGGGGGGAGGGAGGGGTGGAGGGGGTTACCTCCCCCCTCCCATTTGGATCTGAGAATAAACCCTGGCATTAAGAGGGTGGAATGGGGTCGAAAGGCCAAAAAGGGCCCCGCATGGGCTCCGGTCGAGAAATCCGAGGAATATGCGTGTCACCAGATTGTGCAGGAGAAGCAATCTTCCGAGAAACCGTGTCCTCAAGTGTGTGCGACTGCATGCGGACTGCTTCTGCAGCGACAGTGGCGCAAAGGGCGCACGACTTAAGAAGGGGGTGACCTTCCATCGTGGGTGAATGCGCGATGCCTTTTGTGCGAGCGGTGCATTGAAGGAACTGAAGATTGAAGGGACCGACTGAAGAAGGCGTTTCTCAGTGTCCGAATGACGCGAGTTGACGCGAATTTTATGTCATTAATCAGGATGTTTTGTTTACCTTTGAATCATTACGTGCAAAATGTTCGTCTTGTCCTAGGAATCGCTTTGAGGAAAAGAGTATTGCCTTCCAGAGTGGTAGTGTGATGGTACAGATGTTTTTTCGTGAAATACCTTCCGAATACAATGGCATGAAATACTCAAGAAGGGCTAGAGACAATTCCATTCCTCCTCTTTATTTTAAAATGGGAATGAGTCGAATGTGGCTTTTTGAGGAGAACATCGTTCAACTCACAAGAACAAAGTGTGCTTGCTTAGAAACACATGAGAAAACACTACCAAATTATTTTCACCATATAGTTTATGATTCGACTCACCTAATTTGGCGACTAATTCTAACTGAAATATTCGCAAAATTTCGTCAACAAACACCCCATAAATTCCTTAAATCTCCACAATGGATGATATATGACTGTTTTGACGATTGCGCATTAAATTTCATATCTTCAGCAATCTAAGAACACCCTAATACAAAGGCAAACGCAACCCTGGGTGGGATCCGCAACCCTTCCGAGGACAAGTCTGAGCGTTACCGACGCTGGCCGGCTCTGTATCTATCTGTATCTAATCCTTTGCTTTGTTCGCTAAATACATTGAACGATTCCCTTAATTCCTCTTTCATACCGTCGTAATTAGCCTTGCCAAATAAGTATACCCTCCTCCTTGGTTTATAATGTCTTTCAATGCCTACAATAAATTTCGCATGCACTATTTTATGATCACTAATTCCTATGTCTGTAACTGTATTTAGAACTCTTTCGGGTATATTTGTTGCTAATAAGTCTAGAATGTTGTTTCCCCTGGTCAGTTCTGTTACTAGCTGTTGTAAAGAATGTGACGTAAAGGTGTTCAACAGTGATTCGCAATGTTCCTTATCCTTACCTCCTGTAATGAAACTACACGTATTCCAGTCTATCGAGGGGAGATTCAAGTCTCCACCTACTATTCCTCTATCATTGTTCCGAGAAAGAAATGACCTATCCCTGACTCTAGTTCCATTATAGAATTGTCGTCTGCATCCGGTGGCCTGTAATATGCACCTACATATATCTTTTTTGCGTTACTACTTTTACATTTAACGGAACACCAAATACTTTCTACTTTTCGCTCTGAAATAAGTTCTCTTCTACTGACATACGGGTCCTTCACAACTATAAATACTCCTCCTCCATTCCTGCTTACTCTATCCTTTCTGTATACGGTAAAACACTTCGGGAATACTTCATAATCTGATATGTCCTTCGAAAGCCAGCTATCTATGCCTACGATTATGTCTGCATCAGTACTTTTTATGAGGTGGTGAAATTCTGCTACATTATTTCTTAAACTACGAAAATTCACTACTATCACTGAAATTCTTTCTCCCAAATCTTTCTCTCTTGGTGCTTTTTTCCAACTAAAATATCCCTCAATAATTTTTTTAACGGACCCACTATTTGATCTACCTATTACCTTTGATGGTTTAGCATGTTCGTCCATTTTATGTGTTTTTCTCTGACCTTCTAAAGCTACTCTGCATGTTCTGTCAAATTATTCCACGATTTTTCCCCCGCTGATTGACCTGCACTCTAGGCTACCACCTGAGCTAAACCCTACGTGTATGCTCCAGTATCCTACGCGTTATACTAAACGATGCCTCGTCCGTGTATTGGACACCCGAGAGATTCAGGGGCACCCGACACGTTTCCAGCTCCGGCCCGAGGTCCAAAAACTCAGCTCCCTCGCTCCCACAGACTTCACGGAGTCTCCGGTTTATGCCTGATACTCGGCTCCAAACCATCGACCCCCGATCCGTCCTAGGTACCAAGCTGCATATAGTCTGCCTCATATCAATACCCAGACCTCCACTAACGCGGTGGAACTCAGAGCATAGGTCCCTTACGGAATCCATTGCATCCTCGGACCCCCGTTTCGCGGCGTCGTTAGTGCCGACATGGGCGACTACGTGCAGCTTGGAGCAGTTAGTGGCACTGACCGTTGCTTTCAACGCCTTCGTCACCTGGGGCACCGTACCTCCTGGTATACACCAGGAGCGTACCCGTTCTTCGTCACCTCTCCCTCGGGATTCACCACCTCCTTCCCGACGGGCCCTGGCACGCATCGAGTCCGCTACTCGGCGGACATTGGAGCTACCTATCACTAATACTCCCTCCCTTCCCTCCCGACTCCCAGTCGGCGAAGCATTCCGAGACGGAGCGTTCGATGCACCGACCTCCACAATCCATCGAACCTATTACTAACGGGGAAAGGCCACGTTCATGATAGAGAATAGTAGGCGGATACTTCAATCTCTCTTCGATAGACTGGAATACGTGTAGTTTTATAACAGGAGGTAAGGATAAGGAACTCTGCGAATCACTGTTGAATACCTTTACGTCACATTTTTTCTTGACGTCACCCGTAAAGCAGTTAATAAATACATACCAAGTAAATCCATAACTGATTATACAGAGCCAAGGTGGTATAACGCGGAGGTTAAGAAATCACTAAAATGACAAAGGGTATGCCACGCTAGGATGAAGGACGGGGTCTATCGGTAGAGGAAAAAAATGAGTTAGTTCAAAACTATAAAAAATCGAGATCAATATCAAGAAAATGATGTCGACAAACGTTATCACATTTCAAGGGAAAATTGTAAGGAGAATATTTAGATAGCAATCCTAAAGCGTTCTAGTCATATGTAAGAAAGCGACAGGGAAACAGGTCCACAGTGCACACAATTAAAAACGAGAAAGGAATTAGAGTCACCAGTTGTGTAGAAAAAGCAAATTCTTTAAACACCTTCTTCCAAAGCGTAATCAACTCAACGTCCCACAACGCCGTGGAACCACCGCCGAACACATTCAGTGAACAATTACCCCGAAAAAAGTTTCATGTCCCGGAATAGTACAGCAGTTAAAAACATTAGTGAAAACAAATGACTAGGTCCCGATCAAATTCCTTCCAGAGATTATAAAACAGTAACTTCTGAAATAGCCCCCTGTCTAGAATCGGTATCCAATAAAACACTAAAGAACCACACAGTACCCAAGGATTGGAAAGTAGCTAACATTACACCTATTTTTAAAAGCAGTGATACGGAAGAACATAGTGACTACAGACCCATTTCACTCACGTCAATCTCTTGAGAGGTATTTGAGCCCATTGGAGTCAGTACGATCATGAGGCATTTGTTTAGTTAAGGATGACCCATAAGCAGCTAACATGGGTTCCGGTAAGGTAGATCTTGCGAGACACAATTAGCTTTATTGGTACACGATATTTTAGTCTACGGCGACATCAGTACTGAATTTGATGCGATATTTTTAGATTTTAAAAAGGCATTAGATAAAGTTTCTCATGATAAGTTAATCTTGAAGTTAGAGAGTTTTGGTACAAACAAATACGTTGTATGTTGGGTAAAAGAATTCTTAAGTGGGCGAGTGCAGAGGGTTGTCATAGATGATATTATGTCATCAAAGACAGACACAGAATCAAAGTCACATCGGGGTAGCGTAGCATAGTCCGTCCGCTTTTATTTCTTTTATAAATAAACGATTTGAGTACCGTAGTTAGTAGTAAGCTTAGACTTTTTGCAGACGATGCGGAAGTATAGAGGGGTATATCAAAAGAAGAAGACATGAAATCGCTAAGCAAGGATTTAGATGCAATTTAAGAATGGTGCGACAAATGGCAGTTAGAAGTTAACCTTTATAAGTGTGTAGCTATAAATGTTTGGAGGAGGAATGATTCGATAGAGCGATCCTATAGAATTAATAACACGAAGATCGAAAGCGTTGAAAATTTAGGTATAACAATTAATAAAGATTTATCGTGGGGAAGACACATCCGGGAAATATGCGGCCGAGCGAAGAGAAAGCTAGGATTTATAGAAAGAGTACTTGGGAAATATGACGAGAAGACAAAAGATCAGAGAACTAGACAGTGTACAATGTAGAGCCGCTAGGTTGTTCAAAATGTGTTACGATAGGTTCTGATATATTACTCATAGTGTATCAGAATTAATAAATGAATTAGGATAGAAATCATTATCAGAGCGTAGGTTGAAGTACAGATTAAATCTATTACAGAAATTTAAATCGGACAGCTTTACTGATGATGTTTGGCATTTATTAAAATCACCAGCCTATTATGCTAGATTCGACCTGATAAATAAGATTAGAGAAATAGATTGTCTTACTGATAGATTCAAAATGACAATTTTCCCCCGTACTATAAGAGAACAGAATAGGCATCATACCAAAGAAATATGTAGGTGAAACATTGGTAGAGTAGTTTGTAGTGCATGATACATGTGTTAATCCCTTAAATACTGTAGATACTCGCAATTCAGTTGCATGGGGGCCCATAGTTGCTCGTTTGCATGTCAATAGTGCATGCTTGGTGATCTTCACCCCCTGCCGCACACCCTCGCTGTGGCTATCGTGTGGATGCAGATGTATGGCGCCAGAGGGTTCCATTATTTCCAAGCCCTGAACGTGGGAGCACGGGAGATGGTTCCTCGGTTGTCGCCTCGTGCGCTAGACGCTAGAATTTGTATTTTGTGGAATGTGGGGGTGTGAAGGGGGTGGTAGAAATGAAGGAGCCTTTCCTCCCTAGCGAGAGCGCGGCTTAGGAATGCGTGTCCCTCCCATGCGGACAGGGGGAGATAATTTAAGGAAATCCAGTGGGTTAATTTCCCATGCAAACGATATCTCCCCCCCTTATGTGTGTGCGGTCTGCGGCGGAATTCCTGCCGCGCCCGGGTGCTGAACGGACGAGAGCCGGCCGGAAAAATGTCGCCGCTCTTATCACCGCACCCGGAATTAAGAATTGTCGGGGCGAGGGCCCGCCCGCCATTGGCGCCGTTAGTTAGTATTCACGCCACCGCGCGCTCTGCAATCGTCCGCTAATTCCTCCCCAAAGATCTCCCGTGGCAACAAATCCTCGCGGCGAATGTTGTTCTTTCAGGGCATTGTGCCCAGGGGGGGAGGGTAGTGTGTCAGGTGCTAACTTTAAGGGTCGGAGAGTTTTGTTGGCAAAAGGCGTAGGCATGAGAAGGGCCTGTAGTGTTGTGTAGGGCCTGTGTAAAACTTAGAAATGAGATCTGTAGCGAAGATTTTTCTCTCTCTAAAGTAAGTGGTGTTATCGTTTTCCTATGATTATTCATTTTATGAAGCATTATTTTTAGAGCACATTGAGATGACCTTTCAGTGTCAGAATCCCGGTATCATAAAATAAAAATAGTTACAGCGGGATTTATAAAGTAACCAAGTTTACTTCCCCATGCCATATGCTATCGAGCAAGTGGATCAGATAACTTTAATTTGGAATTTCACCATCGAACGCGTTGAGTTGAATCTGCACGTGAGTTCAGAAGGATATAATTGGACTGGAAATGTTCCGCTATTCTCTCACGGATTGACATATCTCTTTTTATTTCGAGACTGGGGCAATCATTCAGTGCTATTTCTCTCATCAGGAAGCAATTGAATCTAAAGCAAAAGTGAAACTCAAGAGATCATTATTTCAGTCGTAAAATTAGAAGAAAATCTTAGCGTTTTCCATTTCCAGGATTTCTTAATCTCTCAAGCTGTTGATCCCTCTGATGGTTATGTATAACTATTATTGGTGTTGGAAATCTCTGAGTATTTGCAGAATATTATCATATTTCCGATCGATAATGGACACTCAGGTACCCAAATGACCGCATATTGCTAAAACTTTCCTTGGCTTCTCCCTCCTCTGAGCTGGTGGAATATTAAGTTGTTCTCGCTCGACTCTGGCTCCACTTCTATTCCGTTTGACACTTTCACCCTTTCGTTTTATTCCTCGTTCTCACGTCTCGGCACACAACCTCGCTTCACGCACTTCCCTCATCAAACTCATTTTTTCGTCAGGGATTAATGTCGGTCTGACCCCATCTCGCGCCCCTCGACATGCCGCAAAACATTCGAATCTCATTGCGCCTGCTCTCGGCAGATCGAGCCACGATCGTACGTCCTTCCTATTCTGCATCCATGCTATACCCTGCAAGCCACTGCGAGGGTGTGTGGCAGGGGGTGAAGATCACCAAACATGCACTATTAACATGCAACTAGGCGACTACATTGAAGTATGTTAGATAATACTTCAACATCCACGTAATACCCTGAAAGCCACCACGAGGGTGTGTGGCAGCGGGTGAAGATCGCCAAACATGCACTTTTGGCATTGACGTGCATAATAAAGTCACAGGCCGCTAGATGGTTAGTATGTAGTACATAGTAATAAAGGGATTACTGGTTCTAATGGCATTTATCTAAATACATTTAATTGCATTTACCTACCATTCATGGGCTATTAATATTGATACATGCATCATACAATACAGACTACTCTAACAATGTTTCACATACATATCCCTTTGCTATGCTGCCTATTATGTTCTACATATAATGGTGCGTGGAAAAATTTTGTATCTATCGGTGTGACGATCTCTCACAAGGAGATGTCTCTCCTCTTGCTGTGGTCGCTCCATTTTTCATTGTGTCGTGTCTTGACCGTTGCAGCAGGCCACTTGAGTGATTCCGAAGATTTCCCGATAGGTGGTGGGGGTGTAATGGAATTTTCGCTTCCGAAAAAGCTCAGCGTACCTCGGGAAGAAGTCGTAGCCGGAAGTGGTGCTGGCCGGAAAACATTTTGAACGAGAATTTATTCAAGGGAGCAGGCCCAAGAAACCCTTTAAGAAAGAAAACAGGTTTGATCCTTGTGTTAGTCGAAGGGAGTGGGAATAAAGTCATGGAGAATAGAATTAAATCCTTTCTTGCGTTACTTTATGGGGGTCCATTGTGAATATTGACAATAACAAAAAATGTATAATCTACATCTACACGAAACCCTGTATGCCACCGCGAGGGTGTGTGGCAGGGGGTGAAGATCACCAAGCATGCACTATTGACATGCAAGAGGCAACTATAGGGTCTCATGCAACTGTATTGTCAGAATCTATAGTAATTAATACATGCATTATGCGCTACACATCACTTATTCTAAAATATTTCCCCTACCTATCCCTTTGCTATGCTGCCTATTATGTTCTCTTATGGTACGGAGGAAAATGCCATTTTGAATCTATTAGTACGACAATCTATCTCTCTAATATTACTTATCTGGTCGAATCTAGCATAATACGCTGGTGTTTTTAATATGTGCCTAACATTTTCAGTAAATCTATCCGATTGAAATTTCTCTAATAGATTTAATATGTACCTTAACCTACGCTCAGATAATGATTCCCACCCTAATTCTTGTATTAATTTTGAAACAAAACTAAACCTATCGTTACACCTCTTAACGAACCTAGCTGCTCTACGCTGCACACTGTCTAGTTATCTGATCAAACCTAATTCATTCGGATCCAATACACAGGGTACATACTCAAAGTGAACTACTAACTAGTGAAAAGTAACATCGCTCTTTCGTCTTCTCATCACATTTCCCAAGTACTATTTCTATAAATCCTAGCTTTCTCTTCGCTCGGCCGCATATTTCCCGGATGTGTCTACCCCACGATAAATCTTTAGTGATTGTTACACCTAAATATCTTACGGTTTCAACGTTTTCGATCTTCGTGTTATTAATTCTATAGGATCGCTCTATCGAATTATTCCTCCTCCAAAAATTGATAGCTACACACTTTTTAAGGTTGAGTTCTAACTGCCATTTGTCGCACCACTCTTGAATTGCATCTAAATCCTTGCTAAGTGATTTCATGTCTCATTCTCTTGATATACCTATGTGCACTGCAGCATTGTCTGTAAATAGTCTAAATTTACCATTAACTACGGTATCCAAATAGTTTATGAATCAAGGAACTAAAGGCAGGCCTACAATGCTACGCTGGAGAACTCCCGATGTGACTTTCATTCTGTCCGACATGTTACCATCTATGACAACCCTCTGCACTCTCCCAATTAAGAATTCTCTTACCCAGCATACAACGTCCTTATTTACACAAAAACTCTCCAACTTCAAGAGAATTTTATCATGAGGAACTTTATCGTATGCCTTTTTAAAATCTAAAAATATCGCATCAACTTCAGTACGGTTTTCGCCGTAGACTAAAATATTGTGTACGAATGAAGTTAATTGTGTCTCGCAAGATCTACCTTACCGGAACCCATGGTGGCTGTTTATGTGTTATCCTTAACTAAACAAATGCCTCATGATCGTACTGACTCCAATGTGCTCAAATACCTCTCAAGAGATTGACGTGAGTGAAATGGGTCTGTAGTCACTATGTTCTTCCGTATCACTGCTTTTAAAAATAGGTGTAATGTTAGCTACTTTCCAATCCTTGGGTACTGTGTGGTTCTTTAGTGTTTTATTGGATACCGATTCTAGACAGGGGTCTATTTCAGAAGTTACTGTTTTATATTCTCTGGAAGGAATTTGATCGGGACCTGGTGATTTGTTTTTACTAATGTTTTTTAACTGCTGCTCTATTCCGGGACATGAAATTTTTTTCGGGGTAATTGTTCACTGAATGTGTTCGGCGGTGGTTCCACGGCGTTGTGTGACGATGAGTTGAGTACGCTTTGGAAGAAGGTGTTTAAAGAATTTGCTTTTTCTACACAACTGGTGACTCTAATTCCTTTCTCGTTTTTAATTGTGTGCACTGTGGACCAGTTTCCTGAAGCTCTCTCACATATGACCAAAACGCTTTAGGATTGCTATCTAAATATTCTCCTAACATCTTGCTCTTGAAATGTGACAACGTTTGCCGACATGATTTTCTTGCTAATGCTCTCGATTTTTTATAGTGTTACACTAACAAACTTTTTTCCTCCATCGATAGACCCCGTCCTGCTTTTTCATCCTAGTGTGGCATACCCTTTGTCACTTTGGTGATTTTGTAACCTCCGCGTTATACCACCTTGACTATGTATTATCACTTATGAATTTACTTAGTATTTATGTTTTTACTGCTTTACGGGTGACTTCAAGAAATTTTCTCCACGAAATCTCATTTTCCAATCCATTGCTTTTTTCGCTAAATATATTAACCGATTCCCTTAATTCCTCTTTCATACCGTCGTAATTAGACTTGGCAAATAAGTATATTTTTAAATTAAATTTATTCATTTATAAATTAAAATTATTAAATATTATTATTATACCCTCCTTCTGGGTTTATAATGTCTGACAATACCTGCAATAAATTTCCCATGCACTATTTTATCATCACTAATTCCTGTGTCTGTAACTGTATTTAGAACTTTTTTGGGTATATTTGTTGCTAACATGTCTAGAATGTTATATCCCCTGGATGTTGTTACAATCTATGGAGTTTTTTTTACTGGTCTATCTAGTTTCAACTCCACGGCTTTATCATCTTATACAAGCATTACAATCATAGCCAGAGGTATACTCAAAAAGCGGGGCGGAGAGTGGGAGGGGAATGTAAGGAGGGGCGTGGGAGCGACTTCAAGCCGGACATATTACACGTGGCGAAGAAGGGATGTGAGATGGACGGGTTGGAGAAGATGGGAATAAGAAGACACCGGAAAACACATTTTAAGTGAAATCACATTTGACAAACCCTCCCCACTGATTGACCCTTGTCATTAACAAATGGGAAATTTTAAGTGGATGTTTCTGTGGAGGATTTGTGACATAACCCACTTCTTACGCGTCCCTGGTGTATAGGGTTAATGAATTTACTAAAATAAATCCGCTCTGTGTGTTTTTTACTCAGTTCTGAATGTATTGTGGGTGATTCAACCCCCACTGGTCACGCTTCCCTCTTCTGGTCACTATTAGGGATAAGATATTTTGATCATCCACCGTGTGTGCCCTTCTACTGACCCATCACCTTCACACCACTGTCCTCAGAATTCACCTGCCACCTCCCCTGCCACCCTCCCTTAATTATCCCCCCTCTCCACCCTACTTTTTGAGTATATATACCTCTGGCTATGATTGCAATGATTGTACCTGGTGATTGCGCCGTGGCGTTGAAACTAGTTGTACCAGTGAAAAACTCTGTGGATTAAAACATAGTATGTTATTGTCATTATTTTGAGGAGAAATATTGTTGATTTCATTAGGGAGGAATTTTTTTGTTTTAGTGGCACCGTTTGATATCAGCCTTTGTGTATTATGCTTTAAAGTGAAGGGCGCTGGTTTCGATGGTCGGCAGTCTCGATGGTCGCCCTCTGGCTGCACACTCGAGATATCGACATATCGCTGTGGACCACAACGGTGCGTCGGGAAAGGAACCATTGGCTCCCTCCCTGATGTTCGCAATCTCCTCGCTCTGCCCTTGGTGATCTCCACCCTCTCTCTCTACCCTTTGGGTTTAACGATTTGCCCTTGGAGCTGTTTTTGGTGCTGAGTGGTGATGCTTGGGAGAAAATAATCCCTCAACATGAATCTATTACACAGTCTACTTTATTTTATTCGATTGTACCTGACCTTCAAATATGGGTTTGTAGCAGAAATCATATCCTATCCTCAAACTCATTTCATTTGGCATTAGATACATAAATGTTTTGTGAAGGACGATTTGAGGAGTGCGACTGGTCGCCCCTCAGACTGTTTTCCCGAAGTGCAAGTGGAGACGAGAAGAGCGGGCAATCGATCACGCTCATTCATCTACATCTACATAATACCCTTCAAGCCACCATAAAGGTGTGGGGCAGGGGGTGAATTCTCACCATGCATACACTACATATCATGCATAAAAAAGGATTAGTTCTAATCTAAACTTCACTATTTAAAAAAAGATAAAAATAGCAAAGCAAACATGCAAAAACATGCTGTTAGTTGGGTTAGCTTCAAGTACATATACCAATATGCAGCTACCAATGTTATCCATTGCTACACTCGTATTGGATATATTTATCGCTATTCATATCCCTAATTGTGCGAGGAAAAAAGGACATCTTGAATCTGTCAGTTCGGCAATCAATTTCTCTAATTTTGTGATTATGGTCCAGTCTACCATAGTAAGTTGGGGTTCGCAAAATATTTTTGGAATATAGTCTTGGAATTTAATGTTTAATTTTTAATGTTTGGTGAGAATTCGCCCCCTGCCACACACCTTTATGGTGGATTGCAGGGTATTATGTAGATGAAGATATAGATGTAATTATTTGTTCAGAGATCATTGTGTACTTTTTTACATTTGAGGAGTTAAATTTTCAACCGTTAATATGTATTGATGACTTGAATTCATTTAATGACCGCTCATATCCACTTAGAACACGAGTTTAGATGTAATCAGAGAGAAGGCTTCTGGAACTATCCAATGGAGATTTCCATCACAGCCTATCGCATATGACCACAATGTTAAGTAGTGATATTAATGTTGTAAAAATTAATTTGCAATAAAATCTTTTCCTTGAAATAGATTCACATGGCTTTGATATTCCGTGGCAAGCATCGTTGTAATCAGCCCCTCATTGGTGGTTTTTTTTAAAAATGCTTTCTGGATTCCTGTCCGTCACGAGACCAGAGCAAGCATGAGCGAATCGGAATTCGTTGGATAGCCACTTCCCATTCCGAGAACGATTCTGCCGGCACACTTCCGTGCGGCTCGCAGTCGGACTGCTAGGAGGGCAGGGGTGAATTCCTGCAAACGGTCTGGGAAAGATGCCGGAGCCACGGTTCGCGTCTCACTCGGCAGATGGCCCCAGGGCCGCGCAAAGAAAGCTCGGCCGGCGCGTCGTGCGATCCAAAGAGGGCGCCCCAATCGGCATTTCCATTTCCGAGCCACGTCTGATGCGGGGATATCTTTCCCGTCTTCTCATCTCCAGGGGAATGTCGCCTTTGGTCTCGAGAAGGCGTGGAGAATGCGAGGGCCGAACTGAAGCAGAACAGGTGCACGCCAGGGGGTGATTGGAGGACGGTGGGAGGAACTGTCTTCGGAGGCGGCGGGCGGTGCTTGGAGCGCCTCCGTGGTGCCGCGAGGAACGTCTGCAGAACAGAAGCAACCGCCACTAAGAATAGTGGCCTGGGGGTGGTTCTTCTCACAAGAATTGCCGAACTTTAATTACGCCCAGTAGGCAGTGGTGACTTAAGGAGTGGTTAGAGAGATACATTGAAAAAGTAATAGAGAGATCGATCTGAATACTCACATGGAATTATCCTCTCAAAGGAATTGCTTTCTATTCCATTGAAAGAACTCTAGAGAGATGATTAAAGAAAAATTGCAGTGAACATATTGAAGGAGCGCAACATGAAAAAGCTCCATGTGTGGGTACGAGATTCGCAGGTATACATATCGAGAAAATATCAACGTAAATAAAAAATATCATCCTTTCTAAATATCAATATTTAGAAAGGATGTGTGGCTTAAGAATATCCCCGTAAAATAGATAGCAATCCATAAAATGCATAAAGTGCAATAGACTGCTAACTAACGGACTGAATTTATTACAGGTTCCGTAAAACATTGGTATCCTCCTTTAGCATACCACTGGCTTTTTAAAGAGGGCGTTTGTTAATTTTTATGCGCGTAACTAGTTTATTATAATTGGACTTAAATTAATTCCTTTGATAAATTTAATTTTTACTAGATTAATGGCTTCAAAACTTCGAAATAAGTTAGGAAACATAAGTGACTAACTTGTATTAAAGTTTGGCTTTAATCGGACCAGAGTTTTTTTAACACACGACTTTTCAAAGTGGTTACCTGTTTGAAAAACATAAAAAAATCGGTTCTTTTTTATTCTAAATTCCATAAAAAATAGAAGACGTTTAAATAATTTTTTGGTTTCTTTGGAGAAACGTAGAATTTAATGAGCAAAGTCTTGTCGTGTCTATTTTTCATGTAGAACTATTCGTTGAGGCTGCAAACTTGAGTATCCATGATTTTTATTCCCAGAGCAGGCAGAAGGCCTTTTGCTTCCATCTTGATGTCGGGTAGAATCCTTCGATGCGTCACCCGATTGAAAGGTAAAAATGAAAAAGTAATCCTGGGGCATTCGCAGTTGAAAATCAAATCTGTCAAATCTCAATCCCATTCTCGGGAACAGCAGAACGACTAAAAATCTCTTCACCAAACCGCTAGAAATGACTTTGTAACGGGTCCCTCACCCGTTTTAGCCCGCTCCTCAGCGATGACCCCTAACCCTCTCACGCCTCTATTTTCCGCCTCAACACAGGCAGCTATATGATTTATACACTACTCTGCACTAACCGATCTGCTTTTAATGTACGCCTTTCCACTAATTTCTCGCAATTTGCATCAACATTCGCCGTTGTTCCACCAATAATTATATTTTGAACCTCCCGGTGGCAAACCACGCAATTAGCAGTACCAGTCACCGTTGTTGCTGAGCTTACGTAATTGCCTCCCCTCTGCTTAAATCACCCCGATTAGTAAGCTCAGAACTCTTGAGCTAGCAGACATACATGCTCCTCTTACAAAGCCAGTGTCAATTTCAATCATTCCGTGTTACTTTACCCTCCCCCTCATCCTTTCTCCCCCGCTTCTCCTCTTGACGTCACGACTAATGGTTGCTCCCAAGCACTATTCCTCTGACGAAGGTTGCTGCATGACCTCGAATATCCTCAAGTGTGTTTCTGTTAATTTTTTTGCATGACGGCGTGATGTCTAAATATCAATTAGTCACTGAAATTTCTTTATTTCCGTGCAGCTTTCACCATGCACAGAATGTTCGGTATCATTCACGTGACATGAACAACCTTTTCCGAGAATTCGGGGACAATTTTGACCATGGGGGTTCTGAGGCAAGTAAATGCAGTTAATATAGTGAATTAAAATATTCCACTTCATAATCTCCCTCATTTTCTCAAAATAACTGAAAATTATTTCGGAATGAATATTTTCTAACTAGATAAACTTCTGGGTTCGGTGCGGTGTTTTTATAATTCCACTGACGAGGAGGGGAACAAATGAACCATTCATATTTTCTTTGTAACACGACGAAAATTGTTGCGCTGATTGATATTAATGGAAATATTTCTTTCTTCTTCGAAATGATATCACCCGTTATCTTAGGTACACATGCCTTGAAAGAAAGCAGCATAGTTCTCTAAACGATTTATAATAAATCAGAAACGAAATAAATAAAGTAATAAAGTTATTTAGATGTGAATGAATGCCTTGCTTCGTCGCCTCACCCTTCGCTTCGTCACATTCATTTGTTGACCAGGAATGTGTTGTAGTGTCGCCTCTGTCGCTCACAGCTTTATGGCGCTGGATGTCCTCTTGCGGTGTTTTCCTATTTCGTAGTTATTAGCCCGATAAATTTTTCATTATTTTCTTTTAAAGTCAGGCGAGCTTGAGAGCCAAGGGTACAATTACAAGTTTTCCCTTTCTTCTTTAACTCCAACAATTTGAAAGGTTTTGATTTATTTGCGGAGTTGAGTGATCGGGATAATTATTTCGCACCGATGAAACTTCACAGAACCTCGCACAATAGTGACAGCACTGGCTATATTCTGTTGCTGAACAAAAGTGGCCGTATGCTGTACCAAACGCCATCTCGAGTCGTTTGAGAATGGGGATGAATAGCAGATGATTTAACTCTTTCTGTGGCGGCCCAAGCACCAACAGCGTGTCAACATCAAATATGTTTTTCTCTTGGCGGTATAGCGGCGGGCGCTTTCTCCCAGCCATCTATTCTATATACAATTTGGGAAGTGTCCGTCTGTCCGTCTGTCCGTCCGTCTGTCCGTCCGTCCCCCTCCTCTATCTCGCAAACGGTTCATCCTAGAGAGATGCCGTAAACTGCATTGTGTTTCTAGCCCTCTGAAAGGCCCGGGAAAACTATTCCCGTTTTTATCAAGTCCCGGGTTCGATTCCTGAGGTCAATAATGTGTTTACCTTGGTTCAAATGGACTTTTTCAATTTATGGAAGTGCATGGGTTTTTTCTTTCGCTCAGTAAAATTACTAAATGTTAATCGATTTCTTTAATTCTTTTTGTATTTAACGGAAAAATGTTCAAACTTTCCTATTCTTTCAACCGATTTACTCTGTATATTCGAGATTTCTGTAAATCATGTAATTTACGCTGAAAGTTACTGTTTTTTTCGGTCCTTTTCCGAGCGTTGCTAAGGCCTTTTCCATTGTCGTTCCCGAGATCATGGATGCTTATACATTGCGTCGTATGACGTGAACTGCATTGCGCTTTTCACGAGGATAATGGAAGATGTTAAAGTAGGTTTTTGCCGCTGATTCTTGAGGCGTGGTCGGCCATTTCTTTCTGCACATATAGCCGTGCTGACTACTAGCGCTATTCATAGATTTAAGAAGGTTTGCTTTCGCTAAAATTAGGAGTATTTAATAGTTTTATTTTTTAATTTCTTTGCGTGTTTGTGCATTTTCAACGACCTGAGTCATAAAAGGCAAAAATAAAACTTCTTCGAAAACGTTGTGGATTTATGTAGTTTGAGATTTGAGATAGTTTAACAAAAATTGAGCATTGACGTAAAACATAATTGGTCTTATAGGTGCGCGTAAATATGGAACTTAAATATATGTTAAGATAGGTACGACATGTAAGTATATTTATAATAGGGCACAATATGAATACTGGCTGAAATGATAAGTTTACAATGGTTTAAATCATATTTATGATTCCGACACTGATTTAAAGCCATACTCAACTTCGTAACACAAGTTTTTCCGCACCTTCATGAAGAATGTTGAAATGTCGAAATACAATGGGTAATTATAAAATTTCTCCTTCCGCTGAACATCAATGGGCACCTTCACCTAGAATATGGGAACAGTATTCCCATTTTTGTAAGAGTGATGTTTCATAACTGATAGCATTTATGTATTTCCGTTGGCCTTTTTTGTTTTGGAGCGAAAGATAGCTCCATATTCCAAGTTGGGATTCGTGCTTTGCAATAAATCTTAATATTATTCATACATTTGACTTTTCTCACACCCGTTGAATTTCAACGGGATCCTTCCGCTAGTTTTTATAGTTTCCCATTAATTCTTAGAAGAGCCAACTTCAACTATACTTTTGATCGTCAAGGTGAGGATTTTCCCCAACTGCAAAATATCGCCATATTTTATCAACATTTTCTCAAAGAGAAAACTATATAATGGGATATAGATTTATATGCTATTCCCTGTCTTGCAGTTTATGTCCGGTGCCTTTAGGTTAATGAATAATAATTATCTTTGAAAATAAAATATTACCATTTGCTGAAAATTTTAGTCGACCGGATTTTTCTCATGGGAAAGTGTAAAAGTCGGATCCGGGACTATAAGTTGAATAAATAGTTGTCCACGTTCTATGAATTGACGATATCTAATGACTGACTATGTTTTAAGTTCTTTCAAATCATTGTTCCCTAAAAAAATGAGCATTACATGAGATGTTGGCATCGAAAGATTACATAAGAGCGGTTTTGGAAATGTGGGTATTGTCGGAGTAAAATCGCAGTTAATCAAAACTCTTGTTGCCTGAACCTAGGTGACATTGCATCTCAAATGGGCCGATTTCGAAGTGTCCGTCCTTTCATTTTCCTCCGATTGAAATAAAAGCAGGCCGCAGCTAAGGCGACGTGGTGTGCAAGGCTTTTGCCTTGGAGGGCGTTGGATGCCAGCGCGTAAGCCCGGGGCGTACTTCGGAGTAGCGTAGTGCACTGGAATGGCCGGCATTAATCTATTCTTGGGTTACAAGGCCTCTTTCTGCTAGTTTCATGGCCCTTTACATCATAAACATCCATGTCGTTTAGCCGGGGAATAAATTTCACGGAGCAAGCGTAAAATTGGCAGCTTGACAAAGTATACTTTATTAGTTGGAGGTGGCAGCATAAAGAGGGTCGGCGATCTCGTGGGTTTAATGAAACGCCATTGATGGCGGCGTGGAGCAGTCGCCTGGACGACATAAATTGGGTGCCTCGAATTTATGCATGGCGCCTGAGGCCCCGGAAATACCTTCCCCCTAGGTAAGCGGTTGCTGACTAGATAGAAAAGTTGAAATGATATCGCTTAAATAATCTTCCCATCTCATCTATTCGTGCGTGCGTGGGCTGGAAAAGTCTTCTGCCTTCGTCTTTGCTCTGTGATCTTCTGGTCAGTTACCTTTACATTGGGAAATGTGACGAGAAGAAAAAAGAGCGATGTTAATTTTCGCTAGTTAGGCCCCACCCTCAGGCACCAGCTAGGCGGTAGTGTATAGGGGTATATCAAAAAAGGGGAGACGACAAATCGCTTAGCAAGGATTTAGATGTAATTCAAGAATGGTGCGACAAATGGCAGTTATAACTTAACCTTAAAAAGTGTGTAGCTATCAATTTTTGGAGGAGGAATGATTCGATAGAGCGATCCTATAAAATTAGTAACACGAAGATCGAAAACTTTGAAAGCATGCGGTAATTAGGTGTAACAATCACTAAAGATTTATCGTGGGGTAGACACATAAGGGAAATATGCGGCCGAGCGAAGAGAAAGCTAGGATTTATAAAAAGAGTACTTGGAAAATGTGATGAGAAGACAAAAGAGCGATGCTACTTTTCACTAGCTAGGCCCCACCTCGAGTATGCAGCCAGTGTATGGGATCCGAATGAATTAGGTTTGATCAGAGAACTAGACAGTGTGTCGCGTAGAGCAGCTAGGTTCGTTAAAAGGTGTTAACGATAGGTTGAGAAGTGTTTCAGAATAATACAAGAATTAGGGTGGGAATCATTATCATAGCGTAGGTTAAAGTACAAATTGAATCTATTAGAGAAATTTCTATCGGATAGATTTGCTGAAGATGTTAGGCACATATTAAAAACACCAGCGTATTATGCTAGATTCGACCAGATAAATAAGGTTATAGAGATACTGATACTGATAGATTCAAAATGGCATTTTCCTCCGTACTATAAGAGAACAGAATAGGCAACATAGCAAAGGGATAGGTAGGGGAAATATTTTAGAGTATTCTGTAGTGCATGATGCATGTATTAATCCCTTAAATACTATGTAGATACTAACAATCTAGTTGCATGATACCCTATAGTTGCATGGGTGCATGTTGGTGGTGCATGCCTGGTGATTTTTATCCCCTGCCACACACCCTCGTGGTGGCTTGCAGGGTATCGTGTAGATGTAGATGTTTACATTCTGTGAAAAGCAGAATCATGTCAAATCGATTAAATTTTTCAGAGCTGGTACTCTAGTGAGAAAAATGAGTTTTGGTGTCACTAATAATAATAAAAAAATTATATTAATTAAATATATGGGAGGCTAAAATGCGAGAAAAAGTTGCCTTGATCATAATGCCATCATTATTTTTCATCCGATTTTGTGAGTTTCAGTGGATTTCCTTCAAATGGCTTCAATGAACTGAGCTTTCTTCAGAGCACCGTTTACGTGCCTAGCGCACCATCCAAACCACGATAGTGGTTGACATTTCTCGGCATTCTATCGCTGCCAGAGAAGATTTGTTAAATTTGTAAAAATGCGGTGCGATAGGTTAGACCAGTGTGTCCAACGTTTGGAAGAAATAGGTAGGGACTTAGATTCTAGGCTGAAGTGCGGGACAAATATGAGACGCATCGTAGGACGTATAATCTAGATTCTAGGCTGTATTCTACGTATCTAGATCTAGATACGTAGATTATAGGCTGAAGTGCGGGACAAATATGAGACGCATCGTAGACGCATATAAGGATGTTGTTATCCTGAGACATAATGGCCTGATGAAGACGGTTATTTAGGAACAAGTGAATGGGAAGAATTGAAAAGTAATTCACATAAATGTGTAGCTCAAGTGTTTAAGGGTTAGAGCGAGGAGAGTTACGTCGATATGAAGAGGCAAGAAGATTGGGGAGCCAAACCAATCTAAGGGTGGTTAACTGATCAATATGCTTAGGAGAAAAACATGTATTAAATGCCTAGTGTGGTGCGGTAAGGATACAATTAAGGGCATAGAGGGATGAAATGGTGCTTTTCCGCCAGTTATCAATAATGTTCGTCACTGCTATGATTACTTCTGTCACATTCCAACCCCTCCACGTTTGCAATTATTTTTCGTTTCAGCGTACGATAATAGATAAGACCGCCCGTGAAGGATTAGGCTAAATTGGGTGACTCTTCGATTGCCGGATGCAATAGAGGATCGTCATTCGTCAGCGCACCAGATGGACGAAAGCAACTTCTTTTGAGCTTTAGCTGCCTTGCCTGCCGAAATGGTCTACATTTTCACCAAATTCTTAGAATGCCGTGGAAATTTTCTACTTGGGATTTTAGACACTGGTACATGCACTATAGACTGGGCATACCTCTGGCTGGTAACAATTTTGAACCATGGTAACAAAATTGTATGAGGTCATAAGAGTCCTAGGGTTTTCTATGCAGTGCCATATAAATATGTTGCTTGCAGCAATACTGCTCATGTGTTGACTTTGGGTTGATATCTGCGGATGAGGCTGACTCAGAGCCTCGCATGAGGCTGGGGTTTGACCTGAGAGGACATCTCCGCTCATGAGGACCTGAGGAGCGGACCTGAGGCTCAGTCCTATATGAAATACACTCTTTAGGGTATTGCTTAGGAGTATTTAGGTAGTCATAAGTTATAATCTCTTTGGAAATCTCTACATTATGCTTAAAAATTCGTTGCTACTTTAGGAATTGTTATGACTGATGAACAGGTTCAATCTAGATGTATGCGAATCCAAAAAATGTATTCCTTTATTTATATTTTACGAATTTGACTTTACCTTTGTTTGTAGAAAAGTCTTTTTACTCTCTTTTCTTTCAGCTAGTTCTTTTGGCTTGGAATCAATGTGAATTAATAATTAAGTATTGCGTGTAATTATAGAACTGTGAGGAATTCATGAGAATCATGCCAATGATTGAGGTAAATATTCGGTGTTGTTTCTCATAAAACTGGAAATAACAAATTCTTTGCAGTCCACTCGGGATCCGCGCCCTGGTTTTGTGCGTGTGAAGCAGCAGGTGTCTCGAAGAGGCAGGAGCAAGTTAGAGGTGAATGCACTTCCGTCAACATGGAGTGGATTGGGAGAGCTCTGTGGAACGCCAACCCATGGAATTATGTTGGATCGGGTCCATTTGGCACGAGGCCTGCGCGAGCGCCTGTGGATGTTCTTCAGTCGATGAGCGAGGAACACATTTTGAACGGTTGTTGCTCGAGGTATGGACACAAGCCCCTGTACGTAGTCATTATTGCTTGCGTGTTGGATGGGAATCTTTAAAATAAGGCGAAATACTAATCTTATGCAATAGCGCGAATCATACCTCGCGCAATGCTGTATTCTTTCTTCGGTGGGTATTTCTAGCGTCTCTTAATAATGATTGAGTGATGACGTTCGAATTGTCATTCAAAACTACTTAGTGCCAAACTATAATTTAGCAACTTTTTATTCTTGAGAAGCCTTCTTCATGATACCACGTTTGCCAAATCAATAATTTTCGGGTATCTGTAAGTCCAGATGCCGGCTCGAGAATGGATTAGCGAGAAAAAACCAAAGTGGTTCAAACTTCAAGCGCCCAAATTCTACTCCTACCAGTGCTTTAGTAATATATTTAAATACATTTAAATGGAAACAACATGCTATAAGACATCAGTTGGAACGAGTAGTGGATCTAGAGAAAACCGTCCGCCTTAAAACAGATCCACGAGTTTGATTTACGGGGACGAATGGGTTATCACCCTGGTTCTATGCCAGTCATCTTTGGAAAGATATTGCCCGGCATACTCCGGGAGCAAGTAGTGACAACAAAGTTGGATTTAAACAGCTGGAATACATGTCGAGGAAATAATTGGCGGAAAAAATATGATCCTTAGATCGTTCTCATCCTTAATGTCTTTTGAAGAAAGCACACAGAGAAGGTTCAGCCCTCACACAAAATTCACGAATACATTATTCAGATATATTATTTAGAGCATTTAGATTGTACGCTCGAAAATTGTGTCTTAAACAATTCTGCTGCGGGGACCTTGACTGGAAAAAATGTTGAGATCATTACAAAGACTATGAGAAAGAAAATATCCTTAACGGCTTCGTTAAAAGAGCCTTGAGGAAGGAAAAATCGGGGTCTACCCCGTAATTAATCGCTTTAATAGGAGTTTACTGCAGTAGGAAACCTCACAGAACCCACAGCAGAGTGCAAAGAACAAATCCCCTGGTCCTAATGAGACACCAACGCACTTCGCATTTAAAAAGCTAACCCCAAATACTGAGCCGGGCTTATAAATCATATTTAAAGCGTCGAATGAATTAGTGGATGTCTGGAAAGTTGTCTCACTGCTCTGATTGGAGAAATTGGACAGTATCCCTGATATTAATGGTCGATATCAACCATGTCCCATGCCTGTAAACATTTTGATCATATGTCGTGGTGAGGGCCATTGATAGTCGAGATTTCTTCCATAAAAATCACCGCGATGCATGCAAAAAGACGTGGCAAATTCCATTTGATTATGTATACCTTCACATCATATAAAATATGAAACCCACAGCGAGTGAGAGCGTTTTGTTTAGATTACAAAGGATTAAAAAAAAATACTACAATACAAACTGATGCTCGTGCTCTAGCCATGCGGAATCGATGAAAAAATATTCGATTTGAATGTCGAATTCACTCCGATTCCAAAAAATTAGTCATTGCTGGAACACTTTCGATTAGCAGAAGATCTTTAATGACTTTTCATTGGAAGTCCCGGTTAACGTACTGTGTGCATAAATGATTCGTTGCTACGGAGGAATATAAGTTTCATTGAATGCGATTAATAGGCTGCTCCTTAGGCAGTCTCGGAAGTCATGTCCTGATTTGTATCCGGTATGTCAATGCAAAATTACTAGCAAGGGTGTGCTCCAACTACACACACTCATTCCAATCGCCGTGCCAACCTAAGGCGTGTGCCAACGGCTGTTGAGTCATTAGTCAAGGGACAGATGCTCTCACATCTCTTTCATCTGACGCTGCATTGCGGCTTGCTATTGCATTACTATGCATTATGGGAGATCATCTCTCTCTTCTCTTTCATCCAGGGATCTTCAGATTAGGCTTTGTAACGTCGGGAAAATATTACGGGAAGACACTAATTCCAATAAAGCTGCTTATCAGACTCTCCTTTATTCCTCCTCTCCACCAAACATCAACAACCACAACAATCCCCCCTTCAGCTTCACTCCCCCAACAACCCACCAACATCTCCCAAACCAACAAAACAAATGTCAGACGTTACAACTTCCTGTCTCTCCTCAATGCTTGGATAAATCCTTGTGGCGAGCGCTGTCAGCTCCTTTGTTTTGATCAGCCGTTCGTCTTGCAACCATCTTGAATCGAGCTAAGATGCCAACGCAGCCAGCAAATTCAAAACCTATCTACCCGTGAAGAAAGTAAAAGTCCCCTGTTTTGTCCATTTTATATTTTTCATTTCTTTCAAGTACTTCATACTTAATGTGTATGTATGGGTTTGCAGTTAACTGCCCCGTAACTGCTAGCAATCTTTATCCATGGGACTGCATGCGTTTACGGAAGACTCCGCTGGATGCGATATATTCATCCAACATTTCGCATCTGAAGGAAAAAATTACAATTTTGTAAATGGTACTTTTTCCTATAAAAGCGCCAGGTAATTCCTTGAAGATAAACTTTACCTCATTTGTTATTTAGTTGGCGCATGTGCCGAGGCTACGTCTTGGCTAGAATATTATTTAAAGACATTTAGGACAAGTTTTGTTTCCATATATACTCCATTTTATTCGAATCTTGAATTTACACCGAGCAATCGCCAAATATACCTGTATATGCTTCGATTTTGAAAGTTTAGCACCATTTTCCTGCTCCATTTCTCCAAATTCTTCATTATATCCTTTTTGTTCGAGGCGAGAGTTACCCCCACCGCCTTTGTAACGGCCGCGTCATCTGCGTCTATGCGGTGATATTGCATTGTGACCCAGTGTTGAGCCTTGAGGGGCTCCAATGATTATTATTTTTGTGTTTTAGTTTTTTCTTCAGCGCCCTTTTTGTTATCCTATCCACGTAATAGTGGCTGATGATATAAAGGCATTTATAGCTATAGTTATGTTCACTAGACTGATTCAAAGGCTGATTCGATTTTTGTGTCGGTAGGAACCAACTTTATGATTCTTGTTTGAAACCTATAGGTTTTAAATATTGTCAATGGTAGATTCTCTCTTTCTTAAGCCAAATTGATCAGGGCTTCATCTTTTTTTCTTTTATGCATATGAACATTCATCACTTTGCCTTACCAAGGATTTAAAGCAATTGAGTGGGAAGATTTTGCGTTCAAAGGATCCTTTTTTGAGGGTTTTCTTATGGATTTGGGGACCGTGTAGATACCTCATTGTGAAATTTTAATTAATTCTTCATCACATTGGCATGATATATTTTCAAAGGTAAGATGAAAAAAATGCGCCACTGCTAGCAAACAACTGGCTAAAACTCTTAAGGCACAAGAGATTGATTGTGGCCGCAGTGAGCCAGCCGATTTAAATATCGAACTTTCTCATTCCAACCTCATGTCAAAATGCCATCCTGACATCTTTCTCTGCTAGCTGAATTTGTTTGCCTCCATCTTGGAGTTTTTCTTATTCTCTGAACGTTTTTCTTATTCTCTGAACCAATTCCTTTTCAGAGGCATTTCGTCACATGGGGACATGAAAGTTTCTTATAGTTTCGCCTCAAAACTTTGTTTGCCCTTCGTGATCGTCTGTGAAGAGAATTGTAGGAATCTTCATTTTATCGCGGTGGAACTCGAATGCAAGTAATTCATCGATTGCCGTTGAAGTCTTCTCCCTCTCGCGAAAGGCTTTCAGTTTTTCAGCATCTCCTTTTACCTCCAGGTGCTATATTAACCACCCCATACCATCGATCCTGCATTTTGGGGATCTTGCTCTTCGGCGTTTCACTTTTAAGATTTCGTTCTTCTATTTTATTTTATTCTATTTTTCGTGATCATGTGCGAAGCCTTTCTGCAGCTGTTTTCCATTCATCTGGCCGTATCTCTTTCCTTAATATTTTTGGTTTTTACGGAATCGAGTCACAGCACTTCCCGGATATAGATTTATCTTTGGTGAGACGAGTCCAATTAGCTGCTCCAACGTTGAAAGTTTTATCGATAGTTGACTCACAGAAATATTCAGCTGGCTGAATTTACGTTTTACAGGCTGAATTACTGGCTGAATACTCATTTGTTCGCCGTTTCTTCAGAAACGCACCTGTGCCATTTTTTTCTCAAAGGAGATTAATTGTAAGGCGTTAGATCTACGTTCCATTCCTCGATCGGGGATTGGAAGGTTCACAGATTTCTTGTTACATTGAGCACATAAAAATATTCCATAGAATTTATCGAAGTCCCTTCCTCTTAGGTCCGTTTCTTTGTTGAATAATTTCTTGTGTTTGCTGCTTGAGTAAATGCTGTTCATAATGTTTTGATTTCCTATTTTCTTAGTTTTCTCCTCGGACGTTAGTGTATTCTACTTGTGGGAAACACGTGAAGATTGATGCCTCGGTGTTTTTCTTACTCCGGTTGTTGCAATTTGCACTGACGAGGAATGCCCCAAACTGAGGAAGCCAATCTGTTCGTAGAAGAGTAGAATGGCAGCGAAAACGTCCTGTCCTGTCTTAGTGGACGCAATTCTTGTCGTTAGTCTGACTCCAGAAATTCTCTAGTATTCTCTTCTTCAGTAAAGTATAAGCAATGTGGTTCCTGAGTAAGCAACAGGCTCAGTCCTTGGCTAATGGCAATTTGCCTTGCTTCCGCAATGCAAACTTTGCTTGCTTGCTTCTCCAACTTTCATCACATCTGCGCATTTATTCGCCTTAATCAATAGTTTCCACTAATGTTGGCGTTCTCCTCTGCAAGACTGCACATTCACTCTCCTTGGTCGGTGTTCTCTGTTCTACTCTTTTTGAAATCCATGCAACATGGCTGAGCGTCCTAGTTGGCTATCGAATTGTTGCCATGAAGAATTAATTAATCTGCTCCTGTGTTGTTTTTTCCTGAAGAAAAATCAACCAACGAGGTCGTGTAAGCGCCTCTTTATTGGATTTTATTATAGGTATCCTTCAACTCTACCGATAATAAGTAGTTATATCTGCTGCTTAACCCTCGAACTCCTTATCTCCGAGAATAGGCATTCACAGCCTAGACCGAAAACACGCAAGAAATTATATGCAAGATCGTAAACTTGGGAAATAAACTTGTTGCTCTTCTTAGTATACTGTTTGCACAGTATACACAGTTTTGCTTAGACTGAATGCGCAGTCGAAGCACCGCCGAACACTTTCAGTGAAAACATGCTCGAAATAACAATTTCCTGTCGCGGAATAGAGCACCAGTTAAAATACATTAGTAAAAACAAATCACCATGTCCCGATCAAATTCCTCCCAGAGTATATAAAACATTAGCTTCTGAAATAGCCCCCTATCAAGAAACAATATTCAATAAAACACTAAAGAACCACACAGTACCCAAGTTTTGTAAAGTTGCAAATAATACACCTAATTTTACAAGCGGTGATAGGGAAGAACCTAGTAGCTAAAGACCCATTTCACTCATGTCAATTTCTTGTAGTCAGTTCGATCATGGGGCATTTGGATAATCAGGGATTGCTCATAAACAGCCAACATGGGTTCCGGAAAGGTAGATCCTGCGAAAGACAATTAGCTTTATTGATACACGATATTTTAGTCTACGGCGAAAAGAGTACTGAAGTTGATGGGATATTTTTAGTTTTAAAAAGGCATTCGATAAAGTTCCTCACGATAAATTAATGTTGAAGTTAGAGAGTTTTGGTACAAACAAATACGTTGTATGTTGGGTAAAATAATTCGTAAGTGGGCGAGTGCAGAGGGTTGTCATAGATGATATCATGTCGGACAGAATCGAAGTCTCATCGGGAGTTCCCCAGGGTAGCGTAACAGGTCCACTTCTATTTCTTTTATACATAAACGATTTGAGTACCGTAGTTAATAGTAAGCTAAGACGTTTTTCAGACGATGCGGGGGTGTTTCGGAGTATATCGAAAGAAGAAGACAGGAACGCGCTTAGCAAGGATTTAGATGCAATTCAAGAGTGGTGCGACAAATGGCAGTTAGAACTTAACCTTAAAAAACGTGTAGCTATAAATTTTTGGAGAAGCGAAGGAATTCAATACAGTGTCACGTCTTCTTCTTAGGGTATTCAGAAGACTTCTCTTTTCTCCCACTCTTCTTAGAACTTCCTCATTACTTACTCGGTCGATCCATTCAATCTTCATCATTCTTCTGCAGCACCACATTTCGAATGCTTCCACCCTTTTCTTTTCCGCTGCTATATCCTTGTTCATGCTTCGCTGCTATTAAAGGTAACATGCTCCAGATGTACGTTCTGATGAATTGTTTCCTTACTTCTACGCTTGTATTTGCAGCGGTAAGTAGATTCCTCTTTTGATAGAATGCACTTATTTATTTCTTGCTTCGTCCATCGTTGGTTACTTCCAAGGTAATAGAACTCTTTCACCTTGAGAAAACATATGTAAGGAAGATTCCACGCCATACGGCTGTCCAATTAGGAACAGTATCATGAGAAAGAAAAATTAGAATACTGCCTATATATGGGTTAATTTATGGAGGTTTGGTCGTCTTTTTTAAGAAATTCAACTTCCTTGCACTGTAGCCCTGAAGAAGCCTTAATAAAAAGGCGAAATGTTGGCAAAAAAAGGAAGTTGAATTTCTTAAAAAAGACGACCAAACCTCCATAAATTAATCCATATATTATTAAAGTGGTCAATAACCATCAAAGAAAATACTGCCTATGAAATATAGTGGGCAGGTGGCAATTGGTTTGAGCCATCAGAGAATTGAAAATCACTATTGGTTCCAAAACCACTTTGCATTGTATTTCACTGTGATCAAGTGACAAATAACGGTGGATTTTGAAAGACTTTTAGAAACAAGTTTTTAAAAATTTAAAGCATAAAAAATACTCTATTTCTCGATAGATATTTAGTTGGCCCTTGCTGTCAAACGATATTCACTCCCGTACTTCTCTCATTGTTGTGATCCAAAGCATCCTTGCAAACAAGATGTCAACCAAAATTAGGGATAACTTTCAAAGTTAACGGTAAATTAGTGGGAAGAGCAAATTTTAAATCAAAATGATAGCAGCTACACAGTTACGTTGTAAACGGGACATAAAATATTATTAGATATCAAATAATGTAATACCTTCCACATAAAGTAAGAAACATTGCAGAAACCAAGTGGAGGTTGATATAATGTAAGGGAGAGCACTTTTTTGAGAAGATATTGCTCCCGTGCCGACTTATACTTACAAAATGAATTTGACACAGAGAACAGTGCCCTGCCTTAGCTTATATAATGTTAGAACAATTATTCAGCCAGCATTCAAGATGGATAAAATTTCATTTTACCATTTAATAAATAGGAATCACTGTTTTCAGTGTGTTTACATCAATCTTACTTTCACTAACTAAGCGAAAATTTCTGTTTGATGCAGTTCTGCTTATTTTACTCTCACATAGTAATTTACATGTTTCTCCTTGACTGTCAAGTAGTAGAAACGTAAGAGTACCGCAAGTTTATCTAGTGACGTTAAAATACGGTCTTTATATTTAATTTCACTCTTTTTGTATCCTTTAAATTTAGATATGACTTTTGATATTCACGTTCAACTCTATATTTACCTCTTCTAACACTATTTAGATTTCAGGCTGCTTATTAAAACATCCATCAAGACGCCAACGCAGTTTAAATAATTTCGGTTTAAATTATAGGAAATTCCGTTCGTGTGCTTCATACTGACCTGGAATTCCAAGCTCTGGCACATCCTTCACTGAATTCCGTATCTAATGGCCCAAAAATTGCCAAGATGACATTTCAACGGCTTCGAAATACCACGAAGGGATCCCAAATAACATCCAATTTCGCGGTCCATAACACCAAAACCCTCTTATGGCCCTCCTAGGGTACTAAATAGAGACATTCCGGCTGGTGAGCGAACGCAGCGATGAAAGTAAAACAAATGAAATGCCCGCCGCGCCGCCCTCCTCCCTCCTCAGCCAATCTCCTCTCTTGTGCCCTCCGCGAGTCCACACCCAACTTCCGCTTTTGCCCTTCCCGCGGGCCCTCCATTCACTCAGGAGGAGTATTAGGAAAGGAAAAAGGAATATCCATTGTTTGCGTTCTCATCAAGAGCAGCACTGAGACGATAACAGATTCAGCGCAGGAATTTCATTTACGAAGAAGGTGACGAATCCGTTTCTAGGTTCGAGAAGAAAAACAGCGAAGAATTTTAGCACGGCTGCATCCTAAATATATTCATTTTCGGTCTCTAATTTTGATAGAACGCTGTGAACGACAGCCACTCACCTAGACACAATCGAAAGGATATGGTTGACATTTATGGTCGGAAGATGAAACTATATTGATCACTTCCCTAATGTGTATGAGCATCAGATCGGAGCACACCCCGTGTCATCGCAGTGGAACGAGAGTCCGACTGGTGATGGGTGAGCACCCCTCCACATCTCACGGGCGGCGTCCATGCACAGGGTCAGCGAATGGGGCATGCCCAACTCGGAGGGAACGGACCTTCCGGTCCATCTGTTCCATTCCTTCAATTCGCTCCACCTGCTCGTGCCGAACATGTGTGGCGTTCCCGTGGCGATGATGGTGCAGCTATCATCGCCCGTCTCTGCTCATTCCCCCATGCAAGTCTTTCCAATAGCCCCGGGAATATTTCTCTACCTTATTCTGTTTTCTTAGAAAACGCGCTGCTCGCTTTTGCGTCGTATCCACTTCAGCATCAGATCATTAGGAGTTGAATTCCAAATACGGCGTTTTTGCTCCACATCAGACCTTACTCGAGACTCTTACCATCCCTGATTGTACCTTTCGCTCATGACGTTTGCATGTACCGCATCAACATGAATGCATATGGTAAATTTTAATTTGATACGATCCTTGTACCACAATTTCCTCTTAAATTAAATAAAATTACAAACCTTAGGCGTGTACCTTAAATTTTATTCCACTCCTAACGGTGACGACTAGGAGCTACAACAATATTGCTAGTAACAGGAAACCAGATCACGAAATCATTTTCTCAGTAGGCGATCTCATCACCGGCAAGAAAAACCACATATAGATAACGCTGACTGCCTCACTTGCAACATTCCTGGGCACACGACTGCTAGTGATTTCATGAAGCTTCGACTCTAATCCTGGTTTAGCCAAATGATTTTTTGCGGCGATGTTTATTCCATTGGTGTATGCTCGGTCTCAGATCATCTGCGAGTCATTGCAGCGGCATCTTACATTTATTCAGTTCCCAATTTTGAAAAAATCCCATGATAAGTTATCTAACTTCACCGAAATACGAACCCGGGCCACTCAAATGCTGATCAAATAAGTCAGATAGCTGATTTATTATAGCCGGCACTATAGCAGATTAAACCTTAATTAGTGATTAATTTCGATTATTACATTTCTCATCTAACGGAAAAACTACAGATAAAGTCAATATTAGTTGCTTTTTAAACTATATTTCTACCTGTTCGTCGTAATCACGGCCACTAAATATTATAGTCAGATGTCAATGAGATGTTTATCATTGATTGACAACTAATGATAAAGGATCATTTCAATACCATTAAATTGTTAAGGGAATGGGCACAAGGTTACGTGGTAAAGTAAAACGGTCACGGATCTCCGTTATTAGACGAAAGACAAATTGGAAAGTACGCAGACCTAATTAGGTATCTATGCGAGTATACAATTAGTTTTAATTTCGGAAATGGTGTCTTCAGGTATCGCCCTATCTTCACTCTTGACGATCAAAGGATTCGTGAATACTAGATCTAGATAGGTGTAAATATTTGTATGTGTTTCCATTAAATAGAATTTCCTGTTTTCTCAGATTGAGACCGACAAAAAATAGACGTAGGCACTATATTTATTTTAATTCGTTCCTAATTTAGTATCTCACGACGGTTTCATTTTAATTTGCCGAGTGAATGAGAGAAGGGACGCGAAAGTCCTTGGAAAATCGATCCCAATAAATGTCCCTTGTTTGAGATTATCATGTAAAGAAGTCAGAAACTATTAGAGATGGATTATATAATGATTGTAGTTCACCTCTCCTTCACTAAATACTGTAAATATGTATGCATTTGTAAGGCAAATGCCGAAATGAAAACGACGAAGACCACGAAAGAATGCGCAAAGAACTTGAGAGGTAAGTTCGAAGAGGGTTAATTTATTTGTAAGATTTAGGGTCCGTCTTAAGTGAGTTGTCTTGTGGATTTCAAATACTTCGCGGTTCATCCCTCTCTTCCTCAGAGTTGCCAGTTTTTCGCTCTTTCTAGAAGTTCCTGCGAATGGCGCATTGGCGTGCAAAAATATCGCGTTAATTTTTTCCGCCAATGTAAATACATGAAAAAACATGTCTATCTATCCATCTCTTCTTGGTCAAGTTCTGAACTAAAACACATCAATACCTCTTTGAAGAATTCAGAAAGCTGGAAAAAGTCCATGGAACTAATACGCGAGGGAATCATAAGCTGGCAATGCCTCTCCATCGGATGACCATTTCTAACAAATCATTCATCGTCGCTGCATGTCGCAAATGGATCAAAACTCGCCTCATCCTTGACAGAATCTCCGTTTCTTTCGTTTTTTAAAAGGGCGCTTCATAAAACACTTCTCAAAGTTCAACAGCTGGACACATGAGTATCACGTGTCACGAATACTCACTCAATGTACAGAATAGTTTTGAACACGGGTGGCTGCATAAATGGCGCACATTTCACACCACATCTACATCTGCATAATACCCTGCAAGCCACCATAAAGGTGTGTGGCACTGTCTCATGAGATTTCATCGCCCCATGAATGGTCGCCCCGTTGGCACTACTAGCTTTTTACGATTCACTTATAAATCAAAAATTAAAATAATCAAAAGGTGACGCCCACTGAAAAAGCTTCTGTGGTAACATTGACGTCATTATCCTCCCGTCCTTGACTGCTTTTCGTGGAAGAGAGGGAGTGGAGGGGGGTTTTCGGAAGGTCTGCTCGCACAGATGCTGTCGCAACTGCTCCTATTGGCAGAGTCAGCTGTGTCCCCCCATTGTGATAAGGCAAAGTAACTTCGCGGGCTCAGTTGTGATTGGACGAAGTCGATATACTTAAGAGGTTGCGCCACGCCCACTTTTCCGAAAGGGTTAAAAACATCAGTTTTTCGCCGCTTATAACTCGAGAAATAATTGGCGGATGAAAAAACGGGTCTTTTTATTTTACAAACTATCAGATTCGGCAATAAAAAATATGGTAAACGACCCCATTATCGAAGTCCCTCACCGATGAGAAGAAATGTTGTCTTGGAATTTCCATCCCAAGCAGGGCATCACTGAAACTTCACGCCAAATCACCGCGCATGCTCGAACTTGCGGTTGGAAAACCAGCGGCGTGTCATTACACTGTCCTTGACGGCTTAGTATAAAACATTTCGCTTGCGTTCCGCTCATATGTTTTATCTATCGCCAGTCTTTCATCAGGACAGCGACCGTGGACCACGCTTGGAGTGGGGGCGCATTGCAGCTGAGCTGATCAACTGTGGGACGCACTCCGATTTGGTGTTTACGTTGCGAAGGGGAAATTGCGGAGTCACTAGGGCCGCGTCGCTTCTGTTTGCTGCAAATCGAATCCAAGCCTTCCTCAGCCGCACTTCATTCTCCCCCCGCCCCCGCGTGGCCTAATCCTGTATCCATTTCCAGGGGTAATCCTCCCCAGAGCAGGCGGCTCCCTCAAACGAACCGTTTATGACGCCACCGCCGCTTTTCAACGAGCCCGTCAAAACCCACGGTGCAATGTCACCCGCAGGTCGTGCAGTGCGAAGGGAGCGCCGCCGCCGCCGGCGGAGAGAACGCGAAGCTTTCAATTTGCGCGCCGCACGCATGAGCCTTGTCATCTCCTCCTTGTCTTCGCTGCGGAGGCATCTCTCCACAGCCCCTCGCTATTTCAAGGCAAGGCATTTCTGTTCTTTATTTCGCTGCGTAGGCACAGAGTCAATTTATTTGCTACAAGTAGGGCAGCTCCGGAAGAATGGACACACTCACATTAGCTGCGAAATGCCAATTCCCAGGTAAAATTAATCGGGCAATGAGTCCTGTTCAACAACGTTCCCTCCAAACTATGAGGTACCAATGTGTTCCAAAAATTCTGAGACTAGTTTGACGCAGCCCTCCACTCGATTTAACGACCGGTGAACCTCTTTTAACGAACACAATCCTTTATTTTGCATCCAGCCCTACTGGTTCAACTTATCTTATGCGAAGCCTTCCTTTTCTATTCTCCCCAGTCACTTTTCCCTCGATGATTTTCTTCATGGATACCTCAATATATTTGAGTTGGACTCCTCTTTTATCCCATTCGTCTTAAGACATTTGTCACTTGGTGACATTTGTCTCACTTGTCAACCGGTCGATCCATTTTATCTCCAACATTCTTCTGTAACACGATATTTCGATTCCTATCAATCTGACCATTTCAATCTCGCCTCACTGTCATAAGTAAATTGCTACTGGTATAAGCTCTAACGAAGTACTTAACCACCTCTAAGCTTTTATTTCCAGCCTTATGTTGATATTTATTTTGGTAGAATGCCCTCTTCATCTTTTCTACTGGCTATGATGTCGTTCTTGCTTCACCCATCGCTGGTCACTCGGCTTCCTAAATAGCCACAATCTTTCTCCTTCTGAAGTTTTTGTTTTCCTAGTTTAACGATAGTCTTGGCGTCTTATAACTTCTACTTAGTTCCATTACCTTAGTTTTCTTTTCATTGTGCTTCAGGTGATTTTTGGCCACTGTTTTTACTAGTTTGTTCTTCTTCTTTAAGATTCATACTGTGTCTTTCATGGCCCCTATGTCATCGGCAAATAGCAGCCTGCTTATTTTATCCCTTATTTTATTCACTCCTGGAGATGATTTTATTGATTTCTTTGATGTCTTCCTATATGAAGACGTAGAAGTGTCTTCCTTTCGTATTGCTTCTCCACTGCTCTTCCCTGATTTCGTAAAAGACACCTGGTTTCTTAACTTCATGGTTTCATTTCATAACATTCACTCTGATTCTTCTTCGGTCAATGCATGTCACTTCAATTCTCGTTAGAATCATGAGTATTGTCATTACCATCCACATTGCCAATTCCAAGGTAAGATCAGCGATATAATAAAGGACTTTCCATAGCGTTGTGACTATTTTTCGACGAGAACAATCGCGCATTTTGTGAAATTGTTTCCTCCGGACTTGTCCACAGAAGTAGTTTACGTTCTGGGAATTTCAGAGCGCGGGATACAACCTCACTATGAGAAGGTAGCCTTGAACGGGACTTGATTGGCGGTAGAACTGATTTTAGGTCACGCACATACCACCGCAGGAAAAAGTGATCGAACGGGCTGGGCAGGCTGGGCAGTGGAGTCACGGTGGCAGTTCGATCAATTTGCCGAGGTAAACGCTGAGGCCTCACTGTGAGTCGATCACCTTCGAAAAGGCGGACGTGTCACTCTCAGTGTGCAAAAGGCGCCCCGCGGCGCACGTCGCTGTGCCGCGTTTCTCGTTAAAGCGATCGCAAATGATGTGGTCAGAGAGCCACAGAGACATCTTCTGGGCGTGGTTGGCGTTTTTGTCCCGAGGGATGAGATTATTCTCCGGTTCATACCAACGACATAATGTTCGACACCCTCATAAGTCCTGCGGAAGGTGAAACAATTTTCTGCTGCGGTGTTCAATGGCGTTGGTTTTTGGCTCCATCATCGCCGAGGGTTTTTTATTGTAGCCTTTGCTATGATATATTGTCTCCGCTTTGCTTCATTCTTATTTCGGTTGCTATTTATAGGTGATTATAGATAAAACTGGATTCTAGATTTTTTAGGCACGAGGACAGTCAGCAATCCTCAAGTTGGTTTGGCGCAGCTCCTCACTTGATTCACTGACTCACCTGATTCATCAACTAACTTCTGCAAATTTACGTACTCTACACTTTCTCATTCTTCACCATCTCCATATATCTCATTCAATTCCTTCCTTCGTTATTCTTCCAGTTCATCAGTTCATCTTCAGTTTTTCATCTCTGATTCCTCGACGACATCATGTCTCAATATACGGCACTTCTTAACTGGTCCCCTTTTCTTCTCAAAGCTTTTAGCGGATTCCTCTTTTCTCCCACTCTTCGCAATTGATTTACACAGTATTTCCGCCTGTATGTTTAATTAACCCAGAAGGAATATCGTCCACTGCAGGAGCCTTATTTATCCGTACGTCCCTTGCTGCTGTCTCGCATTCCGATCTTAAGAATGAGTCTCCCATATCATCCTTTGCTACTTCCTTTTTCTCTCAAAAATCCTTAGCACTGAGATTATTTTCGTAGCATAACTTCTCCCAGCATTCCTTTATTCTCTTCATTTTGTTTTCATTTTCAATTGACAGTTGTCCATTCATGACGGAATCATGGCATTGCATCTCACTCCTTGAAGTGATTTCTCACCATCGCAGTAGGCCACCGCCATGTTTTCGGTTGCCAGGTTCTTTTGCATATGTTTGCACAAGTCCTTCATTCACAATCCTCTTTCTTTTCTCTGTTAACGCATTATTTCATTTCTAATTGTTTTGCTCGATGGAGGGGATGCTTCCATAACAGCATACAACAGACAGGCATTCAACCACAGTCCTCCTTTTCTAGCGTTGAGCATGGATGAATTGGGGTAGGGAATATCTTGTTCGAATATTGTAAAACCGGATCGTGATAGGACAAGATACTTAATTTTAAAAAACTGCATAGAACGTCAGGATCATAGTTTATTCTGATATTAACTACAACAATTGCGTATTCTATTTTATCCCAAAATCCATCTTCGCAGTTCGGCACATGCGTGTAAACCTGAATCGAACGTTATCAGTTGGATTCATTTCGATATTCACCATTACTTCTAATCCTTTCGCTCCACTGCAGGAACCTCTTTAATTCCGGCTCTCTTCCTCTCAGCATTATGCATATCCATTATCCATCAAGGTCCAGCGTGTGTGATTCTTTAGCATCCCTCTCCTCCTTCTTCTCCTCCTTCTTCTCCTCCTCCTTCTCCTCCTCCTCCTTCTCCTCCTCCTCCTTCTCCTTCTTCTCCTCCTCCTCCTTCTCCTCCTCTTTCTCCTCCTTCTCCCTCTCCTCTTTCTCCTCCTCCTCTTCATTCTCCTCCTCCTTCTCCTCCTTCTTCTTCTTCTCCTCCTTCTCCTCCTCCTCCTTCTCCTCCTCCTCCTTCTCCTCCTCCTTCACCTCCTTCTCCTTCTCCTCCTCCTTCTCCTCCTCCTCCTTCTCCTCCTCCTTCTTCTCCTCCTCTTTCTCCTCCTCCTCTTCATTCTCCTCCTCCTTCTTCGGCCCTCTTCATTTCCCTTATTCCTAAGACGACGAGGTCCATTCTTCGCATTTCCACCTTCAAGTTCCTAAATCTTCTGCTCCAGTGGTCTCTCATTCCATGTTCCTAAAATTGCTATCACAATTCTTGGGAATTCCCTGCCCAGACATTTATTTGGGTTGTGACATTTATTTTATTTTACCTCCGGAATATTTTACTCTAGTGTTCCATCACGTCCTGATTAAAAGGATAATAGTGGATTAGTTGAGACTCCTCGGGATAATAATTTGAGGTTGCGGCCATTGCCTTCCATATCGCAGTAGGACACCCGTTGAAGTGTATGAAGGCACGCTTGCAGTGCAATGGATGTCACTGCACCTGCAACTGTTGTGGTACCCACCATCACTCAGACAGCTGCTGCCCTCTTCTCTGTGTGATGGGGTGCACGACGGTCCCCGTCGCAAAGCAACGGAATCTCCATAGACTTCCTTATTGTTTGAAGGGTCTACCCTACCCGAGAATAGACCAATGCTAACATCACTGTTTGTCAACGACTGCTTATTTGACTAGTTAACTCGCTTGTTTCACAGCAAACCTCTGCGACCTGCATCCCATGTTTCTCGTAAGAAGAAGTATTCGAAGCGCAGGGAGCTAAGGTTTTGCTGTGAAAACCACCATTCATTTTATTCAATAGAGCTGTTGAAGGATAATTCACATTTATTGGTTTTTATGTTTATGTTGTGTGTTTGTTTATGGTGATGGACATTTTCGATGATGGATGTGGGTTGGTCTGTAATGATTGAGAATCAGCTATAATGTTATTGAATGAAACATTGACCGGCTATCCGAGAATGGTTATCAAATCTGAAGACAAATTTTCTTCCCTTTCAACTTCTTCATCCTCTATTTAGGCATTATAAAATCACAGAAACGAGGAAGAGATACCAGAGATACTCCTTATCAGCGGAGCTGAAGAGGTTAATCCTTCATCCTCTTTTTTTATGTTATTAACATCATTGCAATGAAGAAGAGGTTCACAGACGAATCGTACGTAGTGAACTTTTTGAGATGAATCGCTGGGCATTACACATTTTTGGTACTCTTTTCTCTCTGTGCGAGGCTCTCGCTCCCTTAGCGCTGGGAGTAGTTGGTCAGATACTGTGTCATGAGTTGGAGGAGCATCTTTCGGCTCATACCATTCTCAAAATACACTCACTCTTGGCGAGTGCGTGGAAAAAGAGGATAGAAGTGAAATAAAATTCATGAGCGCAAGATATTTAAGTATTTCTATGTGGATTTCTTAAAAGTACCTATGTACCAGTCAATCGATTACACTTCGAAACGGAGGCTTAGCGCTGAATCCATCCTGAAGTCATTCTTATCATCGTGCTTACCTAAATGGAATTTAAGAATGTGCTCGAAACTGGTTTTGATGGCCAAAGTGCTCCAGCATTGAATGCAATCGTAAATGTGCTCTCCAGAAGTAACCGAATAAATTTCAGGGAGTCATTCGTGTCCACTTTCTGGATGTCTCCGCGCGGAAAATCTTCTACGCTCGAGACGGCTTCTCCTCTAACCTTTCGCCCATCCCGCCCTTTCACTTTCTGTTTATTCATTAGCTTATTTATCTTCCTCTTTAAGGCTTACATAGCGATCATATCAGTCTGGCTGATAACAAACACGTGCCATGGTATTATGCTGCTTTTTATGATCCACATCTCCTTAGTACTCTGCAGGATTCTGGGTTGCATCTTTCTTTGATTGTACTATCATCTCCACTTATCATGCAAGGATGTAGCTAACTTGGGGCAGTGAAGCCTTGAAATCATTTTTAGACATAGACAAAGGACAGCCTTTCACTCCTACTTATACGTTACTTATATTGCTTATCAAAGAAAACAAGTGCCACAGCTTTCTTTTCCTCTATGTCAATCTCAGAATGTGATTAACAAACACTTGTTTCACGCTGAAACCAGGATATGATGTACGACAATGAAACATAGCGTAGAATTAGCGCTTGATTAATTTCAATGCTGTTGTCGGAAACAATTCTGGTTCCCAGAAATCGAGCAAATATGAAATTAATTGGAAGAAGCGGTTAACGTTATCCTTTTGCGAAGAGTTTCACATTTTGAGGAAACGATTAATTTAAACCGATAATTTCACAGCACCATAAAGGCATTTAATTTGTTAGTGATATAGCTGCATAAAGCTGCGTGATGATCCCCCGTAATCCAATTGTAGTTATTCGGGATCAATGCATTTTTCATCGCGGGGAGCGCGGTGTGAATATCGAAATGAGGCAATTACGCTGGATGATCGCGGCCATGGGAACTAATCCCTCCAATCGCATGCCTCGCCCTCACCGCGCTGCAAGCAATGAAGCCAATCCTTCGCTAGCGATAAACCTGTTGTCTGCCATTGCAAAATTTCGAAATTCTAACGGGCCTACCTAAATATGAATCTCCAAATTGGCAATTTACCCTTAAAGGGGCTAGGGCATGTGGCAGGGGGTCACCAGGAAAGTGAAGTTGAGTGTAGCTGGGAAGAAACGCTTATGAGGAAAAGATCAGAATAGATGCTTTGGCCAATTATGATTAAATTTGATTCGTTTTTTTTTTCAAGAATTGGACATGGCGTTGAAGTCGTGTGGAGCTCGTGGGAAAAACTGATTCTTAGCCTTTGGCCGACTGTTAGTCTCTCTTGAAATAACACTTCTCACCTGAAGATGACGGCGTTGGATAGATAGCTTGATTTCCTCTTCGAATACGAGTCCCACAACATTTATTTCTCCTTTTCACATCCTTCATTTGTTTTTATTAGTTTGGAGTTTTTAATTTGAAAATTTCTCAACCCGGACTTTGGGCTATAGGAACTGTATCAAGTGTGATTCATTTTTCTGTGTTTTTAAAATCTTTTGATTCTGCATTTTGATACTGCTGCCATTAACTCATTCGTAAATGCAGATAATGACATCATGGTGTCATCAAAGCCACATTCTCTAAGTTGTTGATTGCTCACGGACGAGCTCAGGTGTTTTTTGAGGCAAGTCAGGAAAAGTATTTTCTCCTTCGTGGTAAGCCATACCCGAGATTGGAAAGAATTTTCAATTTTATTTATTGGCTGCAGGAGTACTCTAGTTGTTAGCCTTTACCATGGTAGCAATACCAACTTTTGCGCTTTCAGTTACTTGCACGGATAACATTTCGTGGCATAAATTTATGTTCAGCATCGTGGGATATAGTGCTCGAGAGCTAATTTTAGTTTCTATTAATACCACGTATACTGCAGGGAGACAAGATTTCACATGCCAGGAAAGAAACAATACTCGTCCGAAAGCGGGTTTTTTTTGCGGTAAAAAATTCGAAACCCCTGGACGGAGTGATTTGTCCCGTGTGGGGCCGGAGACCTCTTTTTGCCGACGCTGACGTTAAAACCCACCTCCGGTCAACGAGAGCTGACCGACTCCCTCTGCCATCGAGGAGGGATGACGAGAGGCCGTGACAATGAGTGATTATCAGGAGGGGTCGCGTCGGGTCCATTAGAGCGGCGACGGGACGCGTATTCCCGGGAATGCAGGGGACAAAGGGGCTTAGATGGGCAGGGGACCGACCGACGGCGGTAATCGGCGAGAGAGAGAGAGGGACGGAATTAGGCACTTCGTCCCCTCGTCAAAATCGACCGGAGACATTTTTATTCAATCTCGCGCTGTCAATCACTCCTGGACCCGCGTGACAGGAACTTTATATTCCCGATGATATTGCGTCGATCAGCACTCCGAATGTTAATTCAAAACGGCCGTATCTCTTCTTGGCACCCATCACGGCACTTGAAATACACCCCTTTTCAATGTTTTGTCGCAGCTTTTTTATCTTCCCGTCTTCGTCAACCCTTTTTCCATTTACTCGAACCACTGGATCTCCATCGCCCTCACTTTTCTCGGGCATATCCTCTCTATGAATCTCCTAATATTTACAATCATTACATGTACATTTCATGTACAAGTAATAAGATCAGAGTTGACCGATTTAATTTATTTTCAGGAATTATTTTTACAAGTATGGTATGCTCCCTTGTCTACAAAGAGAGTTACCTTTTTGGACTTGTTTTCGAGTTCTCAGAGACGATTCACAAATGAAACCAGGCCTCATAAGTTAGAAACTTGATTCTTCTTAACTAACGTTTGAATTTTCCTGATTTATGAATCATTAACGTAAGTTTATCTCAACGTAACTTGTAGCAATGTTGAGCTGCAGACTTTTCCTTGCGGACATGTGCTGCAACTTCTTTTATGCAGGTAAGTGAGACGCCATCTGCAACCTCTGTGCTTTCGACACGCAGTGTCACCATCAGGAAACACATACGATTCGGACATCACTTATACATATAGACAATATCTTGGAGGGAAGGGGAGGGGGGTGAGGAGGGTGAGGTGGGGAAGGGGATGGAGAGGGGAAGGGGGTGTGGAGAGGAGGGGGCTTGGCCGTGGGTACTTTGGGAAAGTGCCTGAGGGGAGGGGGGCATTTAGTAGTTCATATCCTTGTTTAGCATTGTATTGACAGTCCATATGGCATTGAAATTGCATTTTCATTCGCTATTTTGGGCACAGGGGGCTTAACCCATTCGCCTCTTAATTTTCCATAATTGGCCAATTCTATGTAACTTTTTATGCTATATTTTGGTTCAACTTTGGCGAGGTCTTGTGGAATGGCGTTGAGTCTGGATGCCAGTTTGTGGGGGGAGGCGCAGATGCACAGTCTGCTACAGGTCAAATTGACGAGTTCACTTCATGAGTTTTGATTCGGCCATATTCGGCCGAGGTGGAAGACGGTAGAGGAAGATGAGATGGAGGAGGGAGACGACACCCCCCCCTCTCTCCCTCCCATCTAAGACGTTGCGCATGTACCTAAGTGATGTCCGAATTGCATATGCTGCCTGATGGTGAAAATACGTGTCGAAACCGAGGTCGCCCCATGAAAACTCACTCTGGAGTCCACTTAGTTCTTTCATTTATCCACAATGGAAAACTTCCACCACATCTCGCCGGAATTCGTTCCCTCTACCATTCTTATTCATTTCTAGATGCACATGCTTGATTTGAAAAGTAGTTACGAGTGTTTTCTTTCCTTTAAGGTTTTGGTTCTGCGGGCATTTACTGCTAAAATTTTGGAGAGCGCTGGTTAATGAATTTCGGAGAAAATGATTAAAGTTATAAGTTGCCGTAGAGACTAGTGTATATCTTAACTTGACGACTAACCTTAACTAATTAAAATTTCCTAGTTTATAAAACAATGGATCAAATACATTTCTTCTTCTTGTGGTTCTACTCGCGGCTGCTGTCCACACCAATGTTCTTTCCCAAATTCGGGATGTATCATGTTTAAACTGCTAAGAAGTGCCAAAACTATTGCAAAAATATCATTGGCCATATATGAATTGGATATAGATGCCTGAGTATCACCTATACGGTGCAATTTCCTCTGATAATGGTGCTCTTAACCTAGGTCGTTTATGTTTAATGTTAACTGTACGATTGTCTCCTCAATTAAACCTTTCTAAGCTAGCGTTGATATCACGATCTTGCTCGTGAAATCGTCGATTTCCCTACCACCACCAAAGTTAGCCTCACTTTTACAGCCGTTTTTGAAATTACGTCATTCAATCAACAGCCAATAATTTTCTACTTCGTCCATTATCTTTTTCAAACTCTTCGAGTTTTGCTAGCCAGATTTTACCAAATACATTATCGACAAAACTTTTTCGCATGTACTCCATATTGCTCCAATTTTTGGGAAGGTGAGACACCAGACCTGTAATATCATGAGATGGAGTTTCGTACACCTTTAAAAAGGAAGAAAAAGAAGTCAGCTATAAAACGTATTGCTTCCTCCCCAGAATGCAATGGGAGAATACGAAAATGGGGTGGGTGACCTTATCTCGGCCAAGGGTCGTACAAAGCAGCTGAAAACTTCCCCAGGGGCTAATGCAAAACCTAATTTTACACCCCGCTGGCATTAGGGGACATATTAAACAGAGCCATACGAACCCGTGAAGAGGTCCGGAGTGTATGAAGTGACACGAGGTGTGCAGTGGCAAAAGGGAAGAAGTTTTGAAATTCAAATTAACGAACACGAGAAGTGCTTGACAAAGAATGATCCCATATCCCATCTGGAAAAACAACTGATGGATGAGTCCCATTACACAGACTTCGAGGTGAAGAATCTCCGTTATGAGAAAAGGGGACGACGCATTGGAGCGATAGGAGGTCATCTAGAGGAAGAGAAAAAAATCGAAGTTTAAAACGGTGGAATATGATGTTCACTGCCCCGTTCTATCCAGCTGGAAACCCAAGTTGCCTTCCTTCCTCTCTCTGCCTTACACAGCAAAGACCCCATAAGGACACACTTCTGAACCTTGAATGCTCTGGAACGTGGCGTACCGCTTGTTACACACCATTAACTTCATTGGTGCAAATGTCTATTCATTTGCTATTGTAAATTAATTCTTCTCAAGATATTGGATGGAAATTTTATCACTGAATAGAAAAAAACATTCAGTATTTTATTATTACTTCTGATTTTCCCATATGATACGTTTTAGACTAAAATTTTTGTTTTTACCTCTATATTAATCGCATATTCTTCCTTTTTCACAATAAAGATTCTAAAAAGAGAGTCCTCAGGTTTTACTTGGTGGAACGGCATGGCGGTAGCAAGGGGAAAAAGCACTTAGTACGATGCCACAAGTTCATTCAGACATCATCTAATTCATCTTCAAGATGATTGTACTACAATCGAAACCTTGGTCGGAGTTTGAATAAGCTTGTGGAATCGTACTAAGTGGTTTTTCTCTTTGCTACCAATAGAGATTATCGTGGTTACTATCGATCTAAACGTGATGTCAAAGATTTTAAATTTCTATTCACGCCCAAGGCATTTAAAGTTCACGTTAATTGACTAATTTGAGAATTTTAGTAAAAACTTTGGTGAGATATTTTTCACCCTAACCTTTCTTTGCGTGGCAGAATTGAAGAACCATCTCTACCAAGCGTACACCAGCATCGAATTTAAACTAAAAGTTCAGTCAAGGTTTGATTTCCCAAGACGAAATATAAATCATAGGGACTGCGTAGCATTCTCAGGACTTTGTTTGCCAAGGAGTTTAGTTTTGTTATCACCGTAAGAAAGGAGGAATAACATCGTTTACAAAAGAAGTTAGGTATACTGCTATTAAGATTAGGAGATGAAATCTGTTGTTATCATGACCAATTGATTAGCCTTCTTTAACCAAGTCTCCAAATTAAAAAAAGATTGAAATTATAATAAAAATTCTGGTGATCAATGGATATGTTAATACCGTAGGGTGATAACTACTACGCAATTGCTGGGATTTATTAAGCGTACATCTGCATCAGTTCTGCTGAAGGTGAACCTAAATTGTCACTGCTGCAAGGTTACTTCGGAGGCTCTATTAGTTGTAGTTTTGCATGGACAAGGTTCTCATAGTACACAAATGAATACAGTCAGGATATAAAAATTAATTAAATACCTTTTTAACCAAACTTAACCTAAAAACTTTAAATCCAAAACTAAAAAACACTGGAACGCCTATTTTTGTAATCGGAGCATTTCAATTGAAAAACGGCAAACGTCAACATAGATTCTGATATTGGTAATGACACTAGGCCTTACCATGTGGAACCTCTCCATGAAAAAATTGAGAATAAAAATATTACACTATGTAATAATGCACTATAAAGGTTTATTGTTACGTCCTGGGTTTCGTAGCTACTCTTAGTGACATCTTACACCTGAAGATGTGACTTAGTGATATCTATAGGGTACACTTAGTGATAGTCGTGCTGCTAGTCTTTATACAATGAGACTAGTTGAAGTTAACCAAATGATCTGCTCCATGCGAAACCGTCTGGAACTTCAGGGTATTAGGATTGAAAAGGTCACCTACGTGTTTGGAGATGAGCTTCGACTGTGTTGGATATTTTTTTATTATAACAGCTGCAGTCACACCCGAAAGAGTTGTTATGAGAGTTATTGAACGTATTTTCATTCTTCGGTTCACAATTAAGGAAGAGATAGATTTATCTATAGATATCGATATTTAGATTATTAAGATCATGGAAATGAGAGAAAGGTTGGAAATTTGAAGCCGAAGCCAAGGCTATCATCAAGCCTTTGGCTTCAAATTTCCAACCTTTTCCTATCGAATATATTTAGTCTAATCGATCAATGAAGGACGAAACGAAAGCCGGAAGCGATCCTGGATGAAAACTAGCGTCGTATACAAAACTCAAGATCTCAGTACTGACCAATTTCCATCACTCTCCTCAGTGAGAAAATAACGGAGTAATCAAGGCGGAATTCACAGTTTAATTAAACATATATTGGAGGGAAACTATTCAAATCCCTAATGATAACATGGTGTAATAAAAAATGGGAAGCTAACCGTAACCCAGCTAAAACTGGGAATTAATGTTGGATCTAACATTGGAAATGTATGCCCTTAATCATCATAGTCTAATACTTGGAGTACTAGGACTCTGTGGGTGATGGGTCATTTACAGGTGTAAATTTAGGACACTGCAATGTTCCAAAGGCATAACTATCATTGCAGAGACTGAAAAAGAGCTGAATTGGTTAGCAATTAAGTAAGTGGACTCAGCAAAAGAGGTATCATCCAAAGAAGCAATCTTTATGGTAGTATCGTTGCGATTTGCATGGTATTAGAGCAGAGGATGAGGCCATTGTTGAAATTTGGACAAAATACCGAGCAGGGGACTCGGAGAGGAGAGCATTGCTGTTTGGGGTGCAGGCGTGAGCAGCGGAGGATGAAAGAAGTAGGCGGAAGTAGGAGCGAAAAGGGCCTTTGGTCCCTCGAGAGGGAACTAGCTCGGGAAAAGAACGGTGAAATAAATGAAACGCTTTATTAGAAAATGCGTCGCGAGCATGTTCCTTCATGGAGACGAAGACGTAACCAAACGACCGTGCGCAGAGCAGCATTTTAAACGCAAAACGACAAAGAATTCTAGTAAAGAATCTAAATGTAAGATGAGGAAACGTTATTGGCGCCATGTAGCGGTGTTAAGACTGATGTATACACGTACTTTGAAAAAACAATTAATTGAATTGAAATTTACAGCTAGATGGATTGATTATTCGCATACATCTATTTTGCGAAGACCCTAGTAAATCAGAATTTGTCAGTCTGCAGCTCTCCACCGCTGTTCGAAGAGCATTTGTCTACACAACGCAAAAGCGTTTGTTTCCCTGCGGTCACCGCACAACTATTGCGTACAAGGCTGGTTCAGCGTCACAGAAAAGTGTTTTTGCTGTTGCTCGTTATGAATCTGCATCGCCGTGTCAAAACAGGAGTACTTCCCTCATTTGGAAATGGGGTTTTACTCTTCATTTGTGCGTCAGTTGATCGCCCCTGCCACACACCCTCGCGGTGGCTTGCAGGGTATCGTGTAGATGTAGATGAACGCTTTACATCCGTTTTCCACAAAACGGCTAAGGTCATTCTACCTCCCATTATTTTTTCAATATAGCATTGGCATTTATTTTGCAAAATTACTACAAGAAATCAACATCATGCTGGTACAGAAATTTTCCATTTAATTATTTGGTGGTATTCAACAATAACTATGTATAAATTATTAACGCGTTACTAATTCATTTAATGTGGTCATTCGTTCAATCGGTCATGCGGTCAATTCACCTGATAAAAAGATTTTATTCCTTCATGGTCTGACTATGGGAGGAATTCCATTGCTGGCAAATGCATTTCCGCTCAAATGTGTGGCCGCTGATTTTTTCGACCGAGCCTGCTCTCCTTCTCCTTATCCTGCGCTCCTTATCCACGACTCCCTTCGCGTCTCTCACAGTGTGCTCTCAACCACTGTTCATGCAACCTGCACTCCTGTACCACACTGTTCTTTTCGAGCGCCCGAGTGTGTCGCGAAATCGCCACTGGTCAGTCAGTCCCCTTTGGGACACTGCGGGGCATTCTATCTCGGCGGACGAAACTCATCGTTGATTTAATTAAAAGAGAAATAAATTGTATTAGAAAATGATAATCCGCTCGCATGGAAGGCAGATAATGTTCTTTCCGGCACAGAGTAAATAATTGATCCATTGATCCAATGAAATGGCTGAGGTACATATTGTCTTCCTAATGGCTTAACAACGATTAATTATCATTTTATGCCTGTGGAAGATTTCATTTTACTTAATAGAATTATATTGTGTGTACATAATGAAATGCTAATTATGCAGTCCACTTACCTTAGGAACTTGCTGTCAGTGAGATTCAAGTGAAAATTTAGCGTTCACGGAGGGTGCGAAGGATGAGTTTCATGAAAAAAATCACTATTGTGTCCTTAAAATGTACAGTAGCGCTCTGGTACCGATAAAACGTACTGAACGTGAATACCAAATTAGCAGCTATAACTTTTGCTCTTTTAATGCCGGTGAATTGCACTGTTGTCTAGTGACTTTAGGTATCATTTTATCATCAATTATTGGAAAATGTTTTCATCAGAGTAGACTCAGTGACGATGATGTGCTTATGATGCTAGTTCATATTTCATTTACGCAGCATTTTTTTCCGCCAATAACTCAGACAATAACTCTTCGTGCATTTGAAGGGAAATCATGAGTCGTAACCTTAAGTATTATACTCAACTGTCACGAATAACAACAAGAGCAGTTAACTTATTTCGCAATGCCGTGATCACGATTTAGTATTGCAGATTTTCGAGTATGAAATAGTGATTTTCGGCACACTGCGTCATCAAATAAACGTTGTTTCTAGATTAAAATGGAGGTTAAGTGATTTTACAGTACTTGGGAGTAAAAGGCTCGTGCATGAGGTGTGGAGTTTGTTCAGGTGAGACCCTCGCCTTCTTCTCCTTATTTCGTTGCCAGCGCTGCTTTGTCAGCATCGCAACGAATGCGTTCTCTCTCTCAATCAGTCCTGCGTACAATTCAGGCTGCCATTCAGGCATTTCATCCGGTGAAAGCGTCAGGGGAGGTAAGGTGTGAGAATACGAAGGCGGAATGATGTTCTTGCGAAAATGAATGAGGAATATCCCTGTTCCACTCTATGCGGCCATCCTAAGGCTTCTCTGCTAACTTCTGCGGCTTCAATCCTTCAGCTTCTGTAATCTTCGGGGCTTTTCTTCCCCGCAAAGCAAAGGCATTAGAAGTCGCCGTGGCACAGATTAAGGGTGAAGTGAATTGGAAAAAGGTCTTCCACCCCTTTCTACCTGGCTTCAACCCTCTTTCATGCTAGCTTGCCATGTTCTGGACTGGCGATTAAACCGTTAAGTGTGCCGCTGCTACAATCCGAATCATTCCACTCGTGTCTGACACTTAAAGATGGACACCAAGGAACTGAAAACACCTACTATCTACTTCTTTCTTTAAAAAAAACTTAAATTGTCGCAAGACATCCTCTCCTCCACCTATTTAGTTGTTTTGAAATTCAATTCGGGATTGCAAATGTTTGTGTGAGACTTTTGAGAATCATTGGCGGAGTTTTGACTGTCATCGCTTCAAACCACTCCATTTTCGTTCGGAATAAATTTTTGGTAGGCTTAATGGCTGTTTCCTCAGGCTTCCACTTTTAGCATTATGAATTTCATGCTCAATACTTTGCCATATTCATTCTTCGTAAATATGGTTACTTTTATATCCTGCCTGGCAGTCATGCTCACTAAATATTATTATATCGAATCGAAGGCAACAAAAAGTAGGATAAGTCTACATTTTAATGACGATGCTTACTTTTGTAGTTAAACCAATTACGATTGAAAATATAAGCCAGGATATGCAGCAGAATAAATTCGTCTTTTTTGAATGATATACAACTTTTCTACAAGATATCACTTTTTAGTATTTGACAAAGGTCACTTATTTTTTGTCTGAGAACTCCAATGTTGTGTTCCAAATGACGCGTCATAAATGTCGTATATCATAATTTGTTGGCTAAAACGATATCAAACTGGCGCTTACCGGCAGATAAACGAACAAGAAGATGAATAATATCATATATGGTTGGAATGTACCTTACTAATTTTTGAGGTCACTTTAATAGGAACCTCAAGACCAAATTTTTAACTAGTTGCTCACTGCAGCTGACCTGCTAAACTAGAGAAACTTTTCGTCTTTGATTGCTGTAGCCTTTCACACGTCGCTTACTCACTAAAGAAAATTGTGATTTTCATCTTTTAAAAACAACTTCTTTCGCTTTGCCTTAAATTGAAAGGAGAGGCAAACAATTGAAAGGAGAGGAGGACCAATCAGACGCTGAGGATTCGGGACAAAAGTGTGAATGAACAAAAGTGGTTGGGGAAGATCCCTGCTCTCGTTTAAATAGAGTAATGAATGCATTGCAAATTCTTCTCAAGCCGCGGGAGGAGCCGTTAATGTGGAGTGCGTGTGTTTGCATGTGGCTGCTGGAGGGGTTGCTGTGGTGGAGAGGGGGTGAGGGGGCAGCAGCTCGCTGTCGCGTGTTCTGGAGTGCGGTCCTTCCACCGCACCCTCCATGCCCGCTCCCCGCTTCACGTATGGCTTCGCACCGCGCCGGGTGCAGTCGGACACCCCGCGCCTCAGCAGTGCACTCCAATCGCTCACCTCACACTTCTCCTAATATTCCTTGGAGAGATGAAACTTAATTACTGGCTGTGGTCAGCGCTCTGTCAACCAACCTCGTACCTCTCATTCTCTCCAGTGAATTCGCGCGCACATCCGCCTGCCTCCATACGCTCTGCCACCTAGCGGAGACGACCCTACCTACCGTTTTCTCAAGGAAGGTCAAATTTTTCTTTGGAAGAAGAATAGTTCTCCACCTATCACTTAAAAAATAAGTAGTAATGAAATAAAAAACGTGGAATCCATTAAATATCTTGGAATAAGACTGACACATGAACTTTCCTGGGGTGAACACATGCGTGAAATAATGGACCAAGCTAATCGTAAACTGGGATTCATCAAAAGAGTACTGGGTAAATGTGACGAACATGTACGAGAAATCAGCTACTTTTCCCTTGTTAGACCTCATTCGGAATATGCTGCCAGTGTATGGGATCCCTACGAAATCGGTCTAATTAACGAACTTGAACGTGTGCAGCGAAGATCGGCAAGATTTGTAAAGGGACGGTACGATAACTATATTAGCGTAACTAGCCTATTAAACGAATTAAAATGAGAATCATTGTCAGATCGCAGGTTGAAATTTAGAATTAATCTCCTACATAAATTCCTAGATAATATTTTCAGTGATGACGTTAAAAATATTTTGCGAGCTCCAATGTGGTACCAAGGTGGTAGACTGGACCATAATCACAAATTTAGAGAAATTGATTGCCGAACTGACAGATTCAAAATGTCCTTTTTTCATCGTACAATTAGGGATATGAATAGAGGTAAATATGTCCAATAGGAGTGAATCAATGCATATCATAGGTAGCTGCATGTTGGTGGTTGGTTGGTTATTGAGGGGAGGCGACCGACAGCTGAGGTCATTTGCGCCATTTAGGATAGGTGGGTAATTGGGTAATGGTAGGAGTTATCAGGAAACGGAGGAAGGGTGGAGAGAAACCCGGCGTCGGTATTAGCCTACTCTTAACGAAAGGGGCCAAGACTGAACTTGAAATACCCTCCACTAGGCACTCAAGTGGGGACCGGTTTTCCACAGAAAAATCCTCCACTGCCGGGAATCTAACCCAGGCCCTCGGGATGGTTGGCCAGTAACTCTAGCCACCACACCAACCCGACCCCTGAATGTTGGCATAAGGACTTGAAGCTAACCACCTAACTGCATGTTTTTGCATTCTTACTTAGCTTTTTTATCTTTTTTAAATAGTGAATTGTAGTACTTTAGAGCGACTAGTATATTAATACTAATCCTTTTTTATGCTAGGTATGTAAAGCATGTTTGGTGAGAATTCACCCCCTGCCACACACCTTTATGGTGACTTGCAGGGTATTATGTAGATGTAGATATTTCAAGGAGGTTTCCTCTCTTTGGTTCACCGATTCGCTCTGGCCTTGATTTTCAGTTATGAGACAAACGGTTGTCCTTCGTTCTATCTATATCTGTCAATATACAAGCAACACCCCGCAAGCCACCACGAGGGTGTGTGGCAGTGGGTGAAAGTCACCAAACAATCACTATTATCATCAATGGTTCGCGGGATTACTTTATGTAAGTTCATGACGAATACGGGAGTTTAATTGAGTACACTTTATTCTTACACAATATTTATTTGGTACAGCCCGACCGGCTTCAATACTATCGTGTCGTTCTCAAGGGTCAATACTGACTCTTGGGATCAAGAGTCAGTATTGACCCTTGAGAACGACACGGCAGTGTTAAAACCGACTGTAACAAATAAATAGTGTGGAAGAACAAAGTGTACACGATTAAACTCCCGTTTTATGCACTATTAACTTGCAATGAGGCTAATACATGGAACCATTGTACTGAAGTAGTACTGAAGTTGATGCGATATTTTGAAATTTTAAAAAGGCTTTCGATAAAGTTCCTCATGACAAATTAATCTTGAAGTTAGAGAGTTTTGGTATAAATAAAGACGTTGTATGATGGGTAAAAGAATTCTTAGGTGGGCGAGAGCAGAGGGTTGTCATAGATGGTATCATGTCGGACACAATCGAAGTCGCATCGGGAGTTCCCCAGGGTAGCGTAGTAGGTCCACTTCTATTTCTTTTATACATAAACGATTTGTGTACCGTAGTTAGTAGTAACCTTAGACTTTTTGCAGACGATGCGGTGGTGTACAGGGGTATATCAAATGAAGAGGACACGAAATCACTTAGCAAGGATTTAGATGCAATTCAAGAGTGGTGCGACAAATGGCAGTTAGAACTCAACCTTAAAAAGTGTGTAGCTATCAATTTTTGGAGGTGGAATAATTCGATAGAGCGATCCTATAGAATTAATAACACGAAGATCGAAAACGTTGAAACCGTAAGATATTTAGATGTAACAATCACTAAAGATTTATCGTGGGATAGACACATAAGGGAAATATGCGGCCGAGCGAAGAGAAGGCTAGGATTTATAAAAAGAGTACTTGTGAAATGTGATGGGAAGACAAAAGAAAGATGTTACTTTTCACTAGTTAGGCCCCACTTTGAATATGCAGCCAGTGTATGGGATCCTAATGAATTAGGTTTGATGAGAGAACTAGACAGTGTGCAGCGTAGAGCAGCTAGGTTCGTCAAAAGGTGTTACGATAGGTTGAGTAGTGTATCAGAATTAATACAAGAATTAGGGTGGGAATCATTATCAGAGCGTAGGTTAAAGTTCAAATTAAATCTATTAGAGAAATTTAAATCGGATAGCTTTACTGAAGATGTTAGGCACATATTAAAAACACCAGCGTATTATGCTAGATTCGATCAGATAAATAAGATTAGAGAGATAGATTGTCGTACCGATAGATTCAAAATGGCATTTTTCCCCCGTACTATAAGAGAACAGAATAGGCAGCATAGGAAAGGGATAGGTAGGGGAAATATTTTAAGAGTATTCTGTAGTGCATGATGCATGTATTAATCCCTTAAATACTATGTAGATACTAACAATCAAGTTGCACGAGAGAATATAGTTGCCAGTTTGCATGTTAGTAGTGCATGCCTGGTGATCTTCACCCCCTGCCACACACCCTCGCGGTGGCTTGCAGGGTATCGTATAGATGTAGATGAACCATGCTAAATAATAGAGTACATGCAGGTAGATGGATAGCACATCTACATAGTAATAAAGGTATTGTTGGTGAGATCTATTGAGAATTCTTCGAACATGTCCGGGCAAACGTGTGTCCTCTCAGAGGCGGGAAAAGAAGTGACAGTGAGAAGGATTCCGCACTCACGCACAGAGAAGACACGTGTGCGTGACCATCGGGTGCGAGTTGCGGGCGTGAAGTCACGAAGGAGGTGGTGGGCATCAGTTCCGAAGGAAAGCGCTCCACGGACGAAAGGCAGACGTGACTGCCTGGGAAGCTCTGTTCCTTTGTCTCTACATCTACCTAATATCTGTGATAGGGAAGTATCTAGTGACTATATACTCACTTCACACACATCATTCACCTGTAAGGTATTTGAGCACATTATATTCAGTTCGATAAAGGGGCATTTGGATAGTCAGAGATTACTCAAAAACAGCCAACATGGGTGCCGGAAAGGTAAATCTTGCAAGCCACTATTATTCGTACGCAATGTTTTAGTCTACAGTAAAACGATACTGCAGTTGATGCGATACTCTTAGACCTTAAAAAGGCATTTGATGTTTCCCGTGATAAACTATTCTTGAAGTTAGAGAGTATTGGTGTATTTAAGAAAGTTATTGGTTGATTAAGAGAATTCTCAAGTGGGCGAGAGCAGAGTTATAGATGGTATCATGTCGGAAGCAATCACATCGGGGGTTCCACAGGATAGCGTAATAATCCCGCTTCTATTTCTTTTATACATTAACGATTTGGGTATCGTACGTCTTGCAACAGTGGAGGATATAGGCGGTGGAATGTGCTCGGTGTGTTTTCAGCGGTCCTTGCGTTTTATAACCTCGGCTGAAGGTAGGAATCCTAACGGAGGATATGATATAGGATGTGAAATGCCAATGCCTTTTGTTGACAAGTATGTCTTCGGATATGATTAGAGGAGCTTGAAGAATGGGACATGGGGAAATATGGCTCTTTGATACAGCAGTGGCGTCATAATTTGATGCGTGCTTGTGGTCAGCACAAACGGAGGACCTAATACGCTCTTTCTGGAATTAGTGAGTGCCTTCGGAGTGGGCGTTGCTATCATCCTCCTCTACTGAACACCGAATTTATCGTGGGGAAAACACATCCGGGAAATTTGCGGCCGAGCGAAGAGAAAGCTAGGATTTATAAAAAGAGTACTTGTGAAATGAGATGAGAAGACAAAAGAGCGATGCTACTCTTCACTAGTTAGGCCCCACCTTGAGTATGCAGCCAGTGTATGGGATCCTAATAAATTAGGTTTGATTAGAGAACTAGACTCTGCAGCGTAGAGCAGCTAGGTTCGTCAAAAGGTGTTACGATAGGTTGAGTAGTGTATCAGAATTTATACAAGAATTAGGGTGGTAATCATTATCAGAGCGTAGGTTAAAGTACAGATTAAATCTATTAGAGAAATTTCAATCGGATAGCTTTACTGAAGATGTTAGGCAAACATTAAAAACACCAGCGTATTCTGCTAGATTCGACCAGATAAATAAGATTAGAGAGATAGATTGTCGTACCGATAGATTCAAAATGGCATTTTTCCCTCGTACTATAAGAGAACAGAATAGGCAGTATAGGAAAGGGATAGGTAGGGGAAATATTTTAAGAGTATTCTGTAGTGCATGATGCATGTCTTACCCCTCAAATACTATAGATACTAACAATCTAGTTGCATGAGACACTTTAGTTGCTTGTTTGCATGTTAGTAGTGCATGCTTGGTGATCTTCACCCCCTGCCACACACCCTCGCGGTGGCTTGCAGGGTATCGTGTAGATGTAGATGTAGATGACAGCTTCACCGGCCTCAATGTCGTCATCTTCAGTTCAGTGCTGTGAAGCAAGTATTTGTTATGAGATAATAATTTGGTACTCACTTTTATTTATTATATAATGTCGCGCTCCAATACCTATGCGTCATTTCAAAGTAATTTCCCTCGTATCTTACATGAAAATGACGCACCTTCTAACGATTTTTAAGGAGTACCGTAATATCTGCCCTAGAAAGATCCGTTCCAAAGTAAGTAATGCTAATTTCTTTGGAAAAGTGGCGATCACTGTCTCTTTTGACAATACCCCAAGCTCTTCTTGCAAACCTTTTTCGTAGTTTCAACAGAGTAAGAAATACAGTTGGTCGAAGGGTGTTGAAGGTGGAGGCCAGGATTCGGAAGGAACGAAGTTGTTTGCTCCGAGAAAGTAGGTTTGTCGTGAGAATCGGGAAGAGTCCGACTAAGATTTAAAGACCCCTTGGCCATGAATCAGCGAGGCGATGAATCGCGCGCTGTCCGCACTGTTCTCCTCCCCACGTCCAACTCCCCCCGTGAATAGCGCGCACCCCTCTCATCCATCCCAATAGATTTATCCCATCCCTAATCCCTCCGAAACGTTTTCATTGCAAACAAATCGGTGGTGTTACGATATCTGCTCCAAGGGTAGTGTGAATCCTCGCTTCGCGGCCAAAATTTGATTAAAGAATATACGGTGCCACGAAAGGTTTTCGGCACATTAAAGTCCTTTGCTCTGTTCCTTGATCATAGTTTAGAGAGGATGAGCAATTGCTGCGATTACGTCCTCCATGGGCTAAGGGTTTCAATGATTGGCTCCTATCCTCCTCCAATTCTCTCCCGTAAGACGTAAAAGTCAAAGATTGACTCTTCTGGTGTGGTTTCAACTCCTATCAATCTTTTTTTAACTCTTCTATTTTCCTCTAGAGGCTCAAAACTGCCAAATGGATCCCCTTCGTCGCAAATGAATAAATTAGCTGTGAAAAATGCGATAAATCTAGTCAAATAGTTGATTTTCGGAAGGAGGTTACTGGATTCATGCAGGTTGGCTGAGATCTTTCATAAGCAGAATAAGCGTGTCAGTTGATACAGTGAAGATGCCGTGACATCACCTGGAAGTGATGGTAGCAGCCATTCTACCCACGAGTGAAGACGATGCCAACATTGCACACACTGGAGTAGAAATTAGTTTAACGGCTGCAGTAATGCAGTGTGAGAGATAATTATTATCCTGAGGAGCCTCAGCCGATCACCTTTTTTTCCTCTACAGTCATTATCCATCTTAAGTCACCCTAACACGTGGACCTCCCGAGAAAAGTATCCCATAAATGTTATCAATTGATGAAGATGAGCGGGACCCAAAGAAGACTATGACATGAGATCGGGAACAACTTCTTCGATATCATCAAAAGTCAACAGTCCCATCATGTTCTCGTTTCACTCGATTCATACCTCGGCTAGTCTCTTCTAATTTACGCTATTTCACATTCTATTTCACATTATTTAAAATTTGTTCAATACCCAATACCAAAAATTGAGCGACCTTAGGCGACCCTAGAGCGACATGTGAGGTTTTGAAGTCTTTCACTTGGGTCCTTGATTCAGTTCTTCACTAAAATGTTGTCAAGTCGGTAGCTCTTTCTCTCGCCGGACATTTTTCATCTATATCTTATTTAATTGGTTTCTAAGCAATGCCAACTGACTTGTATATCGTGCGGAATACTAGAAGTCTTTCGCCTCTCAAATCATTCCAATTCCCTAATTCATAATATCCTGCCATGTTTTCACTCGACCGTCGCGGACGACAGCTCCTCCCAGCTCCTAAAATAATTACCTTTTTTCTCTCACTTGCTTAATTAATTCCATGGGTGTCTTCCTCTTCTGTATATTTGCAGTGCATTTTAGACAAGTAAAACTTCACGGTGATGATATCTGTAGGCTTGGTATTGATCTTTATCATTAACATCCTTTCACCGTATATGAGGAGGCTCTTCACTCTATATGAGTCTGCGGTCTCCACTCCATAAATCTCCGTCTTCGGCACACTTAATTTCTCTGATTCCCACAACGCCGTCGCCCACATTCAGTGTACTTCAGGCTCTCCAATATTTCGCTGGTCCGTAGAGACCACACGTTCCATTTTCCTAAATTGGTTATCACAGTTGACTAATGTAGTCTCAGGTTCCCACCCGGATATCCTACTGGACGGTCAATATTTTACTCGAGCGGGTTCCATTACGTCTTGATAAAAAGGAAAAGAGTGTATAATAATGTGGTGGTTTCCCTTCTACACCGTAGTACTTCAGGCATCAGATTAAATGAAATCATGCCTGTAGTGAAATTAGTGTTTTGCTGTATCGACCATTGTGGTCTCCACCTTCACTCCTTGTGTGAAGCTCACACTAAGGTGGTTCACACGTAAGGGGGGAACGATTTCCTTGCCGAATTCTACGGCGCGCGGGGGACTCCTCTAAAAGTTGCCATTAGGAGTGTGAGACGTGCTTAGTTTAAGCTCAACCCGATATCGTTAGCCTATGCCTCATCGAGGTTGAAATTTAAGAAAACTGCGCTTTTTTTAAGCAAAATATTGCTTTTTTCCTCCATAAAATAAAAACTTTTCATCCTAGAAACCCTTTTATCGGAAATTCTTGCTCTAGTTTAAATGAATGTTTTTGTTTCAATGAATTTGCACTCATATCACATCTAACCACAATTAAAAGACGAATTGGAATCAAAATTCATAACCTTTTAAATTCATATTAAAGGATTGCCGCGGAAATCCTTAGCCAAGAGCGGCTGATATGCACAAAAGAAAAATGTCGGCAGATAAAAAATCCTTAATCGCGGTGCTAACCTTCTGATTTCTGGAAAGGTGCTTTTAAGGCGTTCTCAACCTCTGCTAATTTCTGGAGAATTCAAAGGAAAAAGATATCGCCGAGCGCAGTTTAACACAAAGGAGCCGTAATTGTCACCAACGGCCACAAGATTAAAACAAACTTCAAACACGATATGCTTTTATTTGTATGCAAGATAATCAAGGATTGAAACTTGTTGTGGAAACATTTGCCGAGTTACGCGCTTTTACCGCAGTAACCATAATTGTCATATAATTGAGTTTTTACATACTCTTGGTATCTTCTAAAAAGGAATATCTCTTTAAATTTTTGTACACACTGGAGTTAGTATGTACCTACTTTACTCAACTAACGCGACATTCAAACTTAGAAAAGGTTCTTGAAAGGGTTGGTGCTACTGACGGGCCCAGATTGTTAATTGTACACCATTGAATTGGGAAACCCTTAGCAACAGATAAATAAGTAGAGAGAAGGCAAGGAGATAATTGAAGTTGAGTTTACGTGTGTCTGACCACTTAAGGAAGTTACAGGATATAATATGTAAAATTAAATTCTCAAAATAAGTAACTTCTAAATGTTCCAGTAAAAAGTGTGATTATTGATCCACGAACGCAACAATATACTGATATTAAACATAATTTTTGCAACTTTAAGGGCGAAATGCCAAATATATCACCACAACACCTTTTAAACCAGCTGATCTCCCTAGAAAAATATCCCATTCCGAAATTTAACGCGTTTGGGGATTGGTCAAAAAAGTGGAAAATCAGTCACGTGACATAGCGTCCTTCCCGTAATTATGGGTTGCGATCTCAGGTCCCTGACATTTTCGGGTCTAAGATTTGGAGCCCAATAACAAATGTTGAGTTCAGCACAACTTGAATGGTGACGAATGCAAGACGGGATTCTTAGCATGTAGTGAACATCCGACCTCGAAATATGAGGAATCGTTTCTGTGGGCTCTTTAGTTAAATGATTTCGCGAATTACTTGCATACGTATGCATTAAAACCTCTCACTTGCAATTAATCGCATGCATTTGTGTATCCTGACAATGTTGGGAGTATATTACAGGAATATGAGTTACAAGATTAAATGAGTTGCTTGAGCACAGGGAGCAATTAATAGTAATTTTTATAATTTTTTGATATTCGCTTCTATTTTCACTCTGCATTTGTTCTTCCGCGGCACACAAATTAACAATAAGATTTTACACACATTTCAAACTAAAAATAAATTTGTTTTGGTTCCCTATACTTTTAAGGTCAGCGACAATTTTTGTCAAATTTTTTTTTGGTTTTACCAATTAAATAAATGGGGAATTCACATATTTTAATGTTTTTCGATGGGGGATGAAATTAAGTTAGCGTATTGCTTCACTCCAAGCTTTTTACTGCATTATAATCCTGATTTTTCAATGGGTGCTACTACTTTCTTTGAGTAGTCATAATTCACGGCGTGTGCAGTTGGAGATAATTTTAATTAGCACTGGGATCTAATCAGATCAAATCCGTTTTCGAACCATTTTTACGGCAAAATATATAAACTTTTACCTAATATGTGGATGAATTTACTAACATTTTAATGATTTTTGGTCGTATATAACAGTAAAAAAAATGCCTATGAAGAAAGAGTGGCACTGTTCTGTTGGAATCAAGGCATCTGGTATACCCGCCATCAAGAAAAACCTCAATGACCATTGGTAGATGATTTATTTTTAATTTTAAATACATTAAGAATTTGGGACCGAGTAATGTTGTAATTTGATGTCTAATTGCATTTAAGTTATTTCATCAAACCCCTTTAACTGTGAGTAATTAATCATAAAGCGTCAAATAGGTTGATCGTATCACTGGGAATGTAATTATGAATGTCCGTGATAAAAGAAGTGCATATGGACCAATTCGAACACTTTGGGTGAAGTACGGAATGGCATTATAAATTATAAGGCATATGATTAAATAATCTTTGGGTAATAGTTATTCAAAAGTAAGGCGTATTGTTACAAGCTTTTTTAACGTCATGACCAATCCTCTACAATTATAGAAATCCGATTGTATTATTGGGAAATGATCGACTTATCTTGTTCTTTCAAAGAACATTCTGTTACTTATTGTTCGTACAATGTTAAGCAATGTTTATCGACCCACAGGATAATATTTATCTAATTTTTGTGACAATAAAAGTGAAAGCTAAGCATCGGAAACATTGTGAAGCCATCTTTTTAAGGTCGACTACAGAGTAATCCCTTAATTTGATTAAAGTTGAGTGAGAGGGATAAGGAGGAACAAGTTCCGCTTTAATCGCATTCATTAGCGCTTGTCTGCATCCCCACTTTTTCTGTGTCCCTGAATGTCCTGTCCGAGTTTCCCAAAGCCTATTTGCTCTACCTTTGAAACCCTCCCCTCACTTAAGCTGAATTACTGCATTTTAATGTATGCTTTGTTAGCTATGTAAACTCCATCATTTTGTATAAGAATGACTTTGGTTTTAATTAAGAGATTCAGCTCGAGGGGTTCGTCTAGCCCCTGCCACACACCTTTATGGGAGCTTACAGAGCATTATGCACATTAAGTCACGCCAATCCGTTTAACAAAGCTTGCCTTTTGAAATGGCAGGCACAAGTATTTCAAGAACTTCTATGAAACAATATCCCAGGTCTAATATGAAAAATGCTAGCCCATAGAATAAAATTCTATAAAGACCTCGCGAGTCAGATCTTAAAACCCATTCCAATATTGTACCGAAATATTATCTTTGCGTCTTAAAAAACTAGTGAACAAATAATGTGCGAGATTTGTGCACTAGCAGATGATCCCACTCTAATTTATGAATTTAATTTGGGAAATGTAATTAAAAAATTTTATGTATGGCTAAGCAAGTATACATGATTCGATGCATTGCATGATGATGGTTGATGATACTGGCCCGCAGTACTGAAACTTATATTATTGAATTTAAATTCAGCTCTTACAACGTACTAAAAACTCTCACATTTCATTAACTAACTCCGATTTACATTTGCAATATTCCTTTTGGAGAAATGGGTGACAAATAACTTTTGGTAAAAGAATAGCTTTCCCCGGAAAAATAATTACATCAAAGAAAAGAAAATATTTAACGTATATTCTATCAAATACTTAGGCGTCACCATCACTGACGGCATGTCATGGGGGGAGTACATTAGTTAAATAACTAGTATAGCGAACCGTAGATTAAAATTCGTAAAAAGGGTTCTAGGGAAATGCGATGAGAGAGTGCGAGAAAGAAGCTACTTTACACTTGCCAGGCCTCATTTAGAATATGCCGCTAGTATATGGAATCCGTACGAGGAAGATATGATAAAAGAATTAGAGCGTGTGCAAAGGAAATCCGCTAGATTTGTTAAATGCCATTATGATAACTATACTGGTGTTACGTGTTTAATAGAAGAACTAGGATGGGAATTACTTTCAGAACGCAGGCTAAAATTAAGGTCGAACGTTTTAAGTAAATTCGAAACTGATTTGTTTTTCAGATGACTTTAGATTTATATTAAGAACCCCTGCGTATTTTGATGCATTTGATCTGAGTAACAAGATTAGAGAGATAGAATTTCGTACCGACAGATTTAAAATGTTAATTTTTCCGAGTACCATAAATACTGCACCGCGTTCCCTATCATGCACAGTAGGCAGAGTAGCAGAGGGATTAGACAGGAAACAATTTCTAGAGTATTCTGTAGTGAATGATGCATGTTCAAGTATTACTAACACATGCATGATAGGGAAATGCCGATAAATATGTGTTTAGGATAGTGCTTTTCTTACCAGCACCTTAAATCCATTAATGCGTAGCTACTACTAACCTCCTAGTCGCACCGTTATATGTAGCATCTGTCCATGAAGTAGTGGCATTATAACTCTCATTTGCATGTGAGTAGAGCATGTTTGGTGATCTTCATCCCCTGCCACACACCCTCGTGGTGGCTCTCAGGGTATATTATGCAGATGTCAATGCATTCCTTTTGAATAATTTAATAGAGTGGAACTTTACCGGCCGGAAGACGAAAATCAAACGAAACTCATGTTTTGCTGCGATCACTGTATATGTACTCACTGTATATATAATGTCCGCTAAGGTGAATAGTTTAACTCTATATTTCACTTTAAAAATGAGGCTACCAGTCTGCAAGGCTCGTTTCTTTAAATTCATTTGAAGTCGATGTGTTTCGAGGAACTGTCTTTGTCCCACGTATTTGTTGAAGTAAAAATGCCCTGGCCGTGGTGTTTCATTGCAGTCCAAAACTTGCCAAGGGGAAGGAAAATGCCGAAGTGAGACTGTTAACCCGAGGAATACGTCATTCTTTTAGTCGAAAAAGTTAGGTTAAAAGTTCCTGTTACAAAGTTACGAGGTGGAATCGACCTCAACTCACAGATGGGAGAGAAGCCAGGAGGTTTTACGAGTCAAAAGCCAAGAGGGAACTCAAACATTAAAAAAGAAATTTTAAGTGAAAAAATATATCAATTCTTCTCATACTGACACTGCAGGCACTTAAATCTTCCAGTTATTATGCCAGTATATTGAAAACAAAAAATTAGGCGAGTAAAATCCGATATTTTCCAAGTTGGAAGACTTCTGCAACTATCGATTCTTCGGACTAACTTGATGATCCTACTGGTTAGTACCCGGCCCGCCAACTTGAGTACCAGGAGGTAAACAATCTATCTCTTGCCTGACATGCAAAAGCTAAAATTTTTCATTTATTCAGCCCAATTTTGATATCTCTCCACATCTACCCTTCTGTCGAGGAGAATTCAACCGAAAATCTATAAAACTATGACAAAGCCAGTCGTGACATACGGATTTGGTACGTTGGTGCTATACAAGCAGGATGAAGAAACTCAGAAGATTCGAAAGAAAAATCATAAGGAAAAGTTATGGCCCAGTTTGATTTGGAAGGAGAGATTTAGAAAATAAGAAGGAGCTAGGAGGATTTATTTAGATGTTCTCGAAGTCACTGCGGCTGGGACATGTGGAGGGTAGAATTATTCTTTGAGGCAAAATGGGAGGGATTATAGGAAGTCATTTTGGAAATTGTATGCCTTTCATCGTATGAGCTAGAGAAATATGGATGAAGAGCCTATGCGAGGATGCACAAAACAGCCTTTTTCTTGGAAAGGCGGAAACTGCCTTTAGGAAAGTGAGGAACCACTTCAAAGAACGGAACATAAGATGCAATGCCATAAGGGACAAGAATGGAGAACCTTTGATTGAAAATGAAGACAAAGTGAAGAGATGGAAAGAATATCTGGAAGAGTTATACAACAGAAAAAAATCTCAGCACGAAAGTGATCAAAGAGGAAAGCGATGTAGAAGAGGATGATATGGGAGCATTAAGATCGGAATTCGACGCAGCAGTAAGGGATCTTCGGTTGAATAAGGCCTCTGGAATTGATGATATACCCGCAGAACTAACCGAGGAAATGCTTTGTTTCTCACTCGAAATGGCTAGGGACTTCGTGGTTCTCCAGCGGTGAGATTGCCACGGTGCACAGTGGGCTGAAATCGAAATTCTTTGGACAAAATTACAAAATGGCTTTTTTGGAGATAGAATCATGAAATTTGGTACAAATACTCACAATTGATTGGCAATCAAGGAATTACATGTCATTGGCCATGTTTTGTTGCCTTGACCGAGATACGGGGGCTCAAACAGAACCAAAATTCCAAAATTACACCCGACTTTAGTTTTCTCCGAAAATCTTCCTATATAAGCTGGGGGTGACGCTGTGGGAGGAATTTGATCGGATAAAAAACTATTAGGTCTTTTAAAACAACTCTTTTACTTAACTGTGCTTAACTTTGGGAGTTTTTTTCGTAAATTTAGGCTATGTTACGCAACAAAATGGCGGACGCTATTTTCACGCTAAATTTCATATTAAGTAGTAAATATCTAGCGTTTTACGAAAGATCCTGTCGAATGACTCATATTAAATCAATTGTTGAAGCTTTCTAAAGGTAGATCTGAAATCAAATTGAAAATTCGTTTGCGACGCCGAAAATTACATTTGATTTTTCGTACGCGCGTCCGGAGCCGGAGACGCGCGCCGGGAGCTGGAAATGCCGTGACCCGAGTAAGTTTTTTCAAGCCATAAGGAACACAACGCTTCCAATTCGTCTTTTTTAATATGCGTGGATTGATATCGATATACACAGGCTCTATGTATATTAAATCGCTTATATATGCTCAGGGAAAGGAAATAAATTATCGAAAATAGCTGAATATTGAGGCACATCCAAATAAGTCCTGTTCGTAAAAACTCTTAACTTATATTATTTTTACACACTGCATAGGTGTTATGTTTGATTGAGAAAATTTTGGTGAACGCAAAGCTAAGTAAAAGAGTCTTTGCATTTATTTTATGTTCGGGCTACATCCTTGCCCTGTACAGCGCGGCGTAGGGAATAATAGCCACCCGCTCCTGCCGCCGAACCCAGGGGTTTTCCTTGCCTTATCGAAACTGTTTTGCTCTCCGCCGCTAACAAAGGGGCCTTCCGCATTTTATTTCTGTCGTTGGAATTCTTTGACACCGTAGGCCAAGGGTGAAGTGACCCTTTTCCTCCGGGTCTGGTTCCATAGCATGGGTGACGCCTGGGTTTTTCAGTAGTAGTGTGTCAACTGCGAGAGTGTTTGGATGTAGAGTTTTGTGCATCTTGTCAGCTGGCGATTTGATTTCAAACCCTTTTTTGCATTGTATATTTAACTCTCAGTGCAGGCATGGCAGTGGCTAGAGAAGAGAGAAAAAGGTTTTGTTGAGTAGTGGTGTTGTTGTAGCGACTTTACAGGATCCTACCATTTTTCGTGTGACTGTACAATACCCTCATCATCATATTCACGTCACATTGGCGTGTCTGATTTGGCGGTCATTGAAAACCTTTTACCTGTCAATTCCTGAGTTTCAATAAGGTATGCTCTTTCCTATTATTTCCTTGCCACCAATTACTTTTTTCTATGAAGCTCTCTTTAAATATTTTCATTGGAGTGTATTGTATAGTTTTTCATGTAATCATCGTTGAGCCCTAGTACTTTCATCCATTACCTCGCTGTTTTCGTATATATTTACCAAAATCAGACTGAATCATTCTTAACCCTTCTGAAATTTTGCACAGGTTTCTAGAGTCACTATCTGAAATATGTTTCGCTGACAAAAATATATCGACTTAAGCTCCATGATCAAGTAATAGAAGCGAGGGCTATATCTGTGACTGATAGGAAAGAGTTCTTGTACAACTATTTATGCAGAAGGTTGAATATAGAATCAAATGCCAAAATAGCTGTCCGGGATTGTACACGCAAGGGGTTTTTTGTTCCGTACCTGATACGGTGGGAAGAAAGCTCTCGCCATAATGAGAGGTTTAGGATCAAAAAGCAAAATTGAATGGATTAGAGCATGTATTTTTCTGAAATTGTAATGATGTTTTCACAATGTACATCGAGAAAAGGCAATTGTTTGGTTTTTATCTTTCGATAGTCTCTTTACCACATAATTAGTCACTTTGAGCCTTGGACTTCATAATTATGATGAAATTTACACAGGAGCACCCGGAAGACCAGAAAAGAGTTTCATGTTTCATCTGAAAGAACTAAAAAACGTAAAATTGAATCACTTAGGACATGTGATTCCACCGCCGAGCTTACGATAGCAGCCTCTGAGTTTGAGGGAGGAAGGAAATATTGCGGCTGCTACGTTAGTGACTGAAATCACAACCACAACACCTACTAGGGCCAAGAGAGTCTTATCCAAATGGTGGAAAGGTGATGTAATTCAATCAGAAATTCCTGTAGAGAAGGCGTTGTCACTGATGATATATACAGAGCTGATCAAGAGTCAGTATTACTCCTGATTAACCTAGATCACATACAGAGATTTTCAATAATTTTGAGAGCAATTTCAAATGGACAGCTACTTAACGCCGAGGAATTCACTCAGTACTGCTTCAAAACTGCTGAAGTGTACGTGGAGCACTACGCATGGTATTACATGCCACCTACAGTACATAAAGTACTCTTTCACGGAGGGGAAATTTCCAAAGGAGTAGCCCTTCTGTTAAGGCAGCTATCGAGAGATTCAATGGAGTCTAGAAATAAGGACGCACAGAAATTTCGAGAGAGATTTACTAGAAAGTACTCCAGAGTGGCCACAGATGAGGATCTATTTAAAAGGCTTTTGTTAACGTCCGATCCATTTATTTCCTATAGCAATCTCCCAAAACAGAGAAGTATGAAAATGCCAGAAGAATTGAAGGTATTATTGGTTTTGGAAGAAATAAGTGAGGAATTTATATAACTATAAGTTATACTATAAGAATAACTATAAGTTAAGGGTTTTGACGAACAGAATTAATATCGTTGTGCCTCAATATTAAGCTATTTTAAATATTTTGTTTCCTTCCTGTGAGCATAATTCAAGTAAAGTAGAAACTAAAGTTTTATTAGGTGAACAAAGTCTATGTGACGCGTAAATCAGGGATATGCATATTGTAAAAGAGAAAAGATGAATGATTTGTGTAGAAATTCTCGTTGAACAACCAAAAACTCAGCGGTGTCCAACATGTACCTTTCTGAATGAACCTCCTGGTATAGTCAAAGGCTTGGATTGCTGGGGCGAAGGGGCAAAGAAATGAAAAGAAGTCCTTAATAGTGTTCCTCTAGAAGGTAAAATAATGTTTAGTGCGAAAAATACCGCAGTTTTAAGACTTCAAGGGTGTGAAAGAGTAGTTACTTTTGAGAGGTGAAACCTTGAACGTGATTTCACGTACACTCTAAAACCTTAATATTTCAATATCCCCATTATTTTATACACATAGAGCCTGTGTATATCGATATCAATCCACGCATATTAAAAAAGACGAATTGGAAGCGTTGTGTTCCTTATGGCTTGAAAAAACTTACTCGGGTCACGGCATTTCCAGCTCCCGGCGCGCGTCTCCGGCTCCGGACGCGCGTACGAAAAATCAAATGTAATTTTCGGCGTCGCAAACGAATTTTCAATTTGATTTCAGATCTACCTTTAGAAAGCTTCAACAATTGATTTAATATGAGTCATTCGACAGGATCTTTCGTAAAACGCTAGATATTTACTACTTAATATGAAATTTAGCGTGAAAATAGCGTCCGCCATTTTGTTGCGTAACATAGCCTAAATTTACGAAAAAAACTCCCAAAGTTAAGCACAGTTAAGTAAAAGAGTTGTTTTAAAAGACCTAATAGTTTTTTATCCGATCAAATTCCTCCCACAGCGTCACCCCCAGCTTATATAGGAAGATTTTCGGAGAAAACTAAAGTCGGGTGTAATTTTGGAATTTTGGTTCTGTTTGAGCCCCCGTATCTCGGTCAAGGCAACAAAACATGGCCAATGACATGTAATTCCTTGATTGCCAATCAATTGTGAGTATTTGTACCAAATTTCATGATTCTATCTCCAAAAAAGCCATTTTGTAATTTTGTCCAAAGAATTTCGATTTCAGCCCACTGTGCGGTGGAAGGACTTCCTCTGAGACGACTCGCACTTTCAATTCACACATATTGTTTTAATTTTTGGCGGAGTCTATTCCGTTTATTCCTCTTCTCACATTTCTGACTGCTGGTTTGAATAACGACGGATGGAGAAACTGGAAGTGCCACTAACCATGTGTCTATCAAGAAAAGATCGGGATTCCAATGATAAAATCATCACCATTGCTGAGAGTCGTACTCAGGACCTCGACATGAAAAGCCAATACCCAGGGGGCCATACCAAATTGCGCACTTTATTGCTTCAAACACCTCTTGCGTCTTATCATTAATGAAAAATACAAAATTGCGACTATTTAGGATTATTGAATTTTACTGCTGCCACTCAGTAGTTGCTTGCTGTCAAGCGTTAGCTGCCGAGCCTTCAGCGATTGCTTTTAGAGAAGATTTGTGAAAGGACATATTAGGAAAAGTTCTATCGAGTGCTAAAATTAATGCATGGATTAATAAAACGAGTTGAGTCCTCTTCGATGAATCCGTAGCACTCTCACGGTCTGGCCTCTGAATGAGTCCCTTTTCTCTATTATAGTTTCTTTTAGAGTTAGTCGGCATTTTCTTTTTTTCCCCAAGGATAAATCTTCAAAAGATTAATTCCATTTTTTCATATCCTGCTGAACCAGTTGAATTTTTGTTGACAAATAGGAAACAGGGAGAATGATATTAGGAAGTTGATGTTGTTATGGATGGCAGTCATTAAATTTTCTCTTGTGTGTGACATGTGACAATAAGTCGTTGACATATCTTTCAGCTCATAGGTATGAGGCAGTTGAGAAGTTTCTCTAAATATGTCTATTAAAATTCTGAAGTACTCTCAACGTACTTTTGGCCTGAGTAGAGTGGGATCCCAGCCGCTAAAGGCAATTCCGTCGAAAATCCCAAGATATTTGCTCCCGAGTGGGTGGCAGTAGAAAAACTGACTAATTCGAACTGAGGTGTAAGATGACAAGATATCCTGTTCGCCTTTGGAAAGAGAGATAAGAAGATAGATGTAACTTGATCCTCTGTTTTCGTGAAAAAAATGCGCCCGCTCAACTACCCAGTGGCACAGCTGTGATGGTGTCAAGTTTCAAGATTGCGAAACCGTCACCCGGGCAAGACCAAAGAAAGAATAAGGAAGTTAGCCTCGTTTCTCCTCATTTATTAGCCTCTTCATGGGCTCCAAAAGTATTTTTTCGTCTTCTCTTTTCGGTATTGCACAATAATAAAATGGGTACTGGTTTGTTTTCACTAATAATTTGTATGTAACTTCTGGGGTTATGAACATCACTGAAATTATGGAGCAATGATTTTGATATTCTCTTTATTTCAGTGCTATCGAGGACATGGCCCTTGATTCAGTGATCAGTCTCATCAATGGGAGATTTATTGTAGATGGGCAACATTTTGTAAAAGAAATTCGATCTCTCGAAAATCATCGAAATACTTGTCTGAAAAGCCGACAGGGGTATTTTCGCCTTATCAGCACGTCAACTAAGGCCTTTATTTGGCGTTTGGATTTTCAGTGTCCGTATTACAGCATTAGTAAATCCATATTCAGCGAACCTAATCCAGAAATGCCAGATTAATCCGAATGTCCCAAAAACAGTGAATTGTCGGCACTGAAAATTGTAGATGGTACAGTGTAGGGATTTATGTCCATTGGAGGAGGGTATTCCAACATGGAGAAGTATTTTCAACTCTGGGAATAAAAGGTATTGACAATGAAACTTTCAGGAAATACGAAGAAAAGTTGGGGCTGGTGTGTAGTTATACACTATTCCTTAATGTCATTAGTTTTCTCAAATACTTTATAATTTATCTTCTGATCAATTTTCAGGCATGGGTAGACGTTGTTCTGGAGCTGAGTCAGGCCGAGAGGAAAAGTCTTTGGCAATATAGGCTTGCGAAGTCACATATTCCGGAACACCGTCCACAACTGTGATTGTCGATGGTGGATGGTCTCAAAGAAGTCACGGGCACCAGTACACGGCTCTTTCAGGAGTTGTATGCGTGATTGGGCATCGTACGAAAAAATTACTCCACTTACACGGTACTCCTTGACACGACACAATTTCTTGTACAAAAGCTTGTTAACACTGAGCGAAATTGTATGTTTGTGTGAATGGAATTAGAACAGGCTCTATTTTCCATAAAGTCATTCAGACATTCGCACAAGAGTTCACACAATTTTACGCTTTACACGGTACAATTTCCCCATACAAGCATTTGTACAAGAAATTGTACAAGAAATTGTACACAAAATTGTATCGTGTAAAGCGGCCTTTAGACGTCAGAAATAAATACTGCTCCATGTGCATGTATTTAGAGAAATTAGGGGAATCGATGAAAACTGCTACAAAACTGGGATTCCTCCTCAGGTGTGTGCTATGGAAGCTGATATGGTGGTCCAAGCATTTAGATCCAGCAAGAAACTTCATGATTTAGAGTACCATTTCCTTGTTGGAGACTTCGACCCCAGCGAAAGTAAGGGAACTTATAGTACGCATATTAAAAATTTTGATTGCGCTAATCATGCAGTGAAGTGCTACACCAAAGCGTTGTTTAAAATTGCGGAGGTGAGGCCAATTTAAAAGGTGTTCTAACGAAACTAAAAATACTGCGATTAAAAAAAGCAGCTCGCGGAGCTATTATGCACAACGTAACAGAAAGAAATAGCGTTGAGTCCTTAGTGTATGATTTAAAAAATGGACCGAAACTTGTGTTTCGGTGTCACGCATCATCCCGAGGTTACTTTTGTCAAGCTGCTTACGGGCAGGCGAAGACTTTCAATGAGGAAGAAAATGCGTGCCTTGAAAACTGAAGTGGCTCTGAGCCCGCTTATCCGTAAATCTGGACAGTTGATTACCAATGACACCAGTAATCATGCGGAAAATTTTGTCTGCTGTGGCCAAGTTTTCTGGCGGAAAACAAGTGAATAGGGGCAAAAGGGGACCTTATCAGCACAGGGATTACGGAGCTGGTCTCGATTTCCTGCCAGGACGTATGTGGAGGTATTAAGCTTGGAAAGCATTCCATTCAGTCTATCGATAGAAAAAAGATGAGACATGTGAACGAGTTGAATAACCTGCAGGAAAATATTTTATTGACATATTAATAGGTCTTATTGTCCAGAAAGATAAAAACATTAAAGCAGTTGAAGCTATTACAGATGAGTATTTTGGAAAGTCAATTGAAGCTCGATTTTCTCAATAGTTTCATGATTATAAGCCGACACCCACTGTTCGCGCCAAATTCTCGTGCACTCCAGCTTAAACATTAATAAATCCGACGCGGGTTATTGCATTTTCATGTCATTATCATTTGGAAAATTTTGTTTCCTATTTCTTAGAATAATGAAAACATATTTGAACATAAGCAACCATCTGAGGCGTCACTTTGAGGAGTTATTTAACGTACATAATGAAAAAAACTTGGTAGAAATTCCACAATCAGAGTGGAAGAGTGTAGAATTTCTAAAAGATAATTTTTTCATAATGAAAATCTTGAGCTCTTATAAGAGTGAAGAAAGGTCCCATTAAGTCAGCACTACGGCGCCATAAGTAACGTTAATGTCTAATGACGGAAAGAAGAGCTAAAGAAATTGAGTTTTTAATAATTTGTGGAATATATATTTATTATTACTTCGGCGGAGTTTCAGGTCTTCAACATTAGAACTTATCGGTATGCTGTTCAATTTAAAAACAAAAAAAAACATTTAGAAATTTAAATGTTTTTTCGGCAACCATGCATCAAGGCGCTACGAGACTGAAACTACTTTTTTTCTCTTTGAATTGCCACGACGAATCAATCATCATCAATTATCATTTGGCTGAAATCAGCACCTAATTTTATATCGAAAAATATTGTTTCTGAGAAGACACGAGACGTAAGCTGAATGTTCCTCCTCGGTCTGGAGCAAATATTCGTCACACACCACTCTGACCCTGTGAATTAGGGTTTAAGCCAATGCCGCTTTTTTTCTGAGATGAGAGGCTGCGTGGAGGTACCAGTCGGTGTGTGTTTTCTTCCGGTAGGCACTGTGCTGCAGGGACCACCCATTTGCTCCCCTCTGCACCAAAACATCCAGGAACGGAAGGCATCCACCTTCTTCTAACTCCATGGTGAATTGTATCGAGGGATGTAGGGAGTTGAGTTCTTGTTTTGAAGTTCTCCAGTCTCTCTCCTCCGTGTGGCCAGATGAGGAATGTATCGTCCACATAACGGAGCCAACAGGTAGACCTAAGGCAGCATGAGGCGAGGGCATCTTCCTCGAAATGTTCCTTGAAAAGGTTGGCCACGACGGGGAAGAGTGGGCTGCCAATGGCTGCTCCATCTTTTTCCTCGCAGTAATCACAGCCCCAGAGAAAATAATTGCTTCTCAGGCAGAAATCGGCCAACTTTAGGAAATCGGATATTTTGGGAAATGGTAGACCGTGGTCGACTTATGTCTTCAGGATTCGCTCGGAGTCATCTATGGGCACCTTGGTGAAGAGAGAAACAGCATCAAAAGAAAGTAAGATGCTGTTCTCCGTGACTTTCAGATTTTAGATTACTGCGATGAATTCTGCTGAGTTTTTCACGCAACTACCTGTTTTCCGACGAAAGGTTGAAGGCCGAGAGCTAGATGGCGGGCCTGGTCGTAGGAGGGAGATCTGATTAAAAGTCTTCAGTGGGGCGCAGGGGGATTCCTTCCTGAAGAATCTTCGGTAAACTGTATAATCTACATCTATATCTATGCGATACCCTGCAGGCCACCGCGGGAGTTGTGGCAGAGGGTGTAGATCACAAAAGCATGCACTGATGACATGCAACTAGGGTAATACATGGAAACATACTAATAATATGGGCAACATGCAGCTGCATGGCTAGTATCTATGTAGTAATAAAGGGATTGGTTATTAATACATGCATCATGCACGACTGAGTACTCTATAAAATTATGCCTGCCTATCCATATGCTATGCTGCCAATTATGTTCTCTAATAGTATGGGGGAATAATGAAATCAGTACGACAATCTCTCTAATCTTATGCATGTAATCTAGCATAATACGCTGGTATTTTAAATATATAATGTATCTAGATTAGATTGTTTTGTAGTGAAGTCCCTCCAAGCAGGCCCTGAGGCATTTAGACCTATTGGCCCATTGTGCCAACCATCCTCTAAAGAAGTCACCCATAATAACCTTGCTGAAGACCAGCACTTCCCCTATGGGGATTTCCCTTACCTACCTGAGTTCCAAAAATGGAGACCCCAGGTACCTATTTCGAGTCCTCATCACAGCAGGGCACTCGCATAATATGTGGGATGTGGTTTCATCCCCTTCTTCGCATCACCTGCATCTAAGGTGCATCTACGATTCCCAGGAGCTGCAGATGCTTCATCACCTGGTAGTGCCCAGTGACGAGTCCCACTACCGTTCGTAGTTGACCCCCGTTTAGTGACAGGAGTTTTTTTTTTGGCAAGCCCAGGCCTGGGTTCTCCTATATGTAGTTTGGCCTGTCGAAGACTTGGTGTAGTTCGCCAGATCTCAGAATGCCAGGCTAAGCCCCACATTCTAATTTCTGCCATCCCTATTGCTACAATAGGTATGATTGACTCTGGTCCAATCGGATTTCGGCCCTTGCCAGCTATCAGCCATCTCATTTACAGATATACCTGCATGACCAGGTACCCAGAAAAGTTCCACCTTGCCACATCTACCTATATCGTTGAGTGCCTCACAGCACTCCTGCAGAAGCTGTGATTTGCACCATGGTGATGTCAGCGCCTTTAGAGGGGCTATGAGAACAACCCCAGAGTTGGGATTGTTCTCATAGCCCCTGAAATGCCCATACATGTCATTCGTTGAAGGTGGTTCAGTTTATTCCCAGCAGTTTTCAGCCGGACTCTCTTCCACCAAACTATAGAGCAGTACAAGAAACTAGGTTTAATGACTGCCGTAAAATCCATCTAATGGCTTTTGGTTGCAGTCTCCATGTTTTACCAAGGGTCCTCCTACACATCCATAAAAAAGGCACAGTCTTTCTTTGCCTTGGATTTTAAGTGCTCTCCCCAGTTAAGCTTGGAGTCCAAAATAACGCCTAGATACTTAACCAATTGTGAGGGGGATAGAACCTTACCCAGCAAAGTGGGAGGTCTAAAGCCCTCCATTGACCTTCTATTGGTAGACAATACAAGCTTAGTTTTCACTGGATTTACAGTCAGCCCTGCTTCTGCACAAAAACCCATTGCCTTAATCAGGGCTTTCTGCATGAGTCCAGAGACAGTATCAAGGCTAAATAAAACCGGTCCCTCTGTTAGCGACTTCTTACCCTCCGTCCCGCAGATGCGGTCACCCTTAGCACAGAGACGCACCGTGGTGATGGGAGCTGTTTATTGACCGCCAGATCTGATTCCGTCATGCTCAGCGATACCAGGGGCACCTCGAGGAGGATGTGGCTCTTCACCACGCATGACGGCCTTGGTGGTCCATGGGCATGTTCTGCCCTTGTCCCACCCTGGAGTCATTGACTCCTTAAACCCTAAAATATATCTAACATCATCAGTAGAGCTATCCGTTTTAAACTTCCGTGATAAATTTAATCTGTATTTTAACCTACGATCTGATAATGATTCCAAACCTAATTATTACATTAATTCTGATACCCTACTAAACCTATCTTTACACCTTTTAACAAACCTAGCTGCTCTACGCTACACACTGTCTAGTTCTTTGAACAAACCTAATTCATTCGGATACCATACACTGTCTACATATTCAAGGAGGAGCCTAAGTAGTGAAAAGTAACATCACTCTTTTGTCTTCTTATCACATTTAATCTTTTAATAAAACCCAGCTATCTCTCGGCTCGGCCGCATATTTCCCGGATATTCTTACCCACCATTAATCTTTAGTGATTGTTACACCTAAGTGCCTTAATGTTTCAACGCTTTCGATTTTCGTGTTACTAATGCTCTAAAATCGCTCTATCGAATTATTACTCATCCCAAAAATTAATAGCTATGAATTTTTTAAGGTTAAATTCGAATTGCCATTTGTCGAACCACTCTTGAATTGAATTTAATCCTTGCAAAGCGATTCCCTATCTTCTTCTTTTGATATACCTCAGTTCACTACCGCATCGTCGGCAAAAAGGCTGAGATTAATATTAACTACGGTTCCCAAATCGTATATGTTTATATGAAATAGATGCGGACCTATTACGCTACCCTGGGGAACTCCCGATGTGACTTTGATTGTGTCCGACATGATACCATCTATAACAACCCACTGTTCTCGCCCACTTAAGAGTTCTTTTATCCAACATACAACGTCTTTATTTATACCAAAACTCTCTAACTTCAATCTAGGGGGCTGTGAAGAGGATTGGAGCAATCTGCGTCGTTCCTCTGGGGAGTGGAATGTTGGAGCACTTGATCATGTGTTCCCTCGTCCCGCGTTCGCTGTGAGATCTTCCTTCAGTTTGATGTAAGTTGGGTCCTTCAATAATGTCTCGATTTAAAATTCCTATAAAATATTTTTTGTATTTCATAATATAATCCTTTATTATATTTCTTCATTTTGAGACCTTTAAAATAAGCTCTTCTGCACATCTGTATCTTTAATAATCTCGGAGATGTACTGTAAAATGTGTAGAATGTTTTGTAAAATTCGAAGATTGCAATGTTGCAATTTTTGTAAACGGTTGCGTTTATTGAAAAACCGCTCTGTAACTTTCATTTTCTCATCAAATCGTGCCGTTCTCCGGAATTAGGTTAAAATGGTGACCCTGAGGGTCGTTTTTTCCGATATTTTGGTTGAATGACGTGGAATGACACATGTACATGTGGTTTATTTGTGTACGTCACCCATCCTGTCCACAGCCGGATGGAAATGATCCACATGGGGTGAGAAAAAATGTGACACCAAAAATGCACTATATTGACTTGCAACTACTTGCTACCTCATATTAGGTAATAGGGTCACATGAAGTTATATGGTTAGTATCTACATAGTAATTAAGGGAATATTGTTATAATATATTGTGATAATTGATGTACATATATTTTCTCTATTTACCTATCATGCATGGGCTAGCAGTTCCCTGGGATGTGTGCCCCATAGATATTGAAGATTAGCGGCGCCAGTAGGGTTCCTTGGGGAAATTTAATTTTGCCATTGTGTACGGAAAGTAATGTTTTAAAACTTGCCAGAGGAAAAAGGCATTCTAGAACTGGGATCGAACAGGGGAACTCTAGCTTGCAGGGCCAATGTTCAGAACACCACACTACCAAAGATTCGTGATCCCAAAAACAAATTTTTAGGAGGATCTATACAGGCTAGATCTGACCCATTCCCGTTTTCAACTCATCACTTGCCGTGCAGAATAAAATCACACAGCATTTGCTTATAGCCCATTGCCATTTATAGCATTTAGTTTTGTGGGGATTGGCTTTCTGGAGGTCTAATTTCATAGCCGCTTCTCCGTTTGCAAATCAGGTGTGATAGTCCTCCGTTTAGAACCCACATTTTTGTAGCCACAGAATTAAAGTGCACTTCTCACTAATCAAAGATTTTTGTTGGCTTGATCACATGCCTCCCGAATTCAGGAGTTTAAATCCAACGAATTTGGTTTTACTGATGCTATGGAGTCACGACAAAGAATCGTTCTTTTTTCAAATACTTATGGCCTCACACATAATTCTAATTATCAGTTATAGCAAAAAACGTTTCAATTGCATCAATTTTCATACAACATGGGTCCCAATCTTCGTAATTTGAGATTTCTGAGTATACTATCGCGTTAACAGCAAAAGGGTGGAGTTTCCTACCCACTGCGGTGCTTATATCATTGGTGTGTGAAGTGAATAGAACATTCCCGTGGAACATTTCGCCATTGCTATCCAACTGTCTCGTTAATATGTGAACATGGTGTATTTCACTCGAAGGCAAAATATGACGCAATTGATTGGTGCAAAACATCCATTTTGTAATTCCCAGCAGCAGAGACGCTAGCTCTTACCACCGCTCCTCACCATTCAGAAGACACCCTTTGCCTTCCTCCACAGGAATCACCAATCGGTCGCCCTCATATGTCACGGCCACAGCGGTGTCCAACGCTGGCGTTTTTTAACTTCCCCCCCTCCCCCTAAGGTCCAGCTTCTTATCCCTTCACTATGGCTCTCCCTCTTAACCACACTTATTCCTCGCCTCTCTCTCTGGTCGGCCGTCCGCCTACGGGCTCAAGACTAATCGCCACCCAATTAATCACGTTCGCAGGCCTCTCGCTTAATTTCCTCTGACGGCCCGGCCTCCCCTGTGGGACACGTTGAACTGTGCGCCAATCCCTTTCCCTCCCACGCTCCTTCCCCCTCGCCGACGGAAATATATCTTGTTGCATTTTTGGCTCTCGGGAAATCTTCAATCGTTTATTAGTTACAACTATGAACGCAGGAAACATAAAAATTATTCAGTTTATTTTTGTCTTCTTAGATAATTATGCCCCAGCTCAAAGATTCGATCATTAATTATTTTTACAGAACTACACTGTTCCCTTAGCGAAGCACTTCTTCACCCAGGAAGAACGATCTTCATTGACAAGACACAGGTTTTAACCCTCGAGAATTTTTATCACCAACGACAAATGAGCGAAGCCATGGAAATTGAAAAACTACGTCATGGGTTCCAATGGAGGCGGCGGCGCCATCGAGAGGACATTTTGGCGTGGAAGGAAATGGAGGCTCGGGGAAAATCCTCGAAGGCGAGAAACAGTGGAAGCGCCGGAAAAGACGAGGTGCTGAGAAGTGACTGGGAGCAGTGTCAAAGCAATGGTGCTTAAGACACCACCGCCACCACCAAGGGCCTGCGACGGCCGAGAAAGCTCGATTGCCGACAACAGACAGCTGGGCTTTAAACATTGCAAGAGTAATCCTTCTTGCATACTTAGAATTAATGCATCTACACGTACGTGATACCGTACGAACTGCCGTGAGGGTGTATGGCAGGGAGTTGAATATCGCCAAGTCGGCAAGTATTCACAGGCAACTAAGAGGCACGCTGATATTACTTAAAAGAAATACGTTGGATACTGGTATAAGAGTGACGTGCAGTATATACTTAGTATCTACCTGGTAAAGAAGTAATTACTGATTATACAGGTATGTTTTCAAAAACGTTAAAATATAGTTCCCTAGAATGCTTACTACTTCTGCATGGAGTACCTTCAAAACTGTAAATACGAGTATGCATATTTATTTACCTGGACTGTATTGCACGGAGAGAAAGAATGGATCTAGGCCCTTCCTAGAGTACGCGTGTGGTATCCGAGTGAATAGTGTTTGATCGGAGAACTAGATAGTTCACAGCCTATAGCTGCTAGGTTTTGGAAGAAGATAAAGTTGAGGTGTTCTGGGGTTAGGAGGTGAAAGAAAAGAAATGTCTTTCGGTGATAGTCCATCAGGAGCTGCTTCTTGAAGGAAGGATTCTATGCATGGATTTCATTCTGTGTGAGGTTATTTTTGGGGGTCAGAGATTCAATGAATGATTTTTCTGAGACTTTTTGGAGCAGCAAGGGAATGTAGATTTCCACTGGGTGGTTGGCGGGTAAAGGTTTAGGTTCATAAGAGGAGGCCGTTCTGAATTTCATGATAGCAGGGTGTATGGCAGGGGGATCAGGGCATGTATTTTGTGATTTCCAAAAAGTACGCCAGCGTAGATTTCGGCATAAATTTAAAACATCGGTTAGTATGTTGAGGTGATTGATTTTGGGCGTGGGTGAAAATGACAGACCTTTGCTGAGAAGAGAAATTTCGGAGTCGGTTAGACTGGTGTCGGAAAGGTTAACAATGTCTAGCGAAGGATCAGGGGTAGGGGGAGTGGCGGAGGGCTGGGGCCGTGGCTGGCGCCGGGGAAAAACTGGAGGGGTTTTTAGGGGAGGGGAGAGGTTGTAAATACTTTGTAAGTCCGGTTTCAAGGCGACAAGGGGAGGGGGTTCGGGCGTGGTCAAGTGTTTGGCTGGTAAAAACAAGCTCAGGTGAAGGAAATTAACGTAGAGTTGAGAAAGTTTTTGAAGATGTCGTCAGCGTCTTTTTGCGAGAAAGTGGTTGGCCGATGAAGGAATGAAGTTAAGTTGCGGGATAGGGTGGGCCGTGGTAATGGTAATAAGTTTAAAGATGCAGAGTAGACAGGAGAGGTGTTGTTGGCGAATGGCGAGGTAATGAGTTAAGACTACGTGAGAGTATTCCAGCGGAAAGGCCCTCTGGGTGTGGGATGGAGGTGTAGGGAGAGGTGGCATCATCTATGGTGGCCACAATGATGGGTTGGTTGGGGGGATGTAGGGTGATGGAGTTCAATATGGAGAGAAAATGATAGGGGTGTCCCGGACGAATGATGGTAGGACCTGGGCAAGAGGTTGCAGGTATAGTGCTCTACGAAAGCCGAAATGCGTCCCGTGGGTGAATTGCGGGAGGAAACAATTGGGCGGCCAGGATTTTTGGATTTTTTGAAGGAGGAAAAAGTGAGTGTGGGGGAGAGAGGAGAGAAATGTCTTCGTGATTTAGGTCTTCCGCACGGTCTCTGAGGAAGGAGGTGGTTCGATTTGAAAATTCGGGTTAGGCACATCCGAAAGGAGGGTTTAGGAGGAGGAGTCGGAAATACTCAGAAATATTCCAAATATACGAAACACGAGAGCATGCCACGGCAAGAAGCCTTTCCGCCGATTCGTAGAGCGGGCGGTGTGACACAGGGTGGACGATGCGAAAGTTATTTGCAACGAGAGCAAGGATCCAAGACTGATCCGGGAAGCAATAGGACTCATGCAAAAGAAAACGGAAATCACAGCCGGATGGACAGTTATACTCTGTCTGTCTGAGGTGGAAGATAGTATTCAAGTTGAACGGTCATGATCGTTGATTATTAAATTCATTTACCCCCTTGACCAATCAGGGCACTCATTTCAATGCATAACATGGCCACGCATTGTCACTTCAGTCCTGAAGTCACCAGCAGGATGGCTCGGGACTCTGTTGTCACTGAAAGACACCATAGAGCTGAGGAACGCCCGGATACCATTATCAATTGTGTACTTTTATTTCTAATAGAATAGTCTGATCGTAATGCATTAAAGTCCAAGAAATGACGCAGTTTTGGGAATCTCTAAACTACAGTGATGAGACTTTTGATGGAATCGATTTCAACTTCCAGAATGAGATAGGGAAAGGGGATTGGAAGGTATGACTTTAAGTGCGGAATGTCCGAAAGATATGAGGTGGGGTGGGACGGCGGTGTTTCAAATGCACTCCCAGTGGAGACGAGGGCTGCCGGTGTGTAGAAGTAGAGTGGCCCTGGGACATAAGAAAGAGTTCCGGCTGGACACGGATGGATGAAGAGTTGGTCGGACCTTCTGGTGCTTGAGGAATGGCTATTAGTGATGTGCAAGCATTCGTGCACTGACTGTGGACAGATATATTCACTTTGCTATTTCACTGACTGATTTCGACATTTCCCAAGCAGCATCATGCTATCGGCCCAATATCATTTTTACACCGTCACATATTGGCCAATCCGATATTGGTTAACCTATTGGCTGACATCTTTCACCTGTATACAGTGGCAAAAAAATGATATTGGGCCGACGCATGTTTGATATTACCATGGACTGATTTTTCATTAACATGATATTGGGATGATTTAATTAGTAACATAGTTAAAATGTGTCCTGGATAAACATGTTAAAATATTTATAATCAGGGACGGTCGTACAACAAAACTGCGATGGAAAAAGAAACGGCAAGTGGTAGTTTCGATCTAAGAATGTTCATAATGACAACCCTACACTTAATCCCTGACCCAACTCTCCTTGTTAAGATATATGTAATTCTAAGCGTTAATGATAGTAATGAGATACCTACTTTGCTCCTGACCCAACTTCCCTTGATGAAAGATGCGTAACTTTTAGCGTTATCATTGTAATGAAATATTTCAAACTCATTTTCTGTTGAAATTATTGGAGTTGTAAACCAATATGGGGGGTTCACATTAGTTGCCATGCGAAAAAATTCACCTGGACCGGGAAGTGAACCACGGCCCTTTGGCTTACTGGGCCACTGCGCAGCCCACTACGCTACCCAGAATCCCTAATTCGCATGGCAGTTTGACCGAGGTTCAAGGTACTAGATGTTGAGCCCTCGCGGTCCATCAAGGATGGCAATGCAAGGGAGAAAGTGCTTTAAGGAAGCCACGACTTACGGTGAACTCCATCCAGCGCTATAAAGCCGCGATGGGCGGTTAATGTAAAATATTCCTAGCCTGCCGTGTGAACGGCAATTTGTAAGCAAGCATCGAATCCTTAAATAATCATATTTATTATTTTATATGTAGGCCTCTGATGTTCTGACCAATCACGAATTTTTGACTTTCTTCTCTCTGACGTTGGAGGAAAAAATGTGATTACTCAGAATTATAAACTCCAGCGACCAGAAAAATATGATCATGTTTATGCCCTTAATTAGACAGCTCAGTTGACATCATTTTTGCAATGGAAAACGATATTTATTAAATATCACTTTAAGATACGATCGACGATATCAATTTTACATCTAAGAAAGGTATCATTATTATGTCATTTTTGTATCGGCATTATCAGCCGATGTTATAACGACATTGGTGACGTCAAAATGACATTAGGCCGACGTATAACTGCCATACGATGCTGATTGGGTGGAATTGCCCTCATGCGTGGGCAAAACAGACAAGAGGTAAGAATGAAGAAAATTAGGAGAGATTTAAACTTTCATCAATTCGAAATATAAAGTTGGAAGTTTAAAAATTCTCAGTATGTTTATAAAATCATGGTAACTATCGAACGCCGCTTTGAGGGTAAGTAAGCCGGGAAGGGGATTCAGACCCCACATTCGCACCCCACATATATTTACGGTGGGCGACGTTTGGGTCGATTGCCCCCCATCCTTTAGCCGCCGCCTCACAAATAGGCCGTCACTCTTTGCTCCAACCGCACATTTGTTTCGGTTACCCCAAACTAAATAGGTGCTGCCACCTTCGTTTTCCTCTGGACCACTCTTTGATAACCCCTGCTAGGAACATATTCCCAGGTCACCTGCGAAATGGCTCCTATCAAAGTCAGTAATGAACCGGTAAAGTGATTTCCAAGGCAATGTCGATTGTACATACCATTTTAAATTTATATGCTGTTTAAATGCATTCGTAGAGAAATAAGTGTATTAAGGTGCATATAAAATAATTAATGATAGCTGAAGCATCGAAGTATATTGAATTAAATTGATTTGCTCTTCCCTAATAGTAATTTGGTGACATTGAATACATCTTGCGGTGATGATTTACAACGCTTATCCAAAGGAATTATTTTAGTACATTCGAATTTGTTAGCAAAGTAGCTTGAATACACACGTAATGATTGATAAATATATATCTTAAATGTCATCTAATGCATGCAATGACACAATGTTTAGTATAGTCTTATAGAATGCTGGAATTAAAATAAAATTAATGGATGATTACATTTTTGAAAAGTAGAATATTAGTGGAAAACTTGTTGCGTCACATGCTTTGGGAAGCTTCCTATTGGTCCTCCTTCTATTGTAGTTTTGGGATATCAACGCCGCGGCAGGAGAGGAGCCGTGATGCCACTCCGAAGTGATTACGTGCCTCGTAAAGTTACCGTGACTTGAGGACTATGCCGCATCTTTTCGTGCGCATGAAAGCACATGTTAAGCGTTAATCTGTCCCGCGTGTAACTGAAACGTTAAGCGTCAGGTTTTTATGACTTTTACTTAATTTAATATTGATACTTGTGAATAAAGTTCCTTAGAGCTTGTTGGTGCACTTCAAAAACGAATGGGAAAATGCAATTGCAATAACTTCGACAGAATTAATATTCATAATTCATTTGTGATGAAATCTTAGTTTGTTTTGCCATCATATTCATTTATCCCTATTATTCACCTAAGTAACCTAACATTACTGTCCGTTGATTTATTCCTTGTTGGCAATCGGAACTGCATGGAATAAGTGCTGTTATCTTTTAGTTATGAAATCGTTGGGGAAATATGTGTGATGAGATTGCTTCCTTTGTCTTCCATTGTATTTACGTGTGATTGGCACGATGGGAAGTAAAACTCGTAAACTTTTCTCTTCGTTTCTTAAAATTTACGATTTTATCAATGACACTGATCGATTCAGGGGTTTTATTCAACATTTAAAGTAGAAGTATGAAGTATTCAGATGCGTTGCCTAAGCCTCTAAGTCCGAGTCTTGCATATTTCTATGTTCTTGTTTTTATTTTGTTTTAAATGATCATTTTTACTAGGAAAAGTTCCACGAGCCCTAGTTCAGGTCGTGTTGCCGAGCTTCTCGTTTGATAATTGTCCTCCTAGTGCCCCTACCGCACACAGTGTCACTGAGTAGCTTCAGGCTCCCTATTCACTTAAACAAACCGACACACATACTTGGTCATCACGTAAGTCACGTATTCTTCACGTATTCCCCCATCCCAGTCCGATACCTTTCTTCCTGCCTCGATTTAATTCCTCCTTTGTTTTCCGAGATAATGCAGAGCCCTCCCACCTGTCTTGCAATCTCCCTTTTCCCTGTTTCTTGCCTGAGGACCCTGGGGAAGCCTCCCTTGCACCCAAATGGAAAGTGATCCTTAGGCACTCCCGCCTTTATCCTCCAAGACGACGGATGGCCCTCCTGGGACACAATCCCGTCCGCCTCAAATGGGGACGAATACCTCCTCCTCCACCACCCTCCCCACCACCCTTCCTTGGAGAATCTGCGCTAAGTCACCCTGCGCTAGTCACGCACCCGTGACCACTCTATCGTGCATTGCTGTGGCGCTGCGTGGCTCTTCTGATTTTCCTCTGTCTTTATCACACTTGGATCAATGACACTTTGAAATTCCCACAAAAATATTGTGCACCTTTATGGGCAACTGGTTTCATTGCACAGGAACATCATCCGGCAACTCACACAACGGATGGTGTAGTGGTTATAGCATTGGCCTTTCACCGGGAGGGCTCGAGTTCAAATCCTGGCAATGGAAGATATTTTTCTTTAATAAACCGGCCCTTACTTCAGTGCTCTGTGGGGAACATTAGAGTGCAGTAATCCGTCCGTCGGATGGGACGTTAAGCTGTGGCGCCTTGTCGTTAACGCTAACGCCGATTTCCTCTCCACCCTTCCTCCATTTCTATCCTTGTACATACCTTTCCTCCCAGTCTGAAGCGCCTATTCCAGCGTACTAGCGGAACGCAGGTTAAAATTTAGGTTAAACCTTTTAAATATATTCGAAGCTGATATTCTTACAGATGACTTTAGATATTTGTTAAGAATCCCTGCGTATTATGCAAGGTTTTATCAGATTTACAGGATTAGAAAGAAAGATAGTCGAGCCGATAGATTTAAAATGCCATTTTCCCCGCGTACCATTAGATAAGCACAATAGGAATCTTAGCAATAGAGCAATAGGTAAAGGGTGAAATATTGTTAGAGTCGTCTGTAGTGCACGATGCATGTATTGACAGTCAATCCCTTAATTACTATGTAGATACTAACCATCTAGCTGCATGTGACCCTTTTATCTAGCATGTTTCCATGAAGTAGCCTAGTTGTATGTTAATATTGCATTTTTAGTGATCTTCACCCCCTGCCAAACACCCTGGCTCGCAGGGTATTACGTAGATGTAGTGCAGATACAAACTTATAAGACATAAGTGGTGGTGTTTTGTCTGATTATGTTACGATGCAAAGAAAACGGTCGCCAGGGAAGTTTATGATAATTTTGTGGAAGTTACAAAGTTTAATTATGATCCAGGTCTAGTCATCAAGGAGCACCGCACGTGTGCAATTCATTGTCAGTGCATGACTCAAATGTTAAAAATAACACCAGAACTGCTTAGCTGGCAAGCTTCAGTCGTGTTCACCTGGTGAATCCGCCGAATGTGCATTAAAATCAACAGATCAACGGCAACTCATGGTCCACAACAGCTGGTAGTTGAGATGGATGTCTGAAGGCCCAAGTGCTCCCTTGGCATCATCTTCTCCTGCTTCCATTTTGTTTCTGCGGTGAATTTTGGCCATCTCTATTTATATCTTAGAACTACTCTCGTTTGATTATAACTAAAAGTTTTTAGTTTTCTTGATTTATGGGCTCTAGAATGTCTCTTTTCAATTGCTAGTGCAACTATTCCTTTGGGATGTGAAATAAGGACTAAAACTCTCACTCAAGGAGAGACGCAAGGATATAGCAAGAATCCTTTGTTCGCTCGACCCTGGCTTAGATTCGCTTGGATCAGATTTCATTTGTTTGCAACCACATGTCCTCAGAATGTTGAAATATTTACGTCCAAATTCTAAGAGAAGTGTTATAGAAGGGTCATGGGTTCGATTTCAAACTGTCTTTTGGCAGATTTGTCCAGAGTTTTCGCCGCGATCCGGAATATTCATCACGTTTTTAGCATCTACATTTTCCGAAAAGTATCGAAAAAGTTTACCAACTCGCTATTAACACGGGTAACGAATCAATTATCCAGATAATGAAGTCCAGGAAGCAACCTTGAATTTCCGTATTGCTGGAAGCAAGCGTCGAAGCTGGAATAATGTCTGACAAGCGATTACGATCTGAAATGATAAGTAGAGTTGTAATTAAAGCCAGTGCCTGACGCTTAAGGATAGATAAAAGATAATTATACCTCTCTATGCCAGTTAAACTCTTTTTTAGTTGTTTAGGTTAGATAAAATATAGTGATATTTCTCTATGGTGGTTTACGAAATATGCGTAAAGAATGAAGCAGAGCCTCTGTGCAGTGAAGATCGGCAAGATTTGTCAAGGGACAGAATGAGAAGCCTATCCGGTCTGTTAGAGGAAGCAAAATGGGAATTATTGTCAGACGGTAGGTTGAAATTTAGACTCAATCCCTTGACTAAATACCAAGATAATATTTTCAGTCATGATGTTAAAAATATTACTTTAATAAGTACTTTGGGTACACCGAAAGATAAGTATTTTTAAATTTAGTTAAATTCCCTATCAATTAAGGGATTTTCCGCTACTATGTGCTTACCAAAGTGTTGGATGAATTTCCTCTCCGGAGAGGAATCCCATCGTACTTAGAGGACCATGTTCAGTGCAGAAGGTGCCTAACACCCTCTACATCAATGAGCATTATTCTCAAGATTTCATCTACAATTCTGAGGATCTCTCTCAAAGAATACTATTATTTTAAAAGCAATCCTATCCCTATTACTCTAAAATACCTTGCGTGAGTGCACCTAACACCAAAATTAAAAATATATTATTGCAAGCAGAGAGTGTAACATCATTACTATCTCTTTAATTGTACTTGTGAATATTCTCGATAGGCCACCACTCTAGTCCTATCTGACGAACTACCTATTTCATACGACCTATCTACATTTCCTGACAACTGATGGCGCTTTCCAATTATCGTGTGAAGGCTGAAAGGCCATACAGCTGCTGGCTGGCATTAATTCCATTGTATTAATTAACTTTACTAAAAGATAGACACTGGGGTATTTTGCGCTCTGAAAACATTTACAAATAATTTTTTAACCCAAAACAAAAAATGTTTGGGCAAACATTAGCATGATCTTTATGGATAAACATAAGTGATATTCATTCAACTCCAGTGGCTCGAGTCTTGAATCTTTTGTTACTCACCGAATGAATATCGACGTAGTCGTTACCAACGAAAACGTCGTATTTTGTTATCAGCGTGGATGAACGAATAATTTGAAACAAACGACGTTGTCATAACGGCTAATTTCATTCGTCATAGCATAACGCAAGATCTTGGGCCCCAGGAGAGATAAATAGGAATTTCCTCAATAACCAGCCAATCGCTGAGAACCAACTTTACAGCGCGATTTGGCTTGTTTCGAATACAGGCTGCGCGAGAACGTACGTTGCAACAGCGTATTCACTGCAGACCTACAATGGATTGAGCGTAAAACAGGGAAGTCGGTACGTAGGCTATGACGGAATTCGCCCTGGACGCGTCCACACACGTTGACGTCGGGCTAGCGGGTGCTGGAAGCTCCCTTTAGATGCAGCACCCGAATCCGTACAATTTAGCACCCACAACTTCGGGTCTCCCACCCGAAGTACGACGACTGGCTTAGTGTGGTGTGACACTCGTTAACCATGGCTCCCACATCTAAATAATTAGTTCTAATGTCATGTCATTCTTGATGGCGCATCTCCGCCTGAAAGATTTCAGAGTGTCCCATTGTTCCCACCTGTTCCCTCCAAACAATAGTCTCTCCGTCTCTCCGTAATTTTGCAATTTGGATATAATTTTAATGAAGAGTAGATACTGCGACCCATTTAAATCTCGATTTGAAGCAATAGACGTCACCTATTCCTATTAGAGCTAATTCTGTCAGTAGGTACATCCTCTTATCTTCTGCCTACCAGCTCGAGGGTGTGTGGCAGGGCGTAGTTATCTATATAGGCATACACTAAGTGCATGCGCTGATATTTGTCATGCTTCTGAAGTAGATTATGCGAGATATGCTCTAAAATATCACCTTTTACCTAGCATGCAAGAAATTATTTGATACGTATACTTTGTGTACTATCAGGCGCGTCACATTATAGGCGTGGAATTATGTATAAACGAAGAATTTCTCATAAATTAATATGTTATTTGAAGAAAGCCGTTTAAAATAAATCTTTTTATTATAATGAAGGTCTCGGATTTCTCACTGGGTCTTACCGTTGGTCTTCAAAGCGTTTTAAAGGTAAAGTCTGCGATCGCCTTTTGGACTATAGGCAACAATGGTGGCCTTCGAACTAATGGGTCTTTGGAATCTCCATTCAGAACACGGACTTAGAGATTCAAAGCAACGCTGTCACCCTCTCTTTATCATTCGGAGGGAGAGATTAAGATCATTCCAATCTCATGAGGAAACTGACTGATGATGAAAGCTTTAGGAAGACATCGAAGTCGGAAATGCAACTGAAGATCATCCATCTCGCCACTTCTCCCTGTGCATCGCCTGGTTGATCAAAATATCGGCTTCGGGTATTGTTTCTTGTTGCTTCAATTGGATTTAAGATTTCGATTTCTTCCTAATTATATTTCGGATCACAATCTGGTAGGTAGTTTTCGTTGATGAGGAATATTCTTAATAACTCCACTTTATGCATACACAAGCGGTTCTTACTCCGTCAAAGTGGGAACCACTGCGCACCAGAGCAGCGCAATGTCTTCCTCTCACGAGGTATGCAGTCCGGTGCTTGCTTGTGATTGAGTTGCTCATGGAAACAGAAAAACACCAACATTAAAACTCTTTTCAGCTGAATATATTCATGTTCAAAATCCATGGAATGGAAGAGATGAGTCTTCGTAACACTGGTGTTAGTTAGATGAAAAATAATGCTCCCATTAATTAGAATATGAGTGAGAATGTCGCAGGTGTTATGATGCTGGATGACAGTAAATTTAATTAGTTCTTTTTGGAGAAATCTCAGTTTCCTATGCCCTTTCTGTTTTCTTAGCCAAAATGTTGAAAATTATTTATTTTCATTTCTCTTTTGATAGTATCATAAAGGGGGAAATTATTTGGGAGAGCCTTTTGATAGAAATCCGGAGCAAGATGAGAAAGAGGAAGAAAAATACCCTCGTGCACAATAGGAGAAATGTCTTTTCTTTACTTCCCTCCGTCCTTCTCCCACGACGATAACTTGGATTTGCGGTCCGCCCGAGCTAATAATTCCCGAACACATCAAAGCCATTTGGGATTCCCGAAATCCTGGCTCTCCACAAAAGATTACTACTCATTAAGTGAACATAAACCTTAAGACCGTTGTCTCGAGGCTCACAAAGCAAACAAGACCCGGCTCTCCCCCGTACACTTCCTTCCTCCGATTTCCATTATATCCATGCCACCGGCTCCTGCCTGCTCCTTAAAACACTTCCCTTCTCTCCGGAACTTTGTTTTTTACTGGCTTCCCCTTGAGTTGCTTCTCCTCCCGTGACCCCACTCCACCTTGGGCCTCACCCACACACACACGCACGCACCTCTGTGTGTGTGTGTGTGTCCGCGGATGTGGGAATCCAACTCCTCTCCGCAGCTCTGAGGCGAAGAAGGGGGCGGATCGTTCGCAAGGGTGAGAGGTGTTCTCAGAGCTCAAATTAGCTGGGACGGGGAGAATATTCGCGCCAAATCCGGACATCTTTCCCGGGAAGGGGGGGAGGGGGGGAGTGGAGATCACCGTCGGTCGATTTGAGGAAGGAAAGAGGGAAGGAATGCAGCGGAAGGGAGAGAGAGGATGCGATTGGCAGAGGGAATGAGGGTGGTGTGGAATGTAAGGGTGAGCCGGGAGCGCATTCGCCGTTGCCTTGAAGGAAGGAAGGGAAGAGCGGAGAAATGCAGCAGATGGGGGCGATCCAACGCTGGATTCGAATGTTCACGAAGAAAATGCACTTCTTGTGGAGGAGGAAACCCCTTTGAGCGATTTTTCCCATGTCTCCAACTGACGATCATCGGTCGTCGTCAATGTATTCCCAAGCGAAGGATTGAAGTTCAGAATATAGAGATGATATATGCGGTGCATGGATAACAAAGTGTTTAAAGAAAAGTACAGTGGACTCGTGTAGTTGCTAAGTCCTGGTTACCCATCCCGTGATTGCATCTTGTCGGCGGCAGATTTGTCATTGAAATCCTGCCTGAGGACAGTGTTGATTGCATTTTAAGTTCTGTGTTTCACACATTGGATTAGTCGTTGGACTGTGGATCACGTGGCATGAGTTTGTCTCCACCACCCGCTAAGAAAATTTACCCAGGGATCCTTACTGACGTCAACGACAAAGCTGTCTCTCCCACGTGATCTTTGCCCTGGAAGGATGCAAGTTGCAATTATATAACTTATTTAAATAGTATCGAATGCTATTTTATCCATGGATTTCCGTGAGTGAAGGGCGGTTTGAAGTACATTTCTGGGTTCAACAACATGATAGCATGTGAGCATGAACGAATAGCAATAGGAGACATAATCTCTGCTCGATCTAATGGGGGACTTAATTCAGGGCACGGTCTTAGACGAGTTCGATGGGCAGACGCATCGGAGGACCGTTGTTAGTGCCTCTCAGCAGTTTGATCTCCTCTCAGAAATAGCCGTCGGCGGTACCTGTGAAAAAAGGGCGTAGCCAAGCAACGCGTTCTTCGGGGGAGGCAGTGTAAATTGTTTGCTTGAAGATGCGGTGGCACGACATCAGGAGGAATCTGGATTTGCTGGGAAGGCATCGGGGGAGTAGGAAGGAGCGGGCGATAGGGTGGTAGTAGGGCTGATTGCGAGCAGTAGGTAAGTTGTGCGGGGGAAATTATTTCGGAATGCAATCGGGGAAGGGGGAGGCGTGTGTGGAGGAGGTGGCGGCGCGGAGGGAGGCGGCGGGGGGCGCGGGAAGCAGGGGAGGGGGATTACAAAGGGAGGAGTGAGGTGGGGGACGCCAAGCAAGAAATGGGCGAGGAGCGAAGTGTGAAATGGAAAATAAATGAATGAACGGATTGCGGAAGTGCGGGCTGAGGGAGATTTTACGTGGAGAATCGAAGTGAGAGGGGAAATTAACGCGGAAGAGGCGCGGGAGGTGAGGGAGGGAGGGGATAATTGGGATGCGGCACTGTGGGTGGAGCAGCCAGTGGTGGAGAGAGTTTTCTTTGACTGTATTCTACGCCGAAGAAATGTCAAACTTTTACCTCGTAGTTTAATACTTTTTTAAATTTCTACTTCGATCTGCAGCGTTCAGAGATATTATGGGACATTAACATCCCATCAGATTTTTTGGAAGAAATGACTTGGAACAATAGCAGCAAATAGACAGTACTTTTATAAAGAAAACCTATTCCTCTGCCCTAGCACTCACTTGCATCATGTAGCCTACTGCATTAAATCTATGGTAGACTCCCTACAGCGTTCATGACCCTAGCAATTTGAACACTGTTTTCTCCATTAGTAAGCATCCGTTCGTTTCTTAGCATGCTGGCGACATGATTCAACATTATGAAAGCCATGTTATTGCGGGAAACACTCTTGACGGTTCTTAATTTTCAAGTTCTAATGAAGGTTCTCTTTGAAAATCTTGTTCGTCTTCGTTTGCTAGGAAGTTTAAGTGTATTCGGGTTCCTTCTAAGTATTTAGGTCTATTTTAATATAGATCCTAAAGCTCGCCTTCCTTAGATAACCTTTCATTTATTTTAGAGGCAGCGAATGATAGCTTTTCTATAATGAATGGAGATCTCGGGAAGGACAGATTACTTATTTCTGGGCTTACCTCATGCCTTCCTCATTATACCTACCTCATAGGTCTCATTAGTGAATAATTATTACCATCTCGTATGTTTTCGTTTAGGTTCTAATTCTGCCCTGCACTTAGATTAGAAGCAAGTATTTCTCTGCAAATATCGTAGCACTCTCGTTCCTTTAGATCACGCTCATCCTACGTACACCCTGAACCTTTTAGTGGCCATGAAAATGGAATTTTTCAGCGAGCCTTGTACAAGCTGGTTACCTCGGTAGTTTAAGTAAAATAATTATATCTAATGAAGAATGAATGAGAAAGCCTTATGAGACCCATGCTAAATTTAGATTCAGTTACAAAATTAATGCTACTTCTTAGAAGAATATTTTATACCCATCAACGCGTTTAAAATATTGAAGTACTAAAATTAAAAAAATATTATGATGCAGTGTAAGTTGTTAACCTGTTACACTCATGTTAGTTTTGGCAATCGTTTTTCTTTTTATTCCTGCTTTGGTGCCAGCGAATTTTGTTTTGCTTGGTTGATAGTTTTCTAGATAATTTATTCCACTTTGGTGCTGAAAAAACAAGTTTTAATGATTGACTACAATAATAACGAGGGAATCAACAAGGAAATAAGAGTATTGAGTGATGTTTTTAATTTTAGCCGTTTCTCTTCGACGAATTCGCGAGCGAGAGAGAACAAGGAGGATTTTAATAAAAATGAAAGTGTAATGAAAGGTGGCTTGTAGATGAGGTTGGTAAAGGGTTTGAGGTAAAAAAGGGGGAAGAAATGGAAGAATTCATTGCAGAAGATGACACAGAACAAGCCTGTATACCCGAATTTACATCACAACTAGAGGGGAGCATTATTATAGATAGGTGAACATCTCTTATAAGGATCCAATCCCAACAAATGCATGCTAACATCTCAGGAAGGCCCTATGCATGAAAATGGACAGCACTGAAGATTTACTTAAAAATATAGACAAACATTCCTTAGGTCTGGCTAGTGAGGCTGATGAGAATGTTGATTAATTTACGGGGGATCTGGATATGAGAGACAAAACCGTTTTTAAGTATACAGCTGATATGATGAAATTAGTAAATAACATTCAAAAGGAAGGCTTGTCTCTAAATCACAAGGACAGTGAACATATAACATGCATCCAATCAGGCGAAGCAGTTGACAAAAATCAACGGACAAAGCCCACAGGACTTTCGAAGGAGGCTGGTGAAATACTCCAGACTATTTCTATGTGCCTGCATGTCATTATTTCAGAGGACGAAACTGACTCAAGAATGTATTGCCCAGACTGTTTCTCTTTATCTTAAGGAATCAGCCATGCATGGAGTGCGGGTGGAGACATTTCCCAAGGCCAAAGGGTGAAGGGGGATTTGAAGCGTGGATTAAGGTAGTACAAGAAAAAGTTTGAAAACAAAACACAATACATAGAAAGCCAAACACTCCCTCACTCAGGATTACAAATGCACCAACCTTCGTGAGTCTTGACCACTCAAATTCAGGGTTTACGGGTCAAGATACCGTGCCGGTGACCCAAAAATACCAAATTGAAAATAAATAAAGGTAAAAGAGTAGGACAAGTACTCCCACACGCAGGGCGGCAAAAGTTTGTGAGTCTCAATAGCTCTCAAACTCAAGAGTTTAGAGGAAAAGATCCCGGGACAGTGACCCTACCATCACGTGGAACAAGGATAAGCTAAACAAGGCTAACAGGGAGTCATCACTTCACATCGGTTTACAAACGCAGTAACCCTTGTGAATCTCAGTCACACAAACCGGTTTTAGGAGGATTATTCCTTCGCCAGAGACCCGTCACATGCACAGATAAAAGGAGCAGTGAGGTTGAGATAGGAAAATAAACAGTGCTCAAAGCCTGATACCAGGTGTTTCAGCCGCCAAGGAGGCCTCTTCAGAGAAGAACCCACAGTGAGAGAGGTTGGAAGGTGAGGGAGGCAGAATATCACAGAATTAACTTTGAATTAGGCTAATTTACAAACAATATCTTATTCAGATTTGACTCAAAGGCATTCAAGGCTACGACACGTAAGAATTTTCTATCAGAAGGTCAACGCTCTGGCGCGAGGACTGGTGCTGCACTTGTTCTGTGCAAGTAATAGTTATTTAAAAGGATGCTTTCTCCTCCCAAGAGAAAGCAAACCTGCGATGGATTGCATGGCAATGCAGTAATTTTGCTGTGGAATTGATATTGGTAATAATACCTCTGTAGAGTAGCGACCCCATCAGTCCAGACAAGTGGTATGATATCATATACAAGGCTTAATAAATGGAAAGTCGAGGATTGATTGAACTGTCATCATCAAGATGGGATTCACCATTCGTACTTCCGAAGAAAAAGAGGGGAGACTTAAGGCTGTGCACGGATCTCAGAACACTGAGCATCAAAGAGTGACCGGTGCACATCCTTTGCCAGACTTGAGATATTTTTTAAAACACTGGAATTGAATTCTGGTTACTGGCAGATTGAATTAAAAGAAGAATTCCGGCTCATGGCATCTTTTACCACGTCTTGTGGATTGTATCAGGCCAAGTTTTAATTCATGAACTTTGACTTAGACATATATCACGTTCCTGGATTAAGCAATCAAGTTTCTGATATTCTTTCATGACATTCTACTGGTAATCTGGTAGTAGAGTAGATGGAACTTCTTGAAATGCAGGTCCCCATTAAGATAAAAGAAGGGACTGAAGAAAAAGTTTTAATCACTATGAATGATGCATTGCTTAGTGGCAAGACCAAGAGGTTGCAGCAGGATTTGGCCAGTAGAGAGGTTAGAAACTGGGTTATGGAAAGAACAAATGCTCTGCTCAAATGAGACCTTCATGCGGTTGATGGACTTAGTTCTTTCATGGTGTATTGGAGCATTTATTCTCAAGTTTACCTAGACAATACGCAGTATGTAGTCCGAATTTTGCTGAACATTTTGAGCATTCAGCTACAGTCTAAAATTGTGCTAAAATTGCATGAGTTAACTTCCCAATCAAAAAAGTGTAATTTTTCACAAGGGGTGATGTAACTGGGACAGGTTTTAACCGCAGAGGGTATTGAGAGGCAGGCATAAAAGAATGCTGCTATAGAGGAAATTGTAGGTCCCATAACACGAGACAGATAAGGCATTTCCTCGGAATTAGAGGCGGGCAAGCTGAAAAACCACGGTACAACTTGCAGTCAAAAAGAAAACTTTGAATTAATTGTTGGGACTGAATAATTGGTAGTACAGTTATAAGCAGGTTTTGAAGGGTGGAGTACAGAAAGCAACAATGGCAAGTGTGGCAATTCATCTCAAGTTCCTTCACATTTCCGCAATAGTAACAACAAAGATCTAAGCTAAGCAATTCATGGACCGAGGTCATAACTTTATTGGTATACTTGCAAAATGCTAAGAAAGGAATAACAGAGAATTGTTTTCAACATTCAAATATGGGTATCCATAAACCCTTTGTAATCTAAACGTTTTCATTTTTCCCCCAATATCTGATCGGAAAAAAAGGGTCAATCAACTTGCATTAGGTCTAAGTCTGCCAATAAACAGTTTCCATTCATATACTGTGTAAGCTGCGCTGCAATAATATGAAGAAGATGAATGATGGTGTGGTTGGAGTGAAGTAATTCAATGCACATTGGAGTGAGATGTGATGAATAAATACTTCTGCTAGATGCGGAATTCAGACAATAACGAGAAAGGAACTTTAATGATGGCGTCCAAAACTCAAATGAAACCGGAGAAGTACAATATCTGGGCAGCCGCGACTCACTAGAAATAAGAGCTGAGAGTTTTTATAATTAAAAAAATCTCCTGTGAAACTACCCGATGAGAAAACGTACAGTCCAGAGCAAATAATGCATAGCAAGGTTTTGAATGGAAGTCGTTGATTTCACTGATGGGAATAGCGAAGCAGTTATGAAATTTATCGCATGTAATTTTACTTTGAGAAACACGGTATTATGCTTTTTTTTGCATAGGAAAAAATTTCATTCGTTGGAGACACTTTTATGCGCAGATAACGTGCGTAATTTCATGGAAAAATACTTTCTATGTCCTATCGCAAATATTTATCCTATTTTAGTCACACTAAATCAATCCGCAGCATGCCTTAAAAGAATCCCTTGTCAGGCGCTTGCATTACCACCTCTTGGCTATCCTCAGATCCGTCTTCACCAGCTTCCCTCCATCTTCTTCGCTGGTCCTTCCTCTCTGCTCTCCCTCCAAGAGGCGTATCCCCCCCCGATAAACAGAAGAGTACCTACTAGCGACTAAAGGGAGAGTCCATTTCACTTTTCGCTCCCCAGGTCTGCCCTATAAATCGGCTATTCCAACCTGCTCTCTGAGGATCGTATGCGAGTTGTCTATCCGTACGGTTCACTCGTACTTTACAAATTCTAACCATGATATGTAGTCAGCTTTACACGGTCAAATACTTAATCAAAGTCGAGAACTCGAATAAATTTCAAATGGTTGCATTCTACTGGTAATAGCCATACCTACATTTATTATTGATCACTGAATCTCTATAAACTGATTAATTTTTATTGGTTTTGGGTTAATTAGGTATCATGAAATTGACACTCAAACTTGCGGAGTGACCATGAATATGATGGAAAACCACGCCTCCGAAGGATAGCAGTGCCCTGCAACACCCTCACGCGGACGGGAACCCGAGGAATCTTCTTCGTCAGTATTCGCGGGGGAAACCTACGATCTTTCATTGAGGAGCCTATTTTCCTACATTTAGTTGCCTCTAATTTCTTTCTTGATTTTTCCATTGAAGCATGTACTTTCGTCATAACAATAGATATTCCTTAAAAATAATTAAGAATACAAACGCAAAATTTATGGTTGGAAATGAAATAATTTCTTAATATCATCTGCCAACATCCACATCCCCCTTGGAGTGACGTGGTGTCATTATTATTTGGTTTCATCTCTTGCCTCTATCCTCTTCGGCTGTAGTAATTGGCCCGTTCAGCAGACAGGCACCGTCGTCGTCGTCGTCGACGAGGATCTATTCTGAGTGAAAGACCAGGCGATTGAACAGACCTGCGCATGAACCACCTATGAATGGGCGAGTGAAACCTTCCTTCCCATTGCGGTAAAGTAAGGATTTTTAAAAGTGTGAAATGTCTAGAGCTTGAACTTGAAGATTCGTTGTTAACATTCTGGAGGAAAGAATGGGGGAGATTTAGGTTGAACGGAGTCATTTTTCCAGCGTAAATTGGGTGAGACCGCGAAGAGGGAGAGGAACATTGTGAGAGGCAGGGAGGATTTAGACGCCGTGGAATTAGAAGAGGCGGTGCCGTGGGCTCTAGTGCCTCTGAAAAGGGTATAAATATGTAGTGTCAGCGAGGATCTTGGTCCTAGGCAGGGGAAGATTTGTCCGTGGGAAATAGAGGAGAGAAAAGGGAAACAGGTGATAAAGGATGGCTGGGGGGGAGTGACTGTCGAACAAAGGAAGAGAAGTCGGCGGGCGGCGGGGTGGGATTGGATTCGGGAGACAAGTGAGGGGTCGGGATCCAGGGTGTGCCGGGGGAATTCCTCGGGAAACCCTGGGGGAGGGGGGCCGACAGGTGAGTGTTTGGAGAATCCCGGCTTTTGCGGAAGAGGGGCGATATGGGGGCGAATGGGGAGAGAGTGGGGCGAATCTAAAAAAGGAGCGAAGGAAGGCGAGGAAACGCTTTCGGAGGAGGAGCCGAGATGGTTTCCGTGGGTATCGGATGTGCGGTTTCAGGGGGGGGAGATGAGGGGGCTTCGGGGGCAAGGCGGAATTTCTAGGATTAGGGAAGGGGTTGAGCGGAGCCAGAGCCGGTTCCGGAATGGGTGGGATGAGCAGATCCACCGAGGGAGATGGAGACATTAATTAAGAAACAAATACCCAGACGCCCACACGTTGCGGCGTTTTGATCGCGACACTGAAAAGCCTCCTTTTACATGACTCACGTAACGTAAGTGGCACACCCTCTTCCTGTGCATGCAGCTTTATATTTCTATCTTCCGAGTTTCCTTCTCCAATTACTTTTTCCTTTATATAATTTTATATTTGCTTCATCGAATCAAGTGCTGTAGAATGACGACATAATCTTCTTTCACCAATGTGGTACAGTTAATTTTAAAAATTGCTACGACAGGTTTAAACTTGTAGCGGTAGGATGGAAATGCCTACTGGTTAACCGCTAATGCACTTACATTATATTCATTCGTATACATTAAGGAAAGAGAAAAAGGTTGTGGATGAGTTTTAAGCTGCTTAAGTGTGCCCTCTTTATTCGGAGGAGAAACTGGACTCTCCTGGGGAGGGTCAGGGTGATACAACGGAGCGGAAATCAGTGAAGATGCCGTGACTTGTGGAAGAAGGGCCGCAAGCAATCACAATATGCACCCCATCACTCCAGAGTAGGCTTTCATTTGATCGCATCCCAGAGTCAAAATCCCAAGTTTGACTTATCCTTCTCCTGTATAACATTGTATCTATTGTGTCTACATTAATCTTAAGGCTAAGTGATTGGAAGGTGGGATAATCTATTCTCCATCTCCCACCAAAGAAAGACAATTTATCAGTATATTATTACTGGCCAGCGTCTTACACATGTTAACTGGAGCCTTCCTGAAACCTCTTTGTGCCTTCCTCATGACCGATATGATATTGACGCAGCACGCTTATTTCTCCCTGTAGATAATTAGTCCTGAATCATTCTCCTTGGTGTATTTTATCGTTTTCTTGATGTATACGTCTCAATGTTACGGGAGGTTGAGCACAACCTTTGACCCGAATCTTGAATCTTCCTTAACGCTATAAAGAATTAAATCCGTCGCTGTGATGACGTCATTCGTTTACCCACTAGCGCGAGTCTAGAAATCCTTTGTTGCTAACGAATCTGTTTCTTCGTTCGTGCAAAGAACAGCAAGTAGCATTCGTTCATGACTCAACGAAGGTAATATCATCGCTTTGGATGGTCTTGCCATACGAATATGGCGGTCTTAAGACCATTTCTGTTGCTTTGAGGAGAATTTGAAGAAGAGTGTCTCCGGTGGAGGGGAGAGAGATTTTGAAGAAATCGGCAAAATCTGAAAGAGTTTCCTGAAGATTGCTCAACTAAAATATATCGCCTTGATCAAGAGGCTACTTTTGGTGTCATAGAAGAGCTAAGGATACCATAAAATCAAAGTCGCGATCATCTATTCCTATTGAAATGGAATGCATCTTGGAAAGGAATGATCTTTGGATGTAGTTACGGCATTCTTCAATTTTGTTTAAGTGCAATGTATTTTACAAGTCTCCTGATCTGCAACGGACTATATTATGAATATTCTATGACTAAATATATGAATATTACAGCATAGTTAGATTTTTCTGAGAGCAGAAATAATGAGCGCCTTGGTGATACCCTTTCAAGGCTATATTAATGAACTTGAGGCATTTTACGATGTGGATATTGTTTCCCCAAACTCTCGAAGTGTTGTTCCTTCTGTAACCTCAAAACCTCTCTAGAGTGTAATTTCTTTAAAAGATTTTCAACACGTTTCATACAACTGAAGACGGCAGATGGTCATTTGACCCCGATTCCGTGTTACCAAATGAAAAGCAGCTCTCTTCCCATTTATTGTTTTAATGCAATAACGCCAATACATAATATATACCACGCAGCAATTAAAAAGTTATTCTGGAAGTTAACAATGCATAATGGCCATTTCTCAAAATCATGAATTAATTTATACTCAATGATCACAAGTTCCAAATTTATAGTCGTGATCACGAAATTTCATTTATTTTTAGTTGTCATCAAGGATTTTCTTGAAAAATCGTATTAAAACATTGATAATGGTTTATAACTCATTGATATAACAATCCAAATATATTAATTTTAGCACAAGGCTATTTTTTCTGCGCACTTTCCGCAAAACATTTAATTGAATTGAAAATATAAATTGGGAGCTTTGTTTTGACAACTTGGAGAAAGATGAAACATTCTTCTCCTTTGTGCTCACATGTATGTACGTAGAAGTTTTATCCGATGAAGTTACTGGAGTGTTGTGTCGGAAATGAGACCTTCGACACCAATTTGACGAACACCTACCCAGATTTTTTTCGAGACCAGATCCAGGTTGGTTGGTTATTGAGGGGAGGTGACCGTCAGCTGAGGTCATTTGCGCCATTTAGGATAGGTGGGTGATTGGGTAATGGGAGGGGTTTTTTCAGGGAACGGAGGAAGGGTGGAGAGAGTCGGCATTAGCCTACTCTTAACGAAAGGCGCCAAGGGGACCACGGCTTAACGTCTCATCCGACGGACGTAGCACTGAACCTGAAGTGTCCTCCACTAGGCACTCAAGTGGGAACCGGTTTTGCCACAGAAAAATTCGCCACTGCTGGGAATCGAACTCGGCCCTCGGGATGGGAAGCCAGTACTCAAGCCAACATGCGAACTCGAATTTCATGAGATCCAGCATACTGAAAAAAGCAAGAACAGTCGATCGACTTTACGCGAATCGGGTGGTTTATGTCCGGCAAATGCTGTCCAAAACATTTGCTATTACTTTGTTTTGCAGTTAAATAAAATGGTCTCGGGATATATTTATTCTGATTAGAAATTGCAATATCCCAGTTCATTTGGCGCAGTAAATGAGCAGTCTTCTCTGGAAGTTTTTATTTCCCCAGGAAAAACTCTTTTAGGTAAAATTTATGCTTATGTGGCTCAGTCAATCTCATTATAGCTTATTCTCTCGAATGCTTGAACTGATAGCCTCTCTTCATCTTCCCCTCAAAGCGGTGTTGCATTTAGGTATTACATGCATTAGCATACATAAAAGTTAAGCAGGCAAGTTCACCCATGCGACTGGCTCAAAGCTTCATGTATTAAACAGGGCGCCGAAATCAACAGGCATTTCAGCAATATGAGAATGTTTTCTGCTATCCTTGTCTATTTCTACGCTATTCCTGGGGCGCGTTCATGGTTTACTATATGCTATTTACAGATGATAGGATTTAAAAGGCGACTACAATAAAAAATTAGTGACTAATTCGGCGTATTTGTGATTTTATTTACGATGTAAGACGGATGGATCCGAAATTACTGTCATCGCAGGCCTTGCAGCACTTGGGATTGAGCAAATAAATAAAAGGCGCCAACTGGATGGACCGGCCATGAATGGGTCACATTCGGGTAGTGTTTAAAAGGATGGAAAAAGATATCTCTTTCCTGCCATTGCCTAAGCAATCGTTTTTACACTTTATTTCAACTTTGTCATTATTTATGCAGAATGAATGAAAATTCATTTTAAAATTTAGGTGGAAAATTCGATTTTGTTTACGATTAGATTACGTTTTGTGTTCTAATTAATGCAAATTTAGTGTTGCTGGTTTTTTTGGCTGAATTTGTACCAAAGGTGGCTGATGTTGGACCAAAAACTGTTGGTATATGTCAGAAAATGGTGGTTTTGGACTAGAAATAGGTTTTGTTGGTCCCACTTTGGGTAGTGGTTGAAATGACATAAATCGGTTGCAAACAGCTTTGTTGTTTCCCTTACACACCCATGCAGTCTTTTGAGTACATTATGCAATCATATTTTAATTGGGATTCACAATCATAGAAACATTCATTTTTAGAGCAAGATCGAAAAAAGAATTTTTTTCGAGCATATTTCTCAGGAGTATTTACCATCTTTTCCTATTTGTGCATTTTTCACCCTGTTTAAGTTTTTGACTAGTGTTGGACGACTTTTGGATCGTGTTGGAACAAAACGGTTGGTGTTGGTTGACCCAGTTTTTTGCATTATCGTGTGACATTTCTCTCTCCCTCCAAATCACAAGTACTCCCATGGGTATGTATGCATCTTAGTCCAGCCATGGTTTGGCAGCCTCTGAGAATCGGAGGAATAACTACTGACCTCGCATCCTCTTTCTCAAATCTGTTTCTGTCCATGTCAGGATTGCGAAGCCACCTGACCTCGCCCTTTTTACCGATCCCCAGCCAGTAGTTACATCTTTGTTACTGATTCAACAGCTTGCTACAAGGCAACCTTAAGTATAACGACCGGTGAACAGATTTGATTGATTGAAATGATGGCGCCCTATTGTGCAGTGCATTACTATAGCGCAGAAAACCGAAAATGCAGTTTGAGGTAAAAAGTGTCTGTTTCCGTGTAGAGAAAGTTTCAACTATTATCAATGACAGAGGGAAAAAAAGCAATAAAATAAGAAATTCCTGGAAAATTCATAAAATGTTCGGTTATTGGGTGATTGGAGTCTGATTTTGGTCTATGTCGAAAGCCAGTATATGCAATGGACATAATGTAAATCTGAGTTCTGGCTAAATGCTCTTTGATGCTTATCTTGGCTTGGAAATTAAATATAAATCTTTCTCTTTTATAGATGCTGTTAGGGTGAGTAACCCAGACGCTACTATTTCTGCTATATTTGTATAACAACGACCTAAGAATTTCCGGCAATGAATTGCAGTGAAAATAGTTTACCAAAGTTTGCGATTCAATCACAAGAGTATTGATACATTATGAATGATCTAAAGGGAAGGCTGAGGATTTCGTGTTGGGCAAGCAGCACCTACGGCCGTGAACAGCTTCCCGGGCAGTCACGTCTGCCTTTCGTCCGTGGAGTGCATTCCTTCGGAACTGATTCCCACGCCTCCTTTGTGGCTTCACGCCCGCAGCTCACACGCGATGGTCACACACACGTGTCTTCTCTGTGAGTCCGGAGTCCTTTCTCACTGTCACTTCTTTTCCCACCTCTGGGAGGACACACGTTTGCCCGGCCGTGTTCGAAGAATCCTCAATGGGATTCCCTTGAGTCCCATGCACTTCTCAAAGCACCGCCTCATTCATATATCCATTCATGTATCCATTCATTCGGGCGCCTTTCTCATTCTCCTGCAGCATTGTTTTTCAGATTTTCATAGAATTAAATTTTCAAGTCTCGTATTCATTCAACACTCACTTTCGTGAAGAGCACATCTCCAAGCGCTCCTTCACCTCCTAGCTTTCCCTCGCAGCTTCCGGCGGCAGGGGTTGCTTCAGCCCTCTCCACATCAGCCACTCTTTCCATCATTTGAGTCGTTGTTGGCTATTGTTCCTGAATGGCGAAAATCTTTAACTCACTAGGTTTAATGTCCATACTATCCTCTACATTCCGCAACACTACCAACTATATTAATCTACGCTGTCAGAACATTTATATCTTTGTTAAAATAAGTATGCATATTCGTGTGTATTTTATGCTTTTATAATATACACATATCTCCTATCTCGGAAACTCTCAGCATGAAATGCTTTGATGTAGTCATGAAATAATTCATTTTGGTTGATAACAACCTTTTCTTATTTTGCAAAAATAAATTACAAATAAATTCGCGAAATTATTTTCCTTGAAATAGCATATATTGTATTTTTACAGAGCTGATAGAAATACAATCTCTATATTTCCGAGCTGTGGACAGAAAGATTCGTGTCTATTAGTGCGTTGCAGGTAGCAACTAGGCTACAATTGTCCGAGCCTATGCTAGTATCAAAGTAAGAATAGGAAATTATTCGAATAGAATAAAGGATTTGAACTATTACAGAGTACCAGCCAGTATCCAGTGGAGGGCGTGTTAAAAAAACTCTTGAGACGTCGAAAGCTCTTAGATCGATAGTCTCGACCAATTTCGACTGTTACTAAAAATTATTAGAGAACAATTGTATTGGTTTGATGTCCAGTATAAAAAATAAATACGATTTTTAAGTATTCAAATATTACAATATATTGAACTTAGGTGTTTCCTAACGCTGTCATTGTTTTTAAATCATGCCCTTGACGTTCCTTACTGCTGTAAAACTCTGGAGTTTGGTCTTAAAAGACTATTAACTATTTATACACATCACAAAGATTACTTATTTATCAGTTTACTGCGATGAAAAGAACTACTTTTACTGTTTCAACATATTTTGACGTCATTTTTGCAGAAAATACGACTAGTAAAGGATATTTTTAGGGCCAGCAATAAAAATTCCATAAAACAAAAAAATAACTTTTTAGGTAAATATCATGTAACGTGTTCCGTAGTTTTAATATCCCAAATTGCAAATAGAGATATACCTATTATAGCTAGAGGACTAAAATGCGATGAAAACGGTTTGCTTGCGGCTGAAAGAGTGTAGAATATAGATATCATAAACTAAAAATCCTACCCAAGAGGAGATGATTAAGCTACTGAGAGGATTTTAAAGATTTTTTAAATTAATAGTGCTTAATTGTTTCGCGCAAAAAGGAGAAGATTTTATGTTATCAGAAAACAAGAAAATTTAAGAAGATTAGTATTTTGGGAAGCATTATTTCAGGTGAACGCCATTCTTAACCGTATAAGAAATCAATTTGAACAAAATTATATCAGGCTCCATGCTGGGATATCGCTTGATAACATTGCAGGAGAAGATAAGTGAGTTTCTCAAAAAGATTTTGTGTCACAGCGCGCTTTTCGGCGCAACCACCTGATGATTATAGGAACGTATCGATGCGAGGGTATACAAGTAAATATGTTCAAGTTGGATTCTTTGAGTGACTTAGTTTATTGTGAGCAAAAGCTCTCTCAGGCGTTCCTCCGCATCGGGCTCATTGATAATGATAGTGTCATCCTGTCAGCGTCTTCAGTGGCGATGGCCTATTTTAATTAGCTGTGTGTCTGAGATAGTTACAAATAATAATAAATCTGAGTTGTTGCTACTTTCCCTCTTCTTCTTCCTTGAAAATTCTTCTCCTCCAGGACCTATCACGATTTTCCCCGCCCTCCTGATTGCAGGTAGTGGATCGAGTGCATCTTTATCGCCTCCCAGATCAATCTGGAGTAGTAACGACTCCCGCATCGAATTTCATCCTTCTGAAAGTTCCTCGAAGCCCACTTTATGGTGAGGCTCCGACCAAACGTGTTCCAAGCGAAGGAGAGCCGAAAGTGCTCTATCTTGGTTGAAGTTACAGTAATCCACACTGCATTGATCTATCTTAGGTTTGCCCCACCTAAGATTTGCATAAGGAACACTCCAATCTATCAGGAGTGCATGGAGGAGAATTTTCAAGGTGGAAGACGTGTAAAATAGGTAAACCAATAGGAAAAATCCTATAACTCAGATGCGGCAGAACATAGGCGGGACAGAGCAATGCATTGTCGCTAGAGACCTTAAGACGCCAGCAGAATGGCTGGGAAAACTGTCTTCAAGGAACCCCACGAGAGCATACAAGGAAACTCACATTCGGATCGACTTAATTTCTTTTTCAAAGATGTCATGCGTTTTCTTGTCAAAGAAATCATGTATTAGATTGTTAGCCGATGGACAAAAACGTTAAAAGAAAAAAATAAGCGAAAAATGACAAGTGGCGAGGAAGTGAAGTACCTCATCTTATTTGGATATGAGATCTCTAGGTGTAATGACGAATGGTATTTAATGCACTTTTATGTCTTCGTGAGGTGTTTCAGAAGGCGTAAGAGAGGAAAGGAGAGTTTAGGCCAAATCTCTGTCTGGTTTGATGAAGTAAAATAGGATGAATGGGTTTGAAGTGGCGAGAGTGGGGATCGGGAGATTGTCGAATTTCGATGAACAGTGACGTCCATTGGGGGGGGGGGGGGGCGGGGGGGGGGGAGAAGGTTGCAGACAAAGGAGGGGAACGAGAGGGGAGGGGGCAGAAACAATTGAGCGGGAGAGGGCGTAGTCTCGAAAACGCGGGGTGGGCATGGAGGAGAGGGGAACCCCCTATTATGATGTCCCCGGCAAGGAATAGGTCTGCCCCCATGGCTGCTGGGGGATGAACCCAAAGCAGTTGAAGCCTAGAGATAGCGGTGAAAAGAAGTTGCAGGAGGCTGACCGAAATTTTCCGTATAATTTTCCTGCCAATGTGATCTGGATGTTCTAATCACTAATACGCCCGAGGGGAGGTTTGAACACGGGAAGAATTCGCGATTAGAGGGAGGAGTTCTTGAGGAGGAGTTTTTATTTCCTTTTAGCATTTAGCTTCCTGAGAATTTTGCCCCATTCACGGCGAGAACACCTGTCGTTAAACATCTCCCTTTTCCTTACTTGTCTATGGCAAAAGTGTTTCTTCAATCACGCACCTGTTATCTAAGAAGCACGGGCCTCGGACAGAGCGATAGACGCGGGTCCATATATGCCGTTGATTTGAGCGATTTGCTAGCGGTGCTTCCTTTCTCCCCTTGAGTTGCCCGTTCGGTACCGATTTCTTCCCCTTACATGGCCATTGGTGATTTTCGTAGACGGTAAATTGGACAATTCTGCATAAAGAAGGGCTACGAATTGTGATGGAGCTGGATATTTCTGATTGCGGCAATCATAGTGGTGAATCCTACTCGAAGTGCTGGGAGAAGTGGGATCTCGGGAGATATAATGGGGAAACGTTAGCCTCTCGATCTACTATAGTTGCGTCGCGCCGGTGATCTCCATTACCCGTGGGAGTTGCTCTTTTCAACTCTCGTCCCACTGTGTTTCTCTTTTCCCTCGTCTCAGAATGACCTCCATTCATCACTCCATCCGCACTTTCTTAACCTCCCTTCTTGGCATTCTAGTCCCTTCCCTCGCCCCTAGAGGACCTCCACTCCGACGCCACCTCGATCCAAGTCATAGGATACATTCTGCTGCTGCGTCTTCCGCGCCCGGGTCTTATCCCGCTGCATTCTCCGCACTCTGCCTTTAAGGCCCAGAGGCTCCGGAATACGTGTCGGGAATGACAATGGATGCGCCTGGCAAATGGAACCTCTCTCTCTCCCCTCCCCCCCCCCACACTCTCTCTCTCCCCTCTCGTTTTAAACTTTCGCTAGCTGCGTGCGGCACCGAGGACTACCGCAGCTTATGTCTCTGAGTAGCCGAGAGTTGCTGGGTGGGGAGCAGCGTGGGTTTCGCGGAGTGGGATGCTGGGAAAAGGAGGAAATCGCTGCAGAAGTGATACCTGAGGTTGGGAAGACGCCTCGTCCTACGTTGGGAACATGTTTGGTGTGTTTTTAGTTCATTCCTCTTTCGCTGTTCAGGGAGCGCGGCATCATTACTCGGTTCGAAGACACACAGATCTGCCTGACTGCGACCTGCACTGACCTGCGACCCAGAGAAAAGTTCTGCCCATACTTGATACGTGAGATATAGGCTTTTATACAAAAATTATTACACTGTCTCACTGAATTATTACACTGTCTCACTGTCAAACGACGCGGACGCATCCCGAGAAAAATGCAGAGAACAAAAATTATCACAATTCAATTGATACATTTTCCATTTTGGACAAATAAATCGACAATTGGATTCCGTTTCTTTGGGCTCATTGGTTTAATTATGCTCATTTTTCATAAGTATTTGTCTTGAAGCAATAAATGGAAGATGTAATAAAATCATCATGTTGTTTGCAAGAAGCAAATGTCTTTTGTCATCACGATTTCTTTGACGCGTATCTTCGCTGCTGGAAATATGCTCAGGAAGAGTTTTTCTTTGTTGAACGGAAATTAGTACTTCACAAACAATGCTATGGCGTGATTTAAGTTGCATATTAATAACAGTTTCACCGACAATCATATTGGCTAGAGGTTGGGAAACTAAATCAAAGCAATACATTTCGCCCAAGTACGCTCAACGGCCATTCTCCGCACACCTGGACGAAATGGCAACGTGCACCTTGACACGGAGATACTTTTCTATTTTAAATGCCTCTCTATAAATACTTCTTTGAAGAGTAACTCTGTACACCCCTATAAAAACTTTTGCTTAGGGATTAATTAAGCGTAAAATATTCAACACCATCATCATGGGTCAAAAATCCTAGAATTCGGTGACGTATTATTGATTCTCATATTGGCTTAATTCTTTATATTTACGATATACGTAACATCCTTCATTACTTGATAAAAGGCAAACTAGAAAATGCTTGCATTGAAATGGTGGGGAGTGTATGATATTTTTGCAATTCATTAGCCTTAATTAGAATTATTGGTTAAATGTCTCCCTTTGTCTTTTGTTAGATATTGCTCGGTCTAAGAGCTTTGTTTCCTTAAGTCATCATTCTGGCAGTTTGGTCGGGTGCTCTTCAAGCATAGATGCGTTGAGGTGAGATGCACCTCCAAGTGAGGGGAAGCGAGAGCTCTGCGATAACTGACATTGGTAGTGCTTTAATTTAGTAGTAATATTTTAAGATCAAGAGTCAGCATGGGTCCGTAAAGGGTGGGACGCAGTAATCAATCTTTTGACTCACAATATTTTAGTTTTGGCTGCAGGCAACTTTCAGGTAGCCGGAGTATTTGTTGACTTAAGAAAAGCATACGATAAGGGCTTTGCGTTAAGATAATCTCGAAGTTAACATCCTATGAGGTAGACAATAATATAGTAGTCAGGGTATGAGGCATTTTTAATTAACGTATCATAGAAGTGCTGAAGCGAGAAGAAGAACCGCATTGGAAAATGAATGTTATAGGCGTAGGCGTGAACTAATAACCAGGGGTTGAGAAGTAATGAAAAGATTGGTGGAAAGTTTGATATGGAGCGTGGCACAGCATGGTGCGGAAACGTGGGCTTTGCGGAAAGAATATGGAAATAAACTTAGGGCTTTCGAGATGTGGGTGTGGAGAAGGATGGAGAAAGTAAAGTGGGTAGAAAGGAGTACTGAAGAAGAAGTGATAGGATTGGCTGGAGAGGAAAGAAATTTGAAAGAGGAAATTAGGAGATGGAAGAAGGTGTGGAGAATGCTAGGTAAGCGGGGAGGAGGGAGAGGAAGAAGGGAAGAGGGAGTGGAAGCTTGGATCGGAGGTATGAGGGGCTGAAGAGAAATGTAGGGGTGTGGTAGAATTAAATGTTCCTTTAGACCTTCATTCACTGGTAGAAAACTAATGATAGTGATTAAAGGGCCGATTAGGTGGTATTAGCTCCAGTGAAGTAATAGTGGGGGGGTTGTTCAGGCAATCGTAAAAGATCCACTTTTATTTTTCCTTTACGCAAGTGACTGGAATGCAATAGTTAAAAGTAGATGGATCCGTTTTTTGCCGATGAATCAGAAATGTGTTGGGAAATTAGGAACGAAAATGACAGTCAGTCGTAGCAAAGGATTTAGAAGCGATTGATAATTAGTGTAGGTATTAGTTGGCAACTTGAATTAAGACGGCCTTCACCTAAACCAATACTGGGCCTTATCGTAGGTTGTACAGTGTGATATACATACACACTTCTTTGTCCCTCAAAATATGACATGACAATGAGAGGAAAATTATAAGTACATGATTTTCAGTCTGAATGAACAACTTCGGAAATATCACTGAAAGTAGTAAACTTAAAATAGTTTTTACTTGAACCCGGTATTTATCATTTAAATTAAACCTACCCACTCTTATCTATTTGAATATTTTCAAGTTGATGAGCTGGAGTAATATATGACGCATATAAGATGTTGAATATTCTAAACGATATCCCTGAGGAAGACATTATATAAACCAGATTTATATCAGCCTCCAGAGTAAAATCAGATGAAACTTATAAAACAACCCAAATCCAACTCTCGAGCACAATGCTTGCAATGGTGAAAGAGATGTTTATTGGGAATGATAAAGATCGCCGATGGTTGACGCAAGAAGAGCAAAGAGTTGGTCCAGCAAAGGACATACTTCTGAAAAATAAGCCACTAACAGGTGGAACCTCGAAAGTATAGAAACATTTCATATCCGGAGTCAAAGTGATTACTGAATCTGACAGTGAGGTAGATTGTAGATAGATTGATTGTTGTAGTGTTGGAGTTCCTCCAAGAAGGCCCTGAGGCACTTAGACCTAATGGTCCATTGTGCCAACCACGCTTCCGGAGAAATCACCCATAAAGGCCAATCGCCTTGCTGAAGGCCAACAGGTCCCCTATGGGGATTTCCCTTACCTCCCTGGGTTCCAAAAATTGAAAACACAGGTACATTTTTCGAGTCCTCATCACAGCAGGGCACTCGAATAGTATGTGGGATGTGGTTTCATCCCCTGCTTCACACCACCTGCATCTAGGTGCATCTACAATTCCCAGGAGCTGCAGATGCCTCATCACCTGGTAGTACCCCGTGAGGAGTCCCACTACCGTTCGTAGTTGACCCCTGTTTAGTGACAGGAGTTTTTTTTTGGCAAGCCCAGGCCTGGGTTCTCTAATGTGTAGTTTGGCCTGTCGAAGACTTGGTGTAGTTCGCCAGATCTCCGAATGCCGGGCTAAACCCCACATTCTAATTTCTGCCATCCCTATTGCCATTAGGTATGATTGGCTCTGGTCCAATTGGATTTAGGCTTGAACCGGCCCTTGCCAGCTCACCAGCTCATTTGCAGATATACCTGCATGACCAGGTATCCAGAAAAGTTCCACCTTGCCACATCTACCTGTATCGTTGAGTGCCTCATAACACTCCTGCAGCAGCTGTGATTTCCACCATGGTGATGCCTGCGCCTTTACAGCTGCCTGACTATCCGTGCATATGTGTATCGCTCTGTTAATCCCATCAACATCCCGATCTCCTTAATGGCTTACGCGGAGGTCAGAAGTGCATATACCTCTGCCTGGAACATCGTAGCATAATTTCCCAGAGGGATTGAGAGCTTCCTTGGTGTGCTACAATTGTAGCCCCCTGCTCCCGCTCTTCCTTCTTTCCTAGAGCCATCCGTAAACCATACCTCGGCCCCAGAATGAAGTTCTTTCCCCTTTCCTCTAGCCCACTGTTTCCTATCCGGGGAGCGTGTTTTGAAGTAGAGTGGTTTTGGTGGAACCTGGCTTTCATTCCATCAATACCCATCTCGACGATGGGACTCGACTTCATGAGCTCCGTCGAAACTTGTCTGTGGCCAGAGGAACATCCTTTGTCATACCACTGTCCCATGCATTTGTGACGATAAGCCGCTGTCCTTGCCTGCACCTCTGCTTCCACATGGAGTGGAGAAAAGGTTCAGCAGAATTTCTAGCGCCAGAGTTGGGGTTGTTCTCATAGCCCCTGAAATGCACATACAGGCCATTCGTTGGAGGTGGTTCAGTTTATTCCCAGCAGTTTTCAGCCGGACTCTCTTCCACCAAACTATAGAGCAGTACAAGAAACTATAGGTTTAATGACTGCCGCATAAATCCTTTGAATGGCATTTGGCTGAAGTCCCCATGTTTTACCAAGGGTCCTCCTACGCATCTATAAGGAGGCACAGGCCAAATGCTCTCCCCAGTTAAGCGTGGAGTCCAAAATAACCCAAGAGACTTAACTGATGGTGAGGGACATAGAGCCTTACGCTGCAGAGAGGGAGGTCTAAAGCCCTCACTTTTCCTTAAATTGGTAAACCATACACATGATGACTGAAAATGATTACTGAATCTGGCAGTGCGGTGATAACGATGGCAGCCACTCACGTGCCAAGACAGAAAGCATTTGGAAATATATGTATAGAAAAATGATGAAGATGAAGTGAGCAGACCAAGTAAGAAACAAAGTTCTGAGAAAAGTGGTAGAAAATAGGAGCTTGGAAAATACTGGAAAGGAGCCAGGATAGGTTTGTTGCATACATCTTGATGGAATATTAAAATTAGTCATTGAATGTTTGGTTAGCGGGTATGGTAGGAATGACACCTTTTGCTAGGCGTATGAAGCATGTAACGAAGGATGTAAAAGAAAATGTTTATGCCACTATGAAGGCATGAAGATGATATTAAAACAGCCAATTGTAGAGCTACGCTTGTATTAGGATTGATGATTAGTGATCATAAGAGGTTTATTTTGAAGACGTTTAAATCAATTTTTAAAATTTTTGATGACTGTATTCCTAGTCGATGCTCATTAGCAACTTTAAACGCACATAAGTTTTCTATACAAATGAAATAACGTTAAAAATAAAAACGAGGTGTCATGCGTACCTATACGTAAGCAGTATTCTATCTATCATTACGCATAAGTGCATAAATCCATTAGATAGATGTTAGATAATGGATGGAATACTGAGTTTATTTAAGGTCTTTGATAGGTGAGAGTAGAGCTCACTCCGTGCTAATCCAAAGGCGTGTGAAATGCACATATTCAGGGTAGGAAGGCCAGTTCCTTTCCCTGGGCCACCTGCGATTTCCCACGAAGTTCTGACACGCAGATAATCGAATCGCGAGGATTTTAGATGGGGGCGACCAGAAAGGCTCTTACCCGGGATTTGAACCCGAGACTCTCGGTAGCTTAGTGCTCTACCCACTAGACCATCACGATTCCCATTAAAGTGATGCGTCCGGCAAAAGTCAATTTTGTTGACACTATAACAGGTGGAAAGCTGAGTTAGCGAGCAAATCACTTATTATTAAAAGGGAAGTTTCATTAGAAATCCTGAAGAGATCTCCAGAAGTAGTATTTGCTTCCTTAGAAGCGGAGAGTATATTTCAGAACCTGGTCTGTTGAAGAAGAGGCGTAGGATACATACGAGGCTTTCGAAATTCGGAGATGCATAGATTTTATTAAGAGAGGTGGGATTGGGAAAACAAATGATTGATTTTTGGCGATGACAAAGACCTTGACAATGACACTCAGCTGTCGAGAATTTGGTTGGTCTTTTCAAATTAAAACAGTGTGAGAACAGTGATTGGCCCATTTCATTCATCACAATGTAGATCTATTCTAATCTAGATCTAATTTTCTCTCATCGCATTCGCGTCAAAGGATTAATCAAGTTTCATTAATCTGATTGATGTTCCGAGAGGTAAGAGTCGAGAAGCAGTCAAGGAAAGTGCATTCGAGCCATAGATAATACTTCAAAACGAATGGTAAAGATAATGATTATCTGTGAGATTTCACACTAAGAGGCGCAAAGAACGGAAAAGTGAAAATCTTGGCTTTTTAACAAACCTAACGGTTTCAGGGTTAATTTTGTGAAAATTTTTCATGAAGGAGGGAAAAAAACTGCGAATTTCACTGAAAAAAGTTATACTCACGACCGGGGTTTCGCTAATTTATGCCGTCTCATCTGCAGATGGCATAAATTGTCGAAACCCGGGTCACGAGTAAACTTTTTTCAGTGAAATTCGCAAAGGTTGTTTTTATTTCCTTCGTGGCTTTTTGCAATTTTGTGATCAGCGCGAGAGGCCGTAGTAACTTAGTAAGGAAAGCGTCACGTATTAATTCAATGAGTGATCATCTCCGTGTTCTTCGGAATGTTTCTCCTGAGGATTAATGCCTCGGGTGACGTGGCCGCTCCTGTTGACTGACCCCTACCGGATTGCGGGCGCTGAATTCAAGCATGCGAGGGTGGGAACAGCTAATCTACAAACCGATCACACCGCCGCCGCCGTCGGAAGACGGATGCTTGCTCTGCCAGGAACTTGTTGCTGCGGATGAGAGGGGAAGAGGGAGGAAAGAGGATCCCTTTTGGGGGGAAGGATGCTCGTCGACCGGCTCCTCTTTCCTTGGCCTTCTTATTGGCTGCGCGAGAACGGCGGTGGGAGGAGTCGGAAGGAAAACATCCGGCACAAGTTTGGTGGAAGCATTGTTGGGAGAATCCTCAACTTCACAGTAAGAAATGATCTGAATCCTTCCATTTCCAAGAAGCAATTGTTTTAGTTCCGTACGCATGCAGCGCAAAAGGGAATGTTGGTAAAATGCGGGTGGAAAAAATGCGACAGTATCATATATTACCATTTTAACATGTTCACTGTGCTATTATGTCAAAACAGCAATTTTAATTATTTGAAGAAGTGCATACGTTGTTTCTGCTTCAGAAAATAATATGATACGAAGGTTAAAATAATGCTCAATTTCCTAAAACCTTGGTGGCGAATGTCCATCCTCATCTAAATTATGCCTGCAAGCCGCGGGTGTGTGGCAGATGGTGAGCCACCACCAGGCGTGCGTTTGAAATGAGAGAGAACTAAATTGGCACTTACTTTCAAGCGGGAATCCGAAAATACTAGTTCGGGCATGCACTACTTAAATGCAGGTGAGAGGTGCATTGCCACTGCTGTGTAGAATATTGTTAGACGTGCATTCATGAGACTCGTTAAACGTCGGTTAAAAGTGAAAAATTTGTTAATAAATGCAAAATAATATGTAAAGTTAATAGATGAAATGCATTTACACAGATACCTAAGTTAATCAACAAATGTTTCTAGAATATATACGGGTCACTAAATTGTTCTCAAATTTCGTGTTTTTTGGGGTACATCCTTCGAAATTCCTTTGACTCTGAAAGGGTGAAGTGAACCCTTGTAAGGAGATCTTGAATGTCTGCAACGAAATTGGAATGTATTGCAAAGTCTAGACTGTTATGCGTGTCGAAAGGGCGTGGAGTTTCACTCGAAAGAGGCATAACGCAGTGCCTTAGCAACACTCAAAATAATTGTAGCATATTTATGTATTTTTTACAATCAGGAGTTTAGGTCAATTAAAATAAACAGGTCAAAACCTTTGCCGACGTATCGGTTATTTATGTATCCATCTTAAAAGTGAAATACTTTTATTTTCTTTGATAGCATCTTTTGTAATTGAGTCGTAGCACGTATCAGCACACGTGATGGATATAAGAATGATCACGTTGCAACGTTTTCTTGTGTTTAAACAATGAAAAGGCATTGCCATTTGCCAGGGAAAAGGCACACGGAAAGTAGACTTTGAGAAGGAGTAGAAATTCATTGCCGTACCAACGATCTCCGGCCTCGTTTGATTTCAATTTCATTATTTACATCTATTAAATCCATGATGGTCAGGAGTTGACATTAACAAATTATTTCGAGTTCAAGAGATAGGTACGCTTCTTGTATCAATTTGGGCTCCACTTCTTCACCATATTTTGTTATTAAGCCAAGGTAATTGATAATAAGACAAAGAATACATAAAATGGCTCACTACTAATATATTACAAGGCCCTCCATAATGTATGTATATGACTAAAATTATTTGTGAACTTGTGGAATACTTACAATCTATGAAGGTGGTAGAAGGAAAGACAGAATCTCCATCTGTTTCTCGAATAAAATAAATTTTTAAAAACCCGTCATAGTAAGGTCGATTTGATTCCGTGGAAGGGGCATTTACGCCAAATGAAACCTGTAATACCGGCAAGAGAAGAGTACTAGGAGAATACGTAAAGAGCATTAAGCAACCAAGAATTTGGAGTTGATGGAGGATAGGCATTGAAATATAGGGATATTATCATGTAGTCAAATGTAGGGAAATAATCATGCAGAAAAATAACTCATACGCATAGCAACATTAGAAATGTCAAGATGCGATTCTGAGCTGAAATAATGGAGAGAAGATTAAAAATAGAGGGAAGGACGCGACCAAATAGGGGGCTGAAATAGAGTCCCCCACAAGAGCAATGCAAATATAGATAAATACTCAGTGCAGCTTCCGACGTAGGTACAAAAAGGAATAGTTGGCAAGCAAGTCGTCATCAACAAACAAACAAGTATACCAAGATTCAGAAAAATATAAATTAATAATACTTAAAAATGATTAAATATATAAAAAGTGTTGTTACATGTATAAGTCCCCATTGAAATGATTAGCATACAGTTTTTTCCTTAAAATTGGCAGAAGTTTCAACTGACAAAGGCAACGAATTGCGTAGGTTAGGGCCAGAGGCAGGAAGGGTTTTTAAGGTGAGCGTTCGTACGAGGTATTGGGTGTATGGGGTATGAGGGCTCAGTCGGTCTAAACACATGGACTGACCTCGGTTTAAACGTGGAGTATAAGTATTCTGGGTTTTTACTGCCAAAAAGTGTATTGAGAAAAGAGGCAAGTAAAAATATGCTCCTGGGTCTTAATCCATAACAAGTCTTGAATGCAGAGTGAGATGGTTTCATCTTCAAGAAGGTCAAGAACAAATCTTACCCAGGAATTTAAGAGCCGCTGGAGCTTATTCTCTAAGTCTATGGATTGTCACTAGAAACTAAAACCCAATAATATACGAAAGGCCGGAATCGCACGACTGCTGATATTGTCTATAGGAGGATGCATACAATGTCTCTCTTTCAGCATGATAGGTAGCGCACGCATGGTTAAGGCTTTCCTCCAGCCACATACCTTTATGGGGTATTAACTCGCAGGGTATTATGTACATGTACATCTACATAATACCCTGAAAGCCACCTTAAAGACGTGTGGCGGGGGGTGAATTCTTACCAAACATCATCATTCATCACGCATAAAAAAGGATCAGTAATAATGTACTAGTCTAAGCTTCACTATTTACAATTCATGTAGATGTTAAATCTAGCACATGTGCGTGGTGGGGACGTTGATAACACATCCTAGAGATAGATGGCTTGCGGGGAAGTAAGTAGGTGTAGGCACACGTGATCTAGTGTCACAAAACATTGACTCATATTATTTCAGCCTCGGAGGGCGATAGAGAGTATAGCTGCTTCAAACCAATGGCTTCATTAGTATTGAAGGCGATCATCTTACGACCTACGGAGCGATTAAGTAAGGGAATCGTTCTGTGTTCCAAATTTTATTCGTACTTTGTGCGAATCGTCCTATTTTGTTTAAAGTATTGGCTCTTTGGAGTGTAAACAATGGATTTTATGACTTCAATCTTTAGGAACACAAAGGAAACCATTTTAATAGCAGAATCTCTCTGAAATATTCTGCGACCATTACTCGTAATAACCCTTCATTGTGTCTGCTTTTAGGTTTCGTTTTCAAATGACGCTGGCGTAGCTCACAACTTAAGTGGGCGTGTAATGATCACTGTGCTGCCAATAATGTTTATCTCTGAAATGGCATAGATTAAAATTGCAATATTCCGCCGAAAATCTTTCTTGGTTTCTGGGTTGAACCCAAATTGCCCGATTACCAATTTTCAATACTTTCCTACTCTTTGTTTGCTCAGAATATTATCCGCAAATTCATAATCTGACTACAAAGACACTTCTTTGATCCCTATTTCATTTTGTATTTATGCCTCTTTGTTTTCGACGCTATTTGCTATGGAACTGTAGTTACAGCTATGAACTTGATTTCTTCATTGTTTTTTCAACTGTCTGCGTAATCTAATCCCAATTGTATTTCTTAAACACACAAGTTTTATTTTTATAGCATTGTATTCCGAGGCTTATAGTCCGGCAAAATGTCACATATCTTTCTTAGTGATCGGCTATGGCCTACATATTTTAGCGATACCCCTTCCATTGAAGTTAATGCTTTAGAATTAGCCACGACATCTGGATAACACCGTTCGAGACACCGCGAGGGAGTGGTAGGGGCTGAGGATGCTCCACATCCTCCTCGCAGATAAGTGACAAAATGCTAATACTTCATGGAAACATGTTAGGTATATGAGCCACGTTCAACTAAATGGTAAGTATCTACATAGTTATGAAGTGATTGCTAATATGACAGTAATCTCTTCAAGTATTTCAATCTATATTTCCCAAGATTGGTATGGTAAAACATGCTTCATACACTGCAGACACACAACATTTAACCGAATCGTCTCTGTTCGTATGCGTCTCACCTTTCCACTCTCTCTTCTTTTGCTCCGAGAGCAGGAAGGACTCCCCGTCCTCATCCCCCAAGGACACCTCACCCCTCGCCGAAGACGGAGAACTCTGTCTCGGAGGAGAATCCTCGAACATCGAGGTAAGTAGGCGACGGGAGTGATTGCGTCATCTGGGACACTTTAAATCACTGGAATAATCAGAGTTCTCAAAACAATAAAGCACTTGGTTTAGATTACAGCTTAACTTTGTAAAATAATTCAAGTACTAGGTCACTGAACAAACTTACTAGAATTGTTGAAAATACTTGGACCACTGTAGAAACTGCTCAGAAATGCTGAAATGTCCTTATCCTCCGATTGCATAAATAGGAAGCGATGTAAACATCAGCAAAGACACTACTCTCAGCTGCCCGCAAAATATTATTAAGAGAATAAAATATATCCACAAATATATGAATATTTATGTGGCATCAGAATAAAATTGATCTGGTGGAGAACTATAACGATGTTTAAATAAATAATGAAACGCCTAAGGGAGATTAAAAACTTTTTAGTTTCTCTCATAGATATTGAAAAATATTAGAATACAATCAACAGGGAGTTATTTTCCAAAATTATTGGCGAACTGGATTTAAGTAATTGATCATAGAAAGCGTACTCCAAAATAACATTCTCACGGGAGACTTTATACAATATTTGGAGATTAAAACAAATATTTTGAGATCAAGAGAGGAATCAGACAAGAGGACGGGCTTCCAACATAAATGTTCAACTTTTCTATAAAATAGTTACTTAGTGAACGGAGAAAATCTGTAAAGGAAAACGAAATGCATGACAAAAATTGAAATAGGTTACAAAAGAATACCACTTTTCAGTACGTTGCCTAACCTTTGCAGATGACTTAGTAATTTTTTTTATGAACAGTAGAATCAACCACCAAACAGGTAGAGAAGATAAAAGATCAAACCAAGAAAATGTGTATTCAATTCTCTCTCAGGAAATCCAAGTACTTGAAAAACATCAAAACAGCCCCCAGGAAATAAAAAAACTACATACCTATGGTAAAATTAAAAAAAAAAGAAACTTTAAGGCACCAAGGGAACAACTGAAACAGCGCTCCAGAAAAAAAGGCATTAAATCAAGGGTCAACAAAATTCAATTGGTCTATCCTCTAACTACAATTATCTAGAAAAATAAATGAATATCCACAAATGCGAAGTTCAGACAGCAGTAATTCGCACAAAACACTCTGAAGCAAAAACATCTGGCCCTAAATAAGATGATAGTAGAACTAAAAGTCTCACAAAAAATGTATAAAAATTGAACCTATTAGGTGTGGAAAACATACTGAAAATTCCACAGCAATGAATTCTAACTAGATATTGATAAAATCCAGACAATCAAGAAAAGAAGAATAACTTTCTCTGGTAATCTTCAGGGAATTTAAAACTATAAACTCACGGAAGATTTGTAACTACCAGCGACAACAAAATGACATTAATAGAAGACACTGAGGAGAATATGGGAAGTCAAAGTCACAGGAAAAGACATGGAAGAGCTACATAAGATGCTTTTGGGAGCAGCTACGTGTGGCATTTCTCGCCCGGCCGTTGCAGGTCACGTAATCATCTAAGTGACATGTTAATCGCGGAAATTTATTCCAAAAGTCTAGTCGGGAAGGTCTGTCATTCATTCTGACGTCGCTGTTGCTGTACTCTGACGCCCATCACCTAAGAAGGTGAGCTGTCGGGCATACCTCGGGCCCCTTCCGGAACAGTCGCCTTCAAATGGCACCGAGTCGATGCCATCGCCGTGGTTGACATCCAATGGTCGTTTCTCCAATTTGATGGTCTTGAAAGGCAGTTGGGGTAACACAATGTGTGGACGGGACCCGTGTCGCCGCAAATGTTCAATCGCCCGGACCTCCCCTGATAAAAGCACGACGGCCGAACACCTCTGGAACTCCTACGACGACGGCCCTATGCCATTCCTGTTCCGCCTGGGAATGTCCAGTTTCGCCCGATGCATATTTTCAGGCAGGATCATGAGATTTCTTGGGCTCCTTCCGTGAGGAGGGAGTGAAGTTGGTCCTCAGTCAATGGGAGTAAGTCTCAGTCGTTGTTGAGACCCTCATTTTTATACTTCGCGAAGTGCCCGAGAGGTTCGTTGGGCAGTACGGTGATAATGGGACGGTGGCCTTCGCTTCGGGATGTCATCTCCCCATCACTTCCTTGTCTTAAATTTCAGTATACATAAGACCTTGCTTCCTGGCGAGGGTGGTTGGGATGTGTGCTCTTCCTTGGTGTGGGGAACCATCACATACAACTCTGGCCTTCTGATTTAAAGTCTTCACCAATACCGCCGTTAGATGGAGGTGGGAATCTGCGCGGAGGTACCGGTCGGAGAGAATTTCCTTCACGCAGACGCTGAGGAACGCAATCGCTGTCCCATGTGCCAACACGCCCGGAACCACCTTTCATATATCCGGCATATTCCTCGAAATGCTCCATTAAAAGATTTAACATGAATTGGTAAGAGTGGATGACTGATCCAACCTTCTCTTCAAAATAATCCCCGCTCCCAATAAAAAATATTGTTCAGCCAGCTTCAGGAAATCGGCCGGTAGTCGACCTCAGGATATCCAAAAGGAGTCCTCTTCGGGTACTTTGCTGAAGAGGGAAATGGCATCAAGAGGTGCTAGGATCTCAATCTCCGTCACTCACAATTTGGCGATGAGACCTGCTGAATTCTTTAGGCAGGGAATACGTTTTCCTACATGTTTTAGAAGCCCCTGAGGAAGCGGGCTAGGTCTTCTACGTGGAAAGATGCAATGGATCTCAAGATGCATTGCCCTCCTTGAGTACCGTGAATGACTATTAGGACGACTTCCGTTGTTCCTCCGAAGGAACAGCTTATGATGAATCTCCTGATTTCTCGTTTAACCCTCGCACTTGCAATTAGATCTTTCTTCAGTTCAGCGTAAGTCAAAGCTAAAAGAGCAGCTGTGATACTATTTGTGGACATGACGTCACTTTCGACCGTGGGATACTTGTGTTGGACCTTAACTCGCGAAGAGCTCGTATTTCTGCAGTCGTTGCGTTGGTTTTTTGCTTTACTTACAGGATAAAAAATCCTCCTTAGAGACGCGCTTTGGAGAGATGGAACAGTTCATTCCCTTGGCTAGCTAGTTGCTTCTCTGGAAGAAATTTCTACCAGTTTTTCAATGACGCTTGGGATAGCATCAGGAAGTTTCTGGGACTTTCTCACGGAGATGGCTCCATTTCATCTTCTTTCTGATAGTGACATGTGAAAATATTCTGCTAGCCGATATATGTATAAGCGTAATGGTCAATATTGTTCCAGTACCCAGTTTTGTACAACTCACTCAGATTATCCTTGCTACAAAAACGTATGAACTGTCAAATTGAAGTGCGCTCACAACTTGGGGAGCTAAAAAATGCTGAATTGTATCAAGAAGAACGCAAGATGAAGACTGGTGCAGTGTGGCCTTAGAAAAGAATAAGAGATTTGGAAGAAAAAAAGAATGGAGGAAATGAACGAGATCCACACAGAATTTAAAAGCAAAAAGTCAAAATGTCTGAAGAATTACTTAGTATTAAATACCACTACATACCTCTAAAACCGCTACCAGTAAGAATGAAGGACAAAAATACCGCTCTACTTATCAGAATTTAATGCTTACACATATTTTACTTAAATTCAGACTAATGTGGTGATTATTGTTGGAATGAATACACGGTACACTATTCTTCTTTTTTTTGCTCTAATATATTGTTTTTTGGGTTAAATGTTTCTCAAAAGTCAATTATCCTAATTAGACTCTACCACTGATATTAAATCGCAATTATAACTCGAAAACTTTAATATTAACTCCGCATAACTTTAGTGCAATTTTAATAAAGAAATATTTTTTCTCACGAGTTTTAAATATTTTGGTCTTTGATGGGAAAATAGAGAGCAGTGTGTGCTAAAAAATAATATTTAATAACTAAAGGAGAGTGTTTAGTGTGTGCCTATCGAACAGTATTCATATAATAAGCCTAACTATTTTCCTAATTTCGCTCATGAAGTACATTAGTGATGTGTGCGTGCGCCTAGTTGCGTTTTTTTGTGTTCTCTTCTTTGCTAGTAAAAAAACCTAAGAACATTCACCTAGATATATACTTAACAGGCTTGACATTTGCTCGTCAAGACTTTGAAAGCAGTCAGCACGAGTATTCAATTCACCACCAGGTGCTCCTTTTAGCCATTTCACTTGGATCGGAAAAAGTCGTATTTATCAGAAACTATCTTTCCTGAAATAAAAAAAATCCCTGCACAAAAGGAGGGCAAACTAAGTGCTGAAAAATTTAATTATTTGGGCCGTGTTTTCGACAATTATGGCCTAATACTAAAATATCAATGAGTCCTCAGCAGACGAATGCGATTTGAGCTTCGAGACTCGTTCGCGAATGGAATAAGTGCGTCGAAAGTTGAAGAACGTTAGACGAAGCATCCAGCGATCGCTGTACAGTTTCGCTGCCGTCGAAAGTTATTTCCCTCGCGTCGCAACTCCGCCTTCACTTCAGGCCTTCCGCGGTGAGTGCCGCCGATATCTCAGGGAGCGTCCTCAGCACACGCGGTTAGGCGCGGCGCGGTGCGTCTCCCAGTGGCCTGCAGTTGATCGTGGGAAGCAGAGATTTGGCCCGCATCACATGCAACCCGCATCTCGCTCCTGCACCGCACGATGCCTACGAGGCGAGTGCGTGTGTTGGGGGTGGAGGGAGGGGGAGGGGAGGGGGGAGGGGGCGGAGGGGTGGGAGGAGTGGGGGGTTGCGCTCGGGTCCTGTGTCGGGCGGGGCCACGGAGAGAGCCGAGGAGGAGGGAGCGGGGGGAGGGGCGTCGGGCGGCGTCGCGACCGCCTCCTCCAGTCTGCTGCGTGCTTCGCGACGTGCGACGTCTACCGCGTGGCCGCCACGAGAGGATCAGGGCGCACCCTAGGGTCTCGACGCGTCTTCGGGGATATCGGAGAGGCGAAGGAGGCTCGACTCGAGGCTGCCGTCGGGCTCTGCGAATCGAGAGAGAGGTGGATCGTTGGTGATTTGTTCGCTTGGTGCTCGGGGGGGGGTGGTTCCGCTCCGAGGGACAGCGCTGGCGGCCGGCAAGGGTTCGGCCGCGAGGGGGTCTCCCCGTTCCTCAACGGCGCGGCGTCGCTGCTTCAGGAAGGTTAGTCCATTCGGGGTGCGGACGAAGGCGTGGAAGCGGAATCGGCAGCCGATGCATCCCTCACTCGATAGAACACGCATCCTGCAAAGGCTCTTTCCAATTTGCCAGAAATCTCCTGGATATCGTGATCTCAGGTGTATAATATACAGGCTGCATGCTTGGAAGTGTGACGGTTGTCATCTTTCCAAAGGATTTTGTTTCACCATCTTACGGACAACGCTGCAAAGAAGTGGTGATTTAAAACACATATTTGAACATGTTCCAAAGGCATTAATAGATGTGTAGTAAAATTTAGTTTGGTCATAATTTCACTTTAGTGTATTTATACTTTTGAAAAGTCTTTTAGGGTGAATTCCACTTGAACATAAAATATTCACATTTTGTTATTTGCGATGGAAAAATCTGGTACACATTCGTTTCTGATCAGTAAAGGTTTCATCAGTAATACATGAATAGATTACTAGTAGCCATTTGCCAATGCAATGTGTAGTCTTGGACTGAGGAAGTAAACCTATGTGAGATAAAGAAACAACGTCGTAAAAGTACCGAATGTTTTCCACCAATCACTCTCCAGGAAGTGATAAATTAATTTTGTTTTGTGCCTTGATTTCCACATAGAGTTGACACAATCGCCAACTGGAAAGGAAGACGTCTGTTGAAGAGTCACGCTTTATTTTTACCAAATTTCCAACGGAGACATAAAGAGTGGTACCGACAAATGTTGTAGTTTCTGCTTCTAGTAGTCTGCAGAGCACAGTTTTCGTCAATCTGGTACACATTTGCAGTGACGCCAGCTGTGCTGAATGTGCGTTTCATAGAATGTTCGAGAAGCTTAGGATGAATGAATGAGAAATGTCTTTTGAGATTGCTGATGCCAATACGTGAGTCGTCGTGGGATGCACGAGTTCGTCCTCCGACCCTGATTCCCGTCGCGTCCTCAGGAACAGTTCCAACTCCAAGCCGTGAGCACACCAAGTCCGTGTCCCGTGGTAGTTGCGTGGATCACCTCTTGGTCCCTTGCCCTCATTTGGTGGAAATGTTTCTCTCGTCGGGCATCGCCACTAAATATCGGTTAAAAAGGCGTTTTGTGATTTAACTCTTCGATATGTCTTATATATTCCGCTTAATGGTGTAGCATGGAGACTATGGGACTGCTCATACTGCTCATCTTAGAATGTATTGAATGTAAAGGAAGTAGGTTTCTTTGGAGGATTACGTGTATCATAAAGTTTATTCTTTTCTTGTTCATGCAATTAGTCCCCAAATACGATTCCACTGTTGTGGGCGAAAACTTTTGTCAGAGACCTCTTCTTCTTTTCGCTCGATTACTTAATGCTATTTTTAATGTGTTTCTATTTTCTATTTTTTGCTATGAAACTCTGTGGTTTTGCATTAAATAGTGGCTTCATAGTTGTGTGTAATTAAATTTTGGTTTTCAAGTAAAGCTAAACGTAACAGTACACTACTGCAGACCAACTTTTTAAATCATAAAATGGCCTCAAAATGTATTTGTAAGTTTACCATTCTGAAAATACTCTAGTAATTACGAGATAAAGGCTTATTATGGAAATGATTAGACACGATAATATCAGTAATATTTGTGTGTCCATGCGGCCAATAGTTAAAAAATATAATTAGCTGGATGCCTTTATTGGTGTGATATGTGATGATCGTGAAATTTTGTCACTTATATTGATATAAAGATAGTTTTTACTTATTTATAATTCAGAATACCTCATTTTTCCACCAAAACCTCTTGCAAAATGCAACAATAATGTGTAGTAATAACATAGCAATGGGGTAAAGGAAGAAGGGCTCGTGATTCATGGATTTGTAGGACACCCCAATGTAACCCATGAAGTGATATGATCAAACAGAGTGCAGTAAAGTGAAGGTGACCTCTGTTCAAATGCACTGTTTTTAGAAATGCGAGAAGGCGATCTATATGCACAATTTCGGGATTGTGTATAACACACACAATTGTTGAAATGATAATAGAAAACGTTATGTAGGAAATGAACATGATTTCAATGACAATATGATGCATTCCACATTCCTGGCTGCACTAAGTCAGCTATTCCGACGCTGTTTGGTTTTTATGCTCTTTATTATTATAGTAAGCATATGATTCTTTCAATTGCAAATACATTTCCAATAATTTAAATACCCTAAATTGATGAATATTACGTGGTGATACAATTAAAATGATAACCTTCGTTATTTAATTTGAAGACACCCAAACCAGCGAGATAAAAAGTCCAAGTTAACGCAGTGTTTACCAGTTAGTGTTTAGATACACACTTTTGGGTCAACAAACGTGTTCAGAACTATATTTGACTAGTGATGATGTGTGAAAAGTGAAAAGGAATATCTAAAGTAATAACCATTCTCTTGGTAGAAAGTATATTTTTATTGTAGTTAAAATTTGTTGGAAGAAGTAAAAAATAAATTAGAGCAGTAATTTTGCTTCTTCTACATTTTAATTCACTTAATAAGGTAGAGCTGCGTAATTTTTTTAACAGCAGACTCTTGAACTATTTAACTTTTCGATCCTCTTCCTTTCTTATTCATTGTTCTGGTCACCTATTGCATACCACTGGTCTACCCTGAACGACATTCTTTTCCAACTCTTCGTGACCTCCGTCAGAATCTGCAACCCTTAACCACAATTCTCCCCTCTTAACTTTTGAAGTGACTATCTATTCTTGCTTCATCCACTTCCACTGCCTCCTTTGAACTTCTCTCTGAAACTTCAACTCATGCATGCATTTCTCTGTTTAATTCCACATCCTCCTTCAAATTCATACTAAAATGCCTCCCCTCTAACTCTAAATCCAAGTCTTACAGCTATTCAATGCCAAACTCCATTTCAAAGTCTGTTTATAAATTCTTTAGGCCCTCAATGGTCGCCCATTTCACCGTTTCTTTCTTTTTGACAAAGCTGTCTTAGATTTCTCAATTCTTCTAATCTACCTACATTTGATCTACTTTTTATTAAAACAGCTACCATGAAACACTTGTTCTTGTTATTTTCTTCAACTTAGATATTTATCCCAGCCTCTGTGTTACCAAAGAATCTCATTAGGTTTGTTTTTCTACATTTAGCATTTAGATTTCTAATACATAAGTTTCTGCACATACATTTCTAGTAATACCCCTTTCAATTCAGCTACACCCTTCTTAATGTGATATTTACGTTGGACTCCCTCGGCGGCATTCTCGTCGAACGCTTTCTCGAAATCTAATTTTTGGATTCATTAGAAACATTCAATTACATCTGGATTGCATGCCTCTATATCAGATTCCTCGTTACAGATACTGTATCATGAGGTCTCGTCTCCTTCCACTGATTCTGCCGCAGAATCGCTACCCGCACAAATTCTCTAATCTGCTGTCATTCACTCAATGGACGTTAAAAGTATGTTATATATGTCTTTTGATCTTTACTGTTCTGCACTTTTCTTTCAAGAATCCTTTTCACGTGTTCTACTCAAACTACAGAAATATTTATGCAATTGGTTTGAAATATATTATGATGCCAGGCTTAATTAGATGAAACTGCATTGTCAAATGGAAAATAAGGTTTTTCATGTCCTATAAATGAATCTTTATCACTTTACAAAGTCTTATTCATCATGCCATGTAGTTTTACTTTCATTAATAAAAGTGGCTTAAATATGTCAAATCATAAAATGTTAAACAATAGTTTCAATAGAAGTGCACATACAGCAAATTCTTCCTTTCCATGAACCACTTGGTTTAGTCATTGTTTTAAAGTGATGTAACGTCATTTACTAACTATAATACCTAAATCTTAGAGCATATTGAATAATGACAGTAAATATGTTGATTTGAATGAAAACTCTGATTATGAATGTGGTTTGAATGACTAAAATTCCAAATTTTATATTAAAGTTTCTAGATGAAACCAAATACTATTAGATACATGCATCATTTTCTATTTTTACGCATTTACTCTTATTACGTAAAAATGTTGGTTCGAAAATATTGTTACTTGGATTATGTCCATACTGCTCATTATATTTCAGTGCACAATTCTTTTACATGTTAATGTTCCCACAGTGTCAATAAATTATACATTTTTCTCAAGATTTCTCACCCTGTACATCTCTTTTAACAAAATCGAAAATACTCTCAATTCACACAAGTTCACTCGTCAATTGTGGTCATCATTACTGTCATGCATAACCTTAACGGTACAAAAAATGACAGATCCCTTTTCGTAGTCTTTCCATTCCGGAACATGATACTCAATCCTCTTAGGAATACTCAATCTCAATTTCATGCCATTTGCTTCCACCATGCACTTCTCAATTTCCAAGAGGCAGCTAATATTCCGCTTGTTATAAGATTTCGTGTCCTTACTTAGAACTGGACGCGTATATCAATCCCGTTCGCAAGATAACCCTCCTTCTCACGAATTCATGCTATTTAACATCTTCATTTGAATATTACTTCATTGTAAATTTCCATTGCATCCATTCTCGTCTGTGGATAAATGCAATCCATTTTCCATTCCGCTCAAAGCGGGATAAGTATTCTAAATTTATCGAACTGGCAACCTTCCAAAAAGACCATAAATTCACTTCTTTACAGCGTTATGATATGTATGTTACACAACTGCCACCGACAAGGATCATTCTAACTTTCTATTTCTCGGCAATCTTATTCTACAGAGGACCCGCTTCACTATCTTATCCTTAAATTGAGCAGCTTCATCGAATACATTTTTGGAATCTAAAAATATCGCATTCTAATCAGCGATATTTACAGAAAAAGATGAACGACAAAAGCTATGCCCCGTGAAATCTATCTGTGAAAAACTAGGTTTTTCTGTTGAGACCGATTCCTGACTAACTAAGTCCCAATTATTGAACCTTCAATTATATTTTTTGAGGTTGATACGAGAGAAAGAGAGTTAGGAATTCTATATCTCTCCCGTTCGTTGCGTTTACATGCTAGAGAGAGAGAGTAAACCCACTTTACAGTTCTTGAAATTGGTATTTTTTAGTTTTCTGTTAAATAGAGTTTTGAGTTTGGTGATAAATACACCAGGTATTAAATTGTTTAGCACTCGAGAAGTTAGATTGGAGTAGAAAAATATTAGCTTCCATGCCATGTACTTCGTATTGACATGGAATAAAGTCTCAGGCATTTATGTCGGAGATCATATGACATCTGAGGTGACCAATTTTTTTAATAACCAGGGAATTGCAACTGTTGAATTGTAATTGTGTCGCCTCTGTCATATGTTTCATTGCTAAGAAAAATTTAATCAAAGTATGAATGGATAATAGATTTTCCAATAACCATGTCCTGGGGCTACAATGTCTGCTTGAAATGACTGGACTGACACTGAAGTGTCGACACTATATATGGATCTGATTCACTACCAAGGATACAAGAGAAATGCAAAGAAATGTTTACCCATCGGTTTTTATAGAATAAAATCGCTGGTGATAGACATACAAGACATGGAATTAGATAAATAAACCATATCAGCTCGTTGTTTCCGATTTTGATTATTAAATCGTATGATTGCATCATGCATACATGCATAGGAATGAAGTTACGCAAACAGAGGAGTTTTCTAACATACTATAGGAGAAACCTATAGTATGTTATAGGTATAATCTATAACCTAGAACAAATAGTTGAAGAAGACGCTAGAAAAGAATTTGCTACAGTGCAGGTACCACATGGTACCGAGACCTGAAGGCTTTAAGATGGCTTTTAAGTCGTAATCTTAAAGAAGGTAATGATAGTTGATGAGAAGAATTAGGATTATGGGAAGAAGGATAAATTAGACGGAGTAAAAATTGCGGAACAAAGGAAATAAATTACGCAAATAATATTTTGAAAGTGGCAATACCCGAAGTGAGAAGCAGGAGGTAGAATATTTGAAGAAATGGGCATTTTGGATTTGGCTAAAAGAGGTGGAACGAAGTAAAATATGAAGAAATAATGGTTTCGGGAAATAGTTCAGGAAAGAGAAGTTGTGGAGAAGAAATGAAAAGACAATTCCAATTGAAGAATTTGAGAGGTATAGAAACAGCAGGTGCTGAAGCCATTAGATTTTACCTCAATGACTTGTTGATAGAAACATGCGATGGGAAATGTTTCATTCTGCGATGCCAATGAGCACCAACATGCAATTTATGACCATTGCATTGCCAGATGTGTGTCCGTCATCCTTTCTATGCATTCTTGCCTATATTGATCGCTTGATTTTGTGTGAAAATGTTTTCCTGCCTGAAGTTTTGTTAGAAAATGGCCGTGAATTAAAGGGCAATGGTGAACATGTATAGCTAGTTTGCAGATATAGGAAAAATACAGATAGAATGCATAAAATGGAGCTGCAATAAATTTGGCGATACTTGGTATATCATGACCTCAGTTCCATTTCCAATTTGCATCGAAAACAATATTTAAATTTATTTTTCAAAGTCCCTATCCAAGATTATCACATCTGTAACAGCTATTAATGATGCCTCCTATCTGAATTCTCCTCTGTTGCAAACTTAGGAGTCTCGTTGGGAATCGCCGATGCCATGTTCCTGCTGTAGCCTTTTTTAATTCTTCTAATTAAGGTCTTCAGTGAAATTCTGTCTTTCAGAATTCTCTTTGCTTCCTAGTTCCCCTGTAATTTTCGTTATAATTTTGATATTTTCATTGTGTCTTGTTATTATTCTACTTTTTTCATAAGATTTTATATCATTTCTCAAGTTACGGTGTTTATATTTATACACATTGACGAGGGGCCATAAGGGATTTTTGGGCCTTAAACTGATCCCACTAAAGAAGTTTATCTATCTGTTACCAAATTATTTATATTCGGTTAATATTATTATACACTCAGTGATTCAATTTTCTTTCTGCTTACCTGTCGGTGGTCCAGTTTCCAACTGTGCGACCGTTTTTTAAAATGCTTTTTCTTTTGTCTCCTACTTTTCAGTGGGAGGGACTACGTTTTATTACACTTCGCAGTTTATGCCTGATATTTTTACGCACTCGAAGTCGTTAACCTCAGCTGTCTCAAAGTGCATATCTCTTTGATGCTTCAAGGTTACATGGTCTTCATCTCAGGACAAGCACGATGTCCGCGACCTTTTGGTTGACGGGCGAATGCGTCACCAATCTGACAGCCACGCACGACCCTCAAAGTTTCTAACGCATCGCCTAATATTCTCACTTCTTCGTTCAATTTTGCATCTTACGGCTGGCTCCTGATAACAAAGATCTCGGCGAACTGCAATTTGTCATACGCTGGTTTCGTACTGGAATTAGTGCTAGAATTAGACCAGATTGTTTGTTCTTTCATGTCCAATTTTCAGGGATCAATTTTTCGCCGTTTTTCTACTTACCAATATCTTTTGAGATCCGTAAGCCATTGATTGTAAACCGGACTTTATCTTAGATGTAGATATATAGCCTTATCCGTCACATAGAGTACATACTCTTTGTGCGCAATGCATACGAAAATAACACGTCCTCAGTGCTTCTGTAGCAATCTCCATTTGTGAAATGCCCTTTATAGGATATGGCAAGTAAATGCTCATCGATCATGCTACCTTGAATGCATAAGAGTATATGTGTCTTATTGTTAGTATGAATGCACTTATAGTGTGCGAATACATTATTGCTAATCAATGCGGGCGAATACACTATTATTATCTATGAATGCGAATACATCATTGCTGATCTGTGCATGAATAGTTAGCATAATATAGGTTCACACGCTTCTTTTAAAAATATTTATTTCCACTTCTCATCATCTGATCATTTATCTTGTGCATTACGGACTTCCTATACTTTTTACATTTCAGCCATGTCCAGTTATGATATTTTGTTACGTCTGAGAAATGTATTAAAATACATTGAGAAAGATCCGAATGGAATCGCTCTAATCTTCTTCTTATTAGTGAATTGGTCGTGACGCAGGAGTGCATTAGCTTCAGATTTACGCGAATGATTCAGTCTTAAAGAACATCGTCGGACGCTTCCCTGGATCGCAAGATGTCTCCCACCGCCGTGGGCTGCGTCTTCCGCCGGCCGACGCCTTCCCCGCACCTTGAGGTCCGTACCTGATCTGCGCTGAGACTGACTATAGCGTCAGCACGTTCAGTGTAAATTTCAACCCATGTTCGGATAGCAAATACTATTCTCCGTGACCTTTCAGGAATCTTGTAACACTAACAGCATAACTATCATGAGAACCTTTCATAAAACCTGCAGGTCACCTTTTTACGAGAACTTATTCACTAGCATAACTTCCTCACATGGATACCTTATGTTGATGCCGTATTGTGAATGATGCCTAACAGGATAGTATAGCATCCCTATTTCTCACCGCATTAACCCAGAAACGATTTTACGAATCCCAGTAGACTGATTGCTACCGTCAAGCGTTTTCCGAAAATAAAGAAGCACCGCGTCTACCTGCACTCCATCTCCAACCAAAACTGAAATGTGTCGAATATAAGACCGAATTTTGTTCCTCAACGTATACACTTTCTGAAGGCTTGCCAGTTTTTGATCAGCAAATTATAGCTATTAAAATACGCCATGCTATCATTTACTACTATATAAAGTGACATGCTAATGACGAGAATGAAAAAGGTAATTTAAAATGACACGTAAGTGAAAATGTGTTGCATTGCATATTATATTATTACGTTAGTAGCAAGCGTTCACCAGGAACGATATTAAATTTTATTGTAAGTCTAACACAATTGACTTACAGGTACTTACTCTATGTTTAAGATATCATCTGATTGATGGTTTAAATAGTACTGGATTAGTATTGTATAATGTAATATGATAAGCCTAAAATGAAAAATTGCAAAGTTAGATTACTTGGAGAAGTTGCACGGACATGAAACTTGGTAATTCAGGAAATTACGTTAATCCACAAAATATTGGTTCTTTTTATCCACCTGGCAGTCCCGGGTTACTTACCATTTCAGTATTTCAAAAGTATGAACGGTAAAATCGGTTTTTTGGCAAGTAGTTTCATTTTATTTTCGACGTTTAAATTATTATTTACTATTCCACAGGCAACAGATATGAACCACAAGAAATTAAATACCATGCAAAATTTAATTCTTTAAATGGCCAACAGTTTAATGTTTCTAAACATGAACCATTCCATCAAATATGAAACCTTCCTAAATTGCTAATCTAACCTAACCTTAATCCCTGTAGTTTTCACAAATCTTCACTTTGATGACTAAAGGCATTGTTGAAGTTGACTTTATGAGATTTCATGGAGAGGATAGCAGGAAGCCTAGATTTATAAGGAGGTTAAAAGGCACTGGAGGGCCACAGGATTACTTATAACGGCATGTATACTTAATAACGGCAAGATTGGCCGTTTTGTGAGGCTCGGGCTCTACTGGCAAGGTACTGGAGGTGGCGATTCCTAAAATAAGGTTGACCATTTTCGATAGGCACGGACATGCGTAAAGCAACCACTCTCGAATGTTATTTGTGCTCCCGGCAGTGCTAAGTTCGGCAATTGAAGGAAATCACGGTTCATCAGAAAAAGTGCGCAACGAGACTACAAGAGACACATTTGAGTTTTCATAGGTTAAATTTGTAACCACTGTTAGGAACCGAAATATCTCACTGTGGAATAAAATTCATTTTTACTGAAATATAATCATGAAGGTCATTGACGCCATAACGGTGAATTTTGGAAAAATGCTATTGTGGTTAGCAGCAACATATTGTTATTCGGAGGAGGCAACTGTCAGCCGATATCGATTTAGTCTAGGTGGAATATTGCGTAGAGGTGGGAATATTCTGCGGAAGAAAGGAGAGAAGCCAGTCGTAGGAATTACCCTGCTCTTAGAAGGGGTTCAGGGGTTCACGGTTTAACTTCCCATCCGACGGACGGAGTACTGAATTTTCCATAAAACACTAAGTAGGGACCAGTTAACCACTGAAAAACCTCCGTTTCAATAATTATTTGTATTTTAATATAACTCCATAGGAGGAAATAGAAATCACAAGGCTTTGTACCGAAAAGGTTGGGCAATGTCCAATGAAGCCCTTTCTGTCTTCACTATCGCCTTTAGGCTAGTAGGCATACGGGCTTTCAGAAACGTTTCTAACTTTTTTGGGCCTAAGAAAAATGAATATCGACAAGCACCTAAAGGAATTCACGGCTGATAATTGAAAAATAATGGTGAAGTAGTCGCAGGAAGCAGGGGGTTGGGCCGCCATAGGGCTGGTATGTCATGTAAAATGTTTAACAGAGAAAATGCACTTCCCCCACTCCATGGCCCAACAAAATGGCAGAATAATTCCATTGATATGACGTTGCGCGTGGAGAGTAACTCTATCTCTCGGGTAGGACATTGAGCCGTGGGCGTCTTCCGTTACGATCAGTCCCCTAAATCCGTTCACAGAAAAATTCGTAGCTCTCCTTAAATCCCCACAAATCCTAAATGATGGCAGTTGCCTCAGGGGTCGTGGGCCCCACGAATAACTACCGCTTAGATGTTTAGAATGTTTAGCCTCATGCACCACACTAAGGCTTTATTTATTCCGTCAGTTAATTTTTACAGGCTCTTATTGGTTTCTAATGGGAAAAGTGATGAGCTCGGCATATTCGATGCCAGGAAGATGTGTAAAGAAAAACGCAAATATTTTGGTGGGTGTTACAAACGCTTTCCTATTTCTAATCGATAGCAATAACATATAATCTAAATAAAAATTTTTATCTTGCTGTCTTCTCTTGTAGGATGTTATGATTAAACAGAAACATTTTTAATAATTTAATTTCGTAAAAAAGCATGCAAAAATATTTGCATCTCTTACATGTTTCCTTTCTTTGCTATAGTTATTTTTTGATAAAAAAATAAATTCAATTGTATGTTTAGGAATGCATTATGCATTTTTTGTCGTTGGTAAGAGCCGAAATTTACATGCAATTCTGTTGTACGCACTTTTTGCAGTGGAAAACATTGCAGGTATTTTTTTCTGAGCCTGACAGTTGAAATTCATTCATAAAGTTATCACATAGAGTAGTACTGGACAATTTTCCACCAAAATATCCCGTCCAAATCTACCTTGGCTGATTTTTTAAGATGTAAAAACCGGATCTTTCTAATAAATAGTCGTAACATGAAAATGGTACGGTGCGGAAACTAAGTGTAGTGGACGCTTTGAGGTCACAAAAGCCACTTTCACTGAGTGCCCAGCAACGAAAATAATTCCTTTGTTCTTTGAAATACCCAGAAACCAGCCATTCCTTATCTTGCGGCAAAATATTGGACCTTAGAACAAGCGAGCGGAGGATTGCGTTCTCCCCCGGCAAGAAGGCAGAAGGTCTCTCTGAACAATGACAGCAAGGAGCCCAGCACTCGTCGAAACCACTCAAGCGCTGATTTCGGAGGACGCTAGGGCATTGTTTTGAACAGTGCTGTCGATTGTTGACATTAGCTAGATATCCGTATATTTAACTAATAGCGAGGAAGATGGAAATAGAACCATTATGACGGTCAAATGATTTTTAGCAAGTATTTTATGATAAGAAATTTATTTTTGATTATGAAATATATTTCTCTTTCGAAATTAACGAAAATATTGATAAAATATATTCGACAATGGTTGGAAAAATTGCGCGGTTTCTGAAAACGTTCAATTGACGATCAAAACATTGCTGAGATTGCGTCTCACATCTTTGTCTCCGTCCATTTCACTTGAAGGCACTTTAGACCGAGATGGAAGGCCTTGTGTTGTATTGTACATCATACAGAGGAAGGTTGGACCGGCAGCGTCGGCGTTAGCCTGCTCACAACGATGTCAGTGTCCGTCTGACGGAGACTCGAATGCCCCCCACGAAGGACTCTGGTAGGGACCGGTTTATCACGGGAAAATGTCTGTCATTGTCGGGAATCGCTCTCGGGTCTTACAGGTGAGAGGCCAGTAATCTAACTACACCTGCCCGACCCCTAATAATGAGTAGTTAGGCCTACATGTAATGAATGTGAGAACTGTGAATGTGAGACGCCAAAGTAAAAATAAATCCTAAACAGAGTAAATTACTTTCGGAGAGAGCGAAGTGGGGGAGGGCGGTTGGAAAAGCCAAAATATAAATTGTTAATTGGCAGCTGACGTTAGGCACATTTGAATTTCACCCCAGTCCGACGTTACTGCGTAGCTAGTAAAGGACGCCATTGGTTGACATTATGGGGGCTGCATTAATATTATCACGGTAAATTAAATAAATAGAGTAAGTACAATAATATTTTATGGTAGCCTTAATATAATTATTTGATCCAACGCAAGTCTTTGTCTTCGGCGTTGAGAAAATTTTACCGATATGCGAACGCAGCACGTTTTATGTATCTGTTGGCACGTTATCAGGATATCTGCAGACAATTGTGTAAACTGTTTCATAACTTTCCTGAAACCAAACGTCCTTAACAATTATTCTTTCTCCCTTTAAGTAATAAAATCTTCCAAATCACATCTTTCTATGACAATCTTACTGATAAAATACATCAAATATGCTCTATATCTAATACAATGAATATTTCTTAGGCATTTTTTTGCAATTAGTAGCGTTATGAAATAGGTTTCACTTGATTATTTTCTTCTCTAGGTATCATTCTATTACACCTATAGATAATAGGTTATTCATTGTCATCCTCTTTCACTGTGATTTTAATTTTAAAGTGGATTTCCTCTTCATTAGTTAATGTCTTTACAGCATTCGCAATGAACTTTCATATCTGTAATTACATTTCCTTTCATATTTTCGATACGAATGAATACAAAGCTCCTCTAATGGAGCGCTAAGTGACACTTCCTGTACATTCACAGGAGTGCAAACAAAACACGCTGTTTTCTTTTGTATCTTATTCAGTTCCCAAATTAAAGATTTATTCGCTGGATCCAAGGTGTTCCATTCATACTCCAGGCGAGGCCCTAAGAATACGAAATAACTTCTCTTACTTTTCCATTTGAAGACTTTCTGATGGTCCAACCCCAGTCTCTTCAGCTCTTGACTACTAATATTACTAATGTGGGTTTCTTTGATAGGCTTGTAGTAAGGGTGGTTCAATCATATAACGCTCGCAACAGTTATTTGCAAATGAATTCAAGCATTTTCTCAGAACATGAACTTTACCCGTTTCCCTAATGTCCTTTAAAATGTAAAAACTTTCCAAGAGTAGCATTCCTTCCAGTCATGTGCTTGTAGGTAACTCGTGAGTAGGATAAGGTGTCATTGGAAATAAAAGAAGAGAAGCGGGTATCCGACAAATGTGAAATGAAATGTCTCGCGCGCATATTTTCGCCATTTTGTGAAAGGAAACTGAAAGAGTGTCTACAAAACGTTGACTAGAAGGAGTTTGGCCTCTGCAGTGTTGAAATAACATATTTTATTCGGTGGATCCCCACCCACGCGTCTGCAGTCCTCGATCTCAATAGCTTACAGAGTCGCACATTAATCGCTGGGAGATTCATGGTTGGCTTGGTTACGTCATCGTTGAATACACTTCTTAATGAGCTATTCAAAATATATGCTTCATCTACGCCAATACTGTTTACTTCCCTATTCATTCCCCTTCATAAGAGTAGACCGTTGAGTGTTTCTCCTGTAATTCCCTTACAACAGACCAGAGCGATTACTTGTGTGCACTCCCAAGCAGTAACTGTCCATCGGGAACAGAAATGGATTTTCCAGGATAGCATTGCTATTCAAGGGTCGGGTCCACTTTGATTAATTTTTGATATTTGAAGAGCGGATCAATTAAATAATTTAAGTTTTCGTCTCAATGGCTGACTCTGGACTGCTGTCGTTCATTGTGCAACTGCAGTTCTTTCATTAGGCACTTTCCCACAAATGTCATTCCAGAGCATGGAATGGAAACAGGCTCTTAGCTTCTTCTCTAATGAATTCCTACCTTCAAATTGACTATGATGGCTGAAAAAGGCCTCTATGCAGCAGCATATTTGAAGCTACGAAAATTGTTTCGCTATGAGACAGGAAACATTACTGGGAACATTTTAGGTATTTTTAGCGTGAACGCTGAATGTTTCTGATTGGCGCAGGACATTTATCTTAAAATCCTTCTTATGGGTTTAAAACAAATAAGGCACTGTTCCTCGCAATCGAGAAACAGACTTCGATATTCAGATCGACTTATTTCCAACCTTTCGCTCGATCCGTGCATCGCGGAGCTAATTTTCGAAATGCCTCGAAAGGGAAGAAGAGAGCAATCCGGTTGAAATGAAAACCTTGCGCCTTCACGCACGAACCTTCTCGTGCTTGTCTTCCGAAACGAATGCGATTCCGTGGAAGCAAAACATAAATATCCTTCGCCGCTTCCCTTTCGTTCGAAAGCCTTTTGGGAAAATGTTAATTTTTCCCTCTTGTCTTCCCACCGCGCTCATCTTGGTCTTCCCAAGACCTCCCTCCCCCTTTCACTCACGTCATCCACGAGGCCAGGGAAGAGGCTCCTCACGAACCATGGCCACGACCACAACCACACGCCTAGCTATCGTCTTCTTCTTCTTCGCGACCTCGAACCTCTTTCTCGAGGCGCATCCGCCGGCGTCGGCGCAACCTTAGGACAGTCTTATCTTGGACATCGGTCGCTCTCACTGCCTTCTGCTCGCTGACGTCTCCCCGTTTATAAACTTCCATCAGAAAAGCACACCGAATATTACAAGGGCTAGAGTGGTTACTGTAAGTGAATCACTCCTTTTAACTTATTAACTCATCCTCAATACTATCCAATTCATCGTGAGTTTTGCTACAACTGGAGGCTATTGCTCCAACTGGATAAAATAAGTATTTTGCCCAGTTTTGAGAATTAATTATCATTCATTTACCTATTTAATCTCCAGAATAGCCTTTTGGCGTTTTACCCTGCGAGATTTAACATTGTAATAATCGCAGAACAAGGATATGTATGTTTCGGGTAGTGGAAATCCAAACCAGGTGGATTTGAACTGCAGTATATTACTTGTCTAAGCATGATTCCTTCCATTAGCTGGAAGGGAGCTAGGTGCGATTTTTCTCGAAGTCTGCAGCTGTTAGGAGTGATGATACTTGATTTCTAAGAATTAGTCCATTGCCTTCGTTTGCCCTACGCTAAATGAAGGACGGGCTTCATCGCCGATGTGCCAAATGTCTTCTGAGGAGGAGGCCCTCCCAGGGCCTGTCTCCGGACTGAGGAGGGCGTGCGAGGGTGGGGGGTGGTTGGGACGCGCGCTGGGTTTCCCGTGAGAGAGGAGGGGGCGCGCGGCCCCTGTGCACGCGAGCACGGATGATGTCGTGCAGCGGGGAGACGTCTCCGCCCGGAACCACCCTTCCCCGGGCACCAGACGGCGCGCATGTAACGGGAGAGTATGAGCCCTCCTCCTTCTTAATCAATTTTTCTGGGAGGTCAGCAGTATCGCGTTAATATTAGCTCATCCTATTTATTGCTTCGCTTGGCTGCTGTCCTTATCGTAAGACATGCATCTTCCTACTTCCCGCGTCTATTATATTCTTACACTGTAATATGCATCCGCTGTGTTCGACGGAATATGGATTTGAACAGACCGCGACATATTTCTTGCATTTGCTATTATGCGGAGGACAGGATGTTACCTTATATTCGCAACATGCCATTCAAAAAGATGCCATTGGCATGAACTAAGTGAAAATTCAATGAATGAATATCAACTGAGTAATTTTACTTGTAAAGAAGGGAATTACGTAAAGCTGTTTTTAGATGGTAAAATTCTTGCTTTAAAAATGATAATTGTCAATCATAACACAACTTTTTTAAAATAAACTATGCATTGAGAGAAATGTATACACCTAAATATGAAGGTTTCTGATGCATTCGATTCAAAGGGTATAAATATTTCTTTGACCATAATTTTATACATTTATGCGAGTAATTATAGTTTTTACCGATCATCGTTGATTTGCCAAGAATGAGATATGAGAAACTTTGAATCCTCATTGCACACATAAATCATATAGTGATGTGTGGAACTTTTTCGAGCACAAAATGTTCTCAGGACCTCTGTCTGGTGGCTGCATCCAGAATCCACCACTGACGAGTGCCGCCCTTGAATGACCCTGATGACGACTGACATTAGGGATCAAATGCAATTTTTAGGAGGACTGATACTGAAAAGAGAAACCCTAGGAAGAGAAGTGGCATGTGCATTGAACCAGCGAATCAAAGATCTGTATCTAGTCCCTTGATCCAGGAAACCTACCTTTGATAATTTTAAGCGTGTTCAATTAGCAATCATATCGCCTGAATTTATTTCGGACAATGGCACTAAATAGTTCTATCATCAATGTCCTCTATTTGTTAATTTGGCTGCAATAGATATTCATGTGCATTCGGGAGCGACTATGGCCCCCTATCGGTCGCAGCGCCACATTTTCTATTGAAAGACAGGAAAGGCTTGTTGCTTTTGCCTGGAGAGTCAGGTCATTCTGTGATTTACACTCCACTACATGCCTCTTTATGTTATCAGAGAAATAAATGCTGAAAATAGGCACTAGGATCTATCTGGTGTACTAACTAAATTTATCACTCATATGTCATTAAATTCCACTTACTTCATTGCTGCAACAATGTTTGCACGCGAAAAATATCCCATTTAGGATTATTTATTTTGCTTCGAGATGAACTTGCTTGCTCTCAAAATTTTAAAAAAATCTTAATTTTCCTTGCGGTGAAGACGGGGAATCAGTGAGACCATCAGCTCTGTAAGTAGATGTAAAAGTACACAACACCCTGCATGTCGTAGGGGATGATTTACGGCAAACAATCTGCCAAACTTAAAAAGCATTAGTAGCTATAGACAAGTCGAAGCATAGCAATTAAAAGAAATATTTAAAGAGTAAATTAGGCATGCACAAATATGCTAGTAGTTTTGTTGGCTTAAAGTTCCCATGCCAATATGCAACTACCTACGCTACCCAATGACTGTGTACTTTAGAATATATTGACAACTATTCATATCCGTAATATTTTACCCTAAAAATTTCAAATCTGTCGGTTTGGCAATCAATTTATCTGATTTTTAAACTCATGGTCCAGTGTAGCATAATAATTCTGAGCTCGCAAAATGTTTTTGATGTAACCGAGTAACCGATATTGACGATGCATGAACGCTATTTGCTTATATATTTATAGAACAATTTGTAGTCGCCGATCACGATATTGAAATTTAATACGAGATCCCATGTGAGATAGAGATCAGGCGATATGAGTGATGTGGTAGTGAAAGAGTCCATTATTTCCACAGAAGAATATAAAAAACGCTGTGCAGTTGTATTAAACAAAACGTAACGAGAGAAGAGAATGGCTGGCTGCAAATTTATTAACTCGGTGCTAATATTGTGCCCCACCTCATTTGGAGCTTAGTCAAGTTCAAAATGTTAGGAATATTTAGAAGGACCTTTATGCCTAGTTGAGCTCATGCAACAGGAAATTTTATCGTCCTGATACATTAACCAGTGCAACATTAATCCAAATAACCATAGGCTCATTGCTTTGAGAAATAATCTTCCTTGAATATAAGTGTCAATTGCCTTTTACACAGCAGATAGCCATACCTCCCAGCGAAACACGTGGGTTACCTTCAGGAAGGCCATGAAAATAACTAGCGTTACTGGCATTCAATGACGGATTCATTCTGTAAGAGTCGAGTACAATTTTGAATGAGACCAGGGGGACTGTATGTGAATTGAAATTGATGTGGCACTGAAAGTATAAGCTCTCCCTCCAATTCTGCAGAATATCCGAGGGGCGGGGGACGTCTTTCTGTCATCCATTTTAATCGATGTGTCGTACAGAGCGAAAGCGAGGGGGGGGGACAGTTATTTCGGAATGATAGGAAATGCCCTCCGGACACGCGAGAGACAAAGGACGGAGCTCAGAATAGAGTGCAATTGCCGTTCTCTTCCGACCCTCCGTTCATCCCGTGGATATGAATATTAATGCGAAGTGGTTCAGGAATGGAATATTCAATTGCAGTTTTGGGAGGGCTTTGCCAACATTTAAAAACGCCAGCCCCGAAATCAAGTGTTTCCTTGTGGGGTGCGGCGACCTTTCTTATTGCACTCTTTGCAGAAAAACACATGAAAAGATAGGCATTAGAAACTTTCAAGGTCAAGCTCTTCATGAAGAAATCAGGGGAAGCCATTTCTGATCATACTACATAGCGTTCAATCCAAATTTTAATTTCAATAGAAAAAATAGATTGTCTCGGCTTCCTATGCACCCACTTTTGAACAACGGTTGCCTCGACATTTGAACACGTGAATGCCATCCTGGAGACTTAACTCTGCATGTTTTTTCTGGTACCATTTTCAACCTTTGAGGATCTCAAGTACATGGATAAAAATCGTAAATTTCGTCATTTTCGAGAAGGCTTCTTGATGACGTTATTTCTTCCACAAGCTGCAATATTAAGATTTTGGGAGAATCGCCCAATCATCCCAAGATGAATTCATCATTATCACCACATGTCAACCTTCCTGAGATAGGGTCAACGCCACACTCCCTCGGATCTCTTATGAGGTCCAAATATTTCCTGTTATGTTATTCAGGGGAGGCTACCGACAGCCGAGGTCATTTTCGCCATATAATATTTCCTTTTACCTCCTACACTATTTGATTCATTTATTATCAAAACCATTTGAAGGCACCAATGAACGATATTTATGCCAGTAGATTTGGAAGCCTTAAGTGCCCTTATAACAGCTGATTCCACAGCACGAATGGGAGGTGTACCAAGGAGTAATTATCTACATCTTTATTAATAATTTGTTACCCCTGCGAACCCTACCCTAGTGGTGTAAGGGCATCTGACATGGGGTGTAGATCATCAGCCGTGAAAATGAGGAAGAGACTTTTGCCTGGTAAAAAACTTTAAATACTGATGATCATGCTAATATATAAAAATGTTGTGGTGTCTGTCTGTAAGTTCTATGTTCGTAACGCATCTCCTCAAAAACTACCAAACCGATTGAGCTGAATTTTTGTAGGATTTCTGCGTACACACTAGAAGGTGTAATAAGATAAATAAAAAAAGGCTCAGGGCCCCATTAGGCCCAAAAGTGGGCCGAGGTTTGATTCCCAGCGCCAATACTGAGTACACATTGGTTGAAATTGACTTTTTCAATTCATAAAATTGCAAGAGTCTTGTCTTTCGCTCGGTAAAATAACTAAATGTTAATCAATTTCTTTCATTCTTTCTGTATTTAAAGGGAAAGATTTTAATCTTTATTATTCTTTCAACCGATATACACCTCAAGGTTTCTGTAACTTGTGTAATTTAATTTGAATTGTGCAGTTTTTTCGGTTCCTTTTTAATCGTTGCCTAAGATTAACATTGTGGCCTCCGAATAATGATGATGGTTAAACCACTCAACGAGGCTCCACCAAATTATAAAGCAGATGTCATTTTTGTGAAAGTTTCGGGACAGACAAATGTTTTGGCCCTTCTATCGATTGACAATAAAATAGGGATATGCGAATAGTGTCCGCGAATACTCAAATACCTCGAATGGCAAATATTCGATATTCGAGATCTCGAATAGTGATGCTAAATAAGCGACTTCGAATACATATGAAAATCGTGCCATACACCATTGGGCGCCCATACCATACGCATCCAGACGAAGTCTTTGGTAGTTAACTGCGCGACTACGTGGAGAACTCTGGACCATAACAGAGTCCCCTGGATTGCCAAAAAATAACTACACAGTGACCTGGTGAGGGAGAAGTGTTGAGTAATGTCATCCGGAGGACTCTGGACCATAAAAGCATGTAGCGCGCTCTTATGCATGTTGAAGAACTGCAATAAATTCGCAGTGAAGAGGTACCGATCTGTCTACCGTTAGCGAATTGCTTACCGTAGCGTCTACCTTATTTTCATTGTGTTGATTTTCTTCGTTAACGAGATGTTACTTCTAATACATAATCATCAACCACTGAATTCACTCTGCTAAATTAATCCAGTCTGCGATAGTCGTCTAGCTACGTTGAAGGAAGGTACGTCCCAAGGTACGTTTCCGTGGTGTTTATGCGCTAAATTTTGCACAATGATGGGGTTCGCCACATTAATTGTGGTTTAAAGACAACAGTTCCAACGAATGATGTGCCATCAAAATTGAAGGAGTGAGAAAAGTATCTCTTCACCGGAAATAACGCGAGAAACCCTGCCACGATGCAAAGTTGAAGAACGTCTGTATACATCATCGATGGTTGCCACTCCATACGAGCTTCGTTAAGAATATACCTCTACTTAATATATTTTCATCACTGATTTTAAAACTGAAACTTTACTTCCAAATATGGAGTACTTGCAAAAGTAGTTTTTGAATTTTATGTAACAGTTTCTGAACTCAACTCGAAAGTGTACTATGCATGACGCAATTACTTATAAAAATTAAAATCGGAAAGCATTCAATATACATACCATAATTAGTGATAAATTACATTTACACTCAGTTCGCGAGTCACGATGTCAAATAGTTTATCAAGTATATGGCGCGATTTTCAGTTATTATAAACGGACAAAAAATTTGTTGTGTGCAACCATTTTGATTGTAAAATGTCGAGGGGAGGAAAATCTCATGCAGTTTCTCCTCTAAAGGCTCATCTAAAGAAAAACACGCTAATTATTGGAAATTTGAGAAAAGTATTCATCCTCCACGTCCACACTCGATATAAGAAGAATATTAGAAGTGGAAATTGATGATGTTGATGATACTGAAACTTCATGTGATCTTCCCAATCCAATTGCGAATACCAGATTTTCACACGATTCAACTGATTCTGATGATGCTGACATTGTTTCCTCAGATAGTTCATGCATTTCAATTACACCATCCCCCTCAAGTTCCCACATGCAATTCAGACCTCCTTATTTATATATAAAATCAATTATTCGCAGTGCTCAACCTGCTCTGAAGAGTTTTATTGATTAAACTCAGTTTTAAGTCTGGTGACTGGTTAAACTGGTTAAGTGATTTCAGTTATTACAAGATTGATTGGAGAAATGATTTGTCTTGACAATGTCAACCTATATCAGTAGTTAAAAATAGAGGTTGCTGTAAAATGATCAGTTACTTAGAATCAAGATATACTATGCCGTCAAGAAAATATTGAATCTGTATGAGGAAACAAAGAAAAAAACAGAAAATTTGTTGTCTAAAGCTAAATACGCTGCTCTTACAATATACATGTGGACTTCAACAGCCACTGATGACTACATGAGTTTTGACAGCTAATGTATGTTTAGAATTTGTGCCATTTCTTGGGCTTTCACACTCTGGAGTGAATATTTGCAACTTCATTACACAAACTGTTGATCACACACTTCAACTAGTGATTAAAGCAGCAAACCTAAGGTGAAAGATCTTATAGCAAAACGTCGCAGCATTGTGGGTCACTTCAAGCATTCCACTAAAGCAACGAAACAACTGAAATTGGCCCAAGTACATCTGAATATTAAAGAGCATAAGCTCATGCAGGATGAATCCACTAGGTGGAACTCCCTTTTGCAAATGACGAGGCGCCTTCTGGAGCATAATCAAGCAAAAGCATTAGCTGCCTCTAACCTGAGTTTTGATGTAGACATAACTCCACCAAAATAGGGGGCTATCGTGCAATTGATTGATGTTATGAATATTTTTGAAAGGGCAACATTTGTTGCTATAGGAAATAGAGTGACAGTTTCTGAAGGCATCCCTCTTGTGAATAGCATCATTAGTTTCCTTGAAGTTTCCACACAGTCACCTGCAAGGCTTTGCCAATGATTTGCTGTTTTCCATCAAAAGTTGGTATGAATTTTTGGAAAAAGAACAATTATACACATTTGCCACAATTCTTAACCCACGATTCAAATTCAGTGTTTTCCAAGCTTCAAATAATGTTGAAATGATGAAATTTAAATTAACTTTGGAGATGACAGGATTATCTGACCAATGTTACCCAAAACAAAGAGATAGCTCAAGAAAAGTGCAACTGAAAAAAAATGATGTAAAGTATGAACATACAATGTGGGGACTTGATTCCAAATTAATGCGAACAGCACCAGGTTCTAGCGGAAAGAGTCAGGAAACTCCAGAGGAAGATATTCGAAGATACCTAGGCAGAAGATTTGCTTCCACCTAATGAAAACATTTTTGATTACTGGAAAATGAACTGTCTGTATCCTCATTTGAAAGAATTATCTTCAAAGTATTTGATCACTCCGCCATCAACAGTTTTTTTCTGGTTGACTTTTTAGCGCCTCAGGTTTAATTTGTGTTGAGAAAAGAAGCAGATTAGATCCTGAACGTGTGAGAATGCTTGTGTTCTTAAATAAAAATCTGTATTAGGCAATAGTTTAGATAAACTATATCCATTTTTCATGCATGTGATTTTATTGATTTCATTAAATTTGAAATTTTAAAATAAAGGAGTTAATTTTTCAACTTTATTGAGTATACCATTTTACTTACGCAGACATCAAATACATTTAGTATAATAAAATATAGTATATGAAATTCCAGCATTCGAGGTATTCGAAATTGAGGTACTCGAACTATGATTTTATGTTCGAATTCGATATTCGAGTTCTAAAAATTTGCTATTCTACCCATTTCTACAATTAAATAATGAGGCCTTTCCATTACATATTTGAAGAAAAGAGGCATTGAAAATCAACTATTTTACACGTGGTTATACGGCAGAGCATGGCTCTTGCAATAAAATTTGTAGATTGATAATGTAAAGAGAAATGTCGTTTTGACAAAAAATTAATATAAGATGCGCAATTTTATGTAGAATTTCGCATTTTAAAAAAGCGTTATTTCACTTGTTTAATTGATATTAATGAATGTTTGGCAGAAAAAAGCAGAAAAACCTCAGTTACATGAAGGTAGCGCTACAGTATGTTGTTATCATTGGCACCGGTACATGTGACGGAACGTGCTTACAAGCCTATTTACTGACTTAATTAAGAAATATACCTTACCAAGGTCCTTCTTATATTTTTATCTAATATAAATAATTCATTGGTTTTTGAAATGGTGTAATTAATGCCAATTCTTCCAAATGGTAGCAGTGTTAGTGTTGTCAAACAGTTTTCAAAAAAATCAATATTAATAAAATTCAAAACAAAGAGTTTTATTTGCAAGGGAATAGTTTAAAACTAAGTAAGAAAATATTTAACCTATTTTGGAATACGTATTAGCGGGATTGAGTATGTATTCTCACTTTATAAATTAATCTTGGTAACAACACGACAGTCATATTTCGAAGTCAAAATGAGTTAAAAGAGCTTGTAAAAATTAGAATGCAATTACAACGCGCTATATAATATTCATACAACTATTGTGTATGCTTTATCACCCAATAGATGATTTCCAATTAGGTTTTTTCTGAATCGGTATGTATTCATTAAATAGCATAGCTCTTTTACGGGATTTTGAATCGCGTAGTCACGGTGGAAACTCCTTAAGCTATGCGTCCAAAAGAGATGTCGTAACGTGCATTGTGCTTTTCCCGAGGGTGTTGGAAGGTGATAAATGAGGCACTGTGGCTAATTCGTGAAGCTAGATCGGCCATTTCATTCGGCACAATCATACGGGCTTACTACTATTGTTACTCATGGATCAATTCGGTTTGCACCCGGTAAACTTAAGTGCATTTAATCGAAGGCTTCCGCGGGGATCAAATTGTGAATTTTTTTCGAATTAATTTCCGCATTTGGCCAGTGGAACAGAACTGGGATGCAAGGGAAAGAGCTGAAACGTTAAAGATATTGTCCTCTATTGAGATGGACAAAGGTGATGAAGAACCTAAATGAAGTCTAACAAATATGAGAATAGTAAGTCGAAAAATAAAATGTAAAATACATATGCATAAAATAAACCATGGAGAGTTCAAATATACTAGACCGAACGAATTTGGTATAAATATGCTGTAATGTGTACTAGACTATAAGAATAGAATGTACTCTAAGTGGAATAAAACATAACTACGTAACGGTAGAAAGTTTGCTGACGTCAATGCAATGAAGTTAGAGCATTGATGCACTCAAAGTCCACATAAGGAGGAGGGCTGCGTCAAGCCAATCTCAGGATTGATGACCGATCATGATTAATCCACATAAAAGGCCAGAGAAAACAATTTTTTTTTGCCAAGGAGGCCGGTCCTAACCTTCCCAAGTACCACCCCTATTCTGGCCTCATTCCAGCCCGAAAGGTTTGGAATACTATTCCCATTATTGTAAAACAACATGTTCCATTACTGACGGTGTTTATGTATCAACGTTGGTACATTATAGATTAATGGCACTAATTGAGACTTGGAGCGAAGGATAGCTCCAAAATCCAAGGTGGGTTTCATCCCTTAACAATAAACGTTAAAAGTTCTTAATACTATGTATATATTTGAATAAACTCACTCCCGTTGGATTTCAACGGGCATCTTCAGCTAGTAATGAATAAAAATCGTTGAGGCTGTGAAGAAGCAATCTTTTGGCCGTGTCTTTATGCGTTGTAAGGAGAGAGATAGAGGGATTCCAAGATAAGCACTGATTGTATGTCCGCTTTTTATTCAGGGTTCGTATGATTGACTCACCGACATGAAATGCAGGTCGAAGGCAGCAGTACTTCAGATAAAGCAGGCTGGGATTCAGGCACGTTCCATCGGCATAGTGTTTTCAGGTATTTGGATAGCAATGTTGGGAGGAGAAATGGGTTGGCAGTATTGCAACAGGTTTTTTTTGCGATGCCGGGGTGAGAGAGCGCATTGTCAGATGGCGTTCAGTTTGCGAAGGCACTGGCTAGATTCGGCGGTCGTAAGAAAGGGCATGAGCACAATAGGTTTGCTGTCAATTTATTGGATTATTGAGTAAGGAACTTTTGCTGTGGAGATGAGTTATCGGATACAGGGAAACACGGAGTGCATATTGAAAGTTTTTCAGTCCTAATACGGAGAAAAAATTGGGAGTGGAGGCAAAATTAGATTCTCTAGAATCGATATTTACGATTGAGTTGGGGACTTATGAAGGCATTAGCCTTATTTTTTTTTTAGTTTTTCTCGCTGTTATAAATAAAAATGGTCGCGAGTTGACCGATATAATGAAATATTAGAAATTGACGAAACACATTCGCGCGACACATGCATGCCAGCAATAACGATTGAAGTTATTAAAGTACTTAATCTAAACACTATTGGCCCGAAACATTACACGGAGAAATTTCTGGCGGAACTGTAGCGTTTTAGGAATACACTACCGAATGGTACCAAACGGTACCGCTAGGCGTTAACGGGTTAAAAAGTTCAGTGACCTTCCTATGTCTTTTGCAGCATCAAATTTCGTGACAAATACCCCACGACAAATATTATTATCTAGTAAATTATTGGCGTAGGATGGGCATTTCTTCAGCTGCAATGTTTTCTCGCGCCTTGTAAAATATTTTCTGCAAAATACGGGATGATAAAAAGAAATTGGAGATGCTACTGGTGAGAGAGCGATTTATGGAGTCCAAGCAAAACATGTGAGGGGGGGAGGATAATGAAATAAGCAGGCCGGAGGACTGCACGCTTTTCCGAGCAATTTTCAGCCTGCGAGGGAAATGGCGAAAGAATAAAAAAAAGGGGTTGCAAGTTTCTGGAAGGGTCGAGGGTAAGATTGGATTTATATATATGTGTGTAAACAAGGCCTCGAATGTGTTTGGGAGGCGTTTCATGCATACTTCCGTTTGTGAGGCGAGGAAATTGCACTATTGCACTTGATTGAGCTAAAATATTCATAAGCCTGGCGGAAATGAATGCGAGGGGGAAGGACGCTCTGCGAGGAGGAGGATGAGGCAATGAATTGGAAGCGATTCGCTGCAGTTGGTTTTGGGGTTGCCGCGCGACATGACGCTTGCGATTTGAGAAGAGGGGCGGCGGGGTGTCTCTCCCGAAGCATTCCTCATCTCGTCGATTATTTCTGTTGCGAAGACGATACCTGGAGCACTTCGACGGTTTTAATTAAAAGAGTTCCATTTCCTCGTATTCGACCGAGGAGGAATGCGGGGAGCGAGGCGTTATGGCAGGGAGAAAAATCTAGGGTCTTCACCAATTTACAAAAAAGAATGATTCTGGAAGCGAAAAGGATTCAGGTTAATTTAGAAACTAATGCGCAGAGGGCGGAGGGAGAGGAATGCTTTGAATTTGACGATGGAAGAGGTGTCAAGAGAGGCTTCTCTTTATTTCTTCTTTATTTTCCATTCTTAACTGATCTTTTGTTCTGCTTTCATCGAATGATCCCTGGCCTTAATCAAATCATGCCTTAACACTTCCGCTACGAAAACATTCCGCTCAGTAATGAATGGCTGTGCTGCAAGCGAAGAGCGCATTCCGCGGTTTCTGGTTTCCAGGCCATATCAGGAGGCATTGCGATTTCCCAGGCAGTTCGTTGGTGCTCACGTCACACACTTCCTTTTCGGCCTTGCGAGGTGCACCGCGCACCACTAGCTAGAGGCAGTCACCACGCGGTGGACTGCTATGCGGTCCGCTAAAGGATTAGGGACTGCGGGACATCCGAGTTTTATTCGCTTGCGATGGCTTGCGTCATTCACAGCAGTGGTATCCAAAGATCAGAGGGACTACGCGAAGAAGACGGCTGCGACCCATTGATTTTTGCATGCAGGGTTATAGTAAACAATTCGTTTGATCGACATGCTAATATGGCGTTTAATTTTGTTTTAACTATGACATCTAAATCTTCTATTCATATCCAATTCACCAAAATGTCTTTTAAATAGTTGGAAGAAAGTGACTTCCAATTCACTTTAAAAATTGTCTACACTTAAACTCGCAGTGTGGCGTCCATTGCATCTAGGTGCTTGCAGTAGGCTCGCACCAGGAAAAAGGATGTTATTTAAATGTTTTACAAAGCCAGTATATTTTCTGTGAACTCTTTTAAATCGGTATTTGAACGTAGCACTCAGGTATAATATTACTAGATAGTTTTAAACGAGTCCTTATGATTCAAGACCTAAATCTATTTCCCTATTACTGAATTTAGTTTACTCAGCGTGCTCTTGATGATCTAAATCAAAATGGGTAATCCGCCTATTTATTTTATGATGAACCACTGTCCTATCTTGGCCATTCAATTATTAAATGATTCCTGCTCTTAGCTACGACGTTGAAAGTCAATAATATGTGAGAGGACAAGGGATGGGATTGTTTATGTTTCGCGTTGAATTCGCGATTTAAAAACTATTGTTAGCAATGTAACGGAACAGTCCAGAGATTTTATCAAAATATGGCATCCCTCGTCCACTGTGAAACTATTCTATGACGTGATTTTCGTTTAAATGAGTTATTAGAAAACATTATTGTTGCACAGGAAATATCTGTTTGTTATGATTTGATATATAAATCTGTTTATGAGGTAAAGGTTAGATGCGCATTTATCCTGTAGTTTCATTTCCGTCTCTGTTTGAGCATTAATGATGGTTATTCCTCGACACTCTTCTCACGGGATAGGGCTTTCAGATTGGAATGGCTTTATGAACAGGCTCCTCTAGAGCTGGAGTCTCCTGGTAACCATGCCAGTTGGGTTTAAAATAAGGAGCTGAAAGTTTGTTGTTGCGCAGTCGAGATGCTTAAAATGATTATGATAATGCAATGAAATTCCCCCGGGAGGGTAGAGGAAGCAAAGAGAGGAACATTCAAGTTGTTGGAACCGATCGTGGGTTCTTCAATGCATTCAATAAAACAATCGCAAAAACAAATATCACCTTAAGGTGAACTCAGATGATAATCCATTCACCAAGGAATTTAGGAAGGAGAAAATATGAAGAGGTAAACAATATACTCCGGAGAGAAACGGAGAAAGCGAAGGGAAATACGAAGAGAGGGCAAAGGTAGGACATGGAGAGGCTCCGGAAATAGCGCAGAGCGAACTCAAAGTTTGAATGCGATATTGCGCTGTCGTAAAATAGAGCATGGCATCGTGTAATGCTACATGTCAGGAAAGTTAATAACCTGAAGAGGTTCAGCGCCGGTTCAAGGATTACGTGAAAAAACGTAATGATAGCTGCAATATGCATAGGAGCTGCGGCAAAGAAGGGAAAATGTGGATATGTAGTGTAGTGTATGTAGAAAATGTGGATAGGTAGATAAGGGTGAACTGGGGCCAGGAAAGTGCTGTGAAGAAAGCATTATTAGAGTTGTAAGGTAGAGTTGTAGGTGGGTATTTGTAATATCCCATTAGAATTACTTAAAACTAAGAATGAGAAGGGAGATTAGGATTTTATGGTGGGTGGGCATATCCCCCTCGCATATCCCACTTGCTCGTGGGATATGCGAGGAGGATGGTCGGAGAATTCCATAAAAACTTATTTATAACTGTACTAAAATAAAATGTGTGAATAGAAAGCAAAGGCTATGAGAAAATGAAACTAATCCTGCTCGCGTCCAAAGTAATATTTAAGAGCACTGACAGATGGATGAAAAAAAGAGTAAACGGATCTATAGGTTACCAAAATTAAACCAATAGGTACCTATGTAAACCAATATGTAAACCATTAGTATGATTTCATAAGAGGAAGGAAACTCGAGATTTGATAGCGGTGATGAGAGCATTAGCGTGTTTTATTAATTTCCTTACAGCTCTTAGATTGACGCGAGAATAAACAACTTCCTCCATGAGTTGCGCTAGCAATAATACGTCAATGCATGCAAAAAATGGCCAACCATACTTCACAAATCAGCTGCAATGCCACCCCCAATACCTTATCACCTTTATAAACTGGCCTTCATCTTCAACACGCATGGGAGTCGACTTTAACTATGATATTAAAATCAGGCTGGAAGGAAACACCTTAAATCGGGATTCTGGGTACATACTCAGCCGGGAATGGAAACCGTTAATTCGAAAAATAACGAAGAAAAGGAGACAGCAATGCCACCTGGATTAGATGGCTATATAAGCGCAGGCGGAATGCCCTGCAAGCTTTACTGCTCTGAGGAAGATCGAGGAGTGTTCCATCGAAACGTCAGCAACGCAAAATCTTACTCGGCTGAAAACCCGAGAATTATAATAATAATATTGCCACTTATTATAATAATAATGTGTTATTATTATAATAAGTTACTTATTACATACCTACTTATTATTATATGAGTGCCACTTATAATAATAAGTATTATTATAATAAAATAATAATTTGCTTTGTAGAATTTTACATAATCTACTCTTGAAAATGGCTGGAGAAATAATTGATTTCAGAGACCTTTGGAGCTAATTGAATATTTGGGAGGCTGTGTGATGAGGACCTTGCGTAAAATATTCTAAATTGTTCCATAGACATGAATATTACCTCTACCACGGGTCATGTATGCATGGTAGTCACTGTTTGTTGGGAAATAAGGATTTTTTTGACCAACATAGAGCATTGTAAGATGCAAATACAAGGGAGGGGAAGGATACCAAGAGCTTCAAATATAGGTCTTCCTGGAGTTCTAACTGAGACACCCCAAATGGCTTTGACAGATTTTTGTTTGCAATGAGAAACATTTAGCAGCTGTCCTTGTATTTCCTCAGAAAACTAATCCACATGTAATGTGGGAGTGGACATTAGCATAGAACACAATTTTTTGTGTGGAAATTGTAGTTATTGTTCGTAGTTTCCTAATCGTATAAATACCGGTAGAAGCTTCGTTGGCTAGATGGTCAATATAAGTGGTCCAGTCAAGATCCTCTGTCAAGTTAAGGCCCAAGAATTTAACTGTTGTAGAACGTTGAATTGAATGGTTGTTTAAAGTTAGCCGTGGACTACAAGTAGGATGAGATATTTTGCAATGATATTGCATAAAAGACATTTTATTGTCAGTTCAATGACAGATTGTTTTCATGACACCGTTGGGACATATCAGTAATTGAGTTTTTTGTGTTTAGAAAAAGAACTTCTGAAGTAGCAACATAAATTAGGGAGGAAGTGTAATCTGCATACGATACCACATTACTGTTTGGTAGTAAGGGAGGTTGGTCATTAATGAATATTTTTGATTGTTTTTTTAATAAATAACGAGGGTCCCAGGATTGGACCCTGAAGAACTCCACAACTAACTTCAAGTGGCTTGGGTCTAGAGGTTTTGGTTCCTATTTGAGATTTACTTTTCAATTGCACAATTTGTTGACGATTTGTCAAATATGACATAAGCCAAGAATGAGCAATGCCAGAAATACCCATACCTAACAATTTGTTTTTAATATAGAATGGTCAATATTAACGAATTCTTTACTTAAGTCATGAAAGGTACCGATAACCTGGTGATGGTTATTTATTGATTGACAAATGCTATGAATTAGCTGGAATGCAGCTGAAATAGTTGATCGTCCTTCACGGAAACCATGTTGATTAGGATTCAGGAGGTTAAAATGTTTTAAATAATTTAAAATACGATCAAACATCAGATTTTCGAAAAATTTTGTGAAAGATGACAGAATAGAAATTGGTCAATAGTTTTCTGATTCATGCGTAGTACCTCTTTTATGTATCGGTGAAACTATTGCTGTTTTCAGAGTAGATGGGAAGTGTCCTTAAATAATATGTTGTGACGGAACGGGCTTGATTCTCCTTTGCACGTTGGCTCGCCGCAGTCCTTACGCCTTCCAGAAATGGACCCCTTACCTTTGCCTCGACACCTCGTCTACTTCGGACTTTCCCGTGTGGGAAATGGTTTTGAGAAAAAGGGATATCGCGACCTTTGTCGCGTGTTTGAGAAGGGCGCCACCCAAGACCGCAGCATCGAACCAGCTCAGCCGGCAAAGCAAGGACGATCCAAAATGTTCAAGGGTTGGGGGGACTTTAAGCCAGGGCGGACGGTAAAACAGCGGCACAGGGAGCGCCGTATGACGTGAGCACGGGAGAGATTACGCGGAGCGTAAGAATGAACCTCTGCCTTTTCTACATTTAACACAAACAACATTTATTCATGGAAATGAGCATAAAAATGAACACGAAGGAGGCACTCTACAGCTAATTAACACATGTCTTACTAACTAATGAGGGATGAAAAGGTGAATGAATGGCGAGACATAAATGGAACGAAATCAACAAAAATAAAATGATCACTCTTTAACACTTTGACCCTTTAATGAACAAATAAATGACCAAGCATGAAAAAAATAAAGTAAACTACAAAATAAAGAGAATTACAAGCTCCTCGTCCTTTTTTGAATACTAATGATGAGGACGGGAGTGAGTGATACAGGAGTGATGGTCCCGTAGGACTAGGATTGTCCACTCTTGGGATCAGTTTGACAGGGTCTCTTCTCTTAACCTGAATGGACTTTAACTCTGGTTGGATATCTCGTACACCACTTATTCTGGCGCACACGGGTTTCACAGTGGGGAAGCGTGAATAAGAGGGTTGAAACCACTTAGGATTGGGGAAATACGGGCGTGGCGATACTTATGTATGAGATGGTGTGGAGCTTGACGGTGAAATCCAGCGCGGAGAGACTGCACCGTTGAGTTTTCGGTATGGTGGCGCGGAGAACGGAATTCAACTACTCCTGCTGTGAAAATGCACCTTCCGACTGAAAGGAACTCGTCCAACCTTTGGTTCCGGGGATGCGGCGGCCCGCTACCTTTCGCGGTCTGTCGCCCTTATCCACCCGAAACCTCACCTCCTCTTTGGGGTGCCGGGATCGAGGTCCGCTGCGTCTCGTTCCTCTTCTGGGGCAGAACGCAGGAAAAACCGGTAGGGAAGGACTTTGTCAATTCCTCGCGGATGTCGTGGTGATCTCCGTCTCCAACTATCGCCTCTCTCTCTCTCCGTCCACACTCTCGGCTGGCTTTACCAGCACACCCTGAGCTTCTGTGTTCGACTCCAGTTACCAACTGCCCTCGTTCGTCTCCTGTAACTCTCGTCCCCCCCTCTCACGTGACTTTAATTCAAAAAATCACCAATAGGTTCATGGCTTACACTGCCCAATGACCTGGGTTGACACAAAAGTGGCGTGATTCTCACTTTTGAAGAATCCAATGCGCTAGACAAAGGAACATTTTACCAGATATCCACGCAGAAAAAGGCAGGCGTTCACCTCGCTCACGCAACGGGGACCCGGCTTAGGACGCAAATGACCGAAGGGAGGCGCGTCCAGTTGAAAAACAAAGATAAGACGGCCAGTCCGTCACAATGTATTAATTAAAAATATCAGAAAATGGTTCCGAATCCATTTGGCAGCATATTTAACTATGTGCATTGGGATTTCGATACGATTATTTATTAATATAATTTGCCGAGAAAGAACAAGAACCAAGAACAAGTATGTCATTGCTTGCCTAGGTACGTTTTTCAAAGCATCGAAACTTGGCTAACTTCCGACTGTTTTATTTAATTTTTCGTAATAGAACTATATTTGATGATAAAATTACATTTTGATGACTCTTTATTTCTTAAGTTTTATATCTCTTGTTTGTAGAATAATACTTCATAAATCAAATTTTTGAAGCAAAATAATACTGCTTACCAAAAAACCAATTTCATCTAGTACTCTTTTAGGATAATGTATTACAGTAACACTTTTATTATAGAAATTTTTTATTTACAGAAATTTTATAAAACAAGTTTTTTAAAATTTCTGAATACAATTTGTAATTATTATATTTCAGCTACTAATAAATAAAAGTTGCATTTCGAGGGAGGGAAAGAGATTGAATGAAATAAAAACAGAAAATGTGGTCGGCATGACTCATGCATAGTAATCGTTGAAGATATGGTTATATTAAAGTACATTATCCATCTTAAAAGGCAACAGTTTTTCTTTAATTCAACATGAATACCTTCATGACATTGCACCTACATCTACATGCATCAAAACGGTACTAAATATGCATCAAAATGCGAGTACCATCGATGAAACACAAGAACAGAGAAAAATGATTTGCAGCTCATGGCGCATACTGATTTTTCCGCAACAAAATTGAAGGAACGCTACAAGTTCTCTGAACAACTGAAATAATGACCCGTAATTATGCTTTCAATATAGTCAGTCATTAACTAGTGACGTTGAAGTTAATGACATAGAAGAATGAGATTAAAAATGATTCCCTAAGGCCTCTTTTCATCCCGGATTCTTGTTTCCTGTGAATATAAGTATCGTACTAAGAAGTTCGTAATGTATTTATAATTGCATTAAAATTAAAACTATATATTTATTTTTCATGCTAGCCTTAAGCGACATACAAATAAAAGTATTGTGCTCACATTGGAAGCGAGAGGTTAATTTTAGGCGTGATTACTTTTTTACGCTTGGAAGTCACGTGTGCGAAATGCACATATTGAGCTAATAGGGAATCACTAATAAAACGATAGAAGAACATATGTCCTCAAGACACTCCATTTCATAAGGAGCGTGAATAATTTGTGGTGACGCACAGAGCCAAAAGGCTCAGACTTGAATTTTTAGGAGCAAAACACTTGCATTTGGCTCAAAGGAAAAAATTTAATTTTCTCTCTCCATATTGCCTGGTTGATTTCTTATATTTGTAAACATTTATCCCTCACATCATTCACTGTATCCCAGCTAAGAAAATCTGTTATTTTATAATTTAGAACAGAGGTCAGAAGGCAGTGTACTGTTTAACCTATACCTATTTAGTAACCCTCATTGCATATAATGGATGATGAGCTGTAGTTGTGGCTGAGAGATAAAAATCATTTTAGGACTTCTATTGAGTTTCATAGTTTTTTATTAGGAAATTTTTGTATCTATTGAAAAACATCATTGGATTTTTTCAATACCCTAATGGCTAATTGTCAAACAGAGATTGAGTCTTCGCTTTCACTATCTAAACATGACTCTTGGTCTTGAAACAGGAATCACTTTTCGGGAGCGAAGTTTTACACCAACACTTCATCAGTGTATTCGTGATTACAGCTTTAACAAGTAATTTTCAGTTGAGGGCCAAGGCAATACGTGCGCATCTATCAGAAGACCATTGCACTGTTCATATATTACGTTGACACATAAACTTTTCTTTAAATTTAGGAATAAACCTGTAAAACGAAACCATGAACAGATACCGGTAGCCGGGAGTTTTCTTTGTGTGATAAATGTTACATGTCTTGCTGTTGCGGCTCTATAAATCCATGTTAAAGATACCTACCCACCTGGGTGGATAGGGATCTTTAAATTGCTGGATGAGAATATTTGACGGAGAAATGTGTGCATTGAATAAAGCATTGGAATCCCACATAAATTTTCATATACCTCATTCTATAATCAAAAAATTACAATCCTAAAGCCGTCACGCCAAAGATCAATGTTTTCATCCAACTTGTTTACGCAGCGTTCAATTATTTAAAGGACCACAAATGGCACGATTTCGAAACTTAATGAAGTAAATATTTTAAACCCGCAGAGGTCACAATACTTTGTATTCACCGGATAGCCTGAAGTTTTACTTGGAGATTACTTTACTTTTTAATCATTTACTTGACTTGGAGCCATCTACCTATGGCTCCAAGTCACTATCGGAACCATAAATATAATTTAAATCATTGTAAACATATAATTACTGCCTGACTCACCTTGGCCTTTACAAAAATAAGAATGTTATGTAGAAACTTTCAGGCCAGAAGATACAAAGGAGGTTAGAAGGGAGGGTGCATATGAATGCCTGTCTGTTGCTGACAATGAGATTCGGGTTTTTGGGAATGGTAGCACCAACCCCTTTGGAAAAAAACTTTGTTCTCTGGCCTTTTATATTATGTCATGTTTGTCTCAATTCTCCAACGTCATGGCAATGGCGTCAATGAACTTCCTACGTATCAATGCATTTTATATCAATTAGAGTAAATTCTATTCTTTATCCTAGTACAGATTTAGCCTACTTAAACCAGGATTTTTAATCTTCGATATTCATAAGGCGTGCGCGAGTGTTATCGTTATTTTTTTAATTTAACTTCTGCCAGAGGGAACGTAATCTCCATTCTTCCTTTTTCACACAGCACCTCAAATTTCTTATAACAATCAGTGGAGCACATTTCATAGACTGTTATTGTTAACCCTGCACTACTTTAGGGGCAACCGTTATCGATACGCAATGATGCGAAAGATGCATCTGTGATTCCGTACCAGAGGTACTTGTCACTCGATTGCATATATTTAAACCTTCTACTGTATATTTGACGTATAACTATTTTGCAATATACTTTTAGTTTTTCCGAATGCAAAATTACTTCATCTGGGAGTAGCTCAAAGATTAAGGTCGTATGATTTTTGCCGAATGAAATGGGCGATCTAGATTCTATATTTAGTTTCGATACCTCTTTTAGTACCTGCCTTTCAATATCTTAGAGTAAATTCTATTCTTATTACCTAGGACAGATTTAGATTAATTAAACCAGGCACTTCTCTCGGTTGCGTATATTCACACCTTCTACCATATATTTGACCTATAACTATATTACAATTTTTTTCACCTTGCTACTCTTAGTTTTGATTAAACTTCATTTAAGGTTTTTTATCACTATCTTGTGTCTCAAAGGACAAAAATTTTGAAAGCGAGATACTCAGGAATATGGTATAAATCAATAAAATATTCACCTTTTGAACCCCGCAGAAACTATCAATTAAATACTTTTAGTTTTACCAAATACACACCTATTTGATCTGAGAGTAAAGGGAAAAGTGAGCCCGTATGATTTTTACGAATGAAATAACCGATCTAGAATTAGCTGCGATACCTCTTTGTGCACCTTTCAATAAATTCACGAGAAGAACAATGCTGTTTACGGCATCGCTTTTAGACGAAATGTTTTAGCTTCATTGCAGTGGCATCAATGAACATCCCACGGACACGTAATGAGACATTATGTCCCATTGGGATTCGAATTTTATTTCCTGGTTTTTGTCAAACTATCTCAAATCTCAAGCTGTCTTCATCGACGACGATTCCGAAAGCCTTACATCTCATCTTTTTATGTTCCAGGTTGGTTCAAATGCACAAACCCGTAAAAAAACATTCAAAAATTTTAACGCCGCTGAAGCATTCATTTAAATACTCCTAATTTTAACCGAATGCTAACCTTCTAAATCCGTGAGTAACGCTAGCAGTCAGCAAGTATCTTTGTGCGGAAAAATATGGCTGACCTTGCTTCACGAAGTAGTAGCTCTAGGACAAAGTGTAAATCAGTTAAGAGAATAAGAAAGTTTAAACATTTTCCCGTTAAATTCATTAAGAGTGAAAGAATTTATATTTAGTTATTTTACTGTGCGAAAGAAAAAAACTCTAGTGCTGCCATAAATTGAGAAACCAATTTAAACCAATGTAAATACATAATTGGCGCCAGGAATCGAACCCGGGCCCTTAGCCTTTTTTATATAGCCTACATCACCTTCTAGTGTATACGCTAGAATCCTACAACATTCCAGCTCAATCGCTTCTGTAGTCTTTGAGGATATGCGGAACATAGAACTGGCAGACAGACACCACTTAATTTTTATATATTAGTATGATTATTGGGGAATTATATGTTTTAAGTATCACTTAAGTCAATACTATACGAAACAACCATTATGTTACAGCGGTTGTGCTTTTCTCTTCAGGTTTTTGGGGATATTTTATAGTGACACCAAGGCTTTTCAAAAGTAAGAATTATTATTTATTTAAATGCTAATTATTTTTTTGAATGCAATTTTTATTTGACGTCACTCTTCGTAAAATTATCCCCTTCCCAGAGTTAACCCAACTTTGACGGAATCTTAGATGTTTAATCTTCAGAGCTCCCTCTTGCTCTTTCTCAGAAGGCACGGGCCAAGGCTGGCAACCCTATCTTGCGGCCAGGTGGCGCACCTCCACCCCGTGGCTTCCCTTCCCCTGTTCGATGATCCCCCTTCGCCGGAGGTCGCTTCACATTTCCAATTACCCCCTTTGCAATTCATTAAGCCCCTGGAATTAAGCCATCACGCCTGTCTAACGTCCGAGAGGGCAGGTGGAGCAAATTTCTTCCCCCGGTCTGCTTGGAAAAGGTCAGGACCGGAAGTGGGTATCGCTTTCACTCCCTCCGACGGTCTTGAGGAGTGATGGATTTCCGCACTTCACTTGTTATTCGTGCGATTGGGAGGTCTCTGGGGCTCACCGGCGCGGCCGCGTGGAAGTGTCAGGGCGGCGCCTTAGCCGCGTTCCTGGATGTCGCTCAATAGGAGGATGCAATCGTGCCCAGAGGTTAGATATCAATGACCTATGCTCATTGACATCTTGCGAGCCCATTCGAGGTCCTAATAATGGCAGAAATATGGCAATAGCTCGTGTCCTTTGCTGAAGGAAATGAAAAAACCCTTCTTTTACATGTTTACATACCGTTATTTAAATGCCCCTGCTGAATTTTTTACTCAGTTTCGCCTTGAACATTGTGATTCCGGAAAATTGTACTGTTCATAGACCATTCATTCTCGTTGGCTGAATATGTGCACAGGGGATTTTAAGGCGTAAAAATAATAATATGCTGCAATTAGTGTTTCACTCACTGAAATAAGGTATTCCTAATATCCTATCTCATTACTGTGTCCAGAATTCAATTATTGCTCTTATAGATCCCATTTTGTGATTGAATCGCTATCAATAGACGGAAATATCCCTCGTCTTTTTCAACATTGTCTCCGTTATTAAATCAAACGCAATTGTAAACCTTCCTGCTGGCACCGTTGTAGCCCCCAAGGAGGCTGGAGTGTACTGGAGGGGGAGTCTATGGCATCCTAGTCTTAGGGTGACAATAAATGAGGCCAAAATGGGGGTGCCTGTAAAGGATTAGGCCCCCGTCTGGGCCCCGCTCCAAAGCGCGAAAGGTCTAACTACTTTTGTTTACTAATGCATAAAAAATGGTGAAATAGCCCTCAAATCTCATGTCAGCGGCGTCAGTTAATCTTCCTAGGACTGCATAAGGGACGCATCAATGCATTTTATTATCCTGAGAGGTAATTTCATCACTCATGCTGTTTCGAATTTAAACTTCGTATTAGTGGCACTTGTTTTCATGTGTGCCCACTTTACTGTCGCATTTCATTACTCAAAACTTTAGCCTGTTGTGCGAAAGATTGTCCCCGCAGGGGGGTATCACGAGTAGCAAAAGGCCGTGCCGACGAAGATGGCCGACATTCAGCAGAATTAGCTTGCTCTACCATTTCACCATCCATCGACAACTTCAGTGTTCCGCTATTTAACTATGCTGCCTTTGGATGTTTCCTACCAGCTTCCATTCCTCTCCTACCTTCTCTATTCACAAAATAACAATCTGGGTACAATTAAATCATTAGGAATTCTCTGGATTCATTCGTCCACATCAATCCACTTGTAAATTGAATAGAATACGGCGATATTTTATGAAAAAGTGACATACTGTAAGAAACCTTAACTTTGTATTTTTCACACTTTTATTGAGAGACCCTACCGGTTTCGACACCCCCTTGTCATTGTCAAGGGTATTCTCAGAGCAGGGAGGGAACACCCTTGACAAATGACAAGGAGTGTCGAAACCGATAGGGTTACTCAATAAAAGGGTGAAAAATACGAAGTTAACTTTTCTTACACTATCAATCTACGTGCTTATACCTCTTGGCATGCATATTTTAGCAACTTTAGTTTCGGGATGTAACCTTATGGTGTGAGCATAACTTAGGAAACACGACAAGCTAAAGAGAATAGTTACATTTGACGAAGTTATAATTTTTGAACAAATTTCTCAGGGGATAACTCGGTAGGGTAAAATTTAAAACTTTGAGTAATTTTTCCCTGGCAGTGTGGACAAAGTTGTCCCTAAAATGGTTTGGCCTCAACACAAGTTGGTTGAAATTGTCTCGCGACAATTGGAGGAGTCTCCCAATTCTTATTGTGGAACTATTTCAATGTCATTCTGTGACATTAGTTAACTGGAGACGAAAAATAGCACATAAGCTTACATACCATCCTATCTATCCGATCAGCTGAAAAATTCCTAGCTTCCTTTAGTTTAGAGAATTTTGGGAATAAAGTCAGTCTCTTTCTTTTTAAGGAAATTTGTCACTGAATTTATCTTAAATGATATTTTGTCCTCCCACCTCACTTCTTGGTGCAGAATCTATCGATTTTAGAATCGACGATCGGGTGTCGTAGCACCAGCACCCTTCTCGTCGGCGCTTTTCCTGCACCAATGCTGCCTTAGAGTGGGCGCCTCAGCGTGCCAGGCGCAGTTACTGCTCAGAACGGGCGAGCGAAGTGAAGAACTGTGAACTGCACGTCTCCTGACAACGGCACGCCTCGGAATTAGGGGTACAAGTGCCGTGGGGTGTACCGAGTGTAAGGAAGTTCAGTATCAGATTGGTGCACATTTAAAGCCCATCGTGTTTCAACAAAATTGTTTAACGACTCGAATATTTGCACCAATAGCCAATTTTAGATGCATTGATTGTTGCCTCGATAAGGGCAGCGTTTCATCGGGGGGTAATTCTGATTGGTGATAGTTCGCCCGAGCTATTGAGCCCAGGGGCCATTGCCGGTGACGCCTTAGGGTATGTCTGGTCTAATCTAATCTCGGGATAGACTCCCAGGTGGCCATGAACATCTTGCGTTGCCGGGACATCCGGGAAGTTACATATGGCAGCTTTGCTGAAACTACATCTTGGCTGGTGAACACGGTTTGATACCCAAAAGTAGAAAATCCACGGAAGGATTTACATGCTGAAGAGGTACCTGTAGTTGTGGATCTCTTTGTAAATTAGCAGCCAGTGATTACAGAGCTTAGCAATATGTGGCAATCACCCATTACTCTACCTGTATGCCTGTATTATGGTGTACGGAAGGGGGCGATAATCATATTTACATGCATGAAGATAATAGATACAATGCCTCTTAGATCGAGAAAAGTGGCAGTTGTACATTTATCAAATATGCTCAATAAAATGATTCTTACATAAGATAGAATATATATAATGTCCATGAATAGGGTGGACATTTTTCTGAACGCTTTATTTTATAATTTTATTTGAGCATGCAAGGCCGCGAATAATATGTATAGAGGTGATATGAACGATTTTACGATATTGATATTGTGACGGAACGGGCTTGATTCTCCTTCGCCCGTTGACTCGTCGCAGTCCTTACGCCTTCGAGTACTGGAACCCTTACCTTGGCCTCGACACCTCGTCTCCTTCGGACTTCCCCGGGTGGGAACTGGTTTTGAGGAAAAGGGAGATCGCGACCTTTGTCGCGTGTTTGAGAAGGGCGCCACCTCAAAACCGCGGCATCGGACCAGCTCAGCCAGCAAAGCAAGGACGATCCAAATTGTTCGAGGGTCGGGGGGACTTTAAGCCAGGGCGGACGGTAAAACAGTGAGGGCCGTATGACGTGAGCGCGGGAGAAATTACGCGAAGCGTAATAATGAACCTCTGCCTTTTTTTTACAATTGACACAAGCAACATTTATTCAATGAAATGAGCATGAAAATGAACACAAAGGCACTCTACAGCTAAATAACACAGGTCTTAATGACTAATGAGGGATGAAGAGGTGAATGAATGGCGAGACATAAATGGTACGAAATTAACAAAAATGAAATAATAACCCTGTAACACTTTGTCCAAATAAATGACCAAGCATGAAAAAAAATAGAATAAAATAAACTACTAAATGGAACTACACGTTCCTCGTCCTTTTATGAATACTAATGAAGAGGACGGGAGTAAGTGATACAGAAATATGGTCCCGTAGGACTATGATTGTCCACTCTTGGGATCAGTTTGACTCTTCTCTTGACCTGAAGGGACTTTAACTCTGTTTGGATATCTCGTACACCACTTATTCTGGCGCACACGGGTTTCACAGTGGGGAGGCGTGAACAAGAGGGTTGAAACCACTTAGGATTGGGGAAATACGGGTGTGGCGATACTTATTTGTGAGTTGGTGTGGAGCTTGACGGCGAAATCCAGCGCGGAGAGACTGCACCGTTGAGTTTTCGGTATGGTGGCGTGGAGAACGGAATTCAACAACTCCTGTTGAAATAATGCACCTTCCGACTGAAAGGAACTCGTCCAACCTTTGGTTCCGGGGATGCGGCGACCCGCTATCTTTCGCGGTCTGTCACCCTTATCTACCCGAAACCGCACCTCCTCTTTGGGGTGCCGGGATCGAGGTCCGCTGCGTCTGGTTCCTCTTCTGGGGCAGAACGCAGGAAAAACCGCTATGGAATGACTTTATCAATTCCTCGCGGAAGTCGTGGTGATCTCCGACTCCAATTCTCGCCTCTCTCTCCGTCCACACTCTCGCCTAGCTTCACCAGCACAGCTTTGAGCTACTCTGCTCGACTCCCAATCACCAACTGCCAACTGATATCTCTCCCGACTCAACCGTCGGCGTCCTCCTTGTAACGCTCATCTCTCACGTGACTACAATTCAGAAATCACCAATAGACTCACGTCTTACACTGCCCAATGACCTGGGTAGACACAAGTGGCGTGATTCTTACACTTAAGGAATCCAATGCACAAGACAAAGGACCATTTTACCAGATATCCAAAAAAGAAAAAGGCAGGCGTTCATCTCGCTTACGCAACGGGGACTTGGTTCGGGACGGGAATGACCGACGCGCGGGAGGCGCGACCAGGGAAATAAAGATAAGACGGCCAATCCGTCACAATATTTTATTCACTCCTACATGCTCGATACAATTAAGAGTACAAAAATATATCGGGAGGTTTAGGTGGTGACATACGGCCTGAAACGAGCCACCAGCAATTTACAGAAAATGTATGCCATTATAAAAAAAGCAGTAACTGTTATACAGTTAATGACAAAAACACAATTAACACAAATATTCCGCAATTTTTTGGGAAGTAAGCCAGTTTTATAATTTTCGTTATGGGTTTACATTGTTTAATTTCACGTCAGTGCCTTGTGCATTTTTGGCCCTGTATATAGAAAATAACGTTTTTATAATGATAATCTTGGTATACATCCGTAGATTCTGGCGATATTGCGTGGTATTCGAACATATCAGAAAAAAGACAAAATTTGCAATTTACCACATTTGGTCGACCACCAGCCCGTCCCGTCGTCGACTTGGTATACATGTTACTATATTTGACCAATTCCTTAAATCATATCTGCATTTGTCGGATACACTCGATATATTACCACTTTTGTAACAAAACATTTTTAGGACTTTAAATAAACATAAATGCCTCAGTGGATAAGTATGTTCTTAAGGGTTATTGGATAGTATGATACGCATTAGTACTTGATTTTCTTTAGTTCGCTTTTCCATGGTTCCACGGTTCCATCCACGGGTACCGTTCCCATTATTAACATTTGAAGACTATAATACGCCGCCTGAATGCTTCTGGAGCTGTGAGGAAGTAACGTGCTCGAATTCGTAAAATTGCCATCCCTCAAAGATCGGCAGCTTTTGAGGCTACAAGGACGGTTGATTTGGCAACATAATATGAGCAACTATCTACGCGATTTTTAAGATTCATAATGTAGCCAGCACAATACTTCAAGCGTGGGTTTGATATTAGTTTATGGTATTTTAACTCCGGAAATATTGAAATTGAAATTGGAATTGAAATGCAACGAATAACATAAATCTATTAGAGAGAATCCTGAGATCGAATTAGAGAGAATGAATAGCGAAACATAATTCATCTTGCAAAAATATTTATTTCCAGGTGGTAAATTAAAAAAATGAACATGTTTAATAAATGCGTGGGGTGTTACTTTGCTGTTTTTTTTAAATAAAAAACAATAAATATGAGGCCATTAGTCAAAGGTGCTGAAGTCCAGAGTTGTTATTTGTACGGAAGAGTCCTCCTTTTCCTTAGTTATATACATAATTTATAATCCAACGGGTAGATGTCTTAAAAAAATAAATACTGACTGCCTGAAATTACTCCACCAAACCAACTACTGCAACAACAACTAATTTCTTATTCATTTCATTATCTGTACTAAGCAAAGGTGAATTGTACTCAATCGTAACCATACCTTAGCAACTACATTTGAGCACTTTAAATAATAATTATAATGGACTTTGTTTAATCATAATGGAAAAATCATTATATATTGTTTGTTTCACAGTACCATTATTGCACCGTGGGTTTCGAACCATTGCTTTCCTCCAAATTCATGCGCCCTTTAAGGAATTAAGGCATTTCCAATGGCCGATGGACTATTACTATTTCCTAACAGCAAATGTATTCGGACACAGGTATGCGGAATTCAAATCTTTTTTCTCGCACGCAATGACCAACTTTTTTCTTCAAATGTTGAATTGGAGAATTGGCATGGCAGGGGAATGCGACGAAGCTGCAGGAATGGACGCCCTAGCCAAGGCATGCTCTTCATCTGCGCCTCTTGGAAAAGTTTAGCGGTTTAAATCTGAGCAGCTTGAACATCTTACGTGATGGAGTTCCGCGCACCAAGGGAAGAAGGAGGGAAAGTGATTGTGTAAGCGAGTGGACTTGAGAAACAAGGATTTTCCGACAGGCGGCATTAGGCCGGGACCGCTGAGATGTCGGGGGATTTAGCCATCAACACGCTCTCCTCACAGCACAAGGGCCACTCCGCTCGCGAAATAAGCTCGCCTCAGGGTGGATTTATTCCGAGGGGCGGCTTTATGATCCTGGCCGCAAAGCTTGCCTCCCGTCGTCCACGAAAAATCACGATTCCTGTCAGGTTTTCGCTATTAGGAAACTGCAATCTCAGGCATTCTGTCCCCTGAGCAGGACTAATAAGTTACTCTCTTTTTTATAGGGAAAGCATCAACCGTAATTAAGAGAAGCCTTTTTTATGGGTAGCATTTTATCACCCATACTCGCTCACTTCTCAGACGAATGCCCTGGTATTTCAAGAAAACGAAATCAAGAACGTATATTTAGGTAATTCTTGAGCATTTTTTTAATGGCCTCGTTCGTAATAACGTAATTGTAATGAAAAGAAATCACTTGCATCGTGTTGGTAAAATAGGCTTCATTTTTGGAATTTTTTTCATAGCCTTCATAGGCCCGACGACGGAACAGTTGTTAATACTGCACACTAAGATAGGAATTGATACAATTACTCATATCTTAGTACGTGGATCAGATAAGGCAACATAATGTCTTTTAAACATAAACAAAACAAAAAAAAATTATTTTATAACTTTGTAATCTCAAGTGTTATAATCTTTAATTTGAGCTTTGTATTGAACACCAGTTGGGTGAATAAAAATTGATTTCTGATGAAGTCTATTTGCTCAATAATTATTTAGAGGAAGGTCACGTGCAATGAATACAGTAGTTATTTTAATAATGGAGATGGTAAATAGTTTTCAACGTTGATTTTGGCAAGAGTTATGTGTTTCTTCAAAAGCATCAAGTTTGAAATGTAGCGCTGAAAATTCTTATTCATATGCGTGGCACACCTTACACGGCATCTTATCAAACATGAGAGAGAAGTAACAACCGTCGAGTATTCCTGGCACTCAACTGGATAATATTTGACACTGTGGTGATAAGAACTAAGTTGATGCGGAGCTCGACTGCTAGTTTTTAACATTTTTTCAACATTTTAGTCAAGAAGTAAGTGCCTACATATATTAAGTCTACGTCTGAACTTAACTCACTCCTGCATGAAGCCATTTGTAGCCATGAATATGCTTAAGATAAAAATGTGCATAAAGTGACTACTTCATTACCTTTTCTGCGATGAATTCCATTTTATTCCTGTTGTCGTATTCACGGATAATAAATGCCAATAGGCTCCCTTTAACTCGTGTATATTACACATTTCTTGCGCTCGTTTAAGTTACATGCCTATCGAAGGCACAATCATCTTCCCCAAAAACTTCTACGCTGTAGTCTGATTCTAATTTCAGCACCACTCTAAAATATTTCAGACTGATATGAATATTATAAGATTCACTCGTAAAATAATATCGCCAACACTTTAGAAACGTTGGTTGAATAGATCAGGCGTCTGGATCAGATCTAATGGCGTTTGCAATTCATGCCTATTAGTACCCACAGCCGGCGAAAAGCACCCTTGTGGTGGCTTGCAGGGTATTATGTAGATGAAAAGGTGCAAATGGAGTGAAATCACTATTATCTATCCATCTCTGGCATTCAAGCCTGTAGCCGAGTTTGTAGGCGCTTCAGCCCGAGAAATAAAGTGCAAGGATTGGAAACCCGGCGTCGCCATTAGTGTCTGCCAATAACGAGTGGGGACCAAGGCTTACTAGGTGCGTGAGGTGGGACAACTCACGGACTGACTATTGCACCTGAATGGCCTCCGCAAAACTGTTGGAGGCCGTTGTTTCGACAGAACCCTTCACTGTGGGGTTTCAATGCCAGGTTTGTGAGAGGCCAGTCCTCTCCATCTGTTTTTTCAAGCCTCTGGCCACAGTAATGGGCGCTTCAGGCCGGGAGCACAGGTGCAAGGATGGGACTCCACTCCGTGATCCTCTAACCACTCCAACAACCGGAAAGTATTTGGGATTCTGGTCCACCAAACAGACCCTCGATCTGCAAAAACATTGCAGCGTCTGGACCGGTGAATCGAACGCCGCATTTATCAACAGGCAGTGTTCAAAACAGCGTCCGCCGTCCCTCGCCAATGTCGCCACACGGAAAGCCGATTCAACATTTTAAAGTGTCCCCCTCTCTGAGTGCGGCATTAAAACACGTCAAACTTGCTGCGCCCCGCCTCCCTCTGTCCGAAACACAGGCGGCCCTCGATAGCCGCCGTCCCACCCCCCCGCCCCCTTCCCCCCTTTGCCTCTCTATATCCCCGAGACATTTAATTACCAAAGCCCGAAATATCGCGAAACGCGATCCACCGAACAAAGGGCGCCGGGTGCGGGGGCATTCAGTGCGACGGAGAGGCTCACCTTTCAAGCTGTCCGCGCTCCCATTGTTCCCCGTTCTGCTCCTTGCCCGCGCCCACCCCCTCGCCACGTCATTTACCCCAACCCACCCCAAAAACCCAACACTTGCCAACGCACGTCGATATTTCTTCCATACTTCAACACCCTGTTCCTCATCCCCTTCCCTCCCTCCACTCCTTAAACTATATATCATAAACCGCCTGCGCTATCGCCGGAAGCAATTCCATCTCTGGGGGTCTGTGTGTACCGATTGTACAAGCAAAACCGGTCAGAGGGATAGGCGAAGGATGGAGAGGAGGGGCATTGAGGGGGAGAAAGAGGGAAGGGAGGGACGAAGCGGTGAGGGCCGCTGGAGGATGGCGCCCTCTGGAAGGGGAGTGGTGAGGGGCATAATACTCCAGTGGGAACGCTTATCGGTTTCGCAGTAAAATCTGTTGCGGTGGAAATATTGTTCACTAATCATGCGCCATTTACATACAGTGGCTCGGAATAGCGTACAATTTCGATTCATACATGGCACAGTTTTCTAGAATACAGAGTTGAGTGATTGAATTAAGAACCAATGTTTGTGAATTTCAAACAATCGTACCTTGATAGTTTCTCCTTCGGGCCAACCCAAATTCTATCCTAGCCAAAGCAAAATGCTCTTTTTCTTGTATCGGTTACTCACTGCAATGATCTTCGCCAATCCACTCGCTCTGAACAATTCTCTTCACATCAAAGCACTGATAGATAAATAAAGAAATTGCTCTGCTAATCTTCCTCGCCCAGAGACCCTCTCCATATTCCTTGAGAACCCTCACAATACCCTCACCTTCTTCCCAAAGATTCTAGTGTCACTGAATATACAAGCTCCTTGCTATAATTCTTCCATACTTATTCTTAACCGACCTGTCTATAGGGGTCCTATACTCTGTCCCTGCTCTTACTAATGTTACGTCCTCCTGCATGCCCACCTTCTTTCAGAATCCTTCTATTTCAGTTTTTAAACTGTTTAGTTACACAACATCTTCTAGTTTATACCTAAACGACATAACAAATCAGCCTAAAATAATGCTGAGGATACAGCTGTTTGGTGCGGTGGATATTACTTGTGCGCGATGCCGCTGTTTAAGAAGCTGACGATTGAGGGATGCCGTTGGAGGTGTTGAGAGAGCGGAAATATAGCAGCGGTCATTCGAAGTCTCTGCGTCATGAAGGAAAAACGGAGAGATTGGACGGAGTGCCTAACGGTGTTCAAAAGACGCTGTGCAAGGGAATGGAGAAGACCTTCAATTTAGGGAAGTGCACGATGGGGCCCTACGGAAGGAGAAGAATTCAGTGAAGGATCTCCTTCGAAATGTGGGTACCAGCTAAATGGACCACAGATGTTTATAGTGAGCACCTTTTCTGTTGTCATCAAAGATTTAATAAACTCCCTCATACTAGATTAGGTAGTAAAATTAATTAGAAAAATGTTCGGAAGGAGATGCCCGATATATACTCACAAAAATGATTTCAAATTTTACTTGAAATTGTCACACTCTGTCACATGGATTTTCAAATAATTGGCCTTCAGCTCGCATTAATAATATATGGCATATATCGTGAATGATACCCATAACGTTCTTCGGTGAAGGAATCCTCAATCTCTAATTTTTTTGACTCCAGTTGATACAGTTCATGTACATAGATATATTATTCGTGATATCGTTAAAATAATTCATCAAAAATAATCTCTTTAGAAGAGATTATTGACATGAATATACGTAAAATCATAACTAATATTTCATGTTTAACGCAATTGTAATTCATGCGCCATTTTATACGCCCGGGTAAGAATATGAAACATTTGGGTTTTCCCGGGTCAATACTTTTTTTTTCTGCAGTTCTATTTCGTGGAATGAAATTTAAATGCTGGGAATTTAGTGCCTGAAATAGCAGTGATGCCGAAGAGTGAGTTTTCAAAACGCTCGTGTAGAATGAGTTTAAGGTATTGATCTTTCAGCAACTACTACTAAGGATTCTTGTTTCTTTACATTCTTTTCATAGATCCGTATTTCTGCGACGTCGTCCACTTTGAGGCCACCAACTCCCTCTAGCATCGCATCCTGCGCTCTTTCTTTTGAAATCCTCTTATTCTTTTTGGATAATTTTCCTTTGCTGAGGAGTTTCACTTTAAATTATACTGCTTTATCTCACTTCTTTCTTCAAACGGTAACCTACTGTCCTAGCAACCTAAAGAGAGCAATTCAGAATCCTGTCTAGGGCGAGGATGGTGCATTTTCCCTGCGATTAATATCTTAGGCTAGCAGTGCAATATTACCTAAGTCGTTGATACACATCAAACTTGGGCTCCCTCTTCTACTACTCAAGATAAAAAAGAAATAATATAAAGCGATAGTTATTGACCTTGCATTTATATCAAACCTATACTTGTTTCATTTGATTTAGTTTAGCAAATGGTTTAAATTTAACTACCATAGCTTTTCTCCTAAAATTCTATCATAAATTGCTATTAAAGTTAATTTACTCCCTAATTCCTTTGGAACAAAATCTTATTTCAGCGAATGTGATATGATGCCAGTTTTCCAACGTCTGGTTTGAATTTGTGCCACGTGCGAACTTATGAAGTCTATTTATTTTCTTGGTTGAATCTTTCTTGGCTTGCCAGCACCACGACCACATGTCTGCAAATATTAGTTCTGCAGTGCCATAAACGATTGTCGGATGGTATTTAGAAATATCCTAATGCAAACAACTCAGGTTAAATGAATGTGGGTCGGCCCACAATGGATCTAAAGAGTGGTCTAAGGGCCAGGAGGGAGCTCCAGAAGGCCCACCCCCCAATTTTTTAAAAACTCTTCTTACTAACGTATTTCTCCTCTTTCACATCGTCATTCATCACTTGTTCCATGCATCTCACACGATGCCTTCCTTCGTCGTACTTCCCGTTCATTTGTCCCTCGACGATTGTCTTCATCAGCCCATCATGTCTCATGACGTGGCCAATGCGGTTGTCCCGCTCTTCTTAGCAGACTTCTCTCTTCTCCCAATCTTCTTAGGACTTACTTACTCAGTCCATTCTTTTAATCTTCATCATCCTTCTATATCACCACATCATTGATGGCTCTCTCAATGTAAACATTAAAAATTACAGGAGACAGTGCACAGTCATGTCTCACTCCTTTCCTTATTCTTCCTTATTCACAGATTAAATCACAGGTACTTGTTTTTTATACAAACTGCGGATAATTCTTCGATCATTGTATGATACTTTATTTTCTATCAGAATTCCAAGCATTGAATTCCACGCTCTCAAAAGCCTTCTATAAAGCCATAAATGCAATGAAAGGCGGTTTGTTCTGCTCCATTCTCTTCTCTATGAGCACCCTAAGGACCAGTATTGCCCTTGTACCCTTACTTTTCCTGAATCCAAATTGATCTTCATCTAGAAAATCCTCAGATTTTCGTTCTATTCTTCTTTAGATGATCCTTGTCAATATCTTTGATGCATGTGTTGTCAGGCTTATAGTTCTAAACGTTTCGCTTTCCTCCGCTCTCTTCATTTTGGGATTAGGAATGATGATGTTTTTCTCGAAGTCCCTGGGCATTTCTCCTGTTGAGTACATGTCGCAGATGGTTTTGTAAGGATGGGTTAATGTCTTCTATCCTGTATTTATGATTAGTTCTACGGGAATATCATCAATCCTAGAAGCATTATTCATGTGAAGGTCTCTTATTACTGCGTCACATTCCGATCTTAATATTGATGCTCCCATATCATCCTCTTCGACTTCGCTCTCCTCTTCGATCACTTTTGGGCTGAAATTGCTTCCTTAGTACAACTCATCCAGATATTCTTTCCATCTCTTCACTCTGTCTTCATTTTCAATCAAAAGTTCTCCACTCTTGTCCCTTATGGCATTGCATCTTGCGCTTTTCCTTGAAATGCGTTCCTTGAAGTGGTTCCTCACTCTCCTATAGGCAGCTTCCACCTTTTCAAGAGCAAGTTTTTTTCGTACATCTTCTCATAGGTTCTTCATCCTTATTTTCTAGTTTTCCTCGATTTGCGACTTATTTCTTTTCGTATTGTTTTGTATCAAAACTGCCCTTCAGTTTTCTCATTTTTGTACTTCCTTTTTTCTTCAAACAGGTCTAAGACTTCTTCCGTGATCCATGACTTCTTCTTGGCTACTTTTCTTCTTCCAAGAACTTCTTTTGCGGCTTCCTGTTGTCCACATTTAATGTTTCCCAACGCCCTTCTACAGATTTCTCAGTCAGGTCCTCTCCTATGTTGTTCTCCACTACTTTTTGTAATGCCAGCTGATGTTGAGCCTCATTCAGTTTTTCTATTTGCCATATGTTCTTCACTATTTTCTGCAACTTCTTGAATTCTAGATGGCATTTCACCATCACTAAAATGGTCACTGTCGATGTCTGCCCAGGGAAGCTTATGCAGTTCTTCAACTAGTTCCTAAATCTCTGCTTCACTAAACTGTTGTCTATTCGAAATTTTCTTCGGTCTTCTGGCATTTTCAACGTGTAACTTCTTCGGTTGTGGTTTTTAAACAGTGTGTTTGCAACCACTAACTTATGCTCGGTGCAGATCTCCAGTTTTCTTTCTCCTCTTTTATTTCGGTTACCCATTACATATTTCCACGTTATTCTTCCATCTTCACCTTCACCGACGACCGCGTTCCAATCTCCTAAAATAATTAAGTTTTCTTCTCCTTTTACATGTTTTATAACTTCCGTGATATCTTCGTAGACGTTTTCCACGTTATAACCCTTTCATTGTACTGCAGGAAACTTTTCAATCGCATTCCGGCGCTCTTTCTGCGCATTATGCGTACTCCAGCATTACCATTCAGTGATCCGGTATGAATAATTCTATAACTTTCACTCCAAATGTCTCCTTCTTTGGGTCACTTCATTTTACTGAATCCAATTGCATTGAGGTCCATTCTTCTCATTTTCACCTTTAGGTGTTGTAGTTTTTCACAGGCCAGAAGTGATCTCACGTCCCATGCTCCCAACCTAAAATGTTTATCACACTTGACTGATGTACGTTCTCGGGTAGTTCCCGCCCGGAGATCCGAATGGGGGACTATTTTACTCCGAATATGTTACTCGATAGGGTTCCATCACGTCTTGATTGAAAGAGAAGAGTGGAGCAGCTGCGACTCCTCGGGATAATAACGTGGTGGTTTCCCCTTGCCTTCCACATCGCAGTACTACAGCCGTTAAAGTAAATGTTACCACGCCTGTAGTGAAATGAGTGCCGCTGAACCGACCACTGTGGTCTCCACCTTCACTCATGTGAAGAAGAACTGCTGCCCTCTGATGGAATGCAAAATTGTTGGCCGCCTCCCGTCGCCAAGTTACGGCATCTTCAAAGGTTTCTGTATCATTTGAAGGCCTAACTTACCCAAGGATAGACCAATACTCCTTCGGAATGCCATCTATTTTTGTCCACGACTGCTTATTCCACGAGTTAACTCGTTTATCTCGTAGCTAACCTCGTTATCTAGAGGTCGACCCACCATCCGCAACCCGGTGGACGCACTCGGTGGCTTTAAGCTTAGCTTAAGCTTATCATTTCATCATCACTAAATTATGCCTGCTGTAGTGTATAAAAGTGTAAAAATTTCAAGGAATAATTTTGAATGAGTGGCATATTATGAAAGAGAGGGTGGAGAAAAGCTGGCGATGTAGCTCATAAAAAAGTAGAATATAGAGCGAGTGAAAAATGACTGAATACACACATATGTACGTATATGTATATAATTATATGATAAGGATATACTGTGAGGGCAAATGCTATGCGAAGATTTACAGACGAGCGCCGAGGCTGCTAAGAAATAAACGGGTTACACTTGGTTTAAATGGAAAAAACCGGAGGGAGCAATGGGCTGATTTAGGGAAGGAGGGTGATAAATGTGGAAGAAGAGGGTAAGGAGCTGGAGTGGTCGGACAGGGGTGCGTTTTCGGCCCCATTCATTCTCCCCCGCCCCCCCTGCTCCCTCGCACAGCAAGTGCCGATTGGCCAGGGGCGGCAGGAGGAGATATGGCCCTGGGAAGGGGTGGATGGCAAGAGGCATAAGAGCTTCCGAAAATTACGAATAGTTCACAGTTGAGCGCGCCAATATCTCTTGCCCTCATCTGCCAGAATCGCATTGCTGACTGCAATCTACCCCCCCCCCCCCCACATTGTGCCTTCGACCTTCGATTTCGTCCCCCCACCCCCCTCTTAAAAGTGACGGACCAATGAATGGGGCGCAATTGATTCCGCGCCCCCCCATCCACTAATTTCCCCTCTCTGGGAATCCTCCTCCTGCCACATTCTCGCACCATTTCCCTGCTATCCTTTCTGTTTCCCCCGCGTTACATCCTCGGTCAATACCATGGAAAATGGTGTGCGTGTGTGTATATATATATCAGGATTGGATAAGCACACATCTATGTAATATATGTATCAAATTCTGATATTGCCATGTAATAAAACATATTTTACAAAGAAAATAAAATTACTACATCTAGCCGCTCAAGGGAAAATCTTTTAAAGATTGTAAAATGACCGTGTACTGACTATTCTTCAGTGGCTACTGATAATGATTCTCTTATATATATTTCTCTTAGTTTTATAATCTCTTCCACTCAGTAGAATATTTCAATCCTGCCGCGTGTACGGCGGTGAAATTCATGCAGTATCTTGAACCTCGGGAAAATTGCAGCGCGAATTAGGAATCCTGGGTAGCGTAGTTGCCTGCACAGTGGCCCGGTAAGCCAAAGGTCCGTGGTTCGATTCCCGGTCTAGTTGAATTTTTTCACGTGGAAATTAATGTGCTCTTCTTCTAATATTTATAAAAATTAGTTGTTATCAAGAAAGTCTCCTCTGTGATTCGTTCTCTGCCACTGAATACGGCTAGCGAGTGCGTTGTCCGAAGAAAATGGATACCCCCCTCCCCCCCCCCCGCTCTCTTCTACTAAATGCTGTGCCTACGCTCTGGAATGAATCGCCCTCGCCTCGGAAAACTCTCCGCAGTCGGACTCTCTTCCCCCCTCCTCCTCTCCCCCCTGGGGGCGAGTTTCCACTCGTGCGAAACAACTGCTCCCAAAACAGCGCAACGAGGGAATGTCCACCAAGAGCGGGTCCACTGTTCCCACGCACTTCGCATTGCTCACCCTGCCGTTTGGACTTGTGCGACTCGAAAAGAGGAAGGGCTGTCTCTCATGCTCCGCGGATTCAGTGCCGACCGCCAATTCATCCCCAGGCCAACGCCAATGAATAAAACTCCTGCCACTGAACGAGCCCTGACGTTTCGAAGCGTGCTCCGTGATGACGAACGTCAGGCTCCTCTCGATGAAGGGACTCAGCCCTCGACTTAGATGAGAAGATTCCGTTCTTTGCTGCGAGTACGCCGATCTTTGAGCTGGGTCTGAGGGTGCGCGCAAGTCGCGCGCCAGCACTTCCTTCCCTCAGTGCTCACGGAGGAAATCTTTGGCCAGAATAATAGAGAATTGATTGTGGAATTTAAATTCTTCAAAGACTTGTACATTGAGGTCATATTACACACTCTTCCGTACGTTCATTTTTCGGAGACAGAGCTTCAGGGTTGCATCATTCAATTCATATTGGAAGTAAATGTGGCCAAATAAATGCAGGGAAGGCGGTGACGGTCATTTCTACAAACGCTTCCTTCTCTAAAAGTGAAGCCCTTGGAATATTCCTCCTCTCCTCTACGCATTAACTTTGGAGCTCATGGTTGGAAAACTGGGCCTTTGATTTTCCGACCAACTCACAGAGAAAGTAAAACATCTCCGTTTTATCCGAGGCATTTAGAATTTGTTTCATTGTACGGCATATAGCTTCCATTCCGTGGCTGTAGAGCTGTGTTTAAGTAGCTCTGACTGTTATATCGGGGCATATCAAGAATTCATCCTGAGAGAAGGAGTAAACGTCTCATGTTTTAGGTGCTCCATCGGCTAAGGTCGTCGTCGAGTCTCGAACCTATAACCATTGCGTGGCCAAACCAGCACGTTAATGGCCATCCGGCCACGGCAGCCAGCATCTTAACACAAGTTAAGCATCTTTGCTTGAGGCGAAAGTCAAACCCGGCACGTAGTATTCTCGATGGATCCTCGTCTTTTTTCTTCGTTTCGTTATTTTCGCACTTTGATCCGTATCGGTTGACGCGAACGCTGATGTTTGAAACTCGATGACTGCTTACTTCTTCTTATCGAAATATGCTCCCCGGCACCTTTCTCCTCTTGGAAAGAGCTCCCGAGCCAAACTCCAGCAACGCCGACAACGGAGATCCCTCCTAGCCCTATCCCTCACTAATCCCGGAGCTAATTAGAGAGGAAATTATTGGTCTCGTGGGAGCCGCCAACCGTTTGGGGGGCGCTGAGGACGGTGGAGGGGACGGGACGGACGTTGATCACCGGCGAACGCTTCTCGGATTAGCTCGAGAGAATGTTCGGAGGAGTTGCTGGCAAATGTTAATAGAAATGGGGACTTAAAAAAAAGGAACTCGATTGCAGTGTGATTTTCCATAATCCATTGTAACACCTTGATGTATTATGGGTGATATTTACAGAAGCTAGATTCAAAAAATGGAGGATGCATATAAAAATAAAGAATTTGATAAAAGGCTCGGAGAGAGATGATTTTAGAGGAAAAGATTGCAATGAAAAAGCCTAGTGCTTAGTATGGTGAGGTAGATATCAACTCTTCGGCGAAAATTGCGGAGGCAGAACAAATTAGGTACATAAAAGAATGAACATTATTTATAGCGATGCCTCAAGCCTAGATAGGAGATATTGTTTTGGTCACGATACTATGTAAGGAAATAAGGAGATGTTCTAGACAGGATAGTAATGGGAAGTATGAATATCTGAAAAATTAAAAGACAGAGAGAAAGAACATACGATAATGGAGTCTTGGGCACTTGACCATGAATGCCGGCCTTAGTCCGTATAATATGAATCACGAGAGGAAAAAAAATAAGTGACGTGGATTTGAGGAGGAGTAAGTTTGTATCACTGTGGGGTGGACTCGAAATAAAAGATCCAAAGGGAAAAGGCTTTACTGGCGTTGCTTGTGGCCAGCGGTCATAAAAGTGAAGAGGTTACTTTGAGAAGATCCTCTATCGATGCTAACCAGTAAGTAGTCTTGAAGAAGGCTTTAGAGATTTGAGGAGACAAGTGTGGGGACAAACGTGACTAGTTTTAAATAGGACAGCGTAATCTTCCTCTCCGCCCGCGTTCATATAATGTATACTGATTCTCCGAGGAACTTTAATGGGCTGTCCCGTGAAGAAGATTATTTGAATAGCTTAAGCGCAGAGTTCTTTTAGGATTGCGAGGAATAAAGGACAAAAAAGAGTACCTGGAACAAAAAAGTAGAGCGTACGCGATAAAAGGAAAAACGGAAGAAAGCAGGAAAAGTCCAGAACGAAGGAATTTAAGGCACGTTGGGGGAAGACTGTCTCGTAAATGGAAATGTGCTGGGTGGTAGCCGAGCCACCGAAGATGAGGGGGGGGGGGGGGAGAGAGGGAGGAGGAGGTGGTTCGCACGTCGACGGTATGCGGCTCTTTCCTGAGGGAGTGGTTTACGTCTCACTAGCAGTGCTCTCGTGTTGGCAGGGAATTGGCTGTGGGGGGCACGCTCTCTCTCTCTTCAGAACATCTCGCTGCTGGACTGCAACATTCGAGCCATCTTTCGTGTCTCTGCACACGAGGAGTACGTCGGGGTCGGTGTTCCCATCACCTCCCACGCCAAACCCTTTTCAATTGTTATTCATGCACGCATCTCGCGTGGCACAGGGCAAATCCACGGCTGGAGCATTTCCTCTTAAGAAGTAATCTAGCAAGGGTGACTCGACATGCAAGGCAACCTTCGACCTCAGACTAATATGCAAGGGCAGATCCCACACAAATCGTACACAACTATTATTAGCATTAACCTCGTGGCTTTACACTTCATACAGCCATGTGGAAGAGACTAAAATATATAATGTCTAACCCGATTATTTTCACGGTAATTTCATTTAATTTATTATAGCCCTCTCTTGCACGATGACGGCAAAAAAATGAATACCAATAGTAAAGTAAAAATAGTAAAAGCACGAATCTTGGAAATCAAAATGGGTGATTGAGTACCTATGATGTTTGGTACCTGACTTGGTATCGGATTGGCCTGCTGCCGAAAACGTCGCTTCGCCTTTTCGGCCTCACTCCTTACTAACGGGCCAAATTAATCTCTCTGTATCAATGGCCGCTTAAAATCTAAAGTCATGCCCCCTTCCTTCATTTGCAAGTTCCTTTAAAACAAACGTGCTCTCTGGGCAATGTCCTTGAGTGCATGTTTGTTTTACGGGTACGCGCACATTCTCGGAGCAACGCACTCCCCTGCTGGAGGGAGATTAATATTTCGTAGTATTCCTAATAAATTCTTAATTTCAGATAGGCTATGACTGCTTTTGTGAATTGTTTCTTTCTGTTGGGTATGCAAAGATTCTATCATCATCATCATCGGTCAGATGTTCTGAGATTGGTTTTACGCAGCTTTTCACTCAATTCTCCTATCAGCAAATCTCTTCATATTTTAGTATTGCTTTTCTTTCACACCCTTCATCACTTGTTATAAACGAGGTGTTTTAATATTGAGTGCGAGGCTCTCCTCTGCCATTATTTCCGTTCTCTTGTCCTTCGACAATTGTTTTCATCAGACCATCACGCCTAATGATGTGGTCGTATAAGTTGTCCCGTCTTCTTCTTAACGTATTCAGAAGACTTATCTTTTTCCCCACTCTTCTTAGGACTTCCTCCTTACTTACTCGGTTGATCAATTTGATCTTCATCAATGCTTCTGTTTCGAATGCTTCCACTCTTGACTTCTCCACTGCATGCATCGTTGATGTTTAACTGCCATTAAGAAACATGCTCCGGATATAAGTTCTGATGAAGTGTTTCCTTACTTCTGCACTTGTACTTCCAGCTGGAAGTAGATTCTTCAGAAAAGATTCCAAGGATGGGAATTTTTTCCCGGGGGGGTCACGTAATTTGCCTCTTAGCTTTGGGAGTCAATGCTGTTCGTGTGTCGAGGGCTCCGGCGTCGTATTCTTTCGCTCGTGGTGGCTGCGTGCATAGTCAGAGTGAATGTCAACTATCAGCGTCCATTCAGGGATGATTATAATTATTGCCGCTCAGGCGCGCTGCTTGTACTACTCCTGGACAAGGTGGCGGCCGCGCGTACGCCCCTGGGAAATATATCCGCCAATGAGCGCGCACCGACGACATGTAAACCGCCCGCCTCTCTCGGTGACTCCTTAAGCGACCAGATGTCGGGGGCAGCGGCTAATAGGGTGCGGCAGGAACCCTGGGGGACATGTAGCAGAGATGGAAGGACGTGTAATGCGGGAGAACCGACGCCCCCGGAGGACCCCCGCGACATCCGACCCTTGTTTCGTCACGTGTCTCTCGCTCTCAACTCACGGGAAAACACTCGTGCCCTCAACCCACCACCGCGCCACGTGGGGGACAGATGTCAATATGGCGCCGTGCTGAAATTCGGTATTGAACCATTAGAAAATTGGCCCCCCGCCTAGAATATGTAGCCAATATATAGGATCCGAATGAATTACGCTTGATCAGAGAACAAGGCAGTGTGCGGCGTAGAACAGTTCAGTTTGTTAAAAGGTGTTGCGATAAGTTTAGTAGTGTATCATAGGTAACAGAAAAATTAGGTCGGGAATCATTTTTAGATTGTAGTTTAACGTATAGAGTAAATCTCCTGCAGACATTGAACACGGAAAGCTTTATTGAAGATATTGGATATATATTAAAAACCCCTTCTTATTATGCTATGTCTGACCAGATAAATAAGATTAGAGATATATGTTGTCGTACCGATAGATTTAAAATGTTTCCCTTGTACCACAAGAGAGGATAATAGGCAGCTAAGCTATAAAGATAAAGATAAAGTCATGGGTCGGTGAAATATCGCTGGAGTAGTCAGAAGTGCATAGTTCATGTATTAACATTACTAACACATGCATGATTGGTGAATACAGAAAATTAATTATATTATGATAAATGCAATTATTAACAATAATCCCCCTCAAACAATGTAGATACTAACCACAGGTATATGTGTCTGCATTACCTAGTCTGTTTCATGCCAATAGTGCATGTTTGGTGATATTCACCCCCTGCCACACACCCTCTTCTACGCAACTTCTACGTAATATCCTGCGAGCCACCGTGAGGGTGTGTGGCAGGGGACCCTCGTGGTGGCTTTCAGGGTAGACGTAGATGAAGTTGTGGTGAATTTCCGTCTGTGGCATTAAGCCGTGCCAATCGGCGGCCCAATAATTTCGCTCGATATTTATGCGACCAAGCTAGAAATGTTGAAAAACTCTTGAGCCCTATGCTTGGGGTTATCCTGAGAGACTGATTAAAATAAACCTGACTGATCATCTACAAGCCTTGTGAAAAACAGGCAACCGAACAAAAAGAGAAAATGGAGCACATGCTTCTTGAATGGTAGCGTACGCCCGTAAGTCATGGCTAATAATATTTCATAGCTCAAGCAAGTGTCCTGATCTTCTGATGAAGACCTCCATCGAGGGAAAAGCGAATGGAGAGAATAGCAAAGGAAGGCCTCGTGTTAAAGATGGATAGCAGTTGAGGGCGTGAAAGGGAAAACTGTGTGCACTTGAAGATGGGAGATGAGTGGAGATGTGCGTTGCATAAATCATAAGAGGTCTGCTTCGCGATTCCAAGCCGGTTAATTACTATGAAGGGCGTGAAATCAAGAATGACAGCTTATAATAAGTTTTGAAGACTTTATTCTGGATCTAAGCTTTGGGAAATTTGATTACACTCGTTTTGAGGGAAAATGGATTCATTGACAAATGTTAAAACGGGGAATACATAATGGTGAATGCAATATTGAAATGATTTGGCCGTATGGAGATCTGCTACCAGATCCTAGCTGGGAATGCGTCAAATCAACAGTAATTGATAATAATGGTTCCAACAGTTAGACAAGTAAAAGTTAAATGACATTGGAAAAATGGAAAATAAAAAGGAGCGATTTTACAGTACTGACTTACTACTACTTATTATTCCTGCAAAATTAGGTGCATTAAAGACTTCAAAACCCGAGAGGAAATCTTTAGTAGATCAATAAAATGATTCAACATGATTAAGTAACGCTTTAGTAGAAACAATGCGCGTTATAGCTCGTCACATTTTGGAAAAATGTCTCATGCGATACACGACAATTGCCGAATGAGCTTAAGCGTACGATGTCACCGCCAAGTGGTGCGATGGTGTCATGTCACGAATTGCTCAAATGCACGCTCGGCACCGCAATACGGTTTCATTCGCACGCGGCGGGACACAACTCCCTCTCGCGTGTGTCGCCCGGGGCGCCCGCCCCCTCTGCCCCACACGCATCTCCTCTGCAGCAGCCTCCAGGCCCCGAATGGACCTTATGTGAAGGGGCGAGGTGTTAAGGGGGGATTTAGCTATGGAACGAGCCAGTTGAGCTGGAGCTTTCTGCATTCCTGGGTCATTCCTTTTTGCATTCATAGAATAGACGGCTTCAAGGCGTGAGAAGATGCTATTCCTCTTTTATGGGGATTTCTCCGTGGTTGTCTACCAACGTTTTCCCTTGGAGGCCTCTTCAGGGTAATGATGAGGCATCACTACCCTGAAGAAGCCTCCAGCAGCGGAAGGGAAAACGTTGGTACACAACCACGGATCCACGGAGAAATCCCCAGAAACTACATCATTCAGAAGACATGGACCGCGAAAGTTTTAATCTGATGATACTATTCCTCATCATTGCCATTCACCTCCATTCCGTCGATCAAGCCGTCCATTTTAATTGTTGAGGCGAATGAATGAAGGTGGGGAGGGAATGAAAATGAGTGGTTTTGGACAATGGGGTCGGAGAAGCATGGAGGAGCCTTGGCCGTCCCCTTCGCCTTCATTCTTGCCCCTTTGGGAGGCGACGACGGCCGCGGGTGACGTTAGTGCCCCGCTGACGGCGGACCAGTGGTGTTTAAAGAGGGGGATACAGATAAATAATAAATAATCACGTGGTCGCGCGTCGATGCGCGCGCCGGTATTTGCTGTGGCGATGGGCGAGACGAGACTGGATGATGGCCCTTCTGGGGGGGGGGGGCTTCTGGGTGGGGGAGGAAATTAAGTTAGTGGCTCAAGATGCCGACTGGGATTTATTTTCCGGGGTTGTATGCCGACGGGTTTAAAAGATTAAGGTTCCGCTGAGTCAAGGGACACGGAGAGCTACGGATAGGCCTCTTTTATTGCTAAAAAATCTAAAAAGAAAGATGTTGGAAAATAATTTTTATCGATTGGATTAAGCATCAGAGTGGAGCATGAAGAAGAGAGAAGACTACTGCCATGGAAGACCGAATGCGTCAGATGGAATCGAAGGAGAAGAGAATCGATATTTTGAAGAGTTATGCTGCATTGCTCCAGTTAGTTACAACGTGATCTTGGTCATTTCACTTTGCTTGTTTGTTCTTTTTAATTAGTTGGAAGGAGTGATGCCTTGGAAAAGCAGTAGTACAAAATCATGCCGAAAAAATGGAATTTCATAAATTCATGGCTAGTGCAGAAATGTTGAATTTATATTTCAGTGTCCAAATCGCTCTAAGCATTTTTTGGTGGAATTCCTTGAAGGGATGTTCGTTTCTTACAAGTGGAACTGAATTTTCTCTGGTTCCTTTCAGTTTCATGCACGGAAAAATCAAGCTGCGTGCGTTTGACATCCGTGTTGGTTATCCGTTGATGCATAGGCAATCTCCCAGAGGCACTGCCGGCCGACGCGTATGGATTGCGATTTCAGGCCAGGCTGGTAGGTAATTACTCAGTGCATGCCCAAGGCCCTGAGACACACTCGCGATGCCATGTGGGGGAATTTTCCATAGTGCGGCAACGGAGGTGCTTGCTTTTTAACGTGCCTTAGCTCAACTTCTTTATCGAATTCTAGCGGTAGATTTTTACCGCTTATTTATTCCTAAATAGGGAAAAATTGAATTTCAGCACACACCTATCGTCTCGTTTCGCCGTACACTTATCCCACGTTCTTAAGCACGCCTTCCTTATCCCTGTGAGCTGCTTTAAAGCATTCCCACCAATCATCCTACTCTTCTCCCACATTCCGTGACCTTTCAATCCATTAACCCTTGCCCCTCTCCACGACTCTTCTCTTTGCATAGTTCTCCTGGCTTGATTCCATGTGCTTTCGTCCCGAATCTTAGGGCTCTTATTTCTGTTTGCCGTACAATTTGATCGCAACTGAAGTAACTCGTATATCCTCTTATGAGACAGTGATGCGAGCAAAATGGACCTACTCTAACTGCAACTCTCTATTCCGGGCAAAGCTTGGGTTTGGCTACTTTCAAGCCAATTACTTATTCTTTGAGAGCATTCTGATTACTACTTAAGAAAACAAAACTACTCCAGCAGAAGATTTATGGGTATCTAGACAAGGATTTTGTAGTTACCTATGGACTTATTGAGAGTGCTATTTTTCTCTAAGGTGTCCAATGTTACTTAAAGAAATATCAATCTGAGGGGTGATTGCTGAATACTGTCATTTCATCTTCGTGAAAGCAGTAAAAAGCTGGGATGAATCAGAACTATCAAACTATACAGAACCCGACTGTAAACGTTTTCGAGTAAATAGCTTGCTGCCAGTTTTCTTGTTTCGTATTTTGAAGCGAATTAAATGATCATTTCCTTGCCTCAATACATTCATTGACGTGACCGAAATGCTTCCCGAAGAGAAAATGAACCAAGAAAGTCAAGCGCGGAGAAAGAAGGCGGTAGACTCTTCGATAGATGCCCCGACGAACACAGCCGATCGATGCTTCCTCTGTTCAAGTCCCCCCGATGTTGCAATGCACATATGCTCCTGCCACGCGAATCCGCGGTTTTGCTTCCCAATAGAAGACTGTACATATGATTAATTAGTATTTCCCTGACTTACTGATTCCCTCATTAGTCAAAGTATGATTATTTACCTAATTCACATAGTAGGCATGCGTTGGTAGGGCCTCTTAATTGCTATGACGGGCATAGATTTTCATTTTATTTGGTGGAATTGCAAAATATATCAATTCAACATTAATGTGGATGCTTCAGGTTGTGCAATTCATTTTAAGTCACCAAAACCTTTGTAATTAGGCGCAAATAGTCTAAAAATGTACATACGTTCTTTCCAGCTTATTGACGCGCGATTTGGCTGTGATAGTACTACATAGTCGCTTTGATTTAAAGAGCAAGTATTTCCAATGAATCGCAAATGTCCTTTCCGGAAAAATGTAGTTGGGTTGACAGGTGGAACAGAATTTCTATACGCCGAATTTGACATTATGAAATCAATCATAGCCATTTTGTCTAAAAATATGAGTGATGTGAAAACAATATGATGAAAACAATACCTGGCATTTTACGAAAACTCGTGAAATATGACGACGCACCTCGGAGTAACAGCCATGATGCTCGTTTGTTGCCTGGAATGAGTTTAGAGCGCACGAAATTCAGTGACAGTTGAGTTGCAGGCCGCGGGAGGTGTGTCGACGCCAAGCCTGTAGTCATGGCAACTGCAGTCGAGGGGGAAAGTGGACGGGAGACAGGGGGGAGGGATTAAGCCACCCCCCCCCCCCCCCACATCATTCTGGGACAGTGGAGAGATGCAGGAGCACTTTGGAATACATGCATGCAAGAGCAGTCGGCGGTGTTCCTTTTTCATCCACCCCTTCATATTCCCTCCGAAGTCCCTAGCTATTTCCATTCTCTATTATTGGCGGGAGAAATGGACTCATTTTACCACTGCCTAATTGGGCAGTCGTTGTCGATCGTTTACGCTCGACCCTAAGGGGTATATCTTCGGAGTGCCCCTCGAAGCAATGGCTCCGAGCGAATCCCCACGCTTTTTGGTCCATTTCCACTTCATAACATCAATTCGCTGAGTCCTCGATTGAGCAAATAAAACCGGTCAGGGAGTTGAAGTAAAATTAAGAGTGTCTACGTGAACAAGGGTTCGATTTATCCTGCTGTACGATTTGGAATCGGGGTGCTGTGAGTGGCGAGGGATTCCGGTGAGTGCGTCGCGATTGTTGCCGCATCCATCTCTGTTCTTCGCGGGAGAAATAACCGCGGGTGGTGAGGGACAGACATCGATTGGGAATTAATCGCCGAGTCGATTTTTTTAAAATATCAAAGCGATAGTTGGCAAACGCAGTGGAGGTGGGGGGGGGGGGATATTCGCGCCCGTATGAGTGCCTATCCGATGTTATTTTTATATGTCAAAGCAAATTCAGGGACACGAGTTTTCTTCTCAACTTTGACCATACCAATCTGAATAATTTCCCCCAACTTAGGTCTTTTGGAACCAACTCTCGTTTTTCTATATTTTCTCTCATCAAATACCTCCATCGTATCTGAAATGATCCGAGTGGCTGTTTTTACCACAAGTGTGTCTTATCCCAGCACGCAATAAACGTGGATCCTCTTATATGATAAATAGACGTTAATATGGTTCACGATGTTATCAAACCAAAACCTTGGAATCAAGAGGTTCTCCCAGCAGAGCACCAAAATTCCCCATCGAGCGTCATCAGAGGCTCTCATGTGTCGAAAACATTCGGGACGCGGCGTGGGCGCCAGCCAATCGGCGACGGCGTTCACGTGGTGATCCTGTGGTTCTAGAGAACGCATCCGGGAGGACCACGATGTGGTTAAAAGGGGCGGCTCGAGTCGCAGAACAGTATCAAGATCTGAAGAGATCTTTTGAAGAATACTTTCAAGACGAACTACCATACTGAAAGTCACCATTTGATTTCTTTTGCATGCTTGATTAATTAAGACGTTGTATATTGGATAAAAGAATTCTTACGTGGGCGATAGCAAAGGGTTGTTATAGTCGTTGTCAGGGTTATATAGTTGTTAAATTATCATGTCGGGCACAATCAAAATCACATCGGGAGTTCCCCAGGGTAGCGTAATACGTCCGCTTCTATTTCTTTTATAATTACACGATTTGGGTACCGTAGTTGATAGTAAGCGTAGACTTTTTGCAAACGGTGCGGTAGTGTACAGGGGTATATCAAAAGAAGAAGACAGAGAATCGCTTAGCAAGGATTTTGATCCAATTCAAGAGTGGTGCGACTTATGGCAGTTAGAACTTTTAGGAAAAAATTGGTTGCAAGCGGAGCCTTATCCTAGACTATGAGGCTAAAAAACACTTGTAAATTGAATTTGTGTTGTGTCTGAGTATGTAAATGTAACCATGTATGTGAAAACGCAGTCCTTCCCAACAAGGAAACGAGGGAAAGCTTATAGAGCACGCTTCGTTGCGGAAAGGTAATAGCTATGAAGTCCATTAAACTTAGGGTAGGTACTCTGAAATTATGGCAGTTACTATCCAATGTCAATTGCACATGCGTCATCAATGAATAATTTGTGTTTACGAACGTTAATGCTCAATGTTAATTTTAAGAGCGGATTTCTTAAGCACATTTCAAAGAATTGAAGGATGGGTCATCTATTCATTTACGTTTTCAGGTGTTTCGTGGGATATACGAACTCTCTATTATAACTTGTCAGTTAACTTGTAATAATAACAATAAAAATTTTGTAGAAGAAATGACTCGGAAATTGTTGTGACTCCAACAGAATTTCTACGGTAGGAAAGTAAGTCTAGTGATGTACAGAAGGTATAATTAGAGTGTTTGTTAAATTAAAATGCCCATTACGAGCAATATTTATTACAATTTTAAAATTGCTGAATGTTTTATCTCCATTTTCGTGCGACGTTTGCAAACCTCTTCCTGTCTAATGAGCTCCACATAAAGTAGCCATTGTGATCTTAAGGCGTGAACTATTGTAAGCAGATTGCATGTTCTGCTCATTAGACACCGTTTCACTCTCGCATTTGAAATTTATGTAGAATTAGAACAAGAAGTAAAGGAGGAAAAGTTGAAGGTAGCAACTGCATGGAGGAGTTTGCCATGAGAAGGAATGCAGGGTTAGGAGAGACTGCCAAATAATGCCAGTGTGATAGATGGTATTTTCATAAAACTTGTGTGCGTGGCAAATGTAGCAAACAGTTTACAACTTTCAGCAGCTGACGATGCTCAACTTATAAGAAAGTTTCACATATTTTATAAAGTTTGGGATTGTATCTCTGAGATTTCTTAGAACCGATATGCCATAGAAATGACAACGCTACTGTTTTAAAGACGTTGATTTTATTGCGAAATGTAGCATGAGTATAATCAAAATTGCATTCCTTCACAGGTGAGGAGAGTATTTATCGTTTTAAAGTCTTTGGATAGACGTCTGGGAAAGGAAGCGTAAAAATATTCAAATTCTCGATGCTGGGTCAAAATATAAATGCATGCTTTTATGATAAAAATTGATTATTGATTATTTATTTGTGGAAAATTACCGTTCCAACCTCCCATAAATGCTCATTATTGGCATTTAATTTCGTGTATTTACGCCTAGCTAACTTGCAATTAATAAAACTAGTTAAAGTTTTTTTTATATTTAAAGCATGAAAATGTTGTAAACTTACATTGTTCAAGGCCATTACTGTATACCAAATAATGATTTGAATAAGGTACTGTGTTGATTTCAAAGAGAAATACTTTCCACTCATTGTTTTGCATATATTTAAAAAATAAAATGCTGCTTAACCCATGGCGCTTTACGGACTGTTCCTTCAGGGGAGCCAGCGTGAGACGTTCTGGGGCTATGTGTCGACGGTGCAGTATCTACGGAAAGCTACATCTAACCTTGGTCAATTTTATCATGCACTATTTTGAACCTCCGTTCTAGAAGGCCTTATTGCAATGCTAAAAAGACTGAAGGAAAGATTGGATGGCATCTGCTAAACATCCATTGTTTCGCAAGTTTCTCCATCTAAAGTAAGAAGTTGGAGGCTATCAAGAGACATTTCCCTGAGGAAATACGGCATTATCAGCGTGGCGCGAAAAAATCTTAAGAACGTTTGAAAAATTGAAATCGAGGAAATTCACAAAACCGCTTTTTTTCAATAGTCTCTCTCTTTTCTAAAAAAAAGAGAGCCATCATCGAACGCTGCTTGACCCGGTTTCCCAAACTCAGCGCTAAGATGGATTTGAAAAGCGGTTGAATTGGACCTGTAGAGTGAATGTAGGAAGAAGGCAGGCATGCGTGGAAGGGGGGGAAGGAATGACAGTCAGTCAGCAAGGGACACCTTGCTGACTGACTACCAATCCCTTAATTACTATGCAGATGCTAACAATCTAGTTGCATGAGACCCTTTAGTAGCTTGTTTGCATGTTGGTAGTGGTGATCTTCACCCCTGCCGCACACCCTCGCGGTGGCTTACAGGGTATCGTGTGGATTTAGATATTATTTTTGAATGTACATAAATTACGCCATTCACCTCACTAGTGATACTGCCAACACGTGGCGCAGTCGATTCCTCTAAACGCCACAGTTCTCTGAGCAGCATCTCTCCAGAATCCCCGGCCTTTCCTAGAGTCTGCTGCTCATCGCCGCTCTCTCTCCTCCGCTGACAAACACATTCGTCTGTTACCTCTCGCACCCTCGCGGTTTTGCACCCCATCACAGACTTTCCCTCCGCTTTTTCTCATTTTTCCCCCTCCCCCCGAGAGGCCTTGCTCTTCAGATATGAGTAACCCGCAGGGAAATCATTCCCCCTGCTAATCCCTTGTCTGCCCGCCCGGAGGCAGCACATGTGAAGGGAGCAGCGGCTTTCGCATCCCTTCTTTCCCCTCTTGCAGGTCATCCGTCAGCGCAGCACACACTCCCCCACGCCCGCAGAGAGGGCACCACTGTCCGCGCCCACCTGCGCCATTGTTTTCGGGAATGAGCGAAAGGGGTTGATAGGGTCCATGCCTTGGACCCTGGCCCTGGCATTGTGGCGCTCCTTATCGAATCCCCCAACACAGCAAGGGCTTCCGTCATATGTTCCGGAAAAATGGCTTTTTCGGAGACAAAAGGAAGAAAAGGACAATAGGAAAGCAACTGAATCCACTTCCGTGTGTAACTACATATTTATGTTTTTCCCGCTCCATTGGAGGCAGGCGATTCGGGACTCTCGAACATATTCTTCCCCTGCTGACCCTTTCACACCTCTCCTCCTCTATCTCTCTAAGTTTCTATCGCTCCTATTGAAAGCGGCTTTTAATGCCTGCATCTATCATTCTGAAAATATGTGAACAACAGTGAATAGCAGCAACGTAGCAGAACTATTTTGTGCATTAGAAGTGAGGTTAGGATACGTGCAAAGGGGAGTTTGGTTCGACTAGAAAGGAATGGGGAGTTGAGGAAAAAAGGACGTCTCACTCGGCTAATGATCATGCGAATGATCATGTGCATGACGTTCATGCGTCGCGTACAACAGAAAAATCCTCGCATTAAACTTCATTGCCTCAAATTATGCGATTAAAACTAGAACATGCTCTATTTTTGATCACATGAATCCGAGAATGATCCCTTGATACGAACGAAAGATGTTCTTGTGTGTTTCTTTGAGTGGGTTAAGAAAATTAAATGAAACTAGTGTAGGACCACATCCAATTAACTGAACTTTTTGTACTTGTCTAATTCATTGGCGTGCCCATGGAGAATATATAATATTATAATTATTATAGTATATATGGGCAAGCCCCTGGTTAAGTTCAATTATTCACTTTTCGGATGAAGACGGAAATTTTGTATGATATAGGCGTATTCTTTAAATACTTAAAATATGTTAACATTTCTTGTGACAAGTATAAAGCAATCAAATATTGGAACATAAACATGAAAACTAGAGCTGAAGTAATGCATTAAAATATATCCTGCGGTACCCTCCCTAGGGCTGTCATGCCTATGTAATGGTCATGCCATTCAGGGTTTCACTTTATTATTGTTTGCTATCACAGCTACCACGAACCGGGAAAAAGCAAATCAAACAGAAGGTATCTAACTTTCGAATAATTTACTTTCTTATTCCAATAGATAGTTCTACTCACTCCAAGCATAATTTAACTTATTGTACCCTCATGAATCCTTGTTAAGTAATCAGGGAACGGAACGGTTACGGATACGATTCGCCCGTCGCTAAGAATATAAGCCTGGCGACGAATTGTAAAGTATCAGAATAATGATCAAAGGGTGAACAAGAGAGATCTTGTTCACCCTTGTACCTCTTGTCAAAGAAATCGTTTCTCTCATCGTGGTGTCCGATCTGTCATGATCATGTCTGGTGATATTTAATACAGTAAGAAATTTCTCCATCGTTTTTCTTTATAAAATGCGATAGACCTCTGAGTCCTTGCATAACAGTTCATTAAGAATCAGGATTAACATACCTTGACCACCATATTTCCTCTCTCATCTGTCTTCTTCTATCATTCGTCGGCAGAACTGTGGCGCTGCCACTGTTCCAATGTAGCAGTGGACGTGATAATTAAGCCATACAGGTCCCTCATTAATAGCACTACTTCATTTCATATTAACTTAAATCTCTGTCTCTACTAAGCTTTATTTCATAGTTATTATAATAATTTTATGTACTCAATCCTTAATTTTACCAATCACGTATATCAGACGACGCAAAAAACCATTGCAACCATAGAGACAGCTGCGTTGATGGGAAATTTCTCGTGCATTGATATGAATCTACTACAGTCCAACTCGGATATAACGAGATCCTAGGGTCCAAATGCTTTTGCTCGTAATATCCGTTGCTCTAAATATCCGTCAAAGAGTAGCAACTGTCACTGTCACTGTCTTTCCTCTCTCACACACACAAGCGCGCTCACACACATACTGTTCTAATGCAGAGGTGATAAAATACCACAGATTAATATAAGATGATTGAAATTACGAAATGAACAATTTATTCTGTAAACTATCCACATACATGCTAAATCTACAAGAAAAAGTCCTTGGTACGACAGTACAGCCACTGCTCGTTCATTTGGCCTAAAGATTTGCTCGTTATAACCGTTAGGCTCTCTATTACACTCTCGTTTTTAATCGTTATATATTTATCATAAAATGCATTATTTCGGAACAACCCTTCTCTCTCTTTCCTCGCAATAGCCGAGATCTCGTTTTAACCATGCTCGTCATAATTGAGTTTGACTGTATCTATAGGCCTACCAGTGAGCAGTGCAGAAAATTCTTTTCAGCGCAGAACATTCTTAGAATTGAATCACATGATCATTGTCTGTGTAAAACATCCTTAATCGAAAGCTATATCAGATAATCACACAAGTTCATTCGCGAATGAACGCTTGCATGATCGTGCGCATGTTCATTCGCCTTGTCAAAGGACCTTGACAACCTCGATGTGGAAGACTCGAGGGTTGAGCTTGAAGGAGAACATGCTAGATTTTAAAAGAGCTAATAGTCTATTAGATCACAGCCACATGCTCTAAACTGCATATTTAAAAATGTAGGAACTGGTGGAGGAATAATTACCAGTACCAAAAAAGCTGTTTCTATATAATTTGACACACTTCCCCTTCCTCATTCCATGATATAAAGGACTTCCATTTAGATGTTTCTTGTCATCATGACAACAAAAATAAGATGGCAGCTATAATAAGAAGCTGAGATTGAATTCTAAAATAATGGTTACCGCAGAATTGCACAAAGTTTTTAACATGAAAGTCAATTGTGACAAATAAAATAAAAATCTCCAATGGCCGTAAAAATTACTCCCCTTACGACCCCGTGTTGCAAGTGCTTTCCCTTCAACTCGGGCTGAAGAGGGCCTCCTCGTATTTGTGTCCGAAATACGCGTATCCGACGCACTTCTTCGTTTTTTCCTTCCACTTTGACTACGCTCCTTTTGAGCTCTATTCTCCCAGAAGGTGTGCCCATTTCAGTGAGTGTTTTTTTCTGAGTGCAAGTGCGTTATGTGTTTGTGTTCATAACCCAGGCATCCTGACCAGCAGGGTCCCATCGGCCCTGTGAAGGATTCCAATTGGGTTAAGTGTCTGTGGTTGTGTCACTGACGAGGAAGTAACTAACATTCAACCACCACAGGAGGGTTTTCTGGTTGAGAGGCTGTCGTTGGTCACTGCTGTGGAACTGACCCTCCCGGAAACCAACACAGCAATTTGTTGTTGTATACCTTGACGAGGGTTGCCAATTTTTACGGCCATTGGAGTTTTTTTATTTTATTTGTCACTTTAAGAGGCCGTAGTGCTCATCTCCTAAGATAAAAGTCAATTGAAAATTCCAACAAGCCTACTAGTAATCCCATAAATTTAATCTATTCTCTAAATATCCTTGACTGTAACTACTTGAAGTGTAAATTGAAACGAGCCAGGGAGTTTAAGCTAGCGTTTTAATTGAGTAGCGAAAAAATAATTTGGTGTTGGATTAGAGACAAGGAGGCTTTATAAATGAGTCTTATTAGCAACTCAATAATACCTACTTGTAGACCGAACAAATAGAGTAATATTCATTTTACTTCTTTAAGATGCAAAGTTTTGCTCTAAATAATATGGGCATTGCTTACTTTTGTTTATTAAATATGTTAATTTATGGTTACTAAACTTGTATTGCCGTCCCATGATAGGCGTCGTATTTTAAAGGTTGCCTGTCTGGGGCGTTCTAGCCGTGATGGTCCCAGCCGTAAGATAAGGCGGCGCGATGAAGAATTGCCTTTGAAACACTTGAAACCTAAAATTAAATAGCTTAGCGTACATGCCGAGGTAGAAGTGCTCAGTACCGTTAATCTATAATTTTGGTATGGCTAGAGCCTAACTCTGGATTCAATCACTACTTGAACATTATTAAGACATGGTAATTCACTCATTTCATTGGCCGTTTTATTGATAGTGAATAATGGATATTGAGTGACGGCCGCCGAAAGCAGAAACCGCCACCAAAAGTTTTCAATCGGCCAAGTATAAAACTTTATTCTGCTTTAACTGGAGTCTTAAACAAGCACGGATTGAATTATAAAAAAAAGAACTTTGCTGAAGTTCAAATAAAAAACCGCCGGCACATGCCTTGGCGTTCTGCTGGAACGGTATACACGTGGTGATCACTGGGATGACCGCATTTTAAGTTCTGGCGATGTTTTTCCGATGATTGTAAGGACAATGAGCTCCGCCCTCCTCAACCTCCACTCTACCGTTAAAAATAAGATTTTTGGTGGCTAATTTTACTCCACTAAAATGATAAAGAGATTCGTTTTTTCTGTGTCACCGGATTCATGATGCCATTGCTGATGCAGGAATTTTTGCTCGCTACACAAGTACCGGGATTTCATGGCGTAAAACATAAGGATTCGAATTTTTTTGGACGAGAATAAATTTAAAGGCCTAGTAAATATCGGATGAAATATTCAATTTGAAGTTTTCTCTATTGCAAAATATTGCGTACACCCTATATTTCGTGGAAAATAATAAGGCATATTGTAATATATGCTCACGCAAGTGATCGTTGAGGAACGAGGAAGCAATGCAGAGTAAGTATATTTTATTTTGCTTAACTTCAAACTTACAAATTTCTCGCATTTAAGCATTGGCAATTCATTCAGTGGAAGAGCGAAATGATATTGACTATTATATTGGGTTCAATAATTCAGGAAATTCAGGATTAATGCTATTTTTGTGCTATAATTTTCCCAGAAGTCCACCTGAGATGTGTGTTACCCATAATTGTCTTGGTGCCCAGTTTCCAAAATAGCGCAAATGATTACTAGCTGGTGACCGATTTGCTTTGAAAGGTAACAACGCTGAAAGCTTCATCCTCTTTTGGGAAATAAGCGTGTTTCACTAACTAGAAACGGTTCCCATGTGACTAATTTCCCGAAAACACGCCAAGGATAGCAGTAAATGCGTGTTCATTACACACACCAGGAATGAGTTCCATGAACACCTTTTTACCCTATATAGGAAGCTTTCCTCTATAAACATGGACTTTATGTCAAATCCATTGACATTTACGACGAAACCTAGAGTACTTCTTCTTGTTTCATAATTTTAATGAACATGAACCAATTTTGTTCAGGATTTAAGAAGTTAATTAATACTAATAACCTTAAACATATCCTTTCACACGTTGGCATGGCTCATTAATAATTCTATTCAATTATATCTCTGACATAAGCCTCTCCCCCCTGCCATACACCCTCGAGGTGGCTGGCAGGGTATGTCGTAGATGTATATAGATATATCATATTTGTCAGAGATTCAATACGCTTCCTGATTTGATTAATTACGGCTGAACGGTGGAATATTTCTTTTAGTTTTATTATGTCTTTCTCTGTGTCAGATTTTGCAACGAAGTCATCTCAGTAAGCTAGTATTTTTTCCTCTGGCGCCGTTGTTCTTGAGTTTGAATTTGATTTTCATAGGCGCACTGTAGTCACGCGCTTCCAGCTGCTTGAGAGTCCATCCAAAGCCGTCACTTCGGCCTTTTCCGTGATCCGTATCGAAAAAGTGTGAATCAGCCTTGACCTTGAAATCATTGACGTGACGGGAAATATGCGGCCGAGCGAAGAGAAATCTAGGATTTATAAAAAGAGTACTTGCAAAATGTGATGAGAAGACAAAAGAGCGATGGTACTTTTCACTAGTTAGGCCCCACCTTGAGTATGCAGCCAGTGTATGGGATCCTAATGAATAAGGTTTGATCAGGGAACTAGATAGTGTGCAGCGTAGAGCAGCTAGGTTCGTTAAACGGTGTTACGATAGGTTGAGTAGCGTTTCAGAATTAATAAAAGATTTAGGGTTGGAACTATTATGAGAGCGTAGGTTAAAGTACAGATTGAATCTATTAGAGAAATTAAAGTCGGATAGCTTTACTGAAGATGTCAGGAATATATTAAAAAAACCAGCGTATCATGCTAGATTCTACCATATAAATGCGTTTAGAGAGATAGATGTCTACTGATAGATTCAAAATGGCATTTTTCCCCCGTACTATAAGAGAACAGAAAAGGCAGCATAGCAAAGGGATAGGTAGGGGAAACATTTTAGAGTAGTCTGGAGTTCGTGATGCATGTATTAACACCTTAAATACTATAGATACTAACAATGTAGTTGCATGAGTCCCTATAGTTGCTTGTTTGCATTTCGGTAGTGCATGCTTGGTAATCTTCACCCCTTGCCACACATTCTCGCAGTGGCTTGCAGGGTATCGTGTAGATGTAGATGTAGAAGATACAATGTATTCTTTCTGTTATTCTCCTTCTTGCAATGCGTTGGTGCGCCATCGGAAAAGCAATATATTCAAGTTATGCGTTTTAATTTACCTAGTAAGTGAGCTTAGAAATGTTTGGAAAATAGGTGCGGTAAGCTGCATGCAGTCTGGCTGATGTCAGTAGTTAATGTTTTTTTCACTTCCGTCTTGTACATTTACATAATATCCTGCAAGCCACTGCACGGATGTCAGGTAAGGGTTGAATCATCACGAAGGATGAACATTATATGAAGAGGTAAAATTCTATGTTAGTTTCTAAGAAAGGTATTTTTTATCGGCCCAAAATATATAAAATTAAATGTAACTCTCCTAAGAAATGAAGTATTTTCACTTGTAATGCCGAGGTAAAAGCCATTACTTCCATGGCATAGTAAATAATCAAATATTCAATTATTTTATTAATCATGCAAAAGAGAATTAAATGCCCACACACAAATGAGCTGGAAATGTATACTAACAATTTAAAATAATTCACTGGAAAAATTGTTTCTTAGTGTCCAAAGAAATTATAACTCTTTCCAGAAGTCAAAAAACGCAGAGAGTTTGCAGCCACCGAGATAGCATTTCTCTCTGGATGTTTACAGAGGAATAGCCTTTTTTAGGCAACTCTTTTGTGAACTAAATACCATTGGTCGAACCTTCATTTTTATTCTGAATTAATTTCCCCCACGAAATTGTAGCTTATAGTTTTGGTGCACAATGTAACACCAAATTGCGTAAATTTCAGAGAATCCTGTAGGTAAACATTCAGGAGTCCACAAAGTAGCAAATTTTTAGAAACCCAGAGAAAAGAGTATTTTTCCTTAAGAAGCGAATAAATGTCTCCTAAATTTCCGAGGACCATTGAAATAGTCATACCAAGGACGTTTCCATGCGGAAATCCGGGATGCGATCATCAACAAATAGCGAAATTCTTCTGTCTTCCCTTTTTTGAGACCGTTTCCCAAAGACGGATTCTGTCATGGTCTCCGCTACAAAGATTAACAGCAACGTAAAATCCCTCCTTTGCCCAGTTTTTCCACGGAGAACCCATAAAATATACTTGTATCGTTATAACTTATGAATCTCGAGCTAAACATATTGCCAATGATGGGCGCGAATCCGGGAATACAAAGGACGGTGCCGAGAATACTTAATGACTGGCTGGATATGTTGCGTGTCCCCCCCCTGGAACTTTTCCTCAAGAAGCCCCGAATGTTGTTCCGCTCTCACGTCTCTCGCTAACTCCACGCTCGCATATCTCCACGCGGCTTTTCCCTCAACCCCTCCGAAAGGGAGTGACCTCCACCCGCCCCTCGGAACTCATCTCGTCCTCCGCAGGCAGGGGGCTTGTTGGCTAGGGTAAGATCCCTAAGCGAAAGCAGCCAGTCTCGGATACTTATCCACTTGAAGAGGAGGAGGCTTAGGTGGAGATCCTTCGGTGGCCTGTCGTCTCTTTTATCCTTAAATGATGGAGTGGCGAGTGGAAGACAGGGACTTGAGGCGAATGAAAATATTAAGTGCCCGGCGGTGGTGGGATTGTAGAAGGGATAAGAACGGCCAAACCCCTTTCGTTATTCCCCTCCCCTTAAAGACACCCGGATCTGCGTTGTTTTCAAAAGATCTCTTCTCGTTTTTTCCTGAATTAACCCTCGTCCTTGCATTTTTAAGGCGGCAAAGACGATATGGCTTCTTGCGCAACGTGGCTGAAGTTAAGTTTTTTCGCGATTGATCGCCTTCATCCCTCTGGTCCGAATGGACTGCAACCTTGAAGTGGATGCAGTGAAAAGCAACGCCTCTTCGCAAACATTTGGCTAGGGTGCAGTCATATAAAGAAAGGCTTATACAATAAGCTTAAAAGACAAGCAATGCAAAAGCATTGAAGTCATTCGTTTGCCCATGAAGACAGGTTTGGTATTTGGGTGGTAATTTTGTCTTAAACCTGAGGCTTACGCATGTAATTGGGGATATACGAAAAGCTTTGCTGTTGAATATTTGCCATTCGGTCAAATTCATAATTGCTGAAAGGAAGTCGAAATTATTTATATTTTTCTCCGAAAAAGTGAGACCTCACAGTATGAGCGCATTAGCACTAGGAAGTTTGTATGTTAATGCTTTGTAGGACTACTATCAGCCGAAGAATGCTAACGTAAAACCGTCCCTTAGGACACAACGTATGTCCTTGCATGTGCACTTCAGGTAGGTACCCTGAGTGTCATCTAAAGAGAGTGTCGCAGAGCGAGACTAAATCCACCATACATTACTATGCAATGCTGTCGATATTGACCATGTTACTAAATCCAAGTAAGTTATGGGTCGGATATTTAAAGAAATTAAAATTATATTAAGAAAATCTCTTGGCCGGCAGAAGGAATTCACAATCATTATAGGTAAAATTGTGATATTTCCCTTAATTTATGATTTTTAAGTCGTTTCGCTATTTTTTCCGATCTATAACTAACAGGAGGGCGTAAGCACAAGCCCCGGGAAGGCTTTATTTCCAAATGTATAGTCTATGTTGTATTCTCGTCTATTTGACTTCCCCTCGCGAATGCGTCCAACCTCGTTGCCACTGGCATTTGATATCGGCTCCGCGTGGAATGACAAAGGGATGCAGCTCAGGCCCTCCTCGAGTGAAGGAAGAGGGGGAGACGGAAAGGGAGGTCCTCTCACTCCGCTCCACTCACTTTAGACCGCCGCCCACCGCCTAGTCGCCCTTCTTTCCTCCAATGCTCGATGACCTCCCGGCAGGGCATGTCCTTAGTTACGGCTATGGGTCGACTCTCACCTGTGACGGCATGGACGATTTGACAATCTTACCTTTATTGCATTGTCTTGTCTTGTCTTGTCTTGCGCTTTATTTTACCTGGGCAGGTTGAGGCCACAATCCGGCCCCGGCATTCGGCTACAAGCTGAAGCTAGAGCAAGACAAAATGTCAAATCGCATTTCAGTTCGTCCTCCTTGTGAAATGTCATTTCTTGACAGAATAAAACCGCAAGCATCACTGTGAAAGCATGAATTCAAAATGTAGTTGGCTGACGTAAAGCAAGCTTCAATGCAGGACAGAGAAATACTTAGTTTTCATTTTCAGTCTCAATTTTGGCATTCATAAAACACATTCGGAAAAAATGACAAATTTCTGTTAATTGGTGTTTTCTTCCATGTCTTTCTTCATAGACCGTCTTCAGAAATGACATGCTTATGTACGTAACATTCCTTATGGGAAGACTATCTTCATAGATCGAAGGGAAATATTGAATAACATAATTCATGCTCACTAATTGAAGGTGAAGTGGATCGCATTCTATGAAATGCAAGTTCGCGCGGGTGGGTTTTCGCCTTTATCGGGAGAAGGGATCTCAATATTAGTAGAAATCCGTCTCATCCGATCATCGGCTCATTCTCACACCCCTCCTCATGCCTCTCGCTAGAGCGAAAAATAAAGGGCCCCCCGTCCCCGGATGTTGCCGAAACCGAGGGCCTCCTCCTTTCTCGTTTCCCTGCCCTTTGCATCTCTCGGGTGCAGTCTGGCGGCGGCGGATTGCACGAGACCTCACTCCTCCTCCTCACTTCTCCTCCTCACTCCTCCTTTGAGTCCCTCTTATCCGTGTGCTGAGGAGGAAGGGAGGAAAATGCTGGCCCAGGTGCGCGCGTTATAAATAAGACCAATCCGCCCCGTCCACGCCAGCTGACTTGCTCCCGTGCACTCTGGGCTTGATTTTGGGGCGCCGCGAATGTTTCCCGCCCACACACACGGGGAGGTTTCTTCTTTATTTTCAGCGGGAGAGAAAGTTGGCGGTTGCACCGAATTCCCAGAGTGCGAAGGAGATGCTAAGGGGCATCTTTTCCCTCGCGAAAGCTCTTCCAGGCGTCGGTTAGTTATATTCTGGGAAATGCATTGACGAAGGATGTTATGACTGGCTGAAAAGTGTGCCTAGCAATATTATTTACGCCCATTTCGTATCGTTGGTGGCGTCCATCGATATCCTATCACCCCCTTTCTCTCTTTGAGCCGTGACAATCCCGATGATGGAAAGGTCAGTCGATCGTCCATGAATAAATAATATGATCGTCTAGGCCCGACTTTGGAGTCAAAAGGCGGGGTGCACCCTGCCGATAATGAGAGCCTCAGATCCAAGCCGACGCGATGGGTGTACCTGCGAGACCCTGACGAGTATAACTGAAACCCTGCCTCCGATATCCCCTTTCCCGCCTAGCTGCGTTTTCTCCCCCTCCGCTTTAAAAGACCCTCGCACCGTTCAAGCAGTTTGTGGCGTGGCAAAAGAATAAAAGAACCAACCGCATTCGGTGCACGTCACTCCGGCTGAGCACCTGTCCAGCTCACCTTTGGTGCCAAAGCGTCTGGTGCTGGTGGTGCTGGCCGATTGAAAGCTTCGCGAGGGGTAAGGACAGCTGTCTCGCAGCCATCAGCTGGATTAACCGAGAGCCCCAAAAGGAGGATGCGCAACAGAATCTGGCTGAACACGGAAGGAGCACTGGACGACATCCAAAGAAGAAGCCGGCGTGTGTGCGTTTGGAATGTGAGACACCGGCTCGTCTGAGGGCGATCTAAGATTGGTCGTGGTTGTCGATTTTCCGTTGTCAGAGGTGAGACCATCTTGGGTTTCCCTAAAGGGTCCACAAGGCTGGAGTTGTCTTTGATTGAGGTTGAAGATTATCTCTGAACTTCTGATTGGAGGAGCGGTAGAATATGTAATTTACGGCCAACAAAGTTGCCGACTTTAAGTTATTTTTCGTTGACTTTCATTTGACATTCGCACCTTTAAATTATCAGTTGCAGCTAACCCGATCCGATATCTAAGAAGATATCAGTAAAAAAGCTAACTTGGTGAAAAAGATAAAATCGACTTTTCTCTTCGAAAAGCAAGACTCGTTAAACATGGCGAGCACCTACCTGAATGTTCTTAAACATCCTTCGCCTCGCAGGCTCTTAGAATACAGGATCTGGGGGACGAGCTTGGGATCCAATCTAATGTCCCCGAACAAGTCAGGCGGCATCAAGAAATTAGGGCCTCGTGGAATTCCTTTTACAACGAGCTATCAGTGCTCTGGTTATTGGATTAAAAAATGTCCGAGCCAAGAATGTCATAATTGACTGGTTTCCCTTACGGACGGCCCAAAACCCATTCTATTATTTTGCGAATATTTAGCGATTCACTGTTCTGGAGTTGAATTTTGTCTACCATCTCTTCATAAATAAAATATAGTCATAGGGCCACTAAGTTTGTCACAATATTAGCTCTATTTGATTACCGATAAATACCCCTCTCTATTTGTGAAGGCGGTAAAATCCAAAAGCGGTTAACCGTACGCGTATGAGGAAGATAAAATAAAATCAGCAAACGCAAGATATGAAGGTTTTGCAGCGCCTCCGATCATGATGTTCAACATATGCGGGAAATTTTCCATCGCTTAAGAAACGAGAAAATAACGGTCAGCCCGGGGATAATATCAGTCACGCTGGCGCGGAAATTAAGTTCGTAGGACCGTCCAGCGAATGTAAAGGCAGCACGAAAATGTACGTGAAGCCATTATTCAAGATTTATTCCTTCCTTTTCCGAATTCTCGGTTCTTATTTACGATTTTATAGAGAAGCATTTCCATTTTGAGTGTGAGTGACTTCCGGTGACTAACAGAAAACATTTCATGACTCTCGGTTTTGCCTTGGCTTCGAAAAAGGGTTGTCTCCACAGGTCGAGGACAACCATTGCCGCCGTAATGCCGCAAATGTTCAAAAATACCTGCAAAGAAGGGAGTTGGAATTATACATTGGCGTTTTCCTGGATTTCCCACTGCCCTGGAGTTAAATCGAGTGATTCTGAATATCTGTCAAATCTCTGGATACCTTTCAAACCATATAAAACCATATGGTTGTTAACCATATCATTAAAAAGAAGTGTTCGGCAAATTCCCTAGATGTCTCATCATGCGTTTTCAGTGGTATTTTTAGGAAGTTTCACTCCTCTAGAGCAGTAAAGACTTCTTCTCTTACGCCAGGGGACGTATTTCACCTGAGAAACATTAAACCGGAGTTGGCCAAAGGGGGAGGGGTTGGAATTGGCCCCATGCCGAAAGGCTGCAGTTGCATTTGGCGAAACGTTTCAAAACATTTCGGAAGGTCGAGTTGCTCGAGTTTTTCACTGAAACCGTTTCCCGTATCCGAAGCTGTTTTTGGTGAACATTAAGCATCTCGGATTGCTCAGGGATTCTTCTAAGGTCCCTCTGACTAGTATCTTACTCCCTCTTTAGAGTGATAGACTTTCTTTTGCTCTTCTCTCCTGACAGGCGATGCTCTATTAGTCATGTCTCGTGCAAAACTTCTTGAGAGATGAAACCCTAAACGATGCAGCTGATATCCAGGTGTCACTAGAGGACGATGCGTAAAAAGAAAGGTCTCCATTTTCAATTCACACGGCGTGATCGCCACACTTAAACTTAAACTTCTTGCTATGAAACACATAATCATATTTCATCATCTGCGTCTACTCTACAACACCTTGCAAAACAACGTAAGGGTGTGTGGCAGTGGTAAGCCATCACCAGGCATGCGTACTAATGTCAAGAATTCAAAACTTATTATACTTACTTCAATGCGCGCTAACTGATTATATTTATATTCTATTAGAAAATGAATGCACCGAAGATATAAATATTGTTCGCTACTCTCAATTAATTTCTCCAAGTTTATCTTAGTGATATAACCAACACGCCAGGGTTTTTGAAAAAATTGTAACTTTTTCAGAGAGCTTTAACAGTGGAACCTTAGGTCTGATAATCCTGATTGCGATTCCTCTCTTCTGCTGTGAATGTATTAAAACCATAGAAAATCATTGACACTAATGCTTAATTGACTTCTGCATGGGGTTTAAGACTTACACGGTAACGCAGAATCCACAATTCAGCATCAATGCTTGACGAGGAAAACGAAGATTAGTAAGATGATGAGAGGAAGATTGAATCCCGGTTATGGCATAAATTTAGCATTGGTCCCTAACTGGTGAGCAGGTAGCAGTTCCACTGAACATTCCTGGCATGAGATATTGACCCATGGACACCTCTGGCTTTCAGGAAGTTTTGAAACGGTTTCAGGCGTCACCTTTTGGAAGCAATTCATGGTGAAAAGTTTGGTGAACCTTACCTCCTGCCATGTACCATTGCGGTGGCTCACCGGTTATAGTGTGGTTGTGTATATGCCGCAAGTACTTGAGTTAATTAGTGCCTACCACAACTGACCAGTGCGAAGCAAAACTAGCGATAGATACCGTGCACTAGCAAGAAGTGGGGTCATCTAGGAAAATAGAATCGAAAGTTTTAGTCAGTACTAACATTCCCCTTTTTCCATTAGCATTACTGTCCATGATTATGTTGCCTGGTTCATCAACTGTTTCTCAAATTTCGCTGCATTTCCCACAGAGTAGCTTTTTGCACTGTTTTCCTCTCTTTTTGCGCCATATGTGTGAAACACCAAGACTGTTTTTCCAAAACTCCTGGATTGCTTAATTTCTGAGGGGAGCTTTGTGCGAGATGAGAAGAACTCACCAGGAATGGACGCGATTGCTTTGCAAAGTGTTCGGAGGGCGAGGTCCACACGCACTTGCCACCGAGAACGGTTTCGTGAAGGCGAGGACGCTTGTGTTCCCGGGAATGAGAGCCTCCTCAGAGAGGACTTTCGCTTGCCCCTTCTCATTCACACCCCATTCCGCCCTCGCGTTCACCGCCAGGCTGCGAGAACTTCCCTTTATGCCCTCTCGCCACGCTAGCCCACTCCTCTGAGACTTATTTCGTGAGATGTCGCTTCCTATTGCCAATTGGAATGGTCCTAGGCATTTGGTGTCATCGATCGAGTGATCAGGATTGATCATTCAAGGTTTAATTCGTCAAATATGCGTTTCGTCTTTCATTAATTATAATGTGTGTTCGTTAATAATCATTATAGTGATTTTATATACATTACCTCTCGTGTACCTCAGGGTTCATACTTAGGCCCTCTATTGTTTTTGTTATATATTAATGACCTTTGTTGCCACGACTTCCGTGGTCAGGCCTTTGCGGGTGATTTTGCACTATGCTACAGTAGTTTCACATGGGAACGTCTAAGATATGATATGCAAAATGACTTAAATTACCTAAGACTATGGTTTTTCCATAACAAATTATCTATGAATGAACAGAAAACTATGTGTTCCGTGTATATGAATGTACAGAAAACTATAAGTACAGAAAACTATATCATTCTTCAATATTCTTTGCCAATCTTGTTATGTCACTTTAGATATTTTTGGGTTACATTTTGTAAATTTGTATATTTTTTATATTTGTATCAAGGCGTGATTACGCTTGCTTTTGATTGTACAGTATTTGAGTTCTAACACTATTGTTTCTGATGGTAGCCTTTTTCAGATTTTCTTCTTGTAAGCTACACAAGGGTCAAGTTTTTTCATTCATTGTATAATTATATGTATGAGTTTGAGCATTTAAAAATATCTATCTATGAAGCATTCTCTTTCAAGAGATTACAAGGAGAAGTGGGACTGGTACCTTGATCCTTAGCCTATAATACCACTGAATTGATTTGGACGAGATTTCAAAACTTGCTTGGAATGGATCTGCTACATGTAGATGGGACATTACTCCCATCGGTTTTTAGGCCTGAAAATTTTTATTTTTTTATTTTGAATTTCATTGCTGGCAGAAAAATTATTTTCCAAGTTAAGCCAATAAAAGAAATCGGCCACGTGTGTGTGTCTGCGTGGGAGAAATGAATTGAGCCTGGAATATATTTCAATTTGATGCAAAGTATATAGCATGAGTTTCAACGATTCCATGTTCATCTTTTTTGGCATCCTCCCCACGAAAATACTTATGGCCCGTGTGGAGAGCGATTAGCTTATTGTAAAGAAGTTACGAACAAGAGGAAAGTTTCATTTTGTCGGTTTCACTCAAATTATATTAAGCAACTACGCATATTATCATATTCTTCTTATGCTCGTGTACAATCACGCAATGTAATTATATCAGAAGATATTCCAACCACTACGTAGCTCCTGATATTTTGAGCGTATTTTCATGAGAGGGTAGGATGTGGAAGGCAGTAGTTCGGAAAAAATCACATCAATCCCTTAATGTTTGGACGTGAGCGCTTGGCAAGGATTCTCTTGGAGAGGCGGTGGGGGAGAAAGGACGCCTTGCTTGCTCACATAACGAGCATCTCGATCTGGGCTCCGCCTCCGAGGGGAGAATGAAATCTGGATGACGCGATGATTAGTAGCATCTGGAGCGTGCGACGAAGCAGTTCGCAGACGCTCACGGCTCGAGGTGTCTTCTCTCAAGGAATGAACCAGAATCAGAAATTTCCCCAACGGCAGGGAATGTAAGTTTCCCATTGCCACGTTATAGAGCAGCGCGGAAATGCTTGACCGGATTTCTGCCTCTTTCCTTATGAAGCGAGGCATTGGTGATGAGGTGTACCAGAAATCTTCGGGTGCAACGTGTCATTTTGATTTCCAGTCATTCTCAAACTATAATCAAGCGTTTCCCTGGAGACAGTGACAAAATGTTTGCTCTCTTGGGTGATTTGAAAGGGAATGCAACGTGACTCATTAGCACGTAATACAAAGGAATAAAGCTATGACGCCGTATGTCGTGCAGCCAATCAGAGTATGTCGTAGTTCACTGCTTCTAAATTTGAGATCTCTGAAACTCGTTATTTGTGCTCGCGTCTTGATCGCAGAAAATAACGATGACATAAATTATTGCTGAATATTTAAGTTGTTTCTGCGAGTATTTGTCTTCTCAGATAAGTTTCCATACATGAGCATGACTCATTCACTACTGTAAAAAATATTTCCTGCTTTGAAGGAAGAGCGGGCAGGGACTTAGAAGAGATATTTTAAAGTCTGCACTCACGCGAGTTAATTGCTAGGCTTTAGTAAGAAAGTATTGGTTTGGAAATTATCATTACTATTCTGTTTTAATGATTGTTTTTGATTCATTTAATGCTTAGTGTTTCTGCAAACGGTGTATTTTCTTGTCCCGTTGACGGGAAAATGCCAGAGGGTACTGTATTTTTGCCAACAGAAATGAATAAATAAAATAAAACTGCTCTTGTCTAAAGGAATGGGTTGAAAAAATCTTTTATTGAGATTGTCTATTGCATTGGACTAAAAATATGGCAAAATCATGAATTGGTGCTTCATTACCGTGACACCGGTGACCTTTCTGGACACCTGCCGCGTTGTCTTGGCCTTTCGAATGGTGCGGGGCCGAGCTTGGGCCCGCGGCCACTGGCGCCACTGCTGCTCTCACCGATTCGCAAACCCCGTTGCTCTCCCCCAGATGCGAGCATGCAAATGTCTTGCCATGGAAAGGTCACGTGACTGTGCGGTGGAAGAAATCAGTCGAGGAGTAAAGGAGAGCGCGGCCACACAGCTTCAAGACAGTGGCGAAATGCTGTCCGGACCGCGCTAAAGTTTTGTACATTTCCTCTCAATGCATTTCCAATCGTCATACCCAAAGATGTGTTCAACTTCTATTGAATTGTGCACTTAATGACCGTTATTATTTTTATGATTTGTATTTGCATTCGATAAGACGCAAGTTCTCCTAAAAAAGTGGCGCTATTCAATTTACTGGGAAGCCGAGTCCAGCTGTGGGTGTAGGGCAGTGTAAACAACAGTTAAACTGCCTATGCTGGGATCACCCCTTGTCATGTATCTCGCCTCTCAATGTTTCAATGATGTTGCTCATGAAGCATAATCAATAAACATTCATGCATGGAAGTTTATCGCTTCAAAAATTAAGATTTTCGATGGATACTTGGATGGAAGACAATCATTTTGAAGCGGTCACCATTTCCCCTGCTAATCGAACCATTCAGGTCGTTTGGCTGCACCCACGTGTCTTTGCGCATGCTCTTTCTTCGTTTTGGTCTTCGCTCACCGGAGGCCCGAGTGAGGGCAGCCGTCTTATCCCCCCGAGTTCCGTCAAACGCCGTCGAGTGCTTATTTTGGCCGTTCGCCGCGGGAGGGAGTCACTCCGCGTGACGAATGCCTCGTCCCGCCGCCAGGCGACGCGAGGCGTGAGTCCTTTGAAGACAGCGACCCTCTCCGCCACCGGGACCTTGTTTTATTCACGAATTATTTCAGGCAGACTCGAAATTTCGCAGCAGAACGTCTGCTTCACTAGACCAGAAACTGGAAATGTAGACACAATCGTCCACCGCCTTATTCATCAACGCCGCGGCCACAATTATTTCTCCGTCTTCCAGAGTCGACCACGACGGATCCCTCGGCGGAATGAGAAATGCCCCGACGCCTTGAGGAAAAGACGCCGAGCTCTTTAGTCGAAGGCCCACGCATGCCAACCTCGGAGTATACAGAATTATGTTCGCGCTACTTCCAGACAGGTGATAATTCACTCTAAGAGAACATCCTTGGGGCACTTAGCAGCATCAATCTCTAACAAAAATAATGCATCCACTGTGTGGGAAAGAATTTCGAGATACCTTTCTAGAACCTTATGTAATGCGAATGAATTAGGTTTGATCAGAGATCTACGATGTAGAGATATAGGTACTTTAAAAACCCTACTTGTTATGCTATATTTGATCAGATAAATAAAAATTAGAGAGACGAACCGACATACCGGTGTCTTTTTTTCCCGCGTACCATAGTTTTAGGTTGCATGGTTAGTTCCATTGTTAGCATTGCATGATAGTTCTTAGTTACGTGGTTAATTTCTCAGTTACGTCAATTAATTGCATGGTGGATCTTAGTTTCATGGCGCATGGTTTGATAGCTCTTACTTGCATGTTGAATGGCTGATGGTGCATATTTGGTGACTTTCACCTCCTACCACATACCCTCGCGAATGCTTGCAGGGTATTTGCGTTGCTGTAGATGTAGATGTAATTTCAGTTCCCACGGATACCCAGTTTTCGAAGGAAACCTTTCATTTAGAACATGGCCTTCGACTTTGTATCAAGAAACGACGATACCCCATTTTACATTATGGGAGCTTTCTTCGGCACCTCATACTGAAAATTACAAGGGCCAGATGATATAGCACTTGATGGTATTTTTCTCCATGTGTAAATTCCAGTGTACAGTGTACAACTTGTAACATCATTTGGACAGTCTTTTTATTTGATCATTTTTTTAGTTCATCCAACATGAAAACATAGGGTAAACTAATTTCACAGTTAAATCATAATTACAACACAGGTACAAAAACATAATAAAATCATAATCTAATTAATTACAAAACAGTCAAGGCCGGCTGAATGTTACATACAATTTCTGGACCTATTTACAATGTCGCTGACATTGACAATATATCTTAGCGAAACATTTCCTTTGATATGTTTATATTTAGTACTTTCTAAGGTGTGTTGAATGAATTACAGATTCTATTCAGCGGTGCATTCATACAATAAATAGTATTCACATTTATTGCACAGAAAGTCCTTTTTAGCCTCCCTTTATTTTGTAGGGAATAAAAAGTTTAATTTCCCAAATAAGTCTTGACAATTACATTTATTAATTATATCGTGCAGGAAGAGTAGATCGTTCATGATCCTTCTTTCACTCAATGTTTTCAATTTGAACTCTTCCAACATAACTTTGTATTCTACATAATTCTACAAACATAGGATAGACATTGTGGCGTACATAATACATTAGTTCACAAATAGTTTTGGATTCTACCCATCATCACATCATATTTAATCAAATTGCAGATTACTGATTAATATTCCATGTTGGACATCATTTATATGGCTTTTTAACTGAAATTTGATATGGTTACATATTATTGACTCGAAAAACTTGGAATAAATAGACAAAATGGTCACTGGGCGGTAATTTTGAATGTCATCGCGTTCTCACAGGACAAATCTTGGCCATTTTCCATTTGTTGGAAAGATATCATTTTTCAAAGACACATGAAATAGATGACATAAGGTGGGAGCTAGGATATCATTACACCCTTTTACAATATACGACGGCACATCATCCGGGCCAACAGATCTTTTTGTTTTGATACATTTAATTGCATCTACCACTTCCTTTAATTCAATATTATTAAGAAATATATTACAACTACAATCACTTCCAAAAACTTTCTCTGGATATTGCTCCACTATAACAGCACTACTCTCATTTCCGTAAACTGACATGAACTGATCTCGAAAAGCATTTTCAATTTTGCACGGTGATTTTTCCTCATATACATTGAATTTCATAAATTCTTGGGTGCCCTTAACGGAATTAACCTTTAGCAAATTTTCAGGATCTTACATTTATCGTACATCGTACAGGTCATTACAGGTTACATTAACTGTAACCTTGGTATATATCATGTTTATCTAAGTATAAATTAAAACAATCATTAACACTCATCGTAACTTACAACTTAAGTTCATGATATTTCATTTGAAGATAAACTGACCCATTTCTTTTAAACAATATCCGGTGCCGATCTTTTTCTTGATTTTCTTTCTTAAGTCATAACTATACCAGAACGGGTATCTGTATCTTGATGATATACACTTAGGAATTGCTACATCCATTGCTTAGTATACATATTGAATATTTCTATACCCTTGTCAATATCATTAATTGACATTATTGCATTCCAATTTTTATAGCCTAGTTCGAGATATAATTTTAAATAATCACCTCTTTTAACATTATATTGCTTTAAATGCAAGACGATTTTCTTTCAGTTTTACATGAATATTGAAATTCAATAGAAGAGTGGTGAACAGCTCTTACAGCGTTGAACATTTGTTAGAACTAAATATAGTGTTTTACAATATTGAGTCACAGTGGTATTTTTCTGTTTTAGGCCCATGATATTTGCAAATATTCCAAGTTTTGTGCAAATCACTTCATTTACTTGAGCCGCCGATGACATAAACTTCGGACAGTTGAAATCACCCAAAATAGCTATTTCCTTATTCATTAAACCACTGCGGATCACTTTGCCATAGCAATTGGAATAATCGACTACACCAGAGTCAAGAGGACACACAAACATAGCCACTTGTTTCCAAGTATCTGAAGCCAAATATTTTCGTCGATAGTTCGTCTAAATCAAGCAGCATCACATACGAGTGCACATCATTTAATAACACAGTCCACCAGTCTTTTCCCCAGTCATCGCATTGTTCCTATCTTTCCTAAATATTTTGTACCGACCATTTACGCACAATCAGACACCCAGGTTTCACATGAACATAATTTCGAGATCGTTCTCGAGCAAGGATACGTTGAATTTATTTAATTTATTTTTCATTCCTCTTACATTTTGGTAGTAAAAGATTAATCTCTTGTAGACCGCAAAGATTTAATTTCCCTATCATGAGTTGAACAGGAACCTTGATCATATTTTAGTTTTTCACTATCGCATTCGTTTCGCAGTAAAAAGCTTTTCACCTCCTCACCCCTCCGAGCATAGATCCTCTTACTAACAGATAATTTAACTTCCCGTCTTGTTTAAAGGCTCTAGCTTGCTTGAATAGTCTCCGATTCATTTCTGTTAAGGACTCATTGGCATAAACTGGTTACATAAACATATCACTACTAACGGAAGTGTCCAAATGAAAGTCAGAGAGGGCTTCTTTTTCACTCTTTTGGCCCGTATGAAATCTTCGGCTAAACTCATCCGCGCAAATTTAACCACCAGTTTAATTAGTAAAAGATTAATCAATTATCCTAGTTGGTTATTTGACTGAGCACTGCGTTTCTGTCCAACTCTATATGCTACTTCAATGTCATTGGCTTGCAGTTTGATTCCTAGCGCCAAGCTTGTTTTTAAGAAGAATTGCAGCAGGGACCTCGCCATTATAAGACGGTATTCCATGAATTTCTACTGTATTTCATCATGATTCCTGTTATAAAGCATTAAGTTTCCTTCAAGGTCAGTTATTATATCAACTAGTGACGTGTTATGTGAAATTATCTGGTCTATTTTGACAGTCAATTCAGAAATGCTAGACTGCGCCGATTCCGGGCGGAGTTTCGTATGCTCACTGAGAACCCTTGCATGTTCAGCCACTGTACTACACCAAAACTTAATTGCATTTATGAACTCACTATGATCAGTTTGTAGTGCAGCTATCTTACCCAGAATCTGTTGCACTAGAGACTCGAATAGATTCTCTGGTGGGCTAGAGATGACTAATGACGCTGCCGGTATGGATACACCTCCATTTTCATCTCCACTCTGAAGTGACGCCTTGGTCCCCTTGGTTGCTTTATTGCAGCCATTATTATTATTTGATCGTCCTGTCCGAAATTCAACCTGCGTTTGCGATTGCGAGGTTTTACTCTGAATGTACCATCTTAGTCATAAACTTAGTCTAATGCCTTTGACGTTCTACAACATCTTTGTAGCCCTCTTCAGATAATGACTGGCACTCAATGTGGAAATTGTCATTGCAACCAGTGCAAGAGATCGATTGCTCGGTGCGTCTGATAGCCTTTCCACAGGAATGGCACTGCGGCATTCCTACACAACGATATCTTCGACACCACGCAGCAAGGTCGGACTCAGCGAAGAGAACGCACTTCGTCCGTTCACCTCGACAGCCAGCGCAAGACTGAATCGAATTATTTCCTGAATGTGGGCGGGAAGCTCGCGTTGCTCCCATTCCGAAACCTGAGGGAAAAAGAGAGCTGTAGCTTTCAACCAAATTCCCGTGATAGATTCGTCTGAAAGGTTATGGGACGTAAGTTAATGACTAAGATGGTACACTGAGAGGAAAACCTCTCAATCGCAAACGCAGGTCGACTTTCGGACAGGACGATCAAATAATAATAGCCTTGGAAACTGTCGTACAAGAAAGTTTCATTCAGACAGCATCTTATGGCAATATGTTTTGACCTTGAAAATCCATTTGACCTTGCATGGAGCAGGAAAATCTCAAACCAGGTGTGGAATCACGGATCTATCTTTTGCGTTATCGCAATCTGTATCGTTAACGCTTACTCCTAGAGTCGCGCAGGGTTAACAATAACCGTCTATAAAATTTGCTCCACTGATTGTGATACGCGATTTAAAGTGCTATGAGAAAAATGAAGATTGGAGATCACGTTCTCTCTGACATAAGTGAAATCAGAAAATAACGATAACGCTAGCGCACGCGTAACGAAGATCCATGATAGAGGCCCAGATCCCAGGCCCAGGAAATCCGTGGCCACCAGGCAAAATTTGTCCGAGAGTTTTTAGGTAATCGACACTCTGGAGTGCGAGTAAAATTTTTGCTGTCGCAAACACATGACCAAGAAAACGCACCATCGAAAGTTAATGTACTCAGCTTCTTGTAGCTTTAAACACGTTTGCAAATTGCAACTGCAGCCGTTTAAATAACAGCCGTACTTTGAGGATCTAGTAATATATTTTTGGTCTTCCAGTATTGCTACTATCGAGCAAAAACAGCAATTAACTATTACTCGCGTCTAGAAACGTCCAATGAGCACAGTATGTACGCTAAATAGAGCACGTTAATTTTGCCCAATGGACGCCAAGAGTTATTTTACAGATCCGTGTTTAATCTTTAAGATTCGAGAATTCCTGTTTGCGATGAAGCAAAATTCTTGGGACTATTTCCCGATAGGCGACTCGCTAGGAGGAAGCACTTGCCTTAAATCCGGCAAAATTGTGAGTAGGGAGTTAGCGCACAATGAGCGAAGGGGGAGGAGATTGCGAGATACTTCTGCGATGAGCGCTAAATAGGTCGAGGCTAGATTATGGTTGTGCTGCAGCTCACGCGAAAAACCCTTCATGATGGCGCTCGCAACCGCATGTGAATCCGCATGGCCCTAAGGGAGCATGAGTCTCATTCTCCAGCTGGAGAGCCTCCGCTCCAAAACCGTCGGCAACAGCCAACACTCATGAAGGAGTTTCCTCCTCCGGAAAACCTCTTCATCTTCCTTGCAACTCTTCTTACTCCACTCCAACTTACATACTCACAAAAATAGTGGTTTTGTGCTGGATTCCTTCCCTTAGAGGCATAACCGGCGATGAACTCTGCTGCCTTAAATGGCAACGAACTCTGCTGCCGAAACATCTGCAGCGAGTTCGAAACTGTCAGATATTAAGACCCGACCACACTATTGGGATGCAGGCGAAAACAGCCCCAGTGATGTCGGGGTCAATCCGTCGCCTGTCAATCCTAGGGTTCGAATTCAGTCCGGGGAAGGATTTTCACTGGACGTGGATGTTTATGCTTGTATGATTGTTATTAGTTAAAGTACTCGAGGTAAAGATAATCTGTTATTGTTTTCTGGTTCTTGAAAAATAAATGAATAAATAAAGCGATAAACTCAACAAATTGCGGAGGACTCTGCAACAGTGATCTAAATGTGATTGACTTGATCGGTGCGGGCAAGTAGAGAGTTGCTAAATTGAGAATCGGTCCACTAAGCTTATTCATGCGTTCATAGTCCGTCATAATCCTCCTCCATTTTCATCTGATACGTAAAGTATCTCCATAATTAGGAAAACAATGCATAAAAATCAAAACTCTCCATGATCTCTGAATATCCTTGAAAAGACCCATCTTGCTTTGGGCGACAATGCATCCATAATTAAGGGGGTGTTAACATTTTTAAGCATCAGCAGTATTTTCAATGCCTTGTGACATCAACGGTATTTTCAATTCCTTGAGGCGAATAAATTGCAGAATAACATTTGACTGAAATTTACTTTATCTTTTTATTAACATATCATCGCTAAATTTTAATCTTTTTATTATAAAAGCGTCATCATTGATAAAACACTAGCGGAGGTGTCCACTGACTATCAATGGGATGAGGGGGGGGGGGGGGTTAAAATCTTTGAAAATAATAAATTAAACAATAAACTATTTGCTCTTTAAAACGTATGGCCAGTTATTAACCAACTCATAGGACAGGAAACAGTTATTACATGAACTACAACATAGAAGTTGAAAACACATACTCTCATAGAAGGTGAAAAAAGTTCTCAATTCCAGTATGGCAAACTATTTATGTATTTTAATGTCCATGTATGTGCACATAGTCCCAATTGCGTATTAGCGTATAAAGTTCACCACTGGCACTGCTACTGCAGATGTACGCAAAATAATTGCCACTAATCGTACAGTAAGTTATCAACAAGCCGTATTGAATTTCTATCGATTATAAAAACGTTTAGAGTAAGTTCAATGCACACTTGATGCTAGTCATTATTGAATTCTGTCTTGCAAAGTGAGGTAAGGGTGAATATTAGCAATCCAAAGTTCTTCAGCACCTCTTCAAACTCCTGAAAGGGTAAGACTATAAGCTCTTCACTTTTATTGAGCCCTTTCACATTCTACAATTTATTATACCATTAATGTTTGTTCATCCACTGAAAATTCAACAGTAGTAAAGTTACTTTGGTTTTAGCCTTCACGTACCTTGCAAATTTACTGCTTGTCCAGGCATAACAGTCCACAACAGAGCCTGCCAACAAAACGCAACGCAACAATAAGAAGTATATATATTATTGTTTCAGGTGTGCCATTGGCAGAGTTAAGGCATAATCACATAAAATTAATGCCAGCCATTAGCAATTATTGATGGCATCAAAACGTAATAAAAGACCGAGAACATTGAGGTTTTTTTGAGAAAACGATTTCACCTGATGATGACACAATGTGTTGAAACCCGGGTCGTGAATAAATCTATTTAGTGAAATTTGCAAAGTTTGTTTTCTCCACCATTGAGGTTTTTGTGTTCATATTTGTTTGTGTATTTTTCGCGCCATGTTAATGCAAAACTACCTTTAAGGAGCCTTAAAACTCCAAAACGTACGTAACAATGGCGATCGTGTATTAGCATTCTGGTTCGCCGCCGGCAAAGCTAATGCAGATGTGCGCAAAATAAATGCCAGAAATCACAGGGTAAGTATCGCTCGGCTGCTTTAAATGTCTATTTGAGATTGTACAATTTCACTGCTAGAGTAGTGGGTGCTGGTCGTTCTTGAACTCAACCATGCAAAGAGTGGTAAGAGTGAAAATTATCAGTCCTAAGTTATAAATAAAACTCTCAAATTTGTCAATTGTCCATTTAAAATCAATGAAATCGGATCGGAATGGATTTTCACACCCGTCTGTCAAAGATATTTCGATTGGTGAAAACGAAGAAAAATTGACGAATTTGGAGCTAAATACGCAATTTTTAGTCAAAAACGTATCGTATAAACAATAGAATGAAAGAAATAAATTATACATTCATTTTTCATGTGGGGGTAAAAAAATCCATCCATTATGATGAGTGCAACTAATTTAAAAAAGCAAAGCGAAGGATGTGAGACTTGCTGCACTCTGGTGATACACAGCAGTTTAGGTGATATGTTGCAAGCTGAAAATTCAATGGGAATTGCGAGAGGTTCGACAACTAAAATTATATCAGTTCTCAAAACACTTGGATGAAAACCGGAGTCTATTCAGAAAAGTAGCCGGAAGTGTACGAAACGTCTATCCCACGTTGAGATAACGTCGGGGGTACACTTGGATGTCAAAGTATTGAGGACATTCTTGAAGCGCGCATTACTGGTAAACTATGCCAAGTTGATATCTCTCTCCCCAGATACACTGAATGCTCCATGAAGGGATATGGAGACCGACAACCGACCCAAGCATTGGAAGTGATGACATCTCCTCAGGAACGTGGGAATGGGAAAAAAGGGCAAAGGTCTACTTTTCCCGCCTCACCCGACTTGATCTGCGGTTTGGCTCTCATATTATAACGCACGGTACCTGCTGCTATCAAAACCTTATACCTTTTCATTCAGTGTGAGAAACTTGCGGTAGCATACCTGGTGTAAGGATATATCAGCAGCTCTCAATTGGAGTCTTTTGGGCGTGGTGGAGGATATTGTGCATCATCTCAAATACTCATTGGCAGTTGCAATGTTTTTGTTTTCCTCTGGCGTGCCAAAAACGCTCTATGGTCTCCATCTTCCTTGACTTCTTACTCTCCTTACTTTGCTCAAATTTGTCTTGGAATTAGAACTTTGAGGAAAACATGGAAGGCGAACTTTTTAGAAAATGATTTTTTCATAATCTCCGATTTGCGGTATCGTATAGTCTGCCCTTACAATATTTGTGTGGTATTGATTCACTGTCTGTTTAAAAATGACTAAATCTCGAGGAAATTGTGGGATCCCTTATTTCAGGGCTAGCAATGGATACAAAATGCATTAGCACCACGAGTAATTAGAAGTCAATTTCCGTCGGGTTCACATGAACTTTGTATGGCATTGTTTCTGAAAAACTTCGCCAAAGTTGGCAGTCAATGCGATGCCTCGTGCTGTGGATCATTGGCATATTCGCCGTTTCCCCCCTCCTCACATTTTTGGAGCAATCAGGACCAGCTTAAACTCGCCATTTCCCTCATATCCTTATTATTGCCACAGATAGAATTCAACGGGCGATTAACCGGTGGTGGCTGCGGCATAAATTCGGTAACAGAATTTATGAAACCCTATCGTGAACTGCAAGTCCTGAGAGAGTACATTTTCAGTTATTTATGGTCAGGTTAAGTGTCATGAATGTGATCGGTGCAGAAAGGGGCCAAATGACCACTGTAGTTGCTCTAATGCGCGCGGGTACAAAGTGCCTCCGAAAGCACAGAATGAAATGCAAAGTTAATTCAGATCATTCCGCATTAGGAGGCTGACAAATTACGGGTCGGGGCAGCCCTCGGAAGAACTCCTTCTTCTCTTGCCGTGTTGAGAGAGTCTAAAAGCGGAGGCCCGCAATGCCGTGAATACGGAGTCAACCACCACATAAATATCTGGCGGCGTAATCTTCCCCTCGGCATGATGAATGGCGGGCCTTTAAGGAGAGAACGAGGGAATTAATGGAGGGAGGAGGGAGGATTGGGGTGAGGACTGCAGGGGAGGCAACTCAAGTGACCATCTGCATTGAAAACTCGCCCACAAGGATTCGGCACCAAACGGAAAAAAAACCTGCATCCACGAATGTTTGTATAGGACATTTTGGCATTTTCCCTATTAAGTGCTCCACAGCGCCGCTTCAGCTCCACTGAAACATCCCATGTTGCTGCTAGCCCCCTGCCACACACCCTCGCGGTGGCTTGCAGGGTATCGTGTAGATGTAGATTTAACGTAGATATTGCACAAATGCCATTTTTAGTTTCGGTTGGATGTTAATGGGGAGTAGTACAATCAATTAATTACATCTTAATTACGTATTATGAACATTCTGTAGCAACTGCAAAAGGATGAATGCTTTGATACCTACATCTACGCGATACCTTGCAAGCTACCGCGAGGGTGTGTGGCAGGGGGTGAAGATCACAAAGCATGCACTATTTACATGAAAACAAGCAACTATAGAGTCTCATGCATCAAGATTGTTAGTATCTATAGTATATAACGGATTAATACATGCATCATGCACTACAGAATACTCTATAATATTTCCCCTACCTATCCCTTTGCTATGCTGCCTTTTCTGTTCTATTGTAATACGGAGAAAAAATGACGTTTTGAATCTATCAGTACGATTTGTATCTCTCTAATCGTTTTATCTGGTCGAATCTAGCATGATACGCTGGTGTTTTTAATATGTGCCTAACATCTTTGATAAAGTTGTCCAATTGAAGTTTCTGCAAGAGATATAATCTGCACTTTAACTTACGCTCTGATAATGACTACCACCCTAATTCTTGTATTAATTCTGATACACTACTAAACCTATCGTAACACCTTTTGACGAACCTAGCTGCTCTACGCTGCACACTGTCTAGTTCTCTGATCAAACCTAATTCATTCGGATCACATATTTCAATATTTGGATTAGGATGTTATAATTACTAGGTTAACATCGGATCTGAGGGTTCTAACGATAATGCATTTTACCTGAATTTCATCCAATTGCTGTTTGATGGTGGAGTCACTGCAGTCGGTAGTTGTCATATCAAACGATTTACATTCATTATTGTCAATATTTGGGATAAATATTTATCATAAAATTTCATAAATAACACGCAAACGTGGCATTATCTTTTATTTTGTGTGTGCTCAATCAGCTTACAATCACATTTTTGAAATACCGAGAGGTCAATGATTTTCGCTGCATTCATCCCCTTGGGGGCACACTACAGAGCGAATGCGTTTCCGGGAAGCTGATGGCAACTTTCCTTGTTGAGGTTTCTGAGCTGAATATAACTCACATGAACAATTAAATATTTGGGACAATCGTATGGATGAAGCATGAGTTTAAATCATCGGGTACGCCATTTAAAGAAAAAAGGTTACCTAATGCAGTGGTCCGTTGGATAATCTGTTTGATTAAAATGTTTTGAACTGTTAAAATTGGTTTTCACATTAAAGAGGCTTTTTTGAAGGAGTTGCGAGTGACAAGAGTCACATACACAAGTAGTGGACATGCGACAAATATGAAAACCACCGCTCAATACCGCATTAAAACGCACGAAATCGTTATAAATTATTTCAGCAACTGTTAAAACATCGCATAGGGATAGAATCCTTTCTTTTGCAGTATATTTCGCTTAAACCCAAGGCTAAGGGCCAGGAAGGCTGTGCATGGTACGTTGCCAGCAATGGACTGCCGGCCGAGGCGATATTAATAGATAACACGAAGGCATTACTCGTAGACGTGTAAATCAATTAAGGACACGCAGAGGTGCATGAAAAGGAAGACAGGTACTTAGGGTGTGGAAGAAAGATAAGGTACTGCTTCTGTGTATATGCGTACACTGGGTGAGGTTCTTGATAATTATATGCAATGGACCAAAGAATTAAATAATTGTAATCCCTTGATAATAATATCGAGGCCTTTAGATAAAGAAGCTTTTTGCTTCCGTAATAAACGGGAGGGTGAGTTGATTAGGATGGAAGGAAGTAAAAATGCGAAAGAGAAATTGGTTCTAAAAGTAGTGAAAGGGACAGGATGGGAAGGGGGGGGAACTGAAACAGCGGAAGGGTGTTACGAGGGCCGGGAATCCTTGCAAAACATGCCATTATTTCAAAGGCCACTTTGCTCACTATTCTTAGATGAAAATAATAAATACAGCAAACAATCTACACTTATATTCCCATGCGTGAAACATTTATTTCGGGACAAAATACAGACGTTTCGAAAGTGTCCCATTTTTAATTAAGTGACGCCAACTTCCCATTAATCGATTTCTTTAAGGCATTCAATTCTGATTGGCCATTCAACTCCAATTTCACAAGTTCGCCATTTCTCGTATTTTCTCGCGTTTCGTTTCATAATGTTGCTTTCTTTTATAGCACTTCATCTAATTTTTTGTAAGCGTTTTCGTCCCTTCTAGCAGTTTGCGTTTCTCTTGCCTATGTTCTTGTAAAAGACCTGAAAGCAGAGATACGAGAGAACGATACGAACATTTTTTCATTGTAACTCTGTTCATCTCATCAAGTCCCAAAACATATATATGTGCTTTATAGATTCCGTGAAGCACACGAGTCTCAGTCGGTTACAAGCCATTAACATCAGAATTAGTGTAGTTTTCATAATCCACGGGTTAAAGATGTTTCGGATGGTAGAGGCCATGACTTTGTGGAATTCCATAATGTAGGAAGGAAGGTAAAAACTTTAGCGTTCCAGAGGTTAAAGAGATTTATTTACGACATGTTTCACTTCACGAAAGCATCATCAGATCATGCCACATGTACCTGATGATGCTTCAGTGAAGTGAAACATGTTGAAATAAATCTCTTTAACCTCAGGAACGCTAAAGTTCTTCCCTTCCATCCTAAAGATATTTCTACTACCCATGATAGACCAAAATTACACATAGTCTTTAGCTATCTATAATGGATGTTTAATTTTGTTCTTTAGATCAGCAGTTAAACTGTTGGATGTTAGGCTGGGGGGTGTCGTACTACAGCCAAATAGGTTATTTTGTGTTCATTGGGCACTCAATATTTCATATTTAAGGGCATTTATTTTAATGAATATCAGTTGGTTGGATAGAGTATCAGTCCGAGCATAAAGGGATATCCTTCACTTAAAAATGTGAAGCAGCGGAGACTCATGAGTGCAGCTGACAAAAATATTCCAACTTATATTATTTTCAATAAATTATCAACCTTTATCTTTGTGCAGCACATTCTAATTGTGTTGTCCTTGTCGTTTTCAGGCAATTAGCCAGCAAAACAACCAAGTTACAACGAATTGACATTGCTCTATTGCGCACGGTGAAGTACGATTAACACTAAGAATGAAATTTTAGGTTGACCTTGGTGGAACATAAGACAATGATTATTTGACACTACGTTAATTGCAAACATAATTTTATTGAGATGACCCGGACGCAACGATAACACAATTTTTTTTTATACCAGGGCCGTGTCAATATACTTTTTAGGAGAATTAACATAGTGATATTTCATTCGATGTACAATAGAGAGACTTTTTTCCGCATCTATCTTCCAGAAAATATTAACGCTGACTAAAATGACGCAGAGGAACCTTCGCTGTTCTCGAGCGAGAGTTACTTGGGTGATGTACCAGGTTTATCAACTTCCTGGTCCATTTTCCCGATTTTGAATTTAATTACATCGCATTTGGAAGCTGGCATCCGGAGGAAGACTTATCCCAATCTGCGAATAGTTTAGACAGCAGTCCCTCAATCCCGTTTTAAAATTGTAGAACTGCCTCAACTTATACGGAGCCTCTAGTCTTAGCACGATCAATACCATAGAACGTTCCTTGATGCAGCATTCTAAGTCTTCTGGCAAAGCAAAATAAGCTGAAATAATTCTCTCAGTTAAGTGACGAGACGATAGACATAAAACTTACATTCATTCTGCACTCTTAATCGTGGGATCTTTTTTATGCAACTATCATTGGATCCAGCAAAGGCCATCATCATTCTCAGATTGGTATGGATCATCTTTGCACTCTCTCATGCTCTTTTAGCTAACATCTTCATATCCAAGTAATTTTCCTCCTTCACATCCCTCACTACATGCTGTGCATATCTCGTTCGAGGCCTTTGCCATTCCTCCCTTTCACTTTTCCCTCGACGATTGCCTTCATCGGGTTGCATTCATAAGTACGGCCGAATATTTTTTCCCTTCTCCTAATCAAAGTCTTCAACAGACGCCTCTTTTCATCCTCTCATCTTAGGACTTCTTCGTTGGTCACTCATTTGCTCTTCATCGTTCATTTGTGGCAACACATTTCGAATCCTTCCAGCCTTGACTTCTCCGATGCTGTCATCGTCCATGCCTCACTGCCATGCTCCAGATATACATTCTGATGAATGTTTCTTTTCTTCCTCGCTTGCTTTCATAGCTGTAAGTAGATTCTTCTTTTGGTAGAATACCCTCTTCACCTGGGCAGTCCTTTTGACTATTTCTTTCTTGCCTCGTCCATAGCTAATTATTGGATGTTTCACGATATACTTTCCTTCATTGGTATTTGGTATTATTTCAATTGACCATTTGTTCTGTAACAGAATCGGTAACTCTTAAATAGAATCATTCTTGCAGGTGGGCTGTGACAAAAATTATACAGAAGAAATATTTATCAGTTCCTGTAATATCGTAGATTTTCACGGTGGTTGCTGACTACGAAGTGCTGCTGGGTTTCCTACTGGGCGATACAACTTGTCTGTACCGACGCACAGTGGGCGGAATCCAGGATCTAGGCGGAAAAAAGTCGAAAAACCGACTTTACAGTTGGGACAATTTTTGGCGTCGGTCTTATCCTTGGATAGTGGGAGCACCCTTTTTCGCCCTTGAGGTCACTACCCTCGGCATAATAGCACCGTTAGGGCAATTCAAAGACACCCTTTCTGCGGAGACGAATTTCAGACCGGGCTCAGTTGCATTTTGGCAGTGAAGTGAAGAGCATGCAGATAGGCGACCAGTGCACAAGGCATATTTCTGGGACTTGAATTATTACTTTTAAGGTATGTTCTACCGTTTACCATGAGAAACATTATTATTGTGCCCATTTTCAATTTTTTATGGTTTTTTGAAATAACCATTGCAAAAACACATGATTTTTTAAGATATCTAATGTTTGGTTTGACTTATAAAAAAAAGTTCTAGCGGTGTCTAGCTCATTTAAGTGAGAGTGTCTTCAGAATGTATTGTAGAATAAAACTGTGAAAGGATTTAGTGCGGAAACGTGCGGAACTAAAGTTATCGTGCTTTTTCAGGCGTCATGCAGAGGGCTGTCGTGACGCACGGAGAGCTATGTAGCCTTCTTCACGACAACAGCGAGACGAAAGATTCATTAACGGGTTACCTGATGAAGAAATTCGAGTTGAATGAGACTGAAGACGATGCTAAGAAGTGTATTAGTGTAGCAATTAAGAATTTTTTTCACAATTATTCCAGACGTTTGAAAAAAAGTGGAAGAAGATATGATTATTTTCTGACTAAATACCGTACGTGGCTTCAAAACCCATTGCTGCTGCCTACAAAAGTGACAGAAAAATGTTCTAACATTAGATTTAGTGTAGATTCAGAGCCATCAACGTCAAGGGGAAGACCCAAAAAAGTGTTCGAGCAATGTACTGATAGAGCTAAACGGGCCAAAGTGCAGCCTTTGCTAAAATCGCATACGGGAGAGGAAATCGTGTTCGCGGCCCAGCATACCCTTCATTTTTCTGGGAAACGGGACGCTGCAGCTGTAGTAAAAGAAGTTACCCAAACTACTCCCCGTCGGGCTACCAAAGTAAAAAGAGCCTACAAATCACCCCCATTACCTCCAATACCATACACTGGGGAGGAAGCGTTAGCCCTTCTTATCGAGATCGGGTTGACAAAGTCGCAGTACATGAGGATCAGGATAGGAGCTAAGGACAGATTAAGCAACAGTTATCCATCTTATGATGTGCTAAAAGTATTGAAATTGGAATGCTATCCCCCCAAAGAAGACATAAAAGTGACGGAAAGGTATGCTGAATTGAAATTACAAGCTCTTGTAGACCACACAGTCAAACGTATTGCGCTAGTTCAGAAGGATGTTCTCTCTCAATGCACTATTGAGAGAGAACAACTGCATATGATATTTAAATGGGGGTGTGATGGTAGCAGTGGTCAGAGTGAATACAAACAGCGTTATGAAACTTCTGGGAGTGCTCATAGTGATTCATCCGTGTTTGTCATCTCCCTTGTGCCCCTACAACTATACCAAACGCATCGAGGAGGGGCGAACAAAACGGTACTATGGCAAAATCCACAGCCGTCGTCCACAAAATTCTGCCGGCCAATTAAAATAATCTTCCAAAAAGAAACCAAAACAATGATAAATAAGGAAATTGACCGCGTGGAAAGTGAAATAGAGTTACTTAGGCCAACGATTATTACCATCAATGGAGCAGCACATTCAGTGATATCACATCTAGTGATGACGATGGTGGATGGAAAAGTGTGCAGTGCTGTGACTGGAAGTTCGTCCCAAACGTGCTACGTGTGTGGGGCGAAGCCCACCCAAATGAACCAGATTGAGTCTTATAGGACCAAAAAATCGGACCCAGCCACCTATCGCTTCGGACTTTCGATACTTCACGCATGGATTCGATTTTTTGAGTGCTTATTACATATTTCATATAGACTTGAAGTAAAGAAGTGGCAAGTGAGAACTGCAGAGGAGAAGGCCTCTTTCGAAAGGAATAAAAATCGAATAAAAGAACGTTTTCGTCTAGAAATGGGTCTCCTTGTGGATAACCCTAATCCTGGAGGCAGTGGAACGACAAATGACGGGAATACGGCGAGACGTTTCTTCCAAAATCCTCAAATTTCGTCTGAAATAACTGGTATTAATCTAAATTTAGTGCAACGGTTTGGAGTAATTTTAAAAACCATATCTACTGGATTTGTTATTGATTCGGATAGATTCAATAAGTATGCTTTTGATACTGCAAAACTTTACGTAAGTTTGTACCCCTGGTACTTCATGCCTGCAAGTGTCCACAAAGTACTCATTCATGGCGCCTCAATAATAGAATCAGCCATTCTTCCCATTGGACAATTGTCAGAAGAGGCACAGGAGGCGAGAAACAAGGATTTTAAAAAATTCAGGAGTAGGCATGCTAGGAAGATTTCTCGCTCCGCAAATATTGAGGATGTTTTCAATAGGTTGCTATTATCTTCGGATCCTGTGATTTCATCCATACGTCAAAAAACGAAAAAGAAGAAAAACGGAATACCTTCTGAAGTTTTGCAACTGTTGAAAGAACCAGATATGTTTAGCTCTGGAGAAAGTGAGGAAGATGATTGCAGTGAAAGCGAAATGTCTGACTATGAATAGTCATAACTTGGTCATATAGTTGTGATGGTTATCATTCTGCTGCAGAGCAAACTACTTGCATGACAAAATTTTCATTCATGATTTAATTTTAATTGAACTTTTTGCAACCTTTTAAATGTATTTCAAATGGGTATTTTGCTATTTTTTACCGCTTGGACGAATTGATCGTATATTTTTTATACCCATCTTGTTTTATTTGAATTTTTAAAATATTATGCTGTAACTTTTAATTTTTTTTTACTTTTTTGGTTTTTTTCTCTGGCGGATGATTTCAGGACCTGCTGGCATCTATTAAAATATTTTCAAATCTGTATTCTGTTATTTCTTCTCCACCTCAGTCAAAATCAACGAACTAACTTTGAGCGGCTAGAATTCGTGGAGGCTGGTGTTAGCGGTAAGCGCTGTATGTTCCTTTGTTAGTCGCACGCACGCGGTCGCACGTACCGCCATAAAACGCCTCCCTCCCGTAAACAAAAGACCCTTCACTTTTCGGATTTTGGAAGACATATTTTTGGAGAGATGCACAATGCCTCGGTAAGCAAAAGGAATTTCCGTTTTCCAGCAGAGAACGTTGCTATCGCCAAACCGTGAGTTTTGGCCTTGTCCGTTACCACCGTAAAATATGAATAATTAGCTAAAATGGAGTTTTTAGCGACTTTATACTTCACATTTTAGTGTTAGTTATTGCCTTTTACTTATAATTTGACATGAATAATGAAATGGTGTATATTGCTCACAAAATTAGAAAATAATAATTTTTTCCGCCTAGATTGGGCATTCCGCCCACTGTGCGACGTTTCGAAGGAGGAGTCTGTCATATTTTTCTATTTACTAGCTTCTTTAGAAGTATGACAGTGTTGTAATGTATGCTGTTTGCGTCGCTCCCTTGCCTTCCTGATCGATTGTGCTTTTTCAGTCGTGCGCCAGCACTGCATGTTACATTTCAGAGTGTCAAAAAAGTGGATTTTTCAAGTTATTTTTCATTCATTCAGAAGACGAGTTGTCGTACAAAAACATCCAATGAGTTGCCAATGACTTCAGCAATGTCTGGTGTGAGTTAGGGATGCACTAATTCTCGTCACCTTCTTAGTTTTCCAGTCACACTGCCTACTCATGTATGCGTTAGTCAATTTCAAGGAAATGAATCCTTGAGTCGTCGATACTTGTGAGGCCCGCATGCATTCGTGCTTTAAAATTCATTTGCAACAGTTATGCGGTCCTTTCGTCCCAAGCACCCGTATTTCTTCATTGCTAACCACGCTTGCAATGCGACTATCAAGCATGCATCTAAGGACTCTATTGCTATTCGGTTATTGGAGCCCTAAGGCAGCATTAATTATAGCCACCATTTGTGTTGGGCCGGTGATCGATTGCTCCCTGTCACGTAAGAGATGGGAACGAGAGGAGAGGAACCTTCTTTTGACAGCTCTGAAATACGGTTCCTTCCTTTCTGGGGGCACGCGAGAGTTGAGACTTGAGTTGCTTATGCTTCGGATGTGCTTTTAATATGATTATGGGCATCTATTACTATGATTATGGGCATCTTATGGGCATATATTATAAGATGTGACGGATTTTTATTTTAATAAGCAAAGAGAGATGTAAATGATATTTTGAACGCATATAAATAATTAATGCAAAACAAATTCCTCGCATAGTATACTTTATTTTTTGACTGATTTCGAAGACTTAACGTCAATCATGTGTGAAATATCGTGGGGAAAAATGATTACAAACATTAGGCTTATACAAAGAGGTTAGCAAGTTAATTAACGAGAACGAAAGAAAAGGTGAGGACTCTACATATACGCGATATCTTGAAAGCCACCGAGAGGGTGAGTGGCAGGGGGTGAAGATCACCAAGCATGCACTATTCACATATAAACAAGCAACGATAGAGTCGCATGAAACTAGATTGTTAGTATCTATAGTATTTAAGGGATTAATACATGCATCATACACTACAGAATACTCTAAAATATTTCCCCTACCTATCCCTTTGCTATGTTGCCTATTCTGTTCTCTTATAGTACGGGGGAAAATGCCATTTTGAATCTATCAGTACGACAATCTATCTCTCTAACCTTATTTATCTGGTCGAATCTAGCATAATACGCTGGTGTTTTTATTATGTGCCTAACATCTTCAGTAAATCTATCCGATATAAATTTCTCTAATAGATTCAATTTGTACTTTAACCTACGCTATGATAATGATTCCCACCTAATTCTTGTATTAATTCTGAAACACTTCTCAACCTATCGTTAACACCTTTTAACGAACCTAGCTGCTCTACGCGGCACACTGTCTAGTTCTCTGATCAAAACTAATTCATTCGGATCCCATACACTGGCTGCATACTCAAGGTGGGGCCTAACTAGTGAGAAGTACTATCGCTGCTCTTTTGTCTTCTCATCGCATTTCCCAAGTACTCCATTTACTATTCCTAGCTTTCATCTACATCAATTACAGTATGTTGATAGGACCTGGAAGGCTATCGCATGTTAAGGGAAACAAAATATTCGTTTAGTTGCGATAGTGATAGATAGGTAGAGCTGTACGTCGTTTGCCCTGAGAGTAAAATACGAGGTGGGTGAGGGGTGATCGCCAGCCTTGAAGAGGGAAGTGTGGAAGAAGGTTCGGAGGGCATACTGAAAATTATGCCAGAAAAGTAGGATAGTGGAAACAGCGGAAGCCGAAGGCGGGACGAGGCTTGTCTGTTATTCTCCGAGGCCGACTGCTGTGAGGCCTGGTGCCACCCTCTTGTATTTTAGGGCGGTGGTCACGAGAAGCAATTGGCGAATGACACGCCCAAAGGGGAGTTAAGAGTGTTTATATGGTTGAAATTGGTGAGAAGAAAATGAAAGAGACGGTGTACTGAGATCTGATGACGCCAGAGTACCGTACTGTTGACCGTGAGCCTCACGTCACTAGCGGGCGTAACGCCGGCGCTAAAAAAATAATTTTCTTTCTAAAGTGATATATAACCTTTGCCAAACTTTTTAAATTTGTAGAGGTAGGTTGTATCTACAACTTATAAAAAAGTCATTAAAAAATCGAGATAATATGTATAGTGCAAAATATCGATTTGAGAATTTAAAATTGTAATAACTTATAAAATTGTTTATATTTTAAAATATAATACTTTATTATAGTTTTCCAATTTAAGATCTTTAAAATTAATACTCTTACAAATATGTAAAATTAATAATCTCGGAGATATACCTTAATATGTGTAGTCACATTTTGCTAAATTCGAATTATAAAACGTTGCATTTTCTCGTGAACGGTTGCTTGTTTTCCAAGAAGGCGTTGGAGTTTTCATTTTCCTACTAAATGAAGACATTTTGCCAAGTTTCGTCAAAATCGGTTAGCCTTAGTGCAATCACCTTGTCGAATTAACGTGGAATGACCCCTGTGTATAATTGCTATGCAAAGGCTCCGTCTGCCTCACTCAATGCACACACATACGAAATATCTTGAGCGTGGGATTCAAACTTAGCCCGGTTTACATATGGAAAATAATCTTTTACGTAGTTGTAAGTACTGTATTATGAGCATCTAAAGTTAAAAATTTAATACTTATGACGATATAAATACCAAGCAAATTTAAGAGATGTTCAGTTTTAGAATGGCGATGGAATTTTAAATAAAATGAATTTACTTGAAAATAAAAATTACGGTTTGTAATTGTGAATGGTAGAAATGATTGTCACTTCGACAAGTTTCATGAAATCACAGCACACTATGCAGTAACCACATAAAATTCATCGGAGATGAGTGGCGTTGCTTGGGTAATCCCTCATGTTATTCGTTTTCACGGAAGGCTTCATCCGTTAACTCCAGCCTCCAGATCTCTTTAGCGCCATTACGCTAAGGATTGGTATCCGTGCGGAATATTCTGCCTCTTTTTGGTTTTGAGACCGAGGCGGAAACCCCAAGAAACAGTGGATGAGAAGCTGTTGTTGGCCATGAAGTGGAAGTGCGTGCCGGAAGGCGTTCGTCCGCTACACCCTGGCCCAAATACATTTCCATTCTGGTTCCGCTAACGATCCGCCTGCGAAAATGTTTCTTCTGGCCCCTCCTAAAGTAAGCACGGATGCAAGCCAAGGTCTACGCCACTTCCCTGATGAATGGCTCTTCTTGAGTTGGCGGTTACACGGAAGACTGGAGTCCAGGCTGATACGAAGGCCTTCCTTTTCAGCCAATAGGAGGAGCAAGGCTAGTTTACCGAAAAAATCATTTCGGGCACAAATCGATCTCTTTGTAAATACTGTATTTCAGCCCGTAATTATTTTTTATCGGCCCCTCCTTGTCCTTTTTGAGGACTGATGAGGAGAAAAGAAGAACGCAATACTGTTCCGACACTAAATGGATGAATAAAACCAATGGAATGCTCAAAAAACCTCATTGCTCATAGGTGTATACGAATTCAAGCTGCGCACATTTGCAACTATCAAAAACGTTTAAAATTGTACCGTAATTAACCTCTTATTGACAGGTAAAAGTATTAATCGATGGAGGCAGCTCTGAAATATGTTTAGGGTGACTTTTGGTGTTTCAAAAGGAGGTGTTATCGGTCACGCATTATTCCTTGCTTCCGTCAACGATGCCAATACCCAAATTGTCAGGAAGAGTAGATTATTTATTGTTGATTCGATTGCAGATCGTGGAATAGGTACAGGGATGAACTTTAATATCCTCACAAGTGAACTAAACTGATACTTAGTATCAAGATCGGAGATATTATTGCAACAAAGTGCACCCTTAATAAACTTCAGGCCAAACATTTAATACCCATAAAAATGTAAAGCTGGCGAGTTAATGTGGTTAGTGTAGTTAAGTATCTGGTCATCACTCTTGCCATGAGTCATTGGGGGAATCAAATTCAAATTAATTGTGGCACAGAATTGATGAAACTGGGTTTAAAAAATTAACTGTGGTTAAAGTGGAAATGTAAAAGATATATGTTATTTCGCACAGGCAAAGCAACATCTAGAGAGATCATCTGGAGAGCTTGGATTTAGTATTTAATGAACAAAGATTTAATTGAGGTACTGAATAATTTACAAATGAAAGCAACATTTTGGGGCAAATTCTTATTAACGCGCAAATAACGCCTCCTATAGGAATGATTGGCTGGGAAACCCCAGAGGGAAATTAAAGTTAATTTAAAAAATTAAAATGCCCAATTTCGATACCAGCCTTGATAACTGATTTTGTTCTTATCTTGTTTTGATATGTTCTGATCTTAAAAATCAATATTTTAGAAGACTTTCGAAGGTTTTTACGCTAAACAGAGTACTCGATGGGAAATACTTATGCCAATTGTCTATGATATAGGATTTCAATGCATGCGGAAATAGATGGTCACTTGCCTGATGTTCGTTGTAAATTCAACGGTCTTTTCTTATTCTGTGGCATGAGGACACTCATCTGAGCCAACGCCACCTAGAATAGAAGAATCCTATAATTTAGGCGGTGTTGCCTGAGCCCATGTATCGGAAGTGGAGTAAATAGCAACTCGATGCTTACATTGTCGTCTTACGTAAATGGGTTAATAAGCTTCCTTAGTGAAATAAACATTTGCCCGTTTCTCATTGGCGGGACTGGTTTCTAGGTCACTGCCTTTGCTCCACATGCCGTTAAGAATTCCCAATTTTGGACTTAAGATCACGAGATCTGGGTAAGTTTTAACCAGGGCGGGCTGATAAATTTGGTTTCAACTTCCGCCAGCGCAGATCGTGTTTCCGCTTCTTGTTATGTCTGTAACCTTTGAAGAGGATCTGATTCTGCCTAAAAATACAGCGACGCAAGAAAATAAGATATTTTAATCATTTGGTGGAAGTAATATCCATGCTAAACCTAACTAACTTCTCGAAGAAATAACATATTTTTAAGGTAGGCGTTGAACATGCATTCCATGCGTCATAAAGTGAATAGATTGACAGTCTCAGAGATAGGCTAAGGTGGATGGAGGGAAGACGGAATACAAGTAGTTGAACTCAGGCTCGCGACCCTTTTCATGCCATTGCGGAAGTTGAATATTCCACGCCAATCGAGTCTCCAGGTTGTTGCTCTTGTGTGAGAAAATCTTTTGATATTTGTGAATAATATTCTCACTTATGTGCCAGCATTCAGATCATTTTATTCTAATTAATGAATCGAAATGAAAGAAAATGCGTTGCCGCTTAGCAAGATTTTAGGCAAATAATTTTGTAATTTTAATGAAGGGTGACATTTATCGCTATCATTCTTTAGTCGATTGCTTTCGTTAGATGTCATTTGCTCAGTTCAAGAATTCTCCGGATACGAAAATGTTACGTTTTTTGGTTCGAGTTTCAAACTACCGATGACACACGAATTATATCTTACTTGAAACATGTGTTAGCTTTTATGGAGACCATGAAATAACTTGAGGTGTTTATAGCTAGTGTATCCCAGACGTACTCAATGAATCGTTTAGTAACTGAGCTAACTGAATTGACTGTTAATTTCTTACGGAAACCCTGCAAAAAACCTTCTTATGAACAGAATTTCCGTTGTTGTAAATATCGTATAAAACAATAGGAAGGATCAAGGAGATATTGCTCATCATAATATATATGAAATCATTTTTTCCGACGAATTATTCCTACTGGGATCTTTCCCCGTGCAAACAGTCGGCTACAGAAGCATACGACATTTCATCCCTTTTGCTGGCACCGGCCGTTATGAAACATAAATTGGTCCAAAATGATTTACAGCGTGAGTCTCTTGAGAACGATGTTTTACTCAGCGTCCTGAAGTGTATGGAGCAAGGGTCGACGTTGGCTGGGGGGGGGGGGGGTGAAGAGGGGGGGGGGGGAGGTGCTGAACGAATTGGAGAGATTTCAAGGAAGAGTTCTTCTGGAGTGAAAGGAATTCTCTGCTGCGCATGCAAGTGAGATCGACTGAGGGCCGTGGCCGAAATGCTTGTTCACAATCGGAATGCCCATTAGTCCGAAAGAGCCTCCAAATCTGTGAATTATTTTGAGTTGATGGTCTGTCCATTTGGGCATTCCGATTAAAGCGAGCGAATGCATAGTGACAGGTATTTCACCAAAATCATGCGTTTACCTTTCCCTAATTAAGCATTGATCTTCGGGTTCCCTTAGAGTACGTTAAAAGAACACTGGCTGCTCTGTCCAACAAAACTCTCAGTTACGCAATATAATTGAGAGTTTATGGTGTCGGAGGTATTGTAATAGTTGAAAGATTCAATGATAAATATCATGCTTATATTTCAATATTTTGGTGGAAAAGAGAACTTTGATATCATTTCATGGAATTGATGCCATACGCAATAAAATAAAACATGTTTGTAGTCATTACTTTCCACATGTAAAATAATTTTTTCTTTTCTTTCAGGTTAGTATCCGGTGTTATTTGACGGGAATATTCATAGTATGCTTTGGATCTGCAGTAAGGGCCTTGGTCGTACTAAGGTAAGGTCTTCATGTTTTTCATAACTTCATTGCGCAATGTCTTAACTTTGACTTTCAATATCATACAATTGTGGAGGTTTAATTTTCCTTGTCGATCGAAGCTGCAGCTATGATCCAGGTGTGCACTTCAATGTTGATGCAGATCCGTGGATTTCAGGATTCTACACTATTATTTCTGAAGAGGCATCGAAGCTTCTGAAGTTGCCTTCAATGCAATGTGGTGTGACCTCATTGCATTGATGACAACTCTGTGTCGCATTTGTGAATTTCTTTGGGAATGAAAGTTAAAATTACCTGGCTGAATTCCTTTGCCTTGTTGAAAAAGGTGTATCTCAGCATTTGATTTTATTGGACTTCAATGGGCAATGAAACTTAAAATTACCATGCAAAATTCCTCTACATTGCAAAAAGGTCTTGAAAATATATTTCCAGGGATTTTATCTTACTAAAATGACTCGTTAAAATAATTATTCTCTTATTAGAACCTATATATTTTTAAGATTGACTGTAGTGTCTTCCGTTGCATCTTCATAACTTTAAATACATTCTTTTCATTTATTTATTCACTGAACTGAACACTGAACAGCAGATGAAAAAAGAGCGTCGCAAAAATTTGGCTATCACTTAATATTAAATCATAATCCTAAATTCACACTCATGGATCATTTGGAGAGAACATATTACTTATTCATTAAATCACAGCTGAAGACAATGTGAGTTAAATACATGTGCTGAGAACTATTTGTTTGCTTTGGCCGTTTTTCCTTTAAACCCGCCACACTTAAAGGATTTACCGATGAAAAATAATCTTGCGCAAATGAATTGAGAAAATGTCACGTTAAATTCCGCAAGAAAACATTTCTTTTGTAAAACTACAGGTGATAATAAAAGTAACGTTACAATTATTTGTCTCATTACAGAATTAGTAGGATTACAACATCGGTTCACAACTTCCCTAGATACATGTTTCTGCGACTACTTTTCAAATGTTATTGTAGTTTGAGCAGTAACGGCGCTTAGGATATCAAGATACAAATCATACTCTCATAATTTATATTATTAATGAAAGGAAGCCCAGAGTTATAGAGTTATAGTCAATTGTTGTTCTAATTGAGTTGCATTGCTGACAACTCAAGCCATCGATTTGCAATGCTACCCTGTCACAGATATTTTTTGCTGTTACTGGAGTCCCAAGACAAATATACATCCCATTGGGTTCTGAGAAAGGTCTTTTCTAGCACTCAGGACTGCCAAATTAAGAATAAATGGAATGTAGAGGGAAGGTTCGAGAGCAATTGTGAGAAATTACGGGTGGCAGGGCTGCAACAACTAACATTGTCTCTTTCTCTCTCTCCTCAAACGAATCGCCCGGCATTACACTGCAGCCACCTTGCAAAATCACAAAACGCCCAACCATCCGTGAAAGTCTTCCAGTGATCTCATGCTTCGTGTGACGCTGTCGTTCCTCGAATATCATTTCACTTCCGCCTAAGCCAGCTTAACGTAGACTGGAAATTGTGACTTCAGAACTTTCTTGACAAAGGAGCCTCTCGGGCGAATGTTATTTATGATGATTTTGAGGCCCGAGGCCCGCCATTCGGTATTGTAGAACAGTTTTGTATCATTTCTCACCCTTGTTCAATCGTGCTTGTACATAATTTTATATTCAATTTATGGCTGTCTTTGATGACTGTTTATGGTCACAAATTTCACTCTTATTACGTTCAAATGTTTTGATGCGAGTAGTTTTTGCAACATTTTGTAAGACATTTGCTTTCAATGTTTATGGAATTTTATAATTTTATTTTGTTTTTATTATTTTGATATTTTAGTAACTGATATAGCACGATGACATTTTGCACAACTTGGTATGTGATGTGCATTATTTTCGAAGAAGAAGCTTAGCAGCAAGCTCTTAATGAGAGACAATTCGTGCTACTCAGTCCCCTTTGCAATTCCTCCCCATTCGCAATTGGGTTCGAGGCAATAGTAAGACGTTTTTGGTCCACGTGTGAATTAAGGTGTGCTTCAGTAACTTGCCCGCGCCTGCGCAATCCTCCCTACTCCCCCCTGCGTGGCTAGCGACGACGCCGCCTCATCCAGAGATGTGTTTGCTGAGAGCATGAATCTGAGCGCGATCCACGGCAGCGCCTTGTTCGAGGGACGGGATCTGGTGCTAATCATCTCGCAGCCATCGCCTCCTCCCCTCGTTCACGGCCGCTGCGTTTACGGATCGAATCGTGGGGGGGGGGTACCGCTTCTAGGGTCTGTCCCTGGCTTCGAATGGCGAGGCAAAGGGTGAAGAGAGAGCGCTAGGAGCACGGAGTCGATACAACCTAAGGTCGACCAGGAGGAGTCGGAAATCGGATTGACCGATCGATTCATTCGGGTGGAATTCTTTCCCCTGGAAATTCCGCGGAGGCCCGATTCGCAAACACGGATGCGCATTTATAACACGCCCGTGTTTGCGTTGCGAGCGGTCGATCTCGGTCGATTCTTCCAAAGGCGAAGGCACAGGGCACACGGAATCAAGATTTCAGAGCAGTCAGAAACAATTTTCTGTTGCTACTGGGCGAAGCGGAAGGAAAAAATCGGGCAGGGAATCCACTAACCAAATAGTTTATCGGCTAACATTACATTCATTAACTTGACCACTGAGTCTTACGTCTTGTGATTTCACAGATTGTGCTGGCTTCGGATAAAGCATTCTTCCTCCTGGTCCACCGTCTCTTCATCATCTTAACCAAATAGTTTATCGGCTAACATTACATTCATTAACTTGACCACTGAGTCTTACGCCTTGTGCTGGCTTCGGATAAAGCATTCTTCCTCTGGTTCACCGTCTCTTCATCATGCTACCAGTTTCCTATCTCCCTCACCGCCCCTCCTCTTCGCATCGGGTGCGCCTCCAAGCAGCCTCCGCCCACGGCTTCCCTCTTGTCTTCCTTCCTATTATCCAACGTGATTCCATGCAGTACCTTAGTCGCATGTCAATAGTGCATGTTTGGACACATTCATTCCCCAAAGGTTGATACGCATTGCCAGCTTTGATTTTTCCTGACTTTCCAGACCAATACACAGATTTTTCCCTGAATTTTAAAAATCACCTGATTTGAAAACTAAAGAAATTATGAGAATTATGTTAAAAGAAAGTTTTTATAACCTACTTTTAAAGGATTAATTTGACGCGCAGGTACATCAGTTCTTGTACAAAATATGGAGCCTAAAGAAAGCGTACTTACAGATTTATCTTGATAGAAAATGTTCATCAACTCTTGTACATAAAATAAAACATCAAATATAGGTAAACCACAATTAACAAGATCACACTTAGTGGGCATGTGATCCACGCTTCAAAACAAAACAGCCCATTGAATCATGCTCTGCAGGTGGGCAAGTTCTTAGACAATGACCTGTGATTAAGACAGTTTTTCTGTTAAAAACATTCATCTTCTTGTCTCAAAATTGTTTCATTTCATCTAAAATAGAGCATTATTGGACCGCAAATATGGGCTTACTTCCTTCCCCTTTCTCACTACCTTCAGTTTTTTATCATACTTCCCTTCTAGCTTCGGTTACCACTGACTAAATTCAGTTGCACTGTTGTTATCCAACCCAACTGGTCACCCACGACACTTTAACCTACTGATCTTCAGATTTAGTAAACCACCAGTGGCCATAATTATGTCATAAAATTGCCTTTGGGCGATTATAAAGGAGCACAGTTATTTCCGCACTCTCCCCCCTCTTCTTAAGACTACTTCGTTTGTCACTCGATCGAAACATTTTATCTTCGTCATTCTTCGGTAGCATCACATTTCAAATGCTTTCAGCCTGGACTTCTCCGCTGCTGTTATCCTCCATGCTTCGCTGCCGTATAGTAGAATGCTCCAGATGTATGTTCTAATGAAATGTTTCCTCACTTTGACGCTTGTATTTGCAGCTGTAAGTAGAATCTTCTTCATGTAAAATGCCCTTTTCGCTTGGGCAATTCTACTGACAATTTCTCTTTTACTTCGTCCGTCGATGGTTACTTGGCTTCTCAGGTAACATAACTTTTCCACTTCCTCGATTTTTGGTTTTCCTAGTTTAACATTGGTCCTGGCTTCCTTTCTCCTTGCTGCATGCCATTACCTTAGTTTTCTTTTTATTGATCTTCAGATGATATCTGGTCATTCTTCTTACCATTTCCTAGTGTCTTCTTTAAATCTCCTTCTGTTTCTGCCATGACTGCTATGTCATCCGCAAATCGTAGAATGCTGATTTTCTCCCCGAGGATATTCACTCCTAGAGACTTTTCTTTGACTTCTTGGATGGTTTCCTCGATGTAGACATTGAAAAATATGGGAGACAGTGCACATCCTTGTCTCACTCCTTTCTTTATGCTTGCTTCACTACCACCTTCTGTACTCTTCTTACATTTATGAAATATCTTTTTCATTGATATTCTTCATGTTTGGTATTTTTGACACTGCATCCCTTTCACGGCTCAGCACGCTGAAGTATAGGGTCCATAGTGCAGTTGAACGAGTCACATGTCCAATCGGTGTTGAAGGCGGGTAATTTTTTCCTGACCAACATTGAAATTTCCTGACTTCCAGACCATCTTTTCAGTTCCCTGACTTTCCCTGACTTTCAAGATGCGTACCAACCCTGTTCTCTGCTACACACCCTCGTGGTGTCTTGCAGGGTATTGCGTTGATGTAGATGTTCCCATCGCCACCCTTTTCGCATCACAAAAGCCTCATCATCTGCAGTGCTCAGGAGAGCCCACATTTCGAGCCCCAAACACCGTTTTATACTATTTATGTACATCACTTATTGGCTAAAGGTTTCGCCATGCGCTCATAAATACTACTAAAGTCTTCACTCCCTGACACTCATCCAGTATCATCGGCGATCAAATTCCTTCCCGAGTGTATAGAGAGAAACTTTCTACCTAAAAAATATGTGAAAGCCCCCAGACCTGAAACCGAAGAATTGTAAAACGGCCAACGCAACACCCATATTTAAAAGGGGCGATAAAAAGTTTCAAACTACCGACAATATATCCCTCACGTCCACTTTATGCAAGGTCCTGGAATTGTTAATTCCTTTATGGGACACATAGATAACTAGGATTTATTGGACAATGTTCAGCAGTTTTTTGTGGCTCAGAAATTTTGGCTACAGACGTAACAAAAACACAAATTTAAGCACTGCAAACTCTGTAGAACAAAACTATTCGCAGCATAACAGAGGCCACCTGTTTTCACACCAGTAAACAGCTACTGAGTGAGCTGTGAGTTGACTACCTATCCCAACATGCAATATGTATAGCGTTGATAAGATTCCAGTAAACGATATTTTTCAATTTCAAGAAAGATTTTGACAAACACTCTCATAGTAAGTTACTTATGAAGATTAAATATGATGGATCAGTAAGTAATAATATATCATGAATAGAGAGATAGATATCCTACTTGATTGAACGCATTAAGAGATATTTGGACGGTGATACCTCACGGGCAATTTAAGTCACGTAGGGTGTGCCAGGAAAGGTCCCGGGTTCAAATCCGGGTGAAGCCTTTGGATGCCCCCGAACAAAAAATCCTCGGAATGCGAGTTGGCCCAGGGAAAGGAACTGCCATTCCTACACTGAGTGTGTGAAATTCCCATTCCTGTGGCTTTACTTAGTTCGGGGTGAACTCTACCCTCATTTATCAAAACCAACCTTCGGGGTGAATCACCGAGTGAGTGAGGAGTGTGCCACAGGGAAGTGTCTCAGGCCCTCTTTTTTTCCTTGTGTACATAAATGTTATTGATTTAGTGGTATGAAATATAAAGAAGCTTAGACTATTTTCTGACGACGCAGTAGTACACATCGAAATGCACCGCAGCACTTAATGGTGTGTTGGATGTGAGAATTTAGTTTCTTCTGAACATATATCATTCTTTTAGCTGTCCACCCAAACTATTATGTTTATACCTTAGATAAGCTGAATCTAAAATGCTGAGAAATCAGCAATAAATGAATTTATAATATCATTGCAAGTGGGTAAAAATAGGATATATTGATGAAATATACCTACTTTAATCAATAACCCTGATGATAGCTTTCCAAGCCTTCTCAACTGCTGGTATTATGCTATCAGGTGAAGTGTGCTGTCTCCCTGTGTTTGTATTTGGCACTGGTACTCAAAATAACTTGTCTGGTGATGAAATCCACCTGAATGTTTCGACCACATGCATAATTTTGCAATTCATCACACCCAAGTACCTTTTTTTATACACAACAGCAAAAAGTTCCTAATGCATGCTGAACTTTTGACAGATTGTATAATCTTCTGAATTACCTCTGTGTAGAAAAATTACTTTGCTATAGCGTAAAAACTTTGTAAGCACACATGAGTATGTGTTACCCCAAAAAAATGTTTTGATAGGTCTCTCCACTTTCTGAGACATCAGTTTCGTAACTTTCTCACATTCCCACTAACCTGACAAAGTGTTCTTACAATGTTGCTCCACATTAATTCTCAAGCAGGAAGCAAGACATCACTTTCAGCCAACAGTCTTTGACAGTGAATGGTAGAATTATAGTGTGTTGACTAGTGATTTTATACAACTGGAGGTTGTGAAGATTTTTAGATTGATCTTGGCTGGTTTCACAGCATGGAAGAGTATTGAAGCCTTCTTTATTGGGTAATTATTGGAAGATGAATGTCACCAGAGTAACAGGTTTGCCTCCACCACAAGTGTCTTTATTTGGGGAGAAATGTGCAATACTCCAGTGGTCATGCTGCAATCCATTTCGAGCACACGCTAGACATAACAGGAAGAGCTTAAGGGAAATTAGTTTGCAGACAGTAAGAAAAATTGAAATACTCAGTGGAAGTGACTGGCGCGCCAAATGTAGCCTTGCAAATCCTTCACTCGGCTATCTCAACGGAAATGAATGATCTCGAGCAGGAATTGGCAGTTATTTCTTTCTCTCTGTTGCCTTGTGCATCATTCCTTCCCTCCCCTCACTGGGGGATCACACTGCTCGTGCCCCCTTGTTTGGCGCCGATACCCCGTCGGTCACTGGTCCATGCATTGAAGCTGGGCCAGCGCGAGATAGAGAGAGAGAGGTGTCTTTCGGAGCGCGCGGTGGAAACTCGCTCGGCCAGCGATAGCCGACCGGCGGCGCTCGCCCAATCGAGGCAGTGCACGGGCATTTGAATCGGAGTGATTCACATGGGGTGAGCGAGCCTGATTCCTTTTCAAAAATCCTCGCCAACGATTCACGGAGGTGGAAAGGGCCTCGCGGGGGATGCTTGACTGGAGCAACACAAAATGTGAACTAAGAGGCGATTATTAGTTCTGGAGCGTTTTTATTCATAAGATGATTCTCAAATCTCGTAATAACTTGCATATTTCATCTTGCTTGAAGGTAGGATTTATGATCTATTACATGTGGAAATATAATTTATGAATTTTTTTCCAGACTGTTCGGAAACGTTTGCTTTACACGATAGTTCATCATGTTCCTGGCGATAAAAATTAAGAGAAGTTGTTTTAGAACATTTTTACAGGTAGCATTAAGGACAGAAATACTAAGGAAGGTGAGAAGAGGAAGACTAAGGATGGGATGGAAGGAGAAGTTGGTCGAGGACTTGAAAGGAGGAAAGGGCTGGGCGGGAGAGGACATACGAGAGCACGGGACAAACGGCGCCCACTTTTTGCACATGGGATTAAGAAAGTCTTTAGATAAATATGAAGATTGTTTGAATCATATTTTTTCAATTACATTAATCCCCAACTGCACTGCGAAAAAATATTATTGGTGCATAATAATATATAATTTAAATTAAAAGCCTTTAGACAGGCATATGTTACGATTATTCTTAGAATCTACATTTCGTTAAATAAAATCCCTCCCATAAAATCACATCCTTTTAGAATATGATTATATCCGGATGTTCCTATTGGTTTTATTTCTGCCGCTTTCTAAGCTGTTAAAACCATACTACTATGAAAACCTTGCCACGAAAGCACAGGGATAATTTCAAGTACTTCAAGACCGTGTGGCATAAGCAAAATGCAGGAAAAAGAGACCGCAGAGGAGAAGAACACCCGAAGGAAATCGAACGTGGCATCGCGTTCACCGGCGTTGCATCACGCAACTTCCTCGTGCACCTCGCCGTGCCCTGGGACAACCATCGCCGTGATTGGGCACAAATGCGCCAATCGAATGGAAGCAATCATCTCACTCCTGTCCAGGGTCCCTTAAACGTCTTAAACCCTTGGTAGTCCCTCTTGCTGCCTCTCCTACCTGTGTATGTAATTCCCGAGGGAACGGGCGTGTGGGGTGTCCAGATTAATGGCCTCCCATCCCGAGGGCCCGGGCTCGAATTCCGACACCGGCGGATTTTTCACTGGCGCACCTACCTGAGTGCCTTTCGGAGAGTTCTCGAGTCCATCACTCCGTCCGTCGGGTGGGACGCTATGCCGTGGTCCCCTTGACGCCTTCCATGAAAAGCAGGCTGATGCCAATGCCGGATTTCTCTTCACCGTTTCTCCGTTTCCTGCGTTTACCCTCCCTATCGTTTCAGGCGCGAATGGCCTCCTCACCTGTCAGTCCCCAACAGCAGCATTCGTTTCCATTTCTTCGCTGGCGCAACGGCTCATGCCACGGCAGAGCGGGGGAGAGCCAAGGGGGGGTGAGTGGCGGTGGGTGCCATTGGGTGAAGAAGCAGTGAGAGTAGGAGGGCCCTCGATGTGCACGGATCGTGCTCGCGTGAGCCGAGTCACGCTTCCGTTCGGCGTCTGCCGTGGGGGATTCATTTGGGAATGGGCAGGGGGTGGTGGGTGGGTGGAGAAGGGAGGGAGGGAAGTTTATTGGAACGTTTTCCTCGGAAACAGCACTCAACAATCTTCCAATTTCCTTCCCTGCCAAAATTTTCTCTCTCTTGCGACATCATCGTCGGCTGTTTCCTCTTCTGCTCCCTTTATTCCATTGCCTCAGCCTTCCTTCATCTCCTCCTCTCTTCCTTCTCCATACTCACCGATTACGTGCTTATCCCTGAATATAATCCTTAGCTTTCCTTCCATTATTTCTCAGCCGTTTCGACAGCTCTCGGCATATTTTTAAACTTCCCCACTTCCCTACTTTCCCCCAAATCCTCTGTGCCAACTTTTCCTTCCTCACCAATCATTCAGCACTCTTTCCATCCTTCATACCAAGAGTAGCAAATATCAAAAAGCAACCCATCTTAATTTTCATTGCCAGGAAATAAAGTTATGAACTATTGTGTAACGCTAACGTTTCCAAACCAGTTTAATCGTGACAAATTGACGAAAGCGCTTTCGAGAACTATATCATTTCCTATTCTTCGATAAGTAGCCGTCAATAAAATCATGGAAAATCATTATTTGCATGCGTGTAGTCATTCGTCTTAGGAAATTCCTGAATTAGACTGTGACTAGCAATTTAGAAACTAGTAACCGTCGAAAAACTGACTACTTTCAGTCAATAATAGGGAATGCTGAAATGGGTTATGTGCCTAAGTCAGGTAAAACTTATTTAAAACGGTTTTATTCAATAAGCATTTTAATCCATGCCATAAGTATGAGGAAAATTCAATTATAGGCAGTGATAAGCACGTGCGATAATTAAGTTAAGCACCACAGAGAAGTAGTTAGGCTACGATAGCTAATCATCGAAAGTCACACCGTTGACCCAAGTTCGCTGTTGAGCGCTGTGCATTTTCATTTAGGAGATGTGTACTACGTTTTTCTTAAAATGAATGCCAATATATATCTCTGCTCCCGAAAGAGTTTATGTAAGGCACAGATGTCTCGTGAGAAGAATTAGAATAGGTAATAGAATGTCATCCCAATTGACGCTATGCTCTTCTAGAGAGCATCCACTTTCTTTACATTTCGAGGCTTTTTTATCCTGCATCATTAATGGCATGATTTAATGTTGCAATCAGATCAGCAGGGTTGGTCTCGCTGATGCTAGCTCGTCTTAGAGATAGTCCTGCCTTGAGGATATTTGCTCCTTTGAATCTCAGTCACTCTGCTGGAAAGAAATATTTAGTTGGGAATGTTGAGATCCATACTAAGGTTAACGTTGAATCCGTTTTTACAGGTTTTCGCTGACTTTACACTTTATGAATTAATATTAGCTGCAGTGAATTCATTGATAGCGATAGACGTATTGCCCCACAAAGCTTCAAACTTGGAAATATAATTTGTTTGATGGGTTGTAGTCTTCACTTTGACCCCAAACATGTTGTGCCCTACTCAACGATCATACATACTGCATGCTCGTTGTTTTGAAAGGTACACCTGATATAGGTATACGTACCATGTACCTTCGCAGACTACTGTCAATCTCTCGTAAACTAAATACCCATATGCACGAAAAAATATTTTGGTTATGTTTAGTAAGGCTGCTACAATACTTGGAAATGCAATTCAAGAGTGACGGCATTCCATCATGCATCATTTTTATGTTCAGTTTCAAGCGTTCTCTTTTTCATTGAATAAGCAGTCAATAAAAATCGACAAGCGTTTCATATTTCATATTCGAAATGCAAATACCCATGAGAAAACATTTCCTCATGGGGAATCAGTCTTTAGTGAGGAAGGGGCTTCGTACATGAGCCGTGAAATTGATGAGCAACGGTTCACATGCATGGCAATGCGCATCAGCGCTCTTCTGCAGCAAAGAGGCTTTGCTTGCCTCAGTTCTCGCTCGCTGGTCACTCCGAAAGAGGAATCTCAGAAAAAGGATTTATTTTTATTGTCTCTCAGAACCGCGAATCGTGGAGAAGGTACCTACCCAGTGGTGGGTGAAAAATGATCACTTTATGTGCTTTGGCGAGAACTGCCTGACGAGACCCATAGATAATTTAAATGGTCGGTCCAATACTCAAACGTAACATTAGGCGGTATCGGAAAATAATGAGCGTATTTCACCAGAGGTTATTTTTTTATCTTTCTCTCTATATTCCACTTTATGCGTGGCCAGAAGTTTTAGAGGCTTCAAGGCTTCCGTCGGAAATGTGCATTCCCGGGTAGGAGAGGAGCGGTTTACGCTGGTTTGCAATGCCAAAACAACAGAAAAAAAATGAATGAAGAGTACCGCGTTCCCAATTAATGTGATGAGTTCTTCCTGATGCTGAGCTCTTTAATGTTCTCCTGCCCATTTTCAATTCCGCACTAATTTATTTCACTTGCGGCAGGGCGCACCGGCACAAATACGTTGACTTAATGCCCATAATGCCTTAGTGCCTCCGTTGTGAACTATGCTTTTTGGTTTTACACTTTCGTTTTAGCTGTTCCTTCATTTATATTATCCATAGTTCAATGCTTGTCATGTTCTTCTGGGTCCCTATCTTGTTAGATTTTATCCACACGAAATACACATTGAACTATATAGGGAATACCGCAAATATCAAATATAGCGTCTCTTTGGACCGTTCACAGCGCAGTCATGTTTCTGGGGTAGTGGGGACTGTTTCACGATGGATGAGTTATAATTTGGTGAACACTGGACACTCAGCACAGAGTCACTATGCGTTCAAGATGTTCAAACAAAGCGAAATTGCAATTTTTCGCAAAGTGAGAAAAAAAGCGTAGGTACTATTCATATGTAAATTGGTCAAAATAATTTTTAGAGGTCGCTTATGAAAAATCTAGAATTAGAATAGGAAACAATTATAGATGCCACGAGAAAAAAAATGTAAAAAAAATAATTCCGGAAATCTAATGGTATCAACGCATACATAGTTTGCAATGTGTCAGTATGTTTGTTTTTCCACTGATTCTTATTTGTACAGACCATTTCTCTGGGGTCAGTCGAAGAATTCCAATTGAATTTCTCACTCAAAGTGAGAAATAGCACTTTTCAGTACAGTATGCAGTTCTTACAACCAGCAGTTCCGTGTTCATGTCCAGATTGTACAGAATAGCTTCCATCAAAAAATCATGTAAAGTTCATTTTCATCACTTGCGGGCTCTATTTCCTGTACAAATATCATTACTAAATAATGATCTTATAAAATAAAGACTAGTACCTACCATTACAAGGGAAATTGAATGTAAAATCTTACGTGAGTGGCAGCTTGAAGTTTCTGGGTTTCTGGGTTTCTGGGACTAGGATTATTATAGAATGCACGAAAATGTGTCATATTCGCCGTACCGTTACGTAAAGAACGAGATATTAGGGAAGAAATGACGAAAACTAGACTCGGAAAATATCGCACCGTTAGCAAAGGGTGCCAAGGGGCACAAGGTTAAACTAGGTAGGTCCAGTTCGACGTAGGGAGCTCTGTACTTGAAGCGTTCTCCCATGAGTACTGAAGAAACTCCTGCGCCCGGACCTTCAAGCCCTTACCATCACATGAATTTATTATCTTCTTGGGTATGATTTAATGTGGATGTCGCCTTCTTTTCTGTGAATAGTTATAGAGTGTAGAAAACTCGTGAGAAAACACTTCAAGGGACTGGAGATGAAATGACATATGAGATGAGTATGGGGGACTTTTAGTTGGAAATGAAGATAAAGAAGAGATGGAAGGATTATCAGGAGCAATTATATAGCGAAAGAAGCTTCAATGTGGAAGTTGTTGAAAAGGAAAATGGAGTCTGAAGATGATTTGGAAATCCAATTTTATGATCTGAATTACACGCAGCAGTAAGGGACGTGCTGATGAATAATACTCATGATATTTACGGCCATCCTATCTGAATAATAAACACGAGAAGGTAGGAACCCAGGTGTACAAGACCTACTACGACATGTGCTGGAAAGGAAAGATACCACTTCGAGAAAATATTCATGTTTTCGAAAAGAAGAAGGCTGATAATGCGAAAACTCCAGTATTATAGAGGGATTTTTACAACGTGGGTTGGAATTCAAGGCTCAAAGAAGTTAGGGTGTCGTTCAGCGGCCGAAGAATATGTTAAAAATAGGTGGCTGTGATAATATCTGAACACTGAGATAAAGAAGAAAGAGTTAAGAAAGTACTGAGACAATATTTCGCACTGCGAACCGTACTCTTCAATGAGAAAGCCGTGCCTGAAACAAAAGTGAGTGAATATCCACAGGGAGAAAATCGATTTTTCTAATAAATTTTCGTATCTGGTCGGATATTTTAATTAAAGGCACCGCATTTCCTAATACGCGTGGAAGTAAGGGTGCACAGGGCGTGGAGCTTCTTCCTTTCGCTGCCATTATCTCTTCCTCATACACTTTTCTCAGTTCTTATGAAAATACATAATTTGGATTAGGCAGGAGTGGACATTGCCTCTGCGTCAGGGCTATCCACGCTCCCCTTTGGATCTCCGGACAATCGATCATAAGCGATCAAATGAATCGGAAATTCAATGCGTCATCAGCATATTCTCTCTCTGGAGAAGATAGGTACTCCTGCCAAACCCTTCCTCATTCATCCTCGCAAGCAAAGTTTACAGGGATTCTGTACAGAGGGCCTGGAATCCCAAATTGGGGGCCACCGGGGGTCGAGGACGGGGTCGCTGTTGCTTATACATGCGCGCAGGGGAGTCTCACCCTCGCGAGGACTTCCACAGCCGACGTTTTCCTCCGAACGCCGAGCACCGAAGGGAGTCGGCACGGTGGCACGGTGGGAATGCCGCGCTGGTGGAATGAGCTAGTTTTAAGTAGGATGGCATGATATTTCATCGCGGGGGTAGCAGCGAGGGTTCGCATGGGGATGTGGTGGAGTGGGGTGCCGCGGTACGAACGCATTGCACGGAAGTGACAAATGAATATTCGAGGCGTAATGCGGCAAATTGCAACACACAGCCCTTCGAGAGCGGCGTGGAGCAGGTAAAAGGGAAATGAAAGCATCCGGAACTAACTTATGAATATATTTTGTGTGTTGAATCTGTTTATTGCTCTCTGGGTTAAAAAAGAGTCAGAGCCGCTCCGAGGGGTGCATGCTGGGACGATTTGTTGAGGGCTTTGGCCAAGGGTGGGGAGGAAATGGGGACTTTCGGGAAGAGGGGTCCGCTCGGCCGGCCGTCACTTGTTTGCGGATGGTTCTGCTTGAGTTCTCATTTCAACTCGTGAATGTGGCCTTAAATTTTGTTTCACTGTGATTTATATTTTAAGCGATTAGGGCTAATGGGTGGAGAAAAAACTGATATTTCCTAATGGAAAGCATCTACTTACATCGTACTCTCTTATTACGCGCCAAACGGTCAGTCAAGTGGTATTGTGTATTCAGCCATCGTTGTTTAGTTCCAATTCTTGGAGAGAGAAGAAAGGAGAACTCTTTTATTTGCGTCCTCCTTGCTGTCGATGCTCTCGCTGGTCAGACTGGGGAACTCGGAACTTCGAACCGAAATTGCTGTTCAATACACTAAATCGTGAGATGTAAACGCAAAGTGTAGTCTGGTGAAAAAAATTACTCTTTTAACCAGAGCCTACTCACACAAATTATCTGCGCTTCTTTGACACATATGCAAACTGTCCAGGTGTGTACACATGGATCTATATTTCGCGTTATCGCAATCTTTATCGTTAACGCTTACCCCTAGAGTAGCGCAGGATTAACAATAATCGTCTATAAAATTCGCTCCACTGATTGTGATGCGTGATTTGAAGTGCTGCACGAAAAATGAAGAGTGGATATCACCTTCTCTCTGAGATAACTCTAATCAATAAATAACGATCACGCTAGCGCACGAGTTATGAAGATCCATGATCGAGGTCCAGATTAGGTAATAACTGGGTACTCATTCAACCAGCTCAATGTGTAAGAGGAAGGAGGCCTAAACTTCCTGATATTACAGCAGACAGCAGAATTTGGATGGGCTGTAAAAGTGACTGGCAAACCAAATTTACCATTTCGGACTTTATTTGGAAAATTTGAAAGCTTTAGGAGGAAACATAGAACCTGATTATGTCAAATGTTTAGTCATGTTTGGGCATCAGATGTTACGGCAATGGTAAATCTTTGCTAGAAAGTTCATTGCTTGTGAACTCTGATGATGCCATGGTACTTACATAAACAGATACACGATCACACGCCGGTTTCACAAGCCAAACATTACCTGCAATGAATTAATTTACTTATTAAAAGCACAGGGTCAAGAGTACTATGGCACAATGCGGATCTCAATTCCTTGGTATCATAATTTTCACACGTAAATGACTATTTCATGCATGCGCACCTGGTTATCATGCTAAAGCATTGAGATCCGCACTGTGCCATGGCACTCTTGACCCTGTGCTTTGTTAATGTCAAGTCATTAATTGCAGGTAATATTTGGCTTCTGAGAGCGGCGTGTGACCAACATTCCTCTGGGTCTACTCCATGAAATTCATTTGCGCTCTGCCATATTTCGTTTATATTACTGTCAACAATCCTTTAAAAACCTACATTCAAGTAATTCACATTAGAAAACATTAAAATACTACAAATATTTTCAAAATTCTGCTGGAGAAATAGCCTATTGTGAACAAGCTCATGTTTTGGTCCCGTCGTCGGTGCAAAGAATAATTTATTTTTACCATGATTGTGTGAAAGGTTGTAACGGTCTTACGGAGTGAGTATTCATGGTGTCCTGGTGATTGCAACGGTTTTCACTTCACCTTAATTCTCTTCACATCCCTGTCTTCTCCCATCCTCATTGCAGCTCACGGGAATGACATGATATGCTGCCCCATACGAACAAACGATGCCGTGGGCTGCATCGTGTGCTGAATATCCAACGGGTCGCGTGGAAATTTCTTTTCATGAATTAATCTAAAATTACATTCATATCCTATGCCGTAACTTTTGTTCTCAACGAGCAGACAGTTATGTTTATTCCATTATGGCTGCTTATTAGTAGTCACGTCAATAGTGGTTTGTGGAGACAGTTAAAAGTACTTAAGTTTCATGCTCAAGGTAAGGCAAATGTAGCTATCATGCAGTAAGCATCAGAATGTAATTAGTATTTTGCGCAAGAACTCCTTTTTTTAGTTTTTACACTTCGTTTTTGTCTTATCGCAGAAGTATAGAATAGTTTTATATGAGAGTAGCTTTACAGAATCCTATTCAGTGAAAAAAGCGCCATCAACTTATAGCTTTATCCATTACAACGCACACAATATATGAATTTATGAGATATAGACTTGGAAACACAATTTCCTCTCGACTATGACGCTGATGGCGTGACAGGGACACAACATTAGCTCTCAATTTTTGGTGCCACTGATGTATTCACGAGAGAGCTGAGACTCTTCCTGCCTGAGACACCCGGAGCGGCCGAATTCGAAGTCGACTGATTCGATATTTCCTTGGCATGTTGCGTGCGTGCCGAGTCTTACGTCGGGTTGACCTGAGAGCACTTTGCATTGAATCCTTGAGCCGGTGGAAGACAGTGGCTCGGAATAAAGATTTTAGGGTGGGTATTGTGAGTCAGCGAGCTGTAGAAAAACTCCTCACTAGTAAGAGTCATAAACTGGAAAATATACCAGTCATCATTCGTATATTGAGTCTAAGGAAGGACTATCAGTTATGATATTTTTAATTATAGCCATTGCACTGCATGAAATGGCTGAATTCATCCTTAGTTAATTTGCATTTTGAAAATTGACACGATCAACCACTCAGGATTTTAATGATTTTTAAAGCTAATGTGAATCGTTTTGTACCTAAAACCAGTGAGTGGGGGCATTTTCTGGGGTCCCTGCAAATGATTTACATCACCGAAGATATCCTGGTTGGCTATGTGTTCATGATCCTCATCTGAATGGAGGTGGAATACTCCCAGTGGTATCTCTCGAGCAACACTTGCCTCTCTCTCCAATTGAAAAAGGTTCCCATCGATTGGAAATCTATTTCAGTGGATGAGGAAACCCTTTTTCACTCCCTTTCTCGCCACACCCCGTGTCAAACCTCTTTTCGACCTTAAATCCTCGCCCAATTCCCACTAATTTCCCTCTCCATTCCGAGCCGCGAAAAAAACCTTCCCTTTTCGATCCTCCCCCACCCCCGCCGACTGTGACCCCCCCCTCCCCCGTGACCTCGATCGCATTCCTCTTCTTCTGTGTGCCGCCGCATCCGAAAAGCGCGGCTTCGCAGGGGGGGGGGGGGGGGGAGCAATCCGGCAGCGGTGATTGGTTGGTGTGGCCACCCTGGTGATCCCTCCGTCGTGCGATGCGAGGGTCACGCTGGAAGGGGGGGGAGGGGGGGGGGGGGGGGAGACGACGATAGCGATGAAGACTCGTGTGTGACATGATACTGTGTGCGATACGACGCTTCACAGATTAACATGAGATTTGTAATGCAAATGCGAGATCATCGTGCGTTATGAATGCTACATGATGGCTATATTCCAAAACGAAATGCAAAGCGCACAATTTACATGCCCTGCTGAAGTGTGGAAGAATTAAATGATATAGTCTTGATGCTGCATTCCCATTTCAGGGCCGGCCAACTGTATTTAGGGCGGAGGGTGGACTCCCTTCACGAGTGGTGCATTCATTCAGCAGGAGTCCCGGGGCGACAAGGGCCCCGGGATAGCCAGGCGTTGAGGGGAGCGCGATTAAAACCAGCGTTACTACTTCTGCACGGCTGGCTAAGATAAATCTAAACGCACATAAAATACGTCTACCCCAGGATATACATATCATGTCCTTTGTTTTCCGTGGACGTTGTTCTTCGTTGCACTGAGTGCATGCTACTCACCTACTATCGCTTCATCCAAGGTGTCTGTTCATATCCTTCGACCTCTCACTTTAGCTGTGGTGATCTGTGCCCGTGCATTTGAGAAATTTAAACTCCTGTGCCCTGAGCTTCCTTCCCGACGGGCCTGAGCTCACTGCTCCAGCGAAAGAGATGCTCCCTCGGCTCCACGACACATCCGACTCTCCCTCTCCAGTCCTTCTGAGTAACCGGCCTCCCTTATTTCTTCCGCACTTTCTCCGTCACCTCCGGTTTCTCTTCCGTCGACTCCTCTTCCACTGCCACTCGCCCCAACACTTTCTTCTTTGTTTTCCTTTCATCCACCTCACATCTTCACCTCCAAATCTCTCAAGGCCATATACATTTTTCGCCCTTTTCTCCTAGAAACTCTACACTTTGCCGCCATGAAATGTTACCCTCCATATCAAGTTCTCCACTGGTCTTTTCTCGACGTTTCGATCCCTCCTTCATTAGGTTTCAAGCAATTTTTTCGTTCTTCCGCCTTTTCCATCCACTTGAGTCTTCTTTGGACTTTGCCGCTGCTGGAATCTTTTGTCCTTCAACAGGGAGATGAGGGAACGTCGGGGGACAGAAATCCTTCGAGATACAGTAGTTATTAGGTCGGAAAAATGTGTACAGTGGTCGAAGCATGAAGGGATGGATGTGTGCAGTTGGAGACGTATGGCAACGAGGTGGGCAAGGGGAGGATGGGCGAGCGATTCAATGGGGTTGAAGTTAAGATAACTATGCAACTTCTGATTATTTCATAGATGAGTGCTTGTGACGAAATGTACGTAAAAATGAGTGTTAGAACCCAAAGTTCTGCAGTTGATCATGTAGTTTCAGCAGCGTTTCACAGGAATCACAGTCATTGGCAAAATTCAGTATTGCAAGTATATTCAGTATGTATAATACATGTAGCAAATGTTTTTCTTGTCGTTTTCGGAAATTAACTACCACCCTGTTGCTGATAAGTGTCTCAGCAGAGAATGTTGATTCTAAAGCGAGGGAAATGTGGATGAGTGTGCATGGAGTTCCCTGTACAGCAACTAGAGTGTGTGTTATACTAGGGAAATTATCAATAAATACACAAAATTACTTAACTTGAGAAATTTAATATTAATTTACCCATAAGGAAGGTATTTATTACCTTAGGAAAATAATAATTACTAGTTGGTCAAACATTAGAAAAAACTCGTTAACATATCATTCTCACTAGTCAATCAGTAGTGTTATTAACATATTTCAGAGCCACTTTTAATTAATTGGCTAAAGACGGCTTCGTGAGACGCGTATAGCTAAGTCTTGTATAAATCGGCCGTACGCATGGCATACGAGAGCATCGCACCTACAGAAGGGACGGATTTGTTACTCGGCCGCAGCTTTTCGCCGAGTGGCGGGTTTTGAAACTCAGCTCATGCTCGGATTTTTTGGTCACAAAAATTCCACCGAGGCTCTGTGTTTCGCGATTGGGGTAAACCTTGGTTCCACTTCATCCCTTACTTGGTGCCAAGTGCCGGGGAACCGCCGAGAGTTCGCGGTTATGGCTTGGCTGTCCGTCGGCGCAGTTCGCCCAGTGGGTGCTTTGGCCGGAATGGCTGCAGCAAAAGGCGCCATCCATCGCGGCAGTCGGAATGGAGTGCTCTCTCTCCTCGCAAATGTCCACCCCACGGATGACCTCCTCCGCTGCCTTGAAGGGGGTGGCGGGTCGAGGGGGTTGGGGGGCGGGAGGGGTGGATGGGAGGGGTGGGTAGGCGGGGGAGAGCCAGGGACAGCGAGAGGGTGGACAGGCGCGAGTTTCAGCGTGGAAGGATTGCATTCATTCTTCCGCTCTTTTTTGCCGTAAATTTATAAAGATTGCAGGCTAATGTAAACAGAAAACTTAAATGGTGAGGATTTATTTAGAATCATGAAGTAACGAGAAAAACTTACATTAAATGTGCTTATCACTGAAAACATGGATTCAAGAGTTTTGGAACTAAGTATGCTGAAGAGGCAGGAATTCCTTTACTATGCACCGTGTTTAGCTTCAAGATCAGCACTGCTAATAATTCCGTGACCTGTCGTTGTGCCAAAAACATTCTCCTCCACTGTCTTCAGAGGAAATGATTTGCAGCGCAGATTGCAAATGCTTAACGAAGAGATGAAGCGCCTCCCTTAAAGTGTTCCCTAAAAAGACCAACTGCGGATGGGCAAAATTTATTTCTGGCAGCGTACTTCTGCCTTCGATTTTGCTCATTTTAATATACCTACATGGTGTAGATACAAACCTCTATAAATTTTAGAAATTTGGTAATATTCCATTTAAGAAACAAAAATATTTTTGAGCGCCAGTGGCGGGTCGTTACGCCTACACTCACAGTGGAATGAGCTAATATTGCTTAATCCGGCCCAGGTTAAATAAAACCACAAGTCAGGTCATCATTTGTTCATCAATTGAATTTCATATTTGAAGCTTATGTAATTTATTCATCATAACATACTTATCTTATTTTATTAATAATTTAACCCCAACATCTTTAACATATTAGACATCTATGCCAAAAATTGAACCATATTTTCGATGAGCTTTTCATTTTTTATTTACATTTTTAGTTACATTCAGCCATCCAAAAAACATTCACACAAGTCTCACCCACTTCATTGGATAAGGGTGGAGAAAACAGCGAAATCAGAAAATCAAAACTTTTGAAGTCCTCTCATGCTTATGCTCGTATTAAGATCCTTCAAAACTAAAACAATTCACTAATCAATCGATTCTGAGTCCAAACTGAACAATGGGTGACAGATTCACACGTACCATTGCAAGCAACTTTAGCATTCCATTTTCTCCTTTCATTATGCCTTCACTCCATCAGCATTCGACAGAAGGAGAAGTCCGAAAGAAATCGTGTAGTGAGAAGCAGCGTCCGATGGATTTGAACCAGCGATTCCGTCCTTCTAAGCTTAAATAGATGCTCTAATAATTATTTTCTATTCCAAAACCTTTCTTCATTCCCACTGGATATGCTTGATTCTGGGGCGCACTGCGGTGCTTTCTCTAAGTAGAGCCAGCAGCACAGCGAGCAATGGCGCCGCCGGAGGTGACCGTTTGTGAGCGCAACCTGTTTTCATTCACGCCTTCCCTTATTCCGTCGCGGCGGGGGAGGGTGGAACGGGGGTTAAACTCGCGCTCGGTGAGGGGGGGAGGGCGCGTATTGTCGTCCGTCGTCCGTGGAATGCGGCGGAAATGGGCGCCGAAAAATGGATGGCCCGACTCGGAAACAATGGCACTCGAATAAATAAATAAATTAGTGTGTCAGTCCTCTTCCTCTTGAGCCCTTTGACTTTTTCAAAGTGCTTTCAAAACGGCGGTTAGGGGGAGGCAAAGGGGGGGGGGGGGGTGGGGAGTTGGAAAAAGATGAAGTTCTCCCTCATTCACCCCGTCTCCTCTTTGGGTATATGAAGGGGATGAATTGGGAAATTGATTTATCTGGAATTGTTTTCCGATTTCTCTTCCGACGTGTCATCCCCTTCCATTTCCTCCCCACCCCCGCCCTCTTTTTATGGGGGTAGATAAGCATTCGTCATCCCTCCTACCGATGGCAGCGATCGAGTTCCACGAGGGGTAATAGCCCTCGCAGCTGCTGAGGTCCGGAACGAAGGATTAATTCGCGAGAGCGGGAATTTATCGATGTATATTCGATAGGGGGGACAGACTAGTGGATGATGTGTCGTTGGGTGCAATGCTGGAGCGATACTGGTGCTCCCTTAAGGAATCAAAATTTAGATCGGCGCCCCACGGTGTAAGATCAGTGAGGAAAAAGATGCAATGTGCAACTGCCTTCATGCATTCCATTCGTACACCAGAAGAAGATCATTTGTGACGCTATTTTAATATGTTGACTACCTCACAAGCAACTCGGCCGCTAACCTACTCTCCTTGAATGACTTCTCAAGTCTATTTACCTCCTAACTATATTTCGACAGTGGAGTCAATTCAACTGGAGATTTGGTTACTGTGATGGCTAGAGCCCTGGACTCCCATTTTGAGGGCCTGGCGTTGACTTTCGGAAGTGAGAGATATTTTCCATTTCCGGTTCCGGTTGAGTGTTTTGTGGAGAACAGTTCAGTACTGTTCTCGGATTAAACAGTGGTGCTGCCATTCGTTGAGAGTGTCTAAGCCGTGATACTCTGCACCGCTGTCGAAAACGTTGTATCGATCTTGAGAAAAGCGTTTGGAAAGCGTAAGCGGGGGCCGACGAAGCGTGAGGGGAGCGTGAAGGGTAACTTCGGAGAGGAAACGAAGGTGATCTCAGAGACGTCAACGGAGCATGGACACGAAAATCAACACGCTGTCGTGGCAACGCACATATTTTTGCACTACACGCTTTACGAAATGTATTTTACCAGGTTTAAACAATCCTTTCAGTTCATTTCAAGCCAGTAATGTACACTTTTCTCTGGTTTTCGCTATTCGGATAAGCAGCTTTTTTACCTCTTTGACACCGTTTCAACATCAGGTTTCTACCTATTTTCTTGTAGTCAGTTGAAGTAAAATGATTATATAAAAAATAGAGATGCACCTATATTATGTTGATCAATATAAATATATCGATATAAAAATCATTTAACGATTTGTCTGTTACGCTCTCTGGTATTTTTTCATAGAAAAAAAGAGTGACGGATTCCTGCAAAACATCATTCATCGTTAACTGCTAGGTTTGAGAGGGTTTTAGCTATATCAAACAAACCAGCCAAACCACCATGCATTCGAAATTATAGTAATTACCTACATAATTTTAAAAGAGGTCTTTTATTTTTAAGCAATGCAAGATGTTTTATTTCTCTCATTACATACATAAAAAGTAATTGAAGTCTCGTTTTTTATTTAATGCACCGGCAAAGCAACAAGATTTTTTGTAAAAAAATCTTGTAGCTTTGCCGGTGTAGCTCTATCTAAATTGTCTAACTAAAATACGTAATATCAAGGCACTTTTTTGTTCTGAAGGTGACCTTGGTAATGTGCGGGCGATTCCATGTGAGATCAATCAAAATAAATAAAACTCTGACCTCACCAACTCTGATTTTAATGGAACTTGGAATGAAGGTCACGTAACGCAATATATATATAATTATTCCAATTTTCAAATTTTTATTTTAAAAATTGTTCGCGATGGAAGCATAATAAAAATTACTATTTTATTAAAAGTTATGAACTAAGATACTTATGAATGGCTGTATATTTTTTCTTAAAACAGTGGAGTGAAAGTAAACACCATTGAAAAGCTAAGACAGAGATTTCCATTGATATCCTATATGACCTCCTTACGAAAGATTAAATTTTTTCGGTCATTCACTGCAACATTTGACCTTTTGAGATCGCAAAAATTATCGGGAGATTAACAAGGCAGTCCGAAATCCCTTGGAGACGTATTTATTTGAACTCTTAGTTCCTACCCCTGGACACGGGACGAGCAGAAAGGGGAAAGGGAAGGAAGGGCAACTTCTCCTCTTGTCCACTGCTTGACGGCGACCGGTGTTCGAAGGATGCTTCGGCGTCGTTCCGTGCGCTGGCCTCCGCGGTAATGAGCCTCCCCCTTGGCCAGGCCCTCCTATATATACTGAGGCTGGCTTTTGACCCTCCACCGGGGCCCCAATTGGATCGGGAGCCAGCTATTAGCACCCGGAGTGGCCGATGACTCGGCTCACTCTCCGCGCTGTGTCCTGCGGCTCCGATCCCTAACAAAAAGGGGGTGGGGGGTGGAGGGGACACGGTTCACTTTAATACGTCAAAACGCTCAGTTTCAGAAAATTATGAACAAAACATATTTAATGCCACAACATTATTCTACTCGTGTTCCAAATGTTAGACTGGCACCGCAGTGACAAGGCAGTGCAGGGTTAACGGTATTGTTATGCTGCACGCACTTTTGTCCGACCCCTCACGTCTGATCTGAATATTCAGATCAGAAACCGATCAGCTGTTTTAGATCCTGATGTGACAAAACTGATGAGGTCCGATCTCTCGATTCCTAAAGCAAAAACAAATAAATCGCACTTTGCGTCGGACGTAGCTTGCTTGCTGGAAAAGGCAACTTCAATAGATGCCCCTATAATAGGTGACTAGGGAACCTATTATAGGCGTAACTATTGTAGGTGCCTAGGGCACCTAAATAGGGCTCTTCGAAGGCGCCTAATAGGCACCTTCTAATGCCCACTCACGTGAGCCATAGTCTAAAAGTGGAGAAAGGCAGAGAGAAAAATATATCATTAAGAATATAATCGATGGTCGGCAAGTTGACTTTGTGGAATTTAGACATAGCGAAAAAAGAAACTACTTAGTTAATTCCACGGTTTATAAACCGTGGAATTAACTAAGTAGTTTCTTTTTTCGCTATATCATTAAGACTAAAATAGGAAACATACGCTCGGGAGTAAAGTATTGACCACTATGGCTGGTCATAGAATACGACTGTGAATGGCAAATAAGTGACTTCTGGGAATTGCTCCAACAACCTTATCACCTGGAACCCTCCTTATAGGACTTTAAATGATACCAAATTCTCGCAAAAATCTAAGTCATGTGCAGTCACGGGTATGAAAACATCACAGACAATATGGTTTCCCAGACTCCTCCGTGATCGGCTCCCCCTTCAACCTCCTCCCCCTCTCCCTTCGCATTTCAGTTTTTCCCTTGCTGACGAACGCTGCAGAGACAGGAAAAAACTTCAATGATTTTACAATTTTACGCCCGAGCTTCCCGCTTTCTATGCCTATAGCTAATATATCCTGAAATGTAGGATCAGAGCAGGCTGCACGAATGCATGCGTACGGCTGTTCGCTGGCACCAATGCAATTTTGAAAAATATATTAAAGAAGTGATAAATCCGTGATCGATGCCGCCACATTGTTCCCCCGCCCTCAAATTCGCGTACATTCAAATGCACCACCGAGATGACTATACATCACTGGGAATCTTTTAATGGCAGTTTTCTCGGCTGTAAAAGAGCTTTCCATGGACGCTTCTTAGACCCATGAGCATGATCAAGATTTAAACCTGGAATTCTTCCTCGATTGCCTGAAGATGTCCTTCCTTGATCCACCCATCTTGAATGTCGCAAATGACCTTAGCTGTTGGTCGCCTCTCCCAATTATCTTCCATTAAAGGTAAATGCATCTGTGTTTTCCCGCACTAATCAGCGCTTCAGAGCGGTATGCAAGGCCTCATCAGACTATTAAGGGAAGATGCAGTCTCTGCATCTGACAGTAGTCCACCGCGCAGATCCAAGCCTCTCTCCCCTCCAGCAGAGAGATTAGGCCTCTGCTTCTCTGTGTTCCTCTCTCCTTCACTGATTGGCGGTACAGACCAAGAAGAAAGGTACAAGGATGGGAACGGAACTAGCTGGTCAGCCATCACCACTTGCCGTTAGGATGCAGTTAATTATTTCAATTTCCAAAATGATGAAAAGGGATGCTTTCCTGGTTTCCACTTTTACGACTGTTTTTTTAGCAAAGGATTTTTTTTATGAGTTGGAGTAGTCATCAATTAAAATTAATCATTGCGTCAAGTAAGCATGACGGAACTCACCTAGCGCTGAGTAAAAATACCCTGCCTCTTTCCCTCTTGCCCTATTTTCGAGCGCGACTCCCCCTCACGGCCAAACGCGAAGCCCCCCCCCCCACACGGGTGACTCATGCTCAAACTTCCGCGCGAGCGATCGTCACTCCGGCGAGGCAGGTGCTTCCAATCGTTCCTCAAGTCTGGCAAGTTTTTCGTCTTTTTAAATTTCACCGAGGGCCACTCAGGTGATTTACGGATACTTTTCCAGCGGCGACTTGGGCTGCTGGATATTAAACTCCTCGCCACATCGTCTTTTTATGTCGACTTGTTGCCTCGGAGGCCATCACTACTACACTTCTGCCTTTGCGGAGTGATAAACGATTATATCTGTATCTAGTGAATAACCTGTAAGCCACCCTGTGGTAGGAGGTGCTAAATATGCCATAAAATTAGCTCATACTACGCATCTGAGGAGAGATTTCTATGAATATCACGCGGGACACACATTGCAAGTCCTACTTATCATACAACATGTAAGATACATTTGAGAGGTGCTGCAGGCATGCATTGCACATATTATTATTTCATGTAGGTATGCTTAAGCAGTAATAATATAATAAATAAATACCCAGCATTTTAACTTTCTGATTGTTTCAGTAATCCATATTAGTTTGGTATTTCATTTTCATATTATGGTACTTCACTACTATTCGTTATAAACTTTCCAATTCTCGAAATCAAGAGGCAGGTATGCACCTTCGTAAGGTTTGACGAGTGTGTGTTTTCCCAGCCTTATGTTCTCACAAATGAATTCACTAATCGGGAAATCTCAAGTAGCGCATGCAAGCCATGAATGTTAGTGGATTGCGGAGGTGTGTTTACACAGGGCGCCCTCCTCGGCCTATCCATGACGACAGTTCCAGCAGCCAGATGCCGCTGTGAGCCTTTGGGCCAAGCCCTCGAGCCAAGAAACTCGATTTGCACGACATATGCAGGTGAGTAGATGATGATAGCCGCTGGACGGTACATTAAGTGTCTTGGAGACAGATGGAGACACGAGAGGAACAAACAAACGCCACAATCTTGCTCGGAAAATTTTCGGGCTTTTTTCGCGCGTCTTGTAGGTCGGGAAGATGAGGCTGATATCATCAAGGGTAGTAGGGGGGGGGGGGGGGGGGAAGGTCTCGGGATGTTAGGGTCCATTGGGTTTCTTCTGTCCTGCCTCGGGACGGGAGATGCAGGGATAGGAAGAAAGCAGGGAGAGGAAGAAAGCAGGGAGGGCAGTGGATATTTCGATGTCCAAGCAAGGGGATGGGAAGACAGTTATTCCTCTTGTGAGGATATTTATAGGGTAGTAAAATGGTGGTGAAGCGTACAGTGTAGTGCTGGAATGAAATTCATCCCGTGAAAGTACCCGACTTTTGCTTTTTGAAGCTGCATCAAATGCGATACTTAAAGTTTAAGTAAGCTAATTATAAATAACCATCCTAACCTACATACCTTACCTAATTAAAATAATGGCTTAACCTACAGCTTAAGCCTTTATTTTGTGTTGGTTGAACTACTTCAAAAATTACTAGCGAGAAATGCGTAGTAAATGTAGCAATAACGGCAAGATGCCAAAGAGAATTACCTGGAATAAGAACTATAAGTAGCTTCAACTTCATTGTAGTTAGTGTAGGACTTTGAGACTAAGTATACATTTTTTTATTTATTTTATGCACTCTCAAGGTAATTTTTTGTGAAATTATCGGATTCGGGCATGAATATACACGCTTATAAATAAAAATAAAAGAAGAAGCCGCGCATATATGTCTCAAGGGTATGAAGAACGTCTCGTTTTCGGAAACCCGATGGCTTCTCAGCACACACACCTCAAAGGTTGCTCGCGGAGTAGGCGTAATTCGGAGAGGCTACTCTGTGCGTTATTACTCCAACATCTTCCCTGTCCTCACATTCTGCACCCAATTTCAACACCACGATGAAAGTTTTAACTTGCTAAATGCACGAGTTAAGCCACACGTTTATCAACAATTTAAGGTTGTGAGGAAAAGGATCCACGAAGAAATAATTAGTACCTACTCTTCTAATGGAAGAATGTCTACCAGGAAAGTGACGGTTGGAAATCTTAAACGTGCTGCTAGAAAACGTACAAATGAGATATTCCTTGAAGGTAATGGGAGCGAAAAATGATTTTGGAACTTCATTGAAGAGTTGGAAATGAAAACAATATTAAACTATGGTAATAAAACCGTCAAGAGACTGGAGACTATCTCTCTTTGAGAATCGAAATAAAGAGAAATCGGAAGGGAGAGAAAGGTAGAAAGGAGTAACCCAAGCAAAGAAAGCATTATTTCCTGTGTAGAACCAACTAGTGGTAGGGCTACTTAGTCAAATGGAAAAGCCATATCTGGATGTTGGGCACCCTCCACGATTTCATTGAGGCGAGAATGATACCAACAATGGAAGGACCAGAAGTATTTGCGATGCGCGAAAGATTAATGGATGGAGATTGGAAACAATGAGGAGCCTCAAACGAAGACGACGTGAGAAGAGTGGGAGGAGAAAAGAGATGTCTGATGGAGAGGAGAATGGACGGTCGTATCGGACATACTTTGAGACATGATAGTCTCAGGAATACACACGGAGAAGGAGAACTATGACGAGTACTAGAATAGGTCCAGAATGAAGAATCACGAGCTGCGTGGGTGCGAATACGAGAGTTGGAATGTGAGGACGATAGCCGGGAGAACAACCCAATGGAGAGCAACATCAAACTAGTCCTGGGGTTGGTGAGTAGTGATGGAAGGGTGATTTGATCCTTGGAATGAGATAAGTGCTTGGGAATCAATGGCACAAGTGCTTTTAAGGTGCGTCAAAATTCCTTACATGCAACTATATTTATAAAAGTAAGCTATCTCAACGAAAAAGTAAAATTTATTGAATTATTGGAGATACTAGTCCAGAAGATGGCTGGCGATTTTTCCTCTGATAGAGACAGAAGAAATAGATACTCTGTCGTAAGGCTGTGACCGCTTATAGTAGAATGAATTATATGAATAGTAGAATGAATGAGGGATAGCATATATCTTCGATTGCAATCTGCTACACCATCAAGAAAGGATATCTTAATGCCAAAATTGAATATAACAGCAAGCAATAATGCCAAATTCACGCAGTTATGTTTTTCCAATTCTAGACTACCGTGATTGTTCTCCTCAAAGCACGTTAGGCGAGTCCAACATATTCAAGAAGAAGTCACCTTCTAAGCAGAGACTTATTAATGTTTCTCCTCCACGAAAGAAAACTCTTAGATTCATGCCAGTACTCCCTATGACTACATTTTCGTTTACTGACAATAATACTTTTTATTAACCTAAAATGGTATTTGGTATTGTGATGCAGATATACTCCTTATCTTTCTCTAAAACAAAAAACACACCGTCTCCCATCGTGTAGCATTCCAAGCGAAACCAGCTTTTATAATCTAAGATTCTAAATCTAAAACTAAGATTCCGCTGAGGACCCGATCAAGCAAGTATCGCCGAAACTATGTCGCAAATGTACTACACCCATCAGTTAAACTATACACCAACATCAATCCTCCTTTACTAAGCTTAACTAAACCGTACTGCCTGGTACTCTTACCGTCTCTGACTTTGAACATCTTAACTGATTTTGGCAAACAAAGTTGGTGGCGCTCAATATGTGCATTCGTCTTGCTGTATAAAGTACTACAACTGAAGTGAGAGTACTCATTCCATTGAATCCGAGTTTCCTATTCAGTGACGACCCTCTTCTCTTTTTGAGGGAGCTCACTTTGAGTAAAGCTTCTCTTTTTTGCATGTAGAGGAGTTTGTCGGAGCAGATGACGAAATCAAAATTTTAACTCAATTTCTTAGGCTACTCAATTGGCTTTTGCGGGAGTAATCTATAAAATCATCATTTAAATCTGAGCTATTTGCCCATTCCTATTTAAAATTGACTCTGTATTGAGTGAAAACTATGATAGGTATAAAACTTTACTTGTACGAAAATTTGAGCGTCTGATTGCCCTGAATCCCTATATGGATGTGTATAATACCCTGTGGAATCCTTGGAGCGAGTTCCATCAAGCACTCTTTCCTTTACGGCCAAATGGAGATCATAATTAATCCATGACTCTCAAGCAGCCCACCACGAGGCGTACAAATCCCCAGCGCACCTTTACCGAGGATCGCAAATCTTCATCTGGGTTCGTCTCTCAATAGAATACATCCGAGAGATTCCCGCTTTCAGGGATAGAATAAAGCCTTTCGAGAGGCCAGCTGGTTCCGCTTATGTGTGGTACTCAAACAGTTATCGAACAACATATGATCAATCAGAAAATAATTTTCATGTCCGACGGAGAGAAGTGCATTTTAGGTTTGATTTGCTGGGACCGCATTTTAGAGAAACGAAGAATACTTGGTAATAATTATTGAATTGAACTACTTACATGATCGCAGAATGAAATATGTTCGCGGATTGCCGTCAAAATCTCCTTTCTTACCTTAGGGGAGCGGTGCGTTCGGATACAGACTCCGAACCGTTCTCGGTCCAGTCGGTCAAACCAATGGGAAAGGCTAACATAAAGTTTTCCCGCTGTAAGACGTGATAACCAATGGTATTTATCGTATTGAAATAATCACGCGTCACACTGAAACTAGTGTAATTCGTTGAAAACAAAATATTTAGAGTAAAACGGTAATTTGTACGCGGGTAAACTTCATGAGTGAAGATAAAATACCGGTATGGTTAGAAGACTGTCCTCTCTCCCAAAAAACGCGGGTCTTCTTACCCTTGGTCCTTTTTCTATGAACCGGTTTACACTATGCCTTGTGTCTCGTGTCCGAAAATGAGACTCCATTAGCAGAGTACTAATTATTTCTTCGTGGATCCTTTTCCTCACAACCTTAAATTGTTGATAAACGTGTGGCTTAACTCGTGCATTTAACAAGTTAAAACTTTCATCGTGGTGTTGAAATTGGGTGCAGAATGTGATGACAGGGAAGATGTTGGAGTAATAATGCACAGAGTAGCCTCTCCGAATTACGCCTACTCCGCGAGCAACCTTTGAGGTGTGTGTGCTGAGAATCCATCGGGTTTCCAAAAACCAGACGTACTGCCTCGCGGATTTAACCGTTCAGACCGCAAAACTTCTTAGTCCAGCGAGAGAGCAAATCCTTCGAAAATAAGGGTCCTCACATCGAGGGGCAGGGTTTGAATGCTATCAGGCACGAGGTTTTCCAGAGGAATCCCTGTCATGTTCACAGAAAGACCTTTCAGGAATCCGCTCTCTGCAGAACGTACCTTAAACCAATGTAGTTCTTCTTGTGAATGTAAGACTTTATCTTGCCACTATGCATAGCAAGCGCGTCGAAAATGGCCAAAGGAAAAGGGAGCTTCGTACCGAGAATCGAACCACGGACCTTTGGCTTGCCGGGCCGTTGCGCAGACAACCCAGGATCTCCAGGGCAATTATTCGGAGGATCCATTGGAGCCAGTGGTCATATGCCCCTTAGTTATGCGTATCCATTGGCCCGGCAAGGCAGAGGTCCATGGTTCGATTCTCGGTACAGCAAACCTCTCCCCTCCAGCCATTTTCAACACTTCTTGCAAATAATATCCGATGCAGTTGGACGACGACACGCCTCTGTTGCTGCTCCCATTCGGAGTCCTGTGCCGACGGCCTCTTGCGCAGTGGACGCAGTGGGTTGACACTGCGCATTGTCAATCCAATTCCATCTCGCGTCTCCCCTCGTGGGGGGGTTGGGACACATCCACACCGTGAGGACGGGGCGCAGCTGCCACGGACGACGACGCCCCCATTTGGACGCCACCGGCGGCACCCGCGTCTCCCCCCCCCCCTCCCCCTCGGCGCCGCCGCGGTCCCAACCGCACCTCGCCTTTCTGCTGTAATTGCATCCAGTTCTTGTGGAGCACATCCCGCTCAAGGTCTCCTTCTCCGGCTCTCCACCACCGGCGGAATCGTCCCCCCCATTGGCCAGCCCCCTCATGCTCAGTGCAATGTTCCTTGCTTCCGTCTGTATGATAGACATCCATGCCGAACGGCTTACGGTTCGGTTGCTACTGCTGAGTGGAATGGCAGCGAAACAAAGAATCAATGCGGTGAAGGAAATTGTTCTCCTTGGTCGTGTGCTCTGCTCTCCACTCCTCTGGCACTTGCTTATTTCTTATTCCACCGTTGGCGATGCTTTTTTGTTCTCTTACATTGCTTAGGACCGCGTGAAGTCACGAAAAACGTGAATTCCCATCGCGATTTCTCTTCGTATAGAAAAGTATCCTGGGTTTCTTTGTTGATGGAAAAAATAATACTGTTACAGCTGCTAGTTTTAGGTTCCTAATAGCTAATAAAATATTGTAATAAATTTAATATACATTTCAATATTGAATTTGGAACAACTTTGTCAATTTTTTGGATTTACCGCGCCCTACGGATTCAACATAATGTTCAACCAACAAAAATACATCGTAATATCTTAATTATTTCCGAACATCCGATGGTTTTTACTCTTACAAAAGCCGCAGACTACCAAGCCTGTATACACTCAAAATTCTAAAAGCCACTGGGTCCGATTTTAATGCAAATTTCAATGCCACATAAATGTCTAAGAAATGTGCAGTAGGGTTAAATCCGGTCTCAATAAGTCGTTCTTTTCATTTGCTAGTGTCATGAATGTGTTATTTCTGTATTATGCATTGTTATTTACAATTACTAATTCAGTTAGTAGTGAACTAACTTGTTATAAACTTATATAGTTACCTGTATTATACGGATTCATAGGTTATGTGAATGAAAAAAGCAGAAAATGGGGGAGACTTTACTAGATGATTAGAATTGGCCATTGAAATAGCCTTCATTCACAAAAAAAATAACTGTGAACTCTAAATAAACAATAAAGAAATTGCTGTCAATTCTTTCACATAGTGAATTTCTATACATTTAACCATTTTTTAAGCTTCCCCTACGAAACGCTTTGACGCCACTACTGGCCGACAGCATGAATCCCGGTTGCTGGTGCTTGGTGCCGTGGTGCGAGTGGGTAGCATTCCATTTCCTCTTGTCCCCTCTTCCTCGCTCAAACTTCCCATTCCCTTTTTCCGCGAGATTACCGATATTCTCCATTTCCGTTTGCGGAGGCGGCAGCAAGGCCGTCCGAGGATTGGTTGGGCGGGGGATGACCTTGGGCTTTTCCCGTCACCTTTGTTAAGGGTGAATGCATCATCTGGTTCGATAGATTCGGTTCACCAGCAATTAAACCATTCAAAATTTGATTTGCTTACCATCAGGTGCCACCACATAATATTTGTCTATTTTATTTTACTCATAAAGTGTGCTCTAGACAACTTTCAATTGCATTACCTCCTATGAATTTATACTTGCGCAGTTAGGGAGGCACATCAAAGTAATGTTTTAACAAAAGAAATTTGAGAAATGGCCCGATATTGATACGACTACACCCCCCTTCCCCCGAGGAGGGCGTGTACTGCGTGGCACACGGAATGACCTCTGAGCCTTTCTGCTCTCTTGCCAGGAAACACCTCAGTGGAAGCATTCTGACGTTCGTTCTTACAACAACTATTTGCTTCCCAGCACATATTTTTCTTCTCTATTCCAACAGTAACTTAAATATTGAGGAAATGTTTCCAGGAGTGATAGGATGGCAGTTGTCCATTGCGGAAAATGGAAATAGCACGGTGAACTCCACAAGAGTTTTATTCGTCGACTCGGATTTGATCTTCATGTGAATATGACACAGTATCGAAACCCGAGTCGTCCGTATAAAACTTTTTTAGGGTTCACTATGCTGCTTCCATTTTCCGGTAATTATTCGTCTTGCAAGCGACTACTTTTCCGTGTTGTATGCTTTTACACATTTGTTGTAATTTTTGCTAATCGAAGATCCAAATGAGGAAAAAATGAAGAAAACAATATAAAGATTATGGAGCTGAAAGTTCGTATGAGGGCATTTGTTGACCAGAACCTTACCGTCGGCTTTACGCCCATTTAAACTTGTGGTGTGACTTATTTGTTGCCCCGATTTGCAAGCCTAGACCCCTTTGCCTATGCCCCTTGCATAACCCTTGGAGATCAGAGAATACCGGAAGGTATTTTGGGACATTGACGTTGACGCACGCGGTCCAAATTTATGATACACGATCACAATTTTCACGAGGCTGTAAAATGATTGTACCAGGAAGCAATAGCATATTTTTTTGCATTGATTTGTGGACAAAATTAAAAATAGAAGTAATGGGGAAGGTGGCATGTAGCGAGGGTAGTACATTTAATTGTCCTAAAATATTACTGATAGGCAATGTAACGGGGGAAAACCATTCACCAACCACAAGTGCTATTTTAAAAATGACAATCGCTCCAAAGGTCCGTCCATTAACGGCCCACCCATGCGGCCCGCGGGCACTTTATAGATTCGCGAGTGTTTGCCTGGGTCTCACGAGAACGATTCACGTGAGCTTTGCCACTGACACGAGGATGAAAATGGACCTTAGCTAGAACCGTTAGAAGAAAAGGATTAGAAACCATTGGAGCTCATTGGTTCAAACGCATGCACCGAGGTGGTGATGGCGCCTCGGCGGACGTCGTCGCCTCTACCTCGCGACCACCTGGGCAATCTCCCTGGTTGGGCAGTTGGAGGATCTTATTGCATATTACATTAATATTCGAGCCTATGCTATTGAAGAAAATCGGCAGGTAGATAACCTTTGATTAGCAGTTTACTAGTCACCCCCCATTATGGGGTTACATACCCAATAGTTTAGACAAAAACAAGCTGGATTATTTGGACTGGAAAGACGATGCTTAGAATCATATGAGAGCCATGGATAAGTTTCTCTGGGTAAAGTACTTGGCTACAAGTGCGGGAGTATATGGGTCCCGGATCGAGTCACTTGTTACCGAGGACTTTACTCCTAGTATACGCCTTATCTCTGAAAGTCGTATAGGTCTAAGCGTTGCCTTTGCTATCCAAACATTCAAGCTTATTTTTGGTGAAATTATATGTATGAAACCTCATTAGGGGGGCGATTCGTAAGTCAATAAAGAAGGACTACCTGTCCGCAGATTTTCGTCCAGATCCTAGACCTGATTGATGAATGAATGGACTGATTAATGGACACACCCCCTTGTTAGCACGCGAGGACTTTTCCCCTCCGTTGAGGAGGGGAGCAATGTTCACCATGCCAACGTCCCATTGGAGGGTGAGTCAATGATGGAAGAGAGGACATGATTCTCCTGCAAGAGGCAGAAATTGCTCGGGCAAAGCAAAAAGATCTTCAATTGAATGGTGGGATTTCAATATTTGTGTCTTATTGTGCTTCTCGAAAAACCAACGAACTTTCTCGGGACCTATTGTTTCCTGCTGCCTGTTATCGCCAGTCCATTACTGCCAGATCGTGACCTTCTCACCACTTGGTCACATCGGGTTGCCCCTTCCACTTGCAGCCTTAATCCCCCGTCCACGAGAGGTCGCCACTATGCTGTTCGTCCCCGCCCGCACTCCCTGCCACACTCCTCGCTCCCGCCGCTCGAGGAAGTGGATTGAGCGTGCCCAAGGGGCTCACCAAAGGGTGCACTGGATATATGCACCGCAATGGTTTGCGTGATCCTGCATACGAGATGCGCCTCAACCTATATGGGGGCGCGAGTACTTTTTCTTGATCCTTTGGGCATTTATTGGCTGGACAGCGGTGCCAGAGTGCATCCGGGTGACCTGCATATGCAAGAGCACCAACATTGTGACCTCGCACATCCCAGAACTTATCTGGCGTTGGAAATTCGAAGGAAATGCTCTAAAAATGAATCGATAAATCAAAAATAAGAACAATGGTTGAAAAATAATCAGGACGTAATCGTCAATCTGCCAACATTGTTTGGACTCCATCTTTCTTTTCTTGTTTCCATCGCCAGAGAGATCATCTCCCGTTGCACTCAGACTTTTGTTCAGCTCTTCGCTTTATGAAGTCGTATTTTCCTCTCGCTTTGCTTTCTCCCGTTCTCCTGAGAACTAAATGGAGCCAGATCCCAAAAAAAAGGACAGTGAGGTTTTTTCTTATCCTGATGATCTTAGTACTGAATATTCCATTGTCTACTCTTTAACATGCTTTCATTTAGTTATCATGTTCCTAGGGTCTAAATCATCGCTGTCCCTTCAAAATTTCATCGTGTCAACATTTTTCGTTACTCATTATCATTTTTCTTGTGCTAAACACACAGAGCTGTTTTGTAATAATGAAGAGAGCTCTGTCTCATAAAAACGTTTTTGATTGTTGTTTACTTTAATGAAGGTTTTGTGGAGAGTTATTGAGGAGCTGGGTTAAGTTGGGAACAAGAAATTGGGTTCGCGCTACGTTAATGAGCACACCTTTCATCCTTTTTACTTGGAACACTTTTATTAAGAAATTAAAAAACTCCTTGTTTATTTACATTCTGAAGTCCTGTTTTTTGTTATTTTTGAATGTGGATTAATAGAAGTCCCCTCGTACTATAAATGGTTCGTTATCACTTTATATTTATTAATTCACTGAAAATTCTTTATCAACGTATTGGACGTATTTGCTGAGTTGCTCATTTTAAAGTATTAGAAATCGGATAAAACCTTTGGGTGAAGTTTAGGTGTTGTTTTATCTTCCTTCGAACCCATTCGCTGAAGAGCATCTAATAATTTACGCAAGAAGCTTCGAGGTTATCCTTTACCTCTAACTTTATATCAGTAAATATCCTGTGTTAGTACGAGTTTAGTGATAAAGGAGACTTTACACCCTTCCTGATACTGTGGGATACTTGTTATCCTTTCACAAAATTCTGCATGGATTGGCAAGAACTATTTTTCTTCAATTCTGTCGATGCTATGAAGCGCTCTTGGCCCGGGTGCATCATATTTAAGATATACTGATGGAAATGGTGTTTTTATCAGTTGGTCCTAAATATGATGTAGATGTTGAGGTATGCAGATTGAAAAACGCTAAGTAATAGCAATATCTTGCAAATTGTAACTAGTAAAAGTTATTTAAGATTTTTACCAAGATTCAGTGTTTTAATTGCATTTGCAGTCGAGATGACTTTATATGGACCCTACATTAAGTTTTCATTGGCATTTAAATTACAATTACGGGATCATCATAAAATGTCTGACTTGCTGCGATGGAGGGTAGGCAACATCCTGAGCTGGGACTCATTCCTATCGGATACAATCTTATCTGATTGGCATTTGATATTAGTTTCACTTCAACGGAATGCAGTGCAATTTTAGTGTAGAAATTATTTTAAAGAGAAACCATTGTCCGTTGTTTATTAAATACAGGTTTAATTGTATTCTGGGTTTTGTTATCCTTGAATGTTATAATTCATATATTTCCTTTACGGGTTCAGTTACTACTATCCCATTCTCGGACTGCGCATTGTGTGAACACAATGGGTGTAAAGAAAGACACAGTCAGGGTATTGGTTTTTGATCGAGTTAAATGAAAAGTGGGATTATAGATGTTTTAGCTTCATTAGTTAATTCCTTATATTCACTGTTGTGAAAATTCACTATCTGCGACTCAGGGATGCTTAATTGTGAATGTCAATTTGAAAATGAAGTATTTTAGCTCGGCAAAAAACAACCAGTTAAACCATAGAACTCTCTTCGGTTAATTGTATGTGATTAGGTGGGGAGAGGCATGTTCTTGGATATGAAGAGAGCCGTGCAAAAGATGAGTTGCAGGAGGATCCGTCGATGCTGATTTCGATGCTGAGGGACACGATTTGTATTGGCCAACGTGAAGATCGACGCAGATCTCTGCAGGGGGAAGTGTAGGTGGATGAAAGGAGCGAGAATTGGGGAAGTGTGCGTCAGAGTCTTTCTTGTACGGTAACAGGGGTTGAGAAGGGGAGACTGAGAGGATAGGCGCAGATCTCGGGGGAGAGTAATTCCAAGGTCGGGAGTGTCGGCAGGAAACATAAGAGAAATATAGGAATGTGTTTAAATGCTGTTTTGTCGCATCAGTTGTTGGAAAATGTATTTGGGCCAAATAATATGTACTACGCAACATGGATTTAGCTGGTGAGGACGCATATGCTTTTGTGTTCATTATGACGGCAATCATTGATCATAGAGAGCAAATGTCTTAATAGCCTCCTCCGCTTCGTCTGACGGCAGCTTACGCAGTCTTACGACAGGAGGTGGCCAACGTTCTGAAGGATTCCAAACCGCCGCGAGCGAACTTATCAACGGACCAAAGACGGGCGCTGGACCAACTTAAATCCAATCCGGATACATTCATCTTACCTGCAGACAAAGGGAATGCCACTGTCATCATCGGAAGGGAGGATTACAACTCCAAGATAAGACAGCAGCTGGAGGATTCGACCTACGGAATACTGAAGAGGGATCCATCAACCAAAATAGAACGGGAAGTAAGGGCATTAAGCCCTCTACCATTCCTGCAAAAGAGCAATTTGCCCTACTCCCTTCAACCTCTCGTTCTCCTCGCTTATACGGTCTTCCCAAGATACACAAGGAAGGAATACCTATCCGTCCCATCGTCAGCTCTATTGAGTCTCCTACCATCTCCAACCATTCATAGGACAGACGGGAACCTGCGTCAAGAACTCGCAGAATTCCATCGAAATATTAAGGCAACTGACGGTCAACGAGGAAGACATCAGCTTCGATGTCGTCTCCCTTTTTACGAAGGTCCCAATCAAAGAGTCAGTGGACATCATCAGGAAACTCACGGACTTCGGGCGTCCACGGAATTTCCCAAAACTAGCCGACTTCAGGCCTGAGGAATAATTGTTTTCTTTGTGGTGGACAATACTATGAACAAAAAGAAGGGGCAGCCATGGGAAGTCCTCTCCCACCGGCCGTGGCCAACCTATTCTTGGAACAATTCGAGGAAGATGCCTTGGCCTCCAGCAAATTAAAACCGACATGCTGGATAAGATATGTAGATGACACGTTTCCCATCTGGCCACACGGGAGAGACACCCTGGACGAGTTTGAATCCCACCTATTTAGCCTGCACCCGGCCATACAATTCACTATGGAGACGGAAGTGAACGGAGCGCTAGCCTTCCTGGACGTTCTGGTGCAGAGGGACACCAACGGGTCCCTCCGACATTCAGTCTACCGCAAAGCAACCCATACCGACCGTTACCTACACGCTGATTCCCACCACCACCCTCAACAGAAAGCGGCGCTCATCAAAACCTTGCTTCACAGAGCCAGATCGGTGTCCGACGACCCTGAGGACCGAAGAAGACCACGTGAGGGCAGCGCTTCGACAAAATGGCTACTCTGAATCCTTCATCCGCCGCCATTCCAGAACTTCGAAGACAGGGTCATCACAAGGCACTTCAGGAAGGGAAGACACGAAGTCAGTCGCCTACGCATCCATTCTGTATGTCTCCGGAACAACGGAAAGAATTTACCGCGTACTGAATAAAGCGGCGATCGTCACGCGCCACTAAGGAAAATGAGAAACATTTTTCCATCCGCCGCCTCCATCCACTCAACTTTGAAGGCGTTTATAAAATCCCTTGTTCCTGCGGGAAATCATACTTCGGACGGACTGGTCGCTCTGTGGCATGCCGCATAAAGGAACATCAAAGAGCCTTGTCACATAGGGACACGGGGAAATCAGCCGTAGCGGAGCACGCCTTTTCCGAGGAGGAACACCAAATTTTAATTGACGAGACGCAGGTGTTAGCCCTAGAAAGATTTATCACCATCGACTGATCCGCGAGGGTGTTGAAATCGAGAAAAGCCCCCAGAATTTCAACCGGGACGATGGCACTTGACTGAGTCAGACGTGGAGAAGACTTTTCCGAAGCAAAGATACGCCTGGATGGTTCCAGAAGAAGACAACGACACACCCGTTGGCACTGTGAGGGGTAGGGGAAGTTCACCGACTCCCCAAGGACAGGGCTAAGTGGCGGCCACCTTCTTACGCCATTCACCCCCCTACCACTCCACAGTAAGGGGGGAGGGGTGGAGAGTTATAAGAAATCGACCTTTACAATGTTTTATCATTGCCTGAAGACGCGTCCTGTAATGGCCGCGAAAGCTCGAACACCGACAACGCGTTATACGCAGCTGCACCCGAAAGCCTCCGACGGCAATGAATTTCGCTGCGAAGACCTACGTTCCAAATTCGCTGGATTGCTTCGTAGGAAAAATATGGTCCCTTCCAAAATACCGATCTTTAGCCCAACGATGAACGGAAATAGATATCTTGGAACCCAGAGATCGTAAAAGCAAGTAATTTAGCAATTTGTATTGCTAGAAGGATTGTAAAAGCAAGTAATAAATATTTTGATTTTTAATTATGTTAACTGAATTAAATTTTCACGAATTTGAGTGAATAGCACCTGCATGAGAAGCTATGCATCACCGTAAGATCGAAGCCACCGTTAATGAGGCCCTTCATGAAAATGCACGGCCCATGAGAAATGAATATGGGAAAAGTGTCCACTTTTGCCAAGGGAAGAAAGAAAAGCTGTTAAACAAACTTTGCGGTCTGCACATGAATCGTCTTACCCCCGTTTCCAATTCTCATTTACGCTTTGTCTTCGACTGCGTTGCGAAGCCATAGTTAGAAAATAAATTTATTTGCGAGATGGTCACGGAGAGACGGTGTTGGTGACCCCCTTGTGGTGTAGAAGGTGGAACCCAGTACTCTCTTCTACTCTTCGCAGCAAAAATTAATTCGATTCTTAACCCCTCTGCTGGAATTTACTATGGTTACAATTATCAGCAAGGCATTTTGTGAATAAAATAATGTGAGCTTCTGATTTGGCTGAATTGAAAATGCCCAAAGGCTAGAATATCCAAATGCCAAATCAGTAATGGAAAACAGTATCTCCGTAACAGGTTTTTCGATTTTCTAGGCAATCATCAGCGGGGAGAGAGAGGCAGGCAAAACAGGCCAGAACCTGTCGAGAGTCAGGCGGAGAGTGTTTGACCTGTTTTCCCCGGCTCTCTCCCCGTTGACGATTGCCTAGAAAATCGAAAAAAACGGTCTCGGAGATATTGTTTTCCATAATTACTTTGGCATTTGGATATTCCTGTATTCGGACATTTTCAAGGCATTCTGCAATTAGCCCTTGTCAAATTTATGACGGAAACCTAAATCATGCTAAAGTACCTCTTATGGCAAATGCTTGTAACTGCTACTTGCTTGCATACGCAGTGGATCCAAAGTATTGGTTTAAAATATCGGTGATAAACTCCATTGGTACAAATTTCAGTTCAGTGATACACTGATGGAGTGTAACAAATATTAAAATAATACAGACATAGTTAAAAATAACAAAACCCCTTTTATAATTATGTCCATTGAGTTTTACAACAGTCTTCCTTCATTTAGTATTCCTTAGATTGGCAATCATTGGCTGTTTGAACTCATTGTTATTTGCAGATGACAGCCTAACCTTACGTGCAATTAATTTGTCATAGAAAGCTTTGGTAACACCCTAGTAAAGTTATCACATCAACACTTTGAAAAAATAACAAATGGTTACCTATGAATTCGTTCAGTATTTGAGTTCGACGATTAAAAACTATCTGTAGTGGAGATGACAATCCAAGTAACATGTGGCGGAGAATATAAAAAAGTAGTATTTACAAAAAAGAATAGGAGTAGTGGAAACTGGAAAATAGTAGAATAGACTGGGGTAACTTTTGTTTGGTGAATCCAATCCTAGAATGCGCAGATCCCGTAATATATGTGGTTAAGATTCGGAAGTGGGTTTCATTTAGGAATGAGAGTTCAATGTGTAGCGGTGAGCAGCTATGGTTGACAATAATAAATGTATGATAGGCTTATCATTTTGTCAATATTGCTAGAAGAGCTATGTACGGAATCACCAATTGATCCTAGTTTGAAAGACAGGTGAAACTCACATCAGAAATTTAAATTTGATGCCCTTGTAATTTCTAAAACATAGATGAAGAATTCCACGTACTACTATAGACTATATTACATGCCCGCACGTACATATAAAGGGAAAATCACAAGTTTAATTGTTTTAGATGCCTTCTATTACATGTTTGGCAGGTTACCAGGAATATTAATTAAGGTTTGCGTGCTTTCTGTCCACCTAAATGTAAATATTTCAGATAGAAAGCTATGTTTCACGTGAATTCACCGTATTCCCTTGCCCCTAATTAGCTTAAAACAGTATAATCAGTAGTGTAGTCTCAAACAATATTGTTGTTCATTCGACAAAGATTTGTGCCTTTTGTGGCTAGCCATCCCCTGCCTGCTATTGGTCTCACATTTTATGGCCCTAAATAATTCTGATACGACTGCAATACATCTCTTGATTTAAATTTCTGTCACTTATGAAAGCGAGAGTTTGCTTTTGTGAGATTAACTCTCAAAAGTTTCTAGCAATCCGTAATTCTAACAATTAAAGGTTTATTTTGGCTAATGAACTTAGCTCTTAAAAGGCCAAGTTTTCATTTGACTTCCATTCGTGTGAGCCATGAATGTGGTGTATTTCGACGAGGAGACCAAAAGTCAGGGAATCTCTCAATCATGTTAAATCGTCACGCTTTTGGGCAACCGCGAAGCTCATTTGTCATTCAGCGGCCCATTTTACCTCGTTTTGGGGCATCGCCATTTACGATTGTCCACAGAGACGTCGGCTCCTATCCTATTTGGGCGATCAGCATTCGTCCCATGATTCTTCGCGTTCGATTCAAGTGGAAGGTGGTGAAATCTCGAAGGCCAAGCGAAGTGTGAGGCATTTATATAAACAGATAACGAACCGTTCCGCGCGCAGGCGTCTCCCTCCGAGCCGCTTTAATTCATTCCGCCAGTCTCTCCGAATTCACTTCGCCCGACACACACATGGTAATTGGCGTGTCATAACTCATGGCCACTCGCTCCTCCCGCTGTGTCGCATCCAGCCCCACTGTCCCGTTCGCCCCCCCGCCCCCCATCCCTCGCCCCCCCCCCTCACACTCGCTGCGTGGGCGATCGACCGGCAACCGAATTCGGAGAGAGGCTCCATTTCAAAGTCAGTGGAGCATGGGTGGGGGGGAAAGGGATGGTGGGTGACGAAAGGGGGTGCTTTAGTGGAGGGGTGGATTTTCTCGGAAGGGTGCGTCGCTCTAAGGACCCCTCATCGATCGCGCAAGGGGGATGTTGCTTAGGTTTTCATGACCGCGTGGTGTCGCCAGATTTTTGCCTTTCAATAACTGCCCTCTGAATATGCAAATAGGGTGGAAAACTTTTTCCAAACGGATCCACAGGTCGCGAGCTTCCTGACGTCAAAGTCACGAGTGTCCATGGTTGGCTGCGCAGTTGCTGTCGTTTACCTCATAAGTATCGTGTGGCAAGTCGTTATTCACGGCGATTAATCGCCTAACCACTCCTCCCGATTTGATGTAAAGGCCACAGAGGATAGCAGGGTTTCTGCCGTCATAGATTTTGATCGCATTTGATTCAATCAATTTATAATAGTTAAATGAAAAGACCATCGGTCAACTATTCTGAACTGCAACCGAAAGGAAATGTTCCCAATTATTTTTCCCATGATATACTTTGGCTGCTTTTGTTTTGTTAAAATTTCCAGCGGTTCAAGGAATTTTTCTCATGTTATAATGGTTATTCCTCATTCCAATGGCGAATACTGAAACACTACTTGGGACGAGTTTAAAAAAAGGAAATAATCTTGCTTGGCAATAAAATATAAATTAAATCTTTCTAAGGCAAGAAGAGTAAAATATGCGGGGTGAAAATAGGATAGGCAATTAATAATTGCAAATGGCATCCTGTACGGCCGTAGCTGATGAGGAAAACACAAGGAGCTGTTGAAGAGTCTGTTGGATTCCAAATTGTGTGCATTGAAATTGTAGGTACCCAATTCAGTGTTGAATGCCCACTTTCGGTCTCCAGAGTTTCCCACGTGCTATAAACCGAAGGCAAGTGCGATGATTGGTGTGTACGCTCAGGTTAATTTTAGCCAATTTTACTTCTTTTACCAGGTTAATTTTAGCCAATTTTAGCTATTTTATGTTCCCAAATAATATCACTTTTTATCGAATCTCAAATACCTGCTACCTACTCGGGACGAGTCATTACCAGAACAAAGAACACTCAAGATTTTACATCCCCACTTGCGGACGCCACATTTCATGACGTAAGCAGTTGAATGCCATGGGCGATTGACGCCTTTAGCTTCTCTCGCTACACATTAATCCACTCCACCAACGCCACCGGCTTTGGGTTGATTTAACATTTAACCAGGCGATGACATATTTTTCAATGAAAATTTCATCCTTTAATCAAGGTCTAAATAATTATCATCATCTCTACATCTACATCTACATCTACATAATATCCTCCAAGCCACCATAAAGGTGTGTGGCAAGAGGTGATTTATCACCAAACATACACTATATATCATGCATAAAATAGGATTAGTATTAATATATTTGTCTAAACTTCACTATTTAAAAAGATAAAAATAGCAAAGTAAGCACGCAAAAACATGCTGTTAGTTGGGTTAGCTTCAAGTCCTTATACCAATATGCAACTACCTATGCTACGAATTGATTCACTCGTATTGGACATATTTATCGCTATTCATATCCCTAATTGTACGAGGAAAAAAGGACATTTTGTATCTGTCATTTCGGCAATCAATTTATCAAATTTTGTGATTATGGTCCAGTCTACCATAGTAAGTTGGGGTTCGCAAAATATTTTTAACATCATCACTGAAAATATGGTCTTGGAATTTGTTTAAGAGATTAAGTCTAAATTTCAACCTGCGATCTGACAATGATTCCCAATTTAATTAATTTAATAGACTGGTTACGCTAGTAACGTTATCATACCGTCCCTTTACAAATCTTGCCGATCTTCGGTGCGCACGTTCAAGTTCGTTATTTAGACCGATTTCGTAGTGATCCCATACACTGGCAGCATATTCCAAATGAGGTCTTACAAGGGAAAAGTAGCTGATTTCTCGTACATGATCGTCACATTTACCCAGTACTCTTTTGACGAATCCCAGTTTACGATTTGCTTGACCCATTATTTCACGCATGTGTTCACCCCAGGAAAGAGCATGTGACAAAATGATCTTTAAAATATGCTTAAAGAATTTTCGAGTCCAATATTGAATAGATATATCCCTTCACCAATCTAGAATACTCAGCTAATTCAAGAAATGACCATTATAACAGAACATGGCAGAATATATTTTTCTCTGGCTCCGTTGAAAATGGAACAATAAATGAAAAATCAGGTTGTTTTTCCTAACGGGAGAGCGATTAATTATTTATTACTTACCACTCTCTCAATTCTTATCATATCAGGGGCACTCTCATTATATTCCCTGTTTACAATCAGTTTAGTGGGCAAGAATTTAATTCATCAATTTTCATCTAGTCTTAATGACTGGAATCCCATTATTAGTTAAAATTTGGGACCTTATAAAACACTTTTTTGTTGTGAATAGTTTCTCATCAGTATTTTTTCATGTCAAATAATTTCACAGTATTTCTGAGTACCGTGAAGAAATCATCCGGTCTGCATTTCTCAAGATTTCTTCTACAGATTAAATTTATGGCGTATTTTATCACTTTTTTTCTTATAGTATTTGTACACGACATAAATTATCTACTTAAACGTTGCTAGCTGGCTTGTTAAGTTCAAGGAGAAATACGGTGTTAAATCGTCTGTTTAAATGCACCGCATATGACCGCAAAACGTCGGAGCATAAGGTGAAACACTTTGTGGTACAGTAAGTAGATCACATTGCCTTTTTCTTTAGATGTGATGAATGAATTGGACGCAGGCCTCTCTCAGTGGAAATTTTACACTGACCAGACAAGGAAAAACGTCACTGCAATGGCCAATTATTAAATGAATTACACATACCACGTTCCAGCACGATAAGTTAATGCACTAGATCTTTCTTCATTTCAGGATAAGTTAATGCTGCTGAAAATTAGAAAAAAATGTACTGTTTGGTAAATATTGAATTGTTAAAAACTGTACCTGTCTTTCTAATAGATCGTCAAGCAGATTGTAAACCGCATTTATTCTCAATTTGTTTCCTAACATTAGACATTGCTAATCCTTCTTGATTTAGTCCATAGTACTTTTTACGGGTGAAGTAAAAGTTCTTATGTAAGCAATTTCAATTTCACTTGACATTGACCCACCTCGTGCCTTTGTTTTGTGAGCAGTACTCGTCATTAATTGAAATCAATAGTGATACCACCATTAAAAGTTTTCAAAAGACATTTTAATTATGCTCTGATACTATTTTTCCACGATGCGTATTCCCTGGGACTACACTTGTGTCGATTAAAAATCTTTCACTTTTTAAACCTCTCTGGAAATTTGCTTTGGCCTAGTATAATTCATATTCCCAATGAGCGAATTTCAAACTTTAAACTTGATTAGCAGGTGATGAACATTTGTACTTGGTCTCCGATCCAATTAAGCACGCCAACCTACTTCATCATTACATATCGGGAGTAAATACCCTGCCTCATCCCCTCGAGGTGTCATTCCGGGTAATTGTAGATTGGTGGGACGTCCGGCTGCGTCTCCTTGGAAACGTGTGAATGCGGAGATAGACCGCAGAAGGATTTGAAGAGGAGGGCACCTAGCTCTGTCAACAACGGAAGGGAACATTTGCGGAGCTCGCCGTAAAGAACAGTCACATCATCATCATTATTTGAGGAGGAGTAGTTTGAATTCGACCAGAGGATTATCGAATCTCCAAAGTATCAGCTTATTAGTAAAAGCAATATCTCTAATTTAACAGTGCGCTGATCTGATGTGATTGCCTCCATAATTCAGAAGACGAGGACTTTCAACTCGTGATTGGTAAAAAGGTAAGGATCTTTTCTTTGAACAGTGGGTTTCTAGTGGAGCTCACGCTGTTCACAATGAACGTGTTATCACGGACAAAGATTTATTACGACCCCTCCCCCTTTGTCAATGCCATTAAAACATCCTCTCACCGTTCTACTCTCTCATGAGTACGCCATTAAAATTACATGACATAAAAGGACCACGTATATGATATGTTGATCTATTTATCAACAGTAAAATTGAACGTAAAGATAATTGTTTTCAGTTGATAGTCATAAAGCAATTGTACGAGTGGGATCATGACACACCGCTAACTTTTCTCGCCTCGTGATCGTACTCGACTTTTAGTGAAAGACTTGGAAATATGTGAGCCTGGATATGAAACCACCGAGCACCTCTGGATATTCTCTTTCGATTGGTCTCTGTCGCACAACAAACGCAGTGGTGCGGAATAAGCTCCCAACCTTTCGTTGGGCGCTCGTCTGAAATTGGAAGGAGTTGGGTTTTTGTATGCACATGATTTTTCCAGTCAATGGAAATCCATACATGCCATATTGACGAGAGGGTGCATTTCGAGCGCCCTTCAGTTCCTGGTTCGGGGGGATGCTGGTTGGTTGTCGAGGTGAGGGTTGGGGGGGGGTCGGGAGGCGTTCTCACAGAGGCGTCGTCGGCGCTGAGGGCGGTCGGGGCCGCAGTTAATTGATTGGTTCTGGGGCGCCGGGGGAGAAGGAGGTGATGGTAAGGCGAGAAGGGGTGATTTCGTAAGAGGGCGAGAGGAGGAAAGGATTTTTTCGGAGAAGCCGGAATGGGAGAAGCAAAGGGAAGGTGAGCAAATGGAATTGAAAGACGGAAATGCGAGGAGGATCTTCGTGTGCCGCTCCTCCGGCGATTAACGCATCGAGCGTCGGAGACATTTGTGCGGGGAGTATTGATTGGCTGCACGGAGAAGAATTTGCTTGATTGCTTCCCAATGTGGGAAATGACATACTTGGACGTGTCCTCCGTTTGACGAAAATGTTCCTGGAGGACGGAATGCGATCATGGTTTTTCTGGCATTCAGTGACTGAATGCCGTGACTTTGTACAATTGAAGACCGATTGCCACCTTACGCAAATTTGCTCTGCCCACAGTATAAGTTGAGCGCTACCACCATATAGCTACACCATCATAAAGTTATTTAGTCCTTCACAGAATATGGTGATAAGTCTAACATCATATCACAGCTGCATCATCATCATCGGCCAAAATCCTAAGATTGGTTTTTCGAAGCACTCCACTTCTGATTGAAAATAAGAATGAACTTTGTAATTTTCCACACGTTTTTTATTAACCAACCGGTTTCAACACTCACGTGTCATCATCAGGGACTAAAATTTTTGAGCAAGGGAAGGCCTTAAATAGTGCACTGGTGGGGGGGTGGAGGTTAACATGGAAAGGGAGTGAGGCATGGGGCTACATCACAGGGGTAAGAAGAATATATTGGAGGTTAGGTCAAATGTTCACATTGTGGTGAATAATGGGGTTTACCAGAGCAAGTGGTCAACGGGGAACATTTAAAATCCGTCAAATCGTTTAAAAGTAAAATATCGGGTGAGCACCGTCGTTCTACAATTTCATATTTCTCTAAAAAGTCAAGTTTAAAACCTTTATCTTGGACGTGTAAGACTTGAGGTTTGAATATTCTCTATTATATTATAATATATTATTCTATTATAATTATAATATTATAATTATTATAATTATAATATAAAGCTATTATAATATAATATTCTCTTGAGAAATTTTTCCTCCTTTAAGTCAACTTATGGTATAAAAAAACTCCATTGAACTGGCTTCCAAACTCAAAGATATGACTCTACCCCCTAATGGAAAGTTAGTTTCCTTCGATGTGCGCAATCTCTTTACATCCATCCCCTCACTCGAGGCGATTGACTCAGCAATATCCTGGCTAAGAAAAGCGGATTGCAGTGATGACATTGTGAAAGACTTTGGACAACTTTTAACCTTGTGCACCGACCAAAATTACTTCCTGTTCGATGGCAATTTTTATAAACAACGACATGGACTGTCTATGGGATCCCCACTTTCCCCAGTTTTAGCGGAAATATTTATGGATTCTCTAGAACAGAGGTTATTTAGCGCAAACCACTCTCTTTTAAGCAACGTTTATTATTACTATAGATACGTAGATGACATAATTTGCTTGTGGACTGGTACCTTGAGGCAACTGGACCAATTTTTATCAATTTTAAACTCCCTGCACAAATCTATCACTTTCACTATGGAACTAGGTAATGGTTACCTCAATTATTTAGATTTGTCCATTTCCATTAAAGACAGTAAACATCAGTTTGCCATTTATCGCAAAGATACCTTTACAGATGCTATAATTCCCAATAGTTCAACCCATCACTATGCACATAAACTGGCTGCCATAAACTCTATGTTACACCGGCTAGTGAGCATCCCACTTCAAGATACCTCATTTAAAGATGAACTGCACACCATAAAAATGATAGCTCATCAGAATGGCTACAGTGAACATACAGTGGAAAAATTATTAAATAAAATTCAAAAGTCAAAAGCTACAAAGTTACTGTGCAATTTGGACCAATCTCCCCACGATAAATCAAAGAAATGGTTTAAACTGCCCTTCCTAGGTAATATTAGCCAAGTAATAGCTAGACATTTACCCAAAGACATTTTTAAGGTCTGTTTTTATAATCCGACTACACTAAGCAAATTACTCTTTAATTCCAAAGACAAAATTGAGGTGGACCATAAAAGTGGTGTGTATCTGATAGAGTGTGGTGATTGTAACGCAGTGTATGTGGGGCAAACCGGGAGAAGATTTGTGACCAGGGTGAAAGAACATGAGAAGTGTGTTAGATACTGTGACGAGACTTCAATGTATGCTAAACATCTACTAGAGACTGGCCACCGGGGAAACTTCAAACCTCAAGTCTTACACGTCCAAGATAAAGGTTTTAAACTTGACTTTTTAGAGAAATATGAAATTGTAGAACGACGGTGCTCACCCGATATTTTACTTTTAAACGATTTGACGGATTTTAAATGTTCCCCGTTGACCACTTGCTCTGGTAAACCCCATTATTCACCACAATGTGAACATTTGACCTAACCTCCAATATATTCTTCTTACCCCTGTGATGTAGCCCCATGCCTCACTCCCTTTCCATGTTAACCTCCACCCCCCCACCAGTGCACTATTTAAGGCCTTCCCTTGCTCAAAAATTTTAGTCCCTGATGATGACACGTGAGTGTTGAAACCGGTTGGTTAATAAAAAACGTGTGGAAAATTACAAAGTTCATTCTTATTTTCAATCATGGAAAAATTCCACAAGGTGACGGCCGAAGTTGTTTCATCTCTCCACTTCTGTTTCTCTTACCAGCTAACCTCTTCATGGTAACACAATTTTTCTCTTTCACATTCTTTAATACTTGTGATGTACCTGCGATGGGTTTTCCATTCACTCGTGCTTCGAAGATTGCCTTCATCTGGCCATCGTGCCCAGAGATGTGGCCTATTACATTGTCTCGTAATCTCTTCCTCCAGATTTTCAGTGGATTTCTTTCTTCTCCCACTCTCCTTGAGGCTTTATCTCATATCACGTGATCGATACGTATGGCTACAAGAACCAAGTAAAGCATTGCTAGACCTACTCCGGAGCGGATATAAACAGTGACCATAACCTGGTGATCATGGACAGCTGTCTGCGATACAAGAAGTTGGAGAGAATTACGAAGGAACCAAGGAACACAAAGAAACTGGAGGAAAAAGAAGTGAAATGCCAAAACTAGAAGTGAAGGAGACAACCGTTACGGGAAGATGGAATGAAATAAAAAAGATCATTACAGAGGTAACAGATGAGTAACTTGTGAGTAAAGATATAGAAACGAAACGGCCATGGATAACGACCCAAATAAAAGACCTCATAGTGGAAAGAAGAAAATACAAGAATCCATGAAATGAAACGGATGAGGGCCAATATAAGAAGTAGAGAAACCAAGTAAATAGAGAGTGCAAGAAAGCCAAGGAAGAATGGATAGAAAACTGCTGCGAAGAAATAAATAAAACAAGACAGTGAAAGGAAACGCAGAAATGGCTAATAAACTGGTGAAGAGACAATTCGGAGAAAGGAAAACATGATCCCACAACATAAGAGACTCGAATGGAAAGATACTCATAGAAGAGGAGGACGTAGTGAGGAGATAGAAGCAATACATCTAAGAGCTCTATCAAGCACCCAAACCACTGGAAGCTGACTTAGCAGAAGAAAAAATCGGGGAGGATGAAGATGAATGGGGGCCCGAGATACTGAGGAGTGAATCTGAGAGAGCCGTGAAAAGCGTAAGGAACAATAAGGCACCAGGAGGGGATAAAATAAATGGAGAAATCATCAAGGCACTCGGGGTCAAGGCAAGAGATACCCTCTGTGGAATAATCGAAGACAGCTATGACAGTGGAGGACTACCAGAGGACTTCCAGTAGAGTGAAATCCCGAAGAAGATAAGAATAGAGAAATGCGAAGAACACAGAACATTGAGCCTGGTATCACACGCATTGAAAATACTTACTAGGATAGTTAACAGAAGAATTGAAGGAATGATCGAAGGGAATCTTTTGGAAAATCAATTCAGGCTCAGGGAAAACCGAGGAGCTAGGGAGGCAATACTCAGCTTAAGGATACTGGTCGAGAAAATTATACTCGTAAACAAGCCGTTGTATGTGGCATTCGTGGACTTGCAAAAGGCCTTTGACAACGTCGAATGCAATAAGATGTTCAAGATACTGGAAGCAATAGGAAAAGACTGCAAGGATAGAAGAATAATCTATAGCCTATACAAGAAACTGAGGTCACCACAATGCGAATAAAAGACGGAAGGAAGATAGAAGCCAAAATAAATGAAGGAGTCAGACAAGGATGCAACATCTCCCCAGTGTTATTCAATATATACCTGGAAGAAGCAATAAGAGACTCGGAGGAAATAGGTATCAAGTGCATCAAGGCTAATGGAGAAGAAATAAACATGCTAAGGGTTGCTGATGACATCACAGTTGTAACAGAAAGTCGAGAGGACCTGCAAGCATCCCTGACCACAATGGACCAAGTACTTCAAGAATATAACATTAGCATCAACAAGAAGAAAACTAAAATCCAGATGTGCGGTAGAGAGAAGCTTAGGGCAAATATCACAATTCGAGCAGTGAAATTGGAACAAATGGAGAACTTAACCTACATTGGCAGCACTATAGCTTGGGATGGAAGAAGCTCGACGGGCATCAAGCGAAGAATAGCGCAAGCTAAGGAGGCGTTTATGAAGAAGAGACAACTACTGTGCTCAAAGAACCTACGACTGCAAACAAGGAAAAACTTCATCAAAACATTCGTGTGTAGTGTGGCACTCTATGGATCAGAGACATGGAGCATCGGGCAAGCAGACGAACGAAGATTTGAGGCCTTGGAAACATGGTGCTGCAGGAGAATGTTGAAGATTAAATGGACAGATAAAGTGAGGAACGAAGATGTTTACAGAAGAGCAGATGAAGAAAGGACAGTATGGGAAACCCTACGGCAATGAAGAACCAGATGGATTGGACATACCTTGAGGCACAAAGAATTAGTTAGAAATTTAATAGAAGGGAAGATGGAAGGGAAGGTCCAGCGATGAATACCAAGGGACACGTATATATGGGGCAAATAAAGAAGGACGTGAAAGGGGAGGAAACAGACGAGGGCGTGAGGGAAATGACACTGAATAGGGCAAAATGGAGTAAACCCGATTCTAGGATTGAAAAACTGACGATAATGTTGACGTGATCGATACATTTCATCTTTATAATTTCTTTTATTGACATATCCAATACTTCTAGCCTATACATTTCAAAATCTGCATAGGAAACATTCATTGTTTATTTTTTCATTTTCAACAATTTTAATTCATAAATCTAACATCATATCATTGTTCAAGAAGCTTGCCTTGAGAGATGACTCAAAAAATAGTCGAGCGAAAAAAACATTCAAAAGCATTGGTTTTTCAGAAAATGCAAGATTTTTGCTCTTCCTATCAACAGGAAGCCTATAATAGTTACATAAATATCGCCAAACTATAAAATATAGCTATCTTGTCGCCGTTTCTTACTCTGATGGGCAGAATACAATCACTCGTTGCACTCCATGCAATGACTCGTGTTTTAAATTTTTACCGTCATATTTTGATTCATATTTGCAAAATACTTGCGCTTGTTGTTGTCCATCCATATTTGACAAACACACAAGATTTCTGGCGAATATTTTCGCGGCGTTCCGATGATTGTAAAAAGCTTTCGGGATTCTTCCGCGTTGTCATTGTGTAAAATGGCGACGTTTCCCCCACTGTACTGCGGGCGTCCTCAGGCCAGGCTGAACTTCAGCCTGGCCTGAGGACGCCCGCAGTACAGTGGGGGAAACGTCGCCATTTTACACAATGACAACGCGGAAGAATCCCGAAAGCTTTTTACAATCAAACACACAAGATGATCGGGGTAGGTATGAGAGTGCATTCCTGGGGAGATAATGCTTAGAGAGATGGATTGCAAAGCCATCGAGGTTTTCCTCGCTCTTCTTTGACGTAGGATTTTCGAATCTCTACTTGCATTACAAGATTTTGTATTGCGCTGAACTCAGGGACCGAAAACCCTGTGTCAGAGTCAGCCATGGCAGTGAATATATAAGATGATAATGATACTGAAGAATCGAATTCGGGGTAAGGTAAATTTAGCTGTGCAAGATAATAATATTATATTATAGATATATTATATCAGCTATCTAGCGCTGCAAGATAGCTGATATAATATTTCACTATCCTGTGGGAGCACCCCGCCTGTGAATCTGGACGGAAACTCTCGATCGGCACAGTGAAAGAAGAAAATGTGATGACATTTTTAATATGAAATCTCGTCTTCAATGCCGGTGCTCACTGATTGCAAGCTGGGAATAGTAATGACATTCAGCAACAGTCACAATTGCTGTGGAAGAGTTACTTGTTGCTCTCGCTCGAGATTGGTTTCAAAGGGTTCCCAAACATAAGTTCCTCTTCGTGGGGTTCCGATTTGAACGCCCTCATCATGTTAACTCATGAAGTCCGTTCACTTATTTCTAGTGAAAAAATAACAAGTGTACATATTTATTCTAGGAAAATAATGTGAGCCTTATAAATGTGCACCAATCTTACGATGACAGATGGATTTACATTCACTTTAATAGATGCTCTTATACCAATAATCACATTTTGGATTTACTTTTTTTCTCAATTAATTAGTGGAGCATTTTTTTATTTTAACCAAATTTTAACAATATCAGGTCAATATATATACTACTAAATATTATTGTTAGCTTTTTAATGGCGTCTTTTGCAAGTTACAAAAACATTTGGCATGAATGAGGAGTAGATAAGGAATCGCCACACGCATGTGACACATAATATTGTATTTGTGGGTCCATATTGTGTCATCGGCAGCATTGGCGTTCCAGAGTTTGTAGAGTTTTCCACTCCAATGAGATGGTAGGTTGGCTTTTGGAAAATTCACAGTGAATATGGGTGCTCCATGGAAATTCATCGTCAATAGCGCTGCATCAACCAAATCGGTGGCTGCTAATGACTTACAACGGCGGCGAAATACATCATTCATATCACTTGCTCAGTCTCAGACGTTTTAGCCAATTAATGGCTAATAATTTATTGATTGTGAAAGCACGGACTCTCGTTTCGAAGCCAAGGACAATTGTCTTTTTTTAGTCTTTAAACTAAATTTTGGTATGTTTCTATCAGAGACGGATAATTCTCTCTTAGCAAGTAAATAAAGCATAAGTGTTTCACATTGACCAATTTGTTGCCATTGTAACATTAAAGGTGCGTTTCGGCTCCAATTATCCGGATAATTATATCTATTTTCAACGTTACACCCTGGAAAAGTCGTGATCACACATACTGTTTCCAGCATGTTCATATTGTATCCGTATTACGAAAAATGCTCTGGAAGTTGGATTACATATAAAACCATTGAAATTCAAAATCATTCGAGTGATGAGTGGCAGAAAATGAATGCCGTGATTTACAAAAAGAAAAAATTGGTCATCACGTCAAATGAAATGTTAAACCAAAATGAATATGTATTAAATAACTTATATGGCTTAATAATATCATCTGCAGAAATTAATTTTGAATTTCAAATATTTTTAGGCATTGATTCGACTTCCAGCGTGTTTTTTTGTGGTGGATCATGAAATCGAAGCGAAATAATTTTCTTCTCGTCAAATTTTTATCAACATAAAAACACCAGTCAAAAACACCGATTTGAAATAAAAAACGTAAACGGTGTCGATAGCAATGTTAGTAAGTGTGTTGTAGGTGAAGTCCAAGTGGGGGACTACTTGCACCCTTTGTGGCGGAGAGGCGAAGAGGGTTCCTGGCACCCCTTCAAAGGCGCCGTGTTTTGTAAGTGGGCTCCTTGGGAGGCATCAAGAAGGGTGAAGGGGAGGCTGGGGATCAGGGCCGGCAATTATTGGACAGACCCTAACATCCGAAGGACTAAAACCTATTGGGGAATTACTATAATTTTGGTGTTTTATGGCTCATGAGCGTAAAGTTTCATTGATGAGTGAAAATGCATGCCTGTTGTCTAAAGGACCGAGGGAGAAATATGTTGAAGACATTTATCTCCTTCATTTTTCTCAAAGACTGAGTAGTGGGATGAGATTCGTGTTCCTCGTAATTGTGTTCGGACTCCGAGCCCCTCGCTTGATATGTATAAACTCCATTTAATTGCATCTACTCGTGATTTTTTTCAACTCGAATGGGATACTAGAATTGGATTTAATGTATTTAAATGAAATGCTTACTGTTTTTATTCGCAGCAAAGTTATTGTTGACATACGATGAGCAGATGTATTGTTCAGATCCTAATATTAACTCGATTACAGCATAGGTTGAACTATTCAAGTGGTGCCTGGCTTCAATTAGATCAAAAGGCATCAGGAGGGATGTGTTTTCAATGTGCCAAAAGCATTTCGACAAATGCGTCACCTTCCGCATGTGAAAAGGAAAAACGCTCCCCGAGGAGTTGGAGACCGTTCAACAACGCGAGGATGACCTCACGAGTGTTTGCTCTCCACTCCTTCCATTCCCTCGGCCAATCAGTGATTCCTACTCCCCCCCCCCCCCCGCCTCGACCCCCCCTCCCTCTCCCTTTCCTAACAATGGGTTCATATATAGTTTCTTTATTTGAACTTTCTTGCATCTGATGATGATGCTGCTTGTGTGCTTATGTCGAATGACACGAGTGTTTAAACCTGTACATGATTTTAGATATATTCAGTTAAATATCATCATGATTATCTTAAACACACACAGCAAGCATCCTGAGTTAGAACCTTATTTTTTATACTATAGTCAAACAACGCAATGCTGGAATACCATTTTTTTCGTATTTGAAGCTGTGAGTTCTTTGATGATTAATTGGCATCCACCGTAAATTAAGCTGGATTGAAAGAAGTGACATTTCTTTTCTTGGCTTCCGGTTCGCTTCTGCGTTGATATACCCTGGTGGACGAAGGTTTTGTGGGCACTATAGTTGGCGTCCACGGGTCCGGCTCTCTTCCGACAAATTACGAGGAAAAATAAAGGTGGTAGCAGCCATGCTACCAAGAAAACATCTACCAAACAGAGTGAAGGAGTCTTCGATCACGAGATGGCAGCATCAGCCTTCGAGCACCGCCCAGGAATTATTGCAATCACTACCAATTGGAAAAAAGCCCACCGGCTCTCATTAGCACCGTAAACATGTTTTATTACAATAAAATCATACAGAGCATGAGATACCCAAATTGGCTACAATAGGAGGTGGTCTCAGCTAAGGGAGTGTGTGACGTCACAGGGTTTTATGCTGTTGTTATCTATGCTGTGTGAAAACCATTGCGTACGTTCGCTTGAGTCGTCGGTTTGAACGTTTTGGCCTGGTGTTGGTTGTGGAATTAATATGTCTCTTAAAGGTTTTAATCCAGTTTTGAATTAACTATACACATAAGAGCATCACTATGCCAGATAAAAGGTGCTCTGTTGTTGTGTGGTCGAATATCTGTTGTAAAACGGGAGCCTCGTGAGTGGGGAGAACTACATCGGATATTTCAGGTTTCCAAAAGATCCTTGTGCAAAAAAGTTGTGGATACAGCCACGTTACAAAGATGAGCCTGCGACACCAATACGGGTCAAGGCATACTGAAATATGTTTTGAAAGCAATGGGAGTAGCCTCTCTATAGACGTCACCCTTGGAAAAATGTAGTTCGTTTAATCAGTTTGACGAAGTCGAAGAAGTTATGAGATGGGTAAAGCAGCTTTGTGTTGTTAGATATCGTCAAATTCAAATTTCTATAATTAGCATTTTTAGATTTTTTCATGTGCTTGCATTATTTTATTTTTGTGATTATTTGTATTAATTCAGTTCCATTCCGCTGATAACGTCATTGGGCTTCGTAAGCAAATGATGAAGATGGTGGCAAAGGGGACTCTTTTCCCAGAGGAAACAACCAGTTTACACAAAAGTGTCGAAAATCATTTTGGATTCTATGATCGCTGCCATTGCCTCTGTGGTTACACTGTTTTAGAAGTATTGTGTGGCAATGTTGGAGCAAACTTAGGGCTATGGGAAAAAGCTGCGATTGTTATATTAAATAAGTTGGTTTACTTTTCAAAGATAGAAAAGTATGCTGATTTTCAGATGCTTCTCATCTTCTTAAGCTGTCAAGGAACCATTTTCTCGACAGAGGGTTCATCATGGGAAAGGGGTTATTGTAAGGACGGATCTAATCCATGAATCCATGAGCCAGGCAGACTGGAAGCGAGGTGTCATCTCTCCTCCAGTCATGCCCTCCATCTAGTGATCCATGTGACCAGAAGCCCAGTTCAGAGATAGTATTTCAGATGAGGCCACATGAGATGGACTGCTATATTTCGCTGGGTGGGTAGCTAAAACATTTCACGCCAAGCACTCTGAGTTATGCAGTTATACTTATAAGCTACCTTCAGAAAATTATTGTAGATTTCCATCTTGGATTAGCCATCTATTATCTGGGGAGTGACAGAACCAAGTGACTGATGGGGAGTGTTGCAATTTAAGACATTTTTCCGAAAAACACGCAAGAAGAAGAAAGTCACCCATAATAAATTGCAAATACATTGTACAAAAAAATAAACACACAAGTTTCCCGGTGAGGTGTGGAAATATTTAATATTAGAAAGAGTATACATGTGAATAAAATTTCTTAATGGGGACATCATGACCAAAAGGCTACAGCAGCAGAAGCAATAACCTAAAAAATAATCATCTGACACCCTATTGCATAGATGCTTTTCTGTTATTCTGTATTTCTTGTTTTTTACAGTTTTCTACAATAATAATTTCAGGAAATGAATTTGTAGAAAAATCTAAGTACCTATTTGCACACCACTTTTAGCACCAATATTATGATGTAATATAATTTTCAAGACCGAAATGCAACTACGTTTTTCACGTATCAACATTGTTTGGGGTAGGCTCAGTGAAATGTCTCTTTTGTTAGTGGGTGGAAGTGAACGCAATTACCCTATTATTTAATTTATTTATTGTAAAAGCGTATTGTGCACTGGATAATAAATTATATTCTTGAATGATTTTTTATTATTTATGCTTCATAGAAGGCGAAATAATCATTAACCATGAAAATCACTGCACATCTCTGATGCCATAATTTTTCGTAAAAAATATTTAATGTTCCTTCGTCTTGAGTGAATTTGGTGAAATATTGGTTCTATTACCGTATATAAAGAGATGCCGAACCTATTGTATACCTATGCTCCATTTTGACTCGCATTCGCCGTTATTGCCAATCTCCGCTTGTGTACCCACACTGCGTTGCCTTGGGAGCCCTGTGACACCAGGCCCGATGGCCGCACCAACTGAGACCACCACCTCTTATTATGCTCACCTTGTGAGATACGCGCTGACAATCAATTCTGAGAGATCCTGTTTTATAAATTTTGCCACCCTCATTCATATTATGGTTGTCTGCTATGGACAAGTTGATAAAATGTTTTCTTTCTTTGACTTTGTATTTCTTGTCAGTAAGAAGCATTCCGGGAGAACGCTTGGACCAAGAAAATCGCGGACGTAAGTGGCATGAATGGTTGGGAACGGAGAGCGAAGAGGATTTTCTCATGGCGAGAGCGAGTGCTTCTCCGCAGATGTCAGCCGTTGTAAACTGCAGCCGTTTTACGCCAGTGCGGTTTCCGTAGATGAAGTAGCGTCTG